>JANAVB010030220.1:47384583-47984583 GCA_029216955.1 Iris pallida | reverse complement strand
GAAGCTAGTCGTTACAAAATGTGAGGACTAGCAAGAGTTCAGTCATACATGATCAACCCCCGGGGCTTATCAATCATGTTTACAGCCCGTAGGCAGACAGTAAGTAAGTAAAATCGAGCTAACACTTGCTCGTCGGCTAAACGCCTCAAAAGAATAATTTACAATATTACAGTGGGAGAACAAAAGAAACCCACTCGATGCCCTGGTTACGCCTGGTGACCACCATCGGGCTGGAAGACAGGTAGATCCTTTGCTGCTGCTCCGGTATCTGGCCATACAAAACCAGCTGGGTCAGACCCCAGGAAGAGCAAGTGCCACAAAGGAGGCCACAAAATAAGAACCAAAGCCAGCAAATTAGCACAATAATATAATTACATAATAAGAGACAGTAATTTAAGAAAAAGCATGATAGGTAATTATAAAAGACAATCTTGCATAGAATCACTAAAAGACAGGACATATGGAAAAAAAATATGTCAGGATGATATACGATGAGATAACCATGAGACTATTCAGATAGCTAGGTTACAACCCGTAAACCAAACAAGGACCGGGGTTGTAACCCTTCGTCTGAACGGAACTTGGTTTCTCTCACCATTTATCGGCAAGATAAATATAAGAAATCAGGTCAAGTAACAATCTGGAGTGACAATCATTCAATCATTCTGGTACAATCTTACAATCAATCAATTCTAGACAATACTATACTGGACCAGACTCCATCCAAGCAATCACGACCAATCATTGCCTACGGCTTTCTACATTAACTAACTAGGGTTATCACAATCCTAGTTACTAGCAAGATGCAATGAGATGCTCCAAGTAGTCACAGGCCCTGCAGCTATCCAGGTTATCCAGACAATCATTATAGTGACAATCTAGAGAGTACAATGCATTATAGTGACAATAGAGTTCAATCATTTAAGTGACAATGGAGGGTGTCCCACATAACAGTGGGCTGGAAATGTGCCCTACTCGTCGGCAGGCTACAAGTCCAATCATTTGCGGCCGGGATAACGGGATCGCCTGTAACTGGGGAACATCTCTTCATGACTAGTGAATTATACTAATTATTAACCTTAGTCCAATTTCGTAGGTATTCCTGACAGTGGTACTCAGGAGTTCCCTCCTAGACATGATGCAAGACATGACTGGATTATTTGTACAAGCACAATCGCCCACGGTGTCAGGATTAATTATACATGTCATGTCATGTCAGGTAGCCGTCGCAACAGCTATTCAAGATGTATCAGGTCAGGTTGTCATATCAAGTGTACTAGTCAGGAGTGCGCCACGACGGGCCACTTATCAGGTCAGGCTCAATTATCAATTCAAACATATCCAGTAAATTCGTGATTATCAAGTTCAGGACAAAAGGCGTAAGGATATAAAATGGACGTAAAATATCAAATAAAGTATCAATATACAGGGCTATAGAAGAGCAAAGCTTAAAGAATTAAGACCAAACTCCAAGAGCCAATGGGTTAAGCAAGGGGTCAGGGGGCAGCGTACACAAAAGTCACGCACGCTCAAGGGAGCAGCGTACATGAAAAGCAGCGTACATGAAAAGTCATGCACGCTCAAGGGGGCAGTGTACATGAAAAGTCACGTACGCTCAAGGGAGCAGCGTACATGAAAAGTCACGCACGCTCAATGGGAGCAGCGTACATGAAAAGTCACGCACGCTCAAGGGGGCAGCGTACATGAAAAGTCACGCATGCTCAAGGGAAGCAGCGTACATGAAAAGTCACGCACGCTACAGAGAGCAGCGTTGGTGAAAAGTCACGCACGCTGAGAGAGCAGCGTAAGTGAAAAGTCACGCACGCTGAGAGAGCAACGTAGGTGAAAAGTCACGCACGCTCAAGTCTGCGTACGCACAAAAGCACGCACGCAGGAGACACGCTTCCAACAGGAAGCGTATCCAAGACTCAGTGGCGTAAGCTAAGAAGCTCTGCACACTGCTCACTGTCTTCTCCAAACAGCAAGAACACCATGGATGAACCCAAAGCTTCAAATCATCACAACTTGGCCATCCGAACTCCAAATCCGGATTTCCAAGGCTCCAACTGGAGTGAAACTGAATGCTCTTCCACATGGAAACATCAAAACCCATAAACATCCAACAAAAATAGATCAAACCATGCAAAATCCGAAAATAGGAAAACTTAGATCTAGAGCAATGGAGACACCAAATCACAAAAAGCCAAGAACTAATGTTGATCACCATGTCCTAATCTAGCTAATGGACCAAGAAAATAGGGTTCTCATGTAGTGGCAAGATGCACTTGCCTATGGGTGGAGAGTTGTGGAGGAAGGAGAAGAAGAAAATAAATGGTGGTGGTAATGAAGAGAGAGAGTGGTAGGTGGGGATTATAAAGAGGGGAGTTGTGGTGTGTTGAGGGTGGAGCATAGGCTATGGTGATCCAATACTCATTAAATCAAACCAAACCAACCCAAAACCAATTAAAACTGAGCCAGGACAAAACCCAAAATACGAGAAATACCGAAATTCCACAAGTCGAGAAAAATAAAAATACATGCCAAAATTCCAGATACGAATATAAATACGAAATACGGGAAATACGAAAAAATGAGGGTGACAAATATTTGCACCTCCTTATTGTGTGTTTACTACGTCCATGCAGCAGTTTTATATTTTGATCTTGGTAAATTTTGCAGGCCCAATGCCCCTCCCAACAATGAAATAGTTTGATCACAAAGCGAATGAAAGAGTTTGATCACAAAGCGATGAGAAATTAGCTATGGGGAAGAAAGAGAACGAGAAAAAGATCTAAAATTATTTTCACATCACTAGGACATTTTGTTAGAATCGTAGTCTAGTAAAATTGTATTAAACATAATACAGTATTATGTAAGACATTTTGACTTCATTAATTTATGTGAATTTATCTTTATCTATTTTGTGTGTACTTATGCCATTGACATTTGTTTACTTTTTTTTTTTATATTATAATCAGTTTTAGTTTTATAAAATCTTAAGAGGGTTAAAAATTATTTATCTATATATAAATTCAGATTATATGTATGGTATTTTAAAGAATCTGGGAAATTGATAGGAATGCATTTTTACCATTCCAATATTGGAACACATTATATTCGTTCCAGTATGGTGTTACAACACTAGCACTCATATAATGTGTTCCAAAAATCATTCTTTGGAGCCCTTTATTAGGAAGGCTATATAGGTTTCCAACACTGGTACGCATATAAAGCGTTTCACTAACCGTCCTTGGAACACTTATATTTTGTTCTAAGAATTTGGCAGCCCAAAAATAGGCACGGAATAAATGCGTTCCAAAAAAAATTTTGGAACATAATTTTTTCGTTCCAAAATGACCATTTTGGTGTAGTGAATTATTATGGAAACCCAAAAAAAATGATAAATTGTCTCTTCAAATTCTTAATTTATTATGGAAACCCTAAAAAATGCCAAAGAAGCTATTTAGAAGGGGGAGAATGGAACCATTAGATGGATTTAACATGATAAATCATCTCTTCTGTGAAGTTGTTCTAGATAATCGAGTATCTGGAACTCACTCCCACTCAAATTTTAAATCAAGGGAAAACTTAAATTTTAAACCAACTTAGGGAAGTAAAATTTCTAAACTAGGGTTCTGTTTTGATGTTGATTATGAAATTAGCATGTTAAAATTCTAATGTTCTAAAATATTTAGGCTCACAAATGGCACGAAATGAAGCAAGTGAACTGGAATGGGATCTTGCGAAGATCTCTTGTTATTGCGAAGGTACTTCTATGTGCAAATTACTCACTGCAAATACACCTTGGAATCGTGGGCGCAAATTTCTGAAATGTGCAATGGAGGTCGGATTTTAGTTTTCTTGTTGTTTCGTTCATTATCTTGATTTCTGCAAATTTGTATTTTCTTTAATGTTCATTAATTTGATTTACGTAGAATGATGGATGTGATTTTTGGTGTTGGACGGATGAACTTCGGTTATGTCGTTGCGAAACCGGGTTTTGCAAAATAAGAACATCAAAGGTGCCTAGGAGCTTAGGTAAAAAATTCTACTGTTGTCCATTATCTACTATTGTAAGTGAAACTTTTTTACTTTGTTCATATAAGTCAATTGTTATTTTTTGTTATTTATGTGTAACTTACAATTGTAATTTGTTTATTCAATATGTGTAGAAGAAAAATTCCGATTGTGAGTATATTGAATGGATGCAACAATCTAAGGCCTCAAAGACAAAGAAGAAATTGGTGGATGATGTGGCTACTACTTCTTCGGGACAAGGCAAGGGTATCATGAAGGAGATCTTATTGGAAGTTGAAATTGAACACCGTGTAGCGCAACGTCAAGTTGAAATGTATGGTTCTATTCTGATTTTTTTGGAAGATTTAAGATTGTGTAATTGGATTTAGTATTTGTATTGTAATGACTAAAAAACTTGCAGTTTCTGGAATTGTATTGTAATGGTAAAAAAACTCGCATTTTTTGGATTCAAGTTGTGAAATGCTGCATTGCTACTTTTATGACATGATGATATATACAGACAGAACCAATAGCATAGGAATTTGGGGTGATATAATATGTGAAATACTGCACTGCAACAGGGACAGAACAAATATGTGAAATGCTGCATTGCAACAGGAATAGCCAATTTTATACATTTACAAGTATTTAATGTTGCATTGATATATACAGACAAAATCAATTCATCTAATGTTGCATTGATATATACAGACAAAATCAATTCATCTAATGTTGCATTGATATATACAAACAGACTGCAACAGGAATCACATTTACATATGGCCACACAAACTAATGTTGCAGGAATCACATTTATGTCACGACTCGCACCCTAGAGTAAGGGCACGAGACGTGGGTACGTCCAACCTACGCCGCAGTGTCGGCGGTAGAACGCTGTCCTAGGTCAAACATCTAACAATATAAAGGTACCTGTACAGTATATACTCTCCGAATGGAGGTGACATAGCAGATACAGTCTCAATCACATCTACGGTAGAGCATGATAAAAGATAGATAAAATATAAAATCCAAAAAGAGGTACAACAGATAGAAGTCTAAGTGTCTAAGATACACAACCCAGAAAATATCTCAAATCTCAAATACAGTAATCCATAAGTAAATACAACTCAAGACAACTGAAAATAAGCTATAAGAAAACCCTAGCTATCTATACAACCTCTACTGTGTCTCCTCTAGGCTAGCAGACAACCTCCAAGCTATCTGTAAAATTTATCAACAGGTCCAGTCAGGACAGGAGCGAGTACAGTACATCTCAACAAATCATAATAGGCTAGAAAATATAAACATGCTAGAGAGTAAGATACAGGAAACTGAAGGAATAACATGATGAAAAAGAGAGAGACTGTAAGTAAATAGCTACAGTATATAGAGAACTATCAGTGACTAGTGATTCAGAGCATAAGATGGTTATGTAAACGACACGATATTGTACACGAGTAATCTACAGAGGTTGCACACGAGTAATCTACTAGATTGATTACATAACCACTTCTACTCCCCCGCCCCAATCAATACACAAGGATCTAGCCAAGATATGTTATTGCACACGAAGTATAGTCGCACACGAAGATCATGTGAGCACATGAGTATACACGATTTCACACAATTTGCACACGAAAAGCACGAACACAAGGAGTACACGATGCTCATGATAAAGTACACGAACACGAAATACCCGATGTATCCGCTAAGGGGATAACATCGCACGACAAGATCCATATAGTACTAATCCGTGTTTCCAACGTGTCAGCATCATGTAAAGTAATCTAAAGCAGAAAATATAATCCTAAGCATGATATGAAATGATCAGAGAATGTACTCGCCTGATAACCTGAACAGCTGATAGGTATAGGGGTCCAACTGAAGCCACAGAGTCCTATTTAAAGCAACACAGGTTACAAGGTGTTCAAGTTGTAATAAATGAATCTCTACAAGCAATTTATATTATTCTAGGCTCTTCTAAGTCAGTCAACTCTAGGTCAACTCCGGTCAACAATCTAGTCAAACTAGGTCAAGTGTTGACTTATAGTTGACTTTTGGTCAACTGGTCAACTCTGGTCAAACACGGTCAATTCTAGTCTAGTTATTAAAGATATAAAATGTACTTCGTTATTTGTACGTCGAAACTTACGACACGCAAATCGAGATGAGATGATCAACGGTAAAGTTAATAATCTTATTAGAGTGATCCACGTGTCCATCTTGCCAATTTCAGCGATGTGAGATCACTAGAATTAACAAATCCCAGTTTCGTTGTACTAATCCCGAAATACGAACATTATAAGAATTAATTATAATAAAAGGTGATACATAGAGAAACTATCTACAAACATTGTCGGATGATGAATTAAACATCGCCAACGTGTCCAGAATGGTCAAATTATCTAGGATAGCATACCCATCGGTCCAATTTGGACACAAGGGCAAAAAGGTAATTTTAGGTCAAAAACGGTATTCGTGTCGGAGCCGTTTTGTATCGAAAAACGTGCAAAAAAAACAAGTCTACAAAACATAACAAATTATATGTCCACGAAACCAGAATGACGATACGAACCCATCGGTATATCCAGAATTTGATTCCGTTGACCCGATCTCAATTTGGTCCGTTGACCAGAACTTGGAATTTCGATTTGTACGAAAATGCGTGCCGGAGCCAATGTTCTCAAAACTCAGCAAACTACATGTCAACGAGTCCAGAATGACAATACGAACTCAACGGTGTATCCGGAATTGGATTCCGATGAGCCGATCTCAAAATGGCCTGTTGACCCGGATATTGGTATCCGACTTGCACTGAAATGCGTGTCCGATCCAATGTCCACTAAAACCTAGTAAATTATATGTCAACGAGTCCAGAATGACGATACGAACTCAACGGTGTATCCGGAATTGGATTCCGATGAGCCGATCTCAAAATGACATGTTGATCCGGATATTGGTATTCGACTTGTACGGAAATGCGTGCACGATCCAATGTCCACTAAAACGTAGCAAATTATATGTCAACGACTCCAGAATGATGATACGAACTCAACGGTACATCCGGAATTGGATTCTGATGAGCCGATCTCAAAATGACATGTTGATCCGAATATTGGTATCCGACTTGCACCGAAATGCGTGCCTGATCCAATGTCCACTAAAACCTAGCAAATTATATGTCAATGAGTCCAGAATGACGATACGAACTCAATAGTATATTCTTAATTAGATTTCGATGAGCCGACGTCAAAAAGTTCTGTTGACCCGGACTGTGGGGCCTGCTTTGCACCGAAATACGTGTCAGGGCCCACGTCCTCCAAATCTAACAAATTTTATATGAAAATATGTCAGAACGACGCCACGAGTCTACTGGTGGTGTCAGAAATGAAATCTGGAGTCCTGTGTTCAAAAATAGAAATTTACAAGTTGGAAATTACGAATTCGGACGGCCAACTTTGGCGTTAAATTCAACCAATCAAACAAGGTCACAATGAAACGAAACTGGAGGGGTAGTAAGAGGGTTATACTAGCTTTGCACAGGAACTGGTAGCACGCCAAATGGAGCTGCGGTGGAGGAGGTACAAGCTGACGAAGTTGACTCCGCGAAACTGTCCAAAATTTATACAATTTAAACGGTCAACTTGGTGGCCGGTTTGAGGCATCAAACGATAAAATCAACTGACGATGATAGGAGTGAAGATGGATATACCAAGATTGTGACGGAGCGAAGAAATTGTCGATCCAACGGTCGAATTTCTTGAAAATTGCGTGCGAAGTTGCTGCGACGGGACAGCATTTCAGCTTCATTTTCGGGCTCGTCACGAAGGGAACCCGTGCCAAATGCACGGATCGCCTCCGATACACGTCGGAGAGGCGAACGGCGGCCACGGGGCCTGCCCCGGGGTGCACCCGGCCAAGGGGGTGGTCGGCCATGCCGGCCACGTCGGCGGCGGCGTCGCTGCACTGCCGGCCAGGGGGCGGCCATTCCCGCTGCTGCAGCTGCTGTTGCAGCGCTGCGCGCAGCCTGGCCCGGCCGGCGAAGGCGCGACGGGGATGGCATGGCCACGGCAAGGTCGGCGGCGTACGGGGGCGGCGATCGTCGCGCGAAGGATGGCTCGACGGTTCGGCTATGGTGGTTGAGTGGTGCGGGTGGCTATGGGAATGAAGTGGTGGTGGTGGCTATGTGATGAAGAAGAGGAGGAGGCTGGTGGAGTTGGCCAGGTGGTGGTCGGGATGGTGGAGCTCGGCCTAGGTGGGTGGCCGGCCGAGCTCGGCCAGGAGGAGGGGAGGATGTGTTCGGGATGGTGGTTTTGGTGCTGTGTGTGTGTTTTGAATGGGAAAAAATAAGTGAGAGAGAGAAAGAGATGATAATAAATGTTGTGTGTGTGTTGATAAAGAGAGGAGAGAGAAAAGTTACTCCCTCAAAGTTAGGGCCGGTTGTGGCTAATAGTATGGGAATTTATCATGTAGGAATTTTAATGGTTAGGATTTATTTGGAGAAACCAAGGCTAGGATTTTTTTATAGGAAAATAGGTCATTCCTATGGATTTTTAATAAACAGAATTTTTATTAAATATTAAAAATAGGTAGATAGGGTATTTATTATTATTTTTGGGCAAGGAAAAATGAGGGCGTCATGAGAGAGGAAAACATGAAGCTTGGACTGGGTTCGGTCAAGCCGGGTTGGATCAAAATTGGACATGGTGCAATAATCGAATTAAATAGGTGTTTATGATCATGGGTAAATAAGTAGCACGTGGGGATTCCAATAAATGGGACACAACTGTCATGCGGGTAGTAGGCTCAATGTGAGCCATGTCCATATTTGGGGCGGACAGGTTTTGGTCGACAGGGTACCCACAAATCAAGTTGGAAAATAAATGTGACACCGTGGGGTGAAATAAAATCGGATCACGTGTCAGGAAAGTTGTGCGAAGCAAATGGAGCACAAAATGGCGTGTCTGAGTGGGACACGAAGGTCATGGGTGAAGAGCGTCTCGAGTAGATCATGCATGAGAAGTTAGTTTCAAAAAAATGACTGGTCTGGTGCTGCCAAATCAAAAGTCACGGTAACGTGCATATGATGATCAAGGAAAAGAGTGGGAAAAATTAATTAATGATCAAATGGTCTAAATCGATCCGAAGTTGTGCGAAGCAAAAAGAGTACAAGGGAACAAGTTTGAGTGGGACATTATATACCGTCATGAAGGTAATCTTGTCCACTACAAAACTCGTGAAGAAGATTTCTAGAGTTGAACATCCCTGACACTCCAAATATCAAAGGCACGAAAAAGTATACTTAAAAATAAATAAACAGAATGATTTATTTATCGAAACTAATTCAATCAGAAAAATTAAAAAAATTAACCCGAAATTCAGGGTGCTCACATCCTACCCACCTTATAAAAATTTCGTCCTCGAAATTAAAATGTTCATACCCCTTCTAGGTCAAACCCCCACAATCAAAGTCCCAGAACTTAAACAAATCATATGATTAAAAAGGACGACATACAGGGTCACGGCATACGGTGGTAGTGAAGTCTCATCTAGGTATACTAGTCATGCTAACCAAAACGGTCATAGGGTATCAAAACACACAAGCAATCTAGGGTGCTAAACTAGAAAAGATACGGAAATAACAATCATCAAAACTGTAAGGCAGTCTACCATCCTATATGAAACTGGTACTTATCAAAAATAAATAAAGATGACTACCAATTATCTATAAAGGGGTACTATTCAAAGAAAATCACAATCAAAAGTTAAAGAATGAAAGTCAATTTCATTGAAATCCAATCACAATATATATATATAGAGAGTGTTAGAGAAGGAAAAGCTAGCATTATGTAAGGTTATGTGGTTCGTGTGTGTATGGGTGTATGTGGACATGTTCATATGGTTAGATAGTAGGCATGTGTGTATGTGAAATATACATGAAGAGTATAGGAGGATTTGGATTTCGAAACAATAGCTATCAAGTTACACTACTCATGGCATATTGGTTAAACAATCTACAATACACAACCTATTTACTCATAACATGCATGGCTAACCATATACATATATATATATATATATATATATATATTTTTTTTTTTTTTTTTTTTTTTTTTTTTTTTTTATATATATATATATATATATATATATATATATATATATATATTTTTTTTTTTTTTTTTTTTTTTTTTTAATATATATATATATATATATATATATATATATATATATATATATATATATATATATATATATATATATATATATATATATATATATATAAAGAGGTAGAGATTTAGTTATGTATCTATATACATTATAACATATATGCATAAACTCTATATATATCCTTATAGATATATGAACATAATATAGAGAGGAAGGGTTAGGTTTACATGGCAGTGTATACTAAGTTAGGGTGTGTGTGTCCTTGTACAGGGTTATAGCTTAGTATTGAAAGGTTAAATCCAGTTTTAGTTCAGCATTTACATACAAAATCTGAAAATATTCTAACATTTAAACAAGTGTAATATTAACATAATGTTGTTTCGAATTTTAGGGGTTTGAAACATCACAACCAACTCAATGCTCCCAATACATCCTAACATGATGGAGAAGAAACCCTAATATACTATCCATACATGTAGCTATGCATATAGTTCAATATTACATATTAAATCTGAAATTGAACTAAACATTTGAAATCAATGTGAAAATGTTAACATGTATTCAGTTTAAGGATTTGGAGAAATTCGAACATCAACCAACCCAATGTTTATCACAACCTAACATGTAAGAATATGAAACCTAAATTTATATCCCTACATACCACAATGTATATAGCTCAAAATATTACATTTAAAACAACAAATTGAACTAACATTTAAAATCCAGTATTAAGGGTTAATATGCACACAGTCTTAGATTTGACAATTTCAAACACAAAACTCAACCATTTTTTTTTGAATTGAAACCCTATGTATAACATACATGTGCAGTGATGTAAACATAAC
Organism: Iris pallida; assembly: GCA_029216955.1. Classification (NCBI taxonomy): domain Eukaryota; kingdom Viridiplantae; phylum Streptophyta; class Magnoliopsida; order Asparagales; family Iridaceae; genus Iris; species Iris pallida. The sequence continues at coordinate 47,973,553 of JANAVB010030220.1, read as the reverse complement.
TAATAACATGAAATTTATATTTAATTCACGAATTTAAACTGGAAAAAGCAGAGAACCAGTCTATGATGCTGTAGTGTATCAGAAATATTGGGATTTTGAGGATTTAAACGTCAACAACATATTAATATGTATTTAGATAGGTGGGAAATCAAAGTGTAGCATGCATACGTATAAGGCAAGGGTCTGTGTCCACTATATATTCTCATGTCCCAATATAAAAATTAACTTCTACATCAAGACCAACATTTAGATTTCTACCAAGATTGTAAAGTAGGTGATTGATGTAATCAAGACAGTTTTATTATTATTATTATTATTATTTAATACAATAATAATAGCAAGAAAGAAATAACGATAAAATCTGTTCTGCTTATCTGTTTAAAGGAAGAACCATTTTGAAACCCAGAGCTAAAATATCAAATCCAAGATAAGGTCTAGCAAAAATCATCGATTCATTGTATTATGAAGAAACTCATAACAAGAAGTTACAAAGGTTTATAAAAACAGCTAAAGCTACTCCTAAGTTAATTAATGAGAAGCAAAACAAAACAAAACAAAACAAACAATATTTTTTTTTTGAGAATGACTGAAACAAAAGTATAGAAAACATGTTCAAAAACATTTAAGGTACAATCTGATAATCATATGCGTCTATCCAAAATCATGGTACTCTAAATCCTCGTCATACTAGTAAGCAAGGCTACGATAATCACAGAGTCCTCGACTAAGGCACATACCCTAGAATCATGATATTTAAAATTTTTGCGATGCCGCTAGCTTGGCTGCGAAAACCTTAAATTCCCACACCCGAGAAATATATCCAAAGTCAGACTATATGTCCTCACCATGCGGGATAATGTGACTGTAGAAGACTAGATTCCATAACTTAGATGACCTAGCCCATATAATTTCATCTTGAAAAAAATTAAATTAAATCAACAATGGATACCCAAAAATCAAATTTATCAACGAACATTAAGATTCAAAAATGAACAAAAATCTATCAAATCGTATAAATACAAACTCGGATGCAACAACTAACATCAAGATTCAAAATTCAACAATCATCCATCAAAATCAATAAATACAAACTCAAATTCAACAATAATCCATCAAAATCAAATTCAACAACAGAAAGTAAAGATAAATCAAATCAAGGGAAGAAGAGTTTTCAAATCGAAGTTAAAATAAGATTCTCAAGGATCGTCCCAGGAATCTCTCAAGGGATCCTAACTGTGATTGAGTACCTTCAAAAATATATCCTAATCCTACTGCAGGCTGTAGTGGTACTTTAGTTCGAATACCACTACACAAACTCGACCTGCATGGGCCACCACTAAAACATGTCACGACCCGCACCCTAGAGTAAGGGCACGAGACGTGGGTACGTCCAGCCTACGTCGCAGTATCGGCGGTAGAACGCTACCCTAGGTCAAACATCTAACAATATAAAGGTACCTGTACAGTATATACTCTCCGAATGGAGGTGACATAGCAGATACAGTCTCAATCACATTTACGGTAGAGCATGATAAAAGATAGATAAAACATAAAATCCAAAAAGAGGTACAGCAGATAGAAGTCTAAGTGTCTAAGATACACAACCCAGAAAATATCTCAAATCTTAAATACAACTCAAGACAACTGAAAATAAGCTATAAAAAAACCCTAGCTATCTATACAACCTCTACTGTGTCTCCTCTAGGCTAGCAGGCAACCTCCAAGCTATCTGTAAAATTTATCAACAGGTCCAGTCAGGACAGGAGCGAGTACAGTACATCTCAACAAATCATAATAGGCTAGGAAATATAAACATGCTAGAGAGTAAGATACAGGAAACTGAAGGAATAACATGATGAAAAAGAGAGAGACTGTAAGTAAATAGCTACAGTATATAGAGAACTATCAGTGACTAGTGATTCAGAGCACAAGATGGTTATGTAAACGGTACGATGTTGTACACGAGTAATCTACAGAGGTTGCACACGAGTAATCTACTGGATTGATTACATAACCACTTCTACTCCCCCGTCCCAATCAATACACAAGGATCTAGCCAAGATATGTTATTGCACACGAAGTATAGTCGCACACGAAGATCATGTGAGCACATGAGTATACACGATTTCATACGATTTGCACACGAAAAGCACGAACACAAGGAGTACACGATGCTCATGATAAAGTACACGAATACGAAATACCCGATGTATCCGCTAAGGGGATAACATTGTACGACAAGATCCATATAGTACTAATCCGTGTTTCCAACGTGTCAGCATCATGTAAAGTAATCTAAAGCAGAAAATATAATCCTAAGCATGATATGAAATGATCAGAGAATGTACTCGCCTGATAACCTGAACAACTGATAGGTATAGGGGTCCAACTGAAGCCACAGAGTCCTATTTAAAGCAACACAGGTTACAAGGTGTTCAAGTTGTAATAAATGAATCTCTACAAGCAATCTATATTATTCTAGGCTCTTCTAAGTCAAGTCAACTCTAGGTCAACTCCGGTCAACAATCTAGTCAAACTAGGTCAAGTGTTGACTTATAGTTGACTTTTGGTCAACTGGTCAACTCTGGTCAAACAGGATCAATTCTAGTCTAATTATTAAAGATATAAAATGTACTTCGTTATTTGTACGTCGAAACTTACGACACGCAAATCGAGATAAGATGATCAACGGTAAAGTTAATAATTTTATTATAGTGATCCACGTGTCCATCTTGCCAATTTCAGCGATGTGAGATCACTAGAATTGACTGATCTCAGTTTCGTTGTACTAATCCCGAAATACGAACATTATAAGAATTAATTATAATAAAAGGTGATACATTGAGAAACTATCTACAAACATTGTCGGATGATGAATTAAACATCGCCAACGTGTCCAGAATGGTCAAATTATCTAGGATAGCATACCCATCGGTCCAATTTGGACACAAGGGCAAAAAGATAATTTTGGGTCAAAAACGTTATCCGTGTCGGAGCCGTTTTGTACCGAGTGCAAAAAAACAAGTATACAAAATATAACAAATTATATGTCCACGAAACCAGAATGACGATACGAACCCAACGGTATATCCAGAATTGGATTCCGTTGACCCGATCTCAATTTGGTCCATTGACCAGAACTTGGAATTTCGATTTGCACGAAAATGCGTGCCGGAGCCAATGTTCTCAAAACTCAGCAAACTATATGTCAACGAGTCCAGAATGACAATACGAACTCAACGGTGTATCCGGAATTGGATTCCAATGAGCCAATCTCAAAATGACCTGTTGATCCGGATATTGGTATCCGACTTGCACCGAAATATGTGTCCGATCCAATGTCCACTAAAACCTAAAAAATTATATGTCAACGAGTCCAGAATGACGATACAAACTCAACGGTGTATCCGGAATTGGATTCCGATGAGCCGATCTCAAAATGACATGTTGATCCGGATATTGGTATTCAACTTGTACGGAAATATGTGCCCGATCCAATGTCCACTAAAACGTAGCAAATTATATGTCAACGACTCCAGAATAATGATACGAACTCAACGGTACATCCAAAATTGGATTCCGATGAGCCGATCTCAAAATGACATGTTGATCCGAATATTGGTATCCGACTTGCACCGAAATGCGTGTCCGATCCAATGTCCACTAAAACCTAGCAAATTATATGTCAACGAGTCCAGAATGACGATACGAACTCAATGGTATATCCGGAATTGGATTCTGATGAGCCGATCTCAAAATGACATGTTGACCCGGATATTGGTATCCGACTTACACCGAAATACGTGCCCGATCCAATGTCCACTAAAACCTAGCAAATTATATGTCAACGAGTCCAGAATGACGATACGAACTCAATGGTATATCTGGAATTAGATTCCGATGAGGCGACATCAAAAAGTTCCGTTGACCCGGACTGTGGGGCCCGCTTTGCACCGAAATACGTACCAGAGTCCACGTCCTCCAAATCTAACAAATTTTATATGAAAACATGCCAGAACGACGCCACGAGTCTACTGGTGGTGTCAGAAATGAAATCTGGAGTCCCGTGTTCAAAAATGGAATTTTACAAGTTGGAAATTACGAATTCGGACGGCCAACTTTGGTGTCGAATTCAACCAATCAAACAAGGTCACAATGAAACAAAACTGGAGGAGTAGTAAGAGGGTTATACCAGCTTCGTATAGGAACTGGTAGCATGCCAATTGGAGCTGCGGTGGAGGAGGTACAAGCTGACGAAGTTGACTCCGCAAAACTGTCCAAAATTTATACAATTTAAACGGTCAACTTGGTGGCCGGTTTGAGGCATCAAACGATAAAATCAACTGACGAAACTTGACAGGAGTGAAGATGGATATACCGAGATTGTGATGGAGCGAAGAAATCGTTGATCCAACGGTCGAATTTTTCGAAAATCGCGTACAAAGTTGCTGCGACGGGACGGCATTTCAGCTTCGTTTCCGGGCTCGTTACGAAAGGAACCCGTGCCAAATGAACGGATCGCCTCCGATACACGTCGGAGAGGCGAACGGCGGCCACGGGGCCTGCCCCGGGGGTGCGCCCGTGTAGCCTCACTTCCCGAAATTTTATAAAAATATTTTTGGTGTATATTTATTTTTATTGAAATGGTGATTTTAAATTTTTTTATAAATAATTATTTAGTTAATTATTACGGTAGGTGGTTTTAGCCATGGTTAAGAATTGGAGTACAAGACGACTAAGAATCATGGCATGGATAGCACAGTAGCGTGCCTTGACTAGTGTTTAGCCATGGTAGGGGAAGGCCGAGTCATATGATTGTTCTAACTAGGAAAACCAAGCCAAGTTGCGACGTAACCCTTATCGAAGATTATTTATTTATTTATTTATATTATTTAGTTTTAGGGAACCCGGTTGTACCAAACTAGTCAAACTGTACCCGAACTGAATCCAAGCCTTTGTAGGCATGTAGTGAGATCAAATACACCCATATAGACATATTTCAAGTAGATGCAATGCCTATTATTGGTTTATTAAATTTTGTTATTTTTATTATTATTATTATGGTTATTGTTATTTAATATTATTATTTTATTGGTTATGTTATTGTCAAATAAATATTGTATAGGGGTGAATGTGAATGTAGGAATAAATAAATATTATATATAAGTGTATTTGTATGTATATATAAATATATATAATTAGTGTGTGTGTATGTGTATTTATATAAATGTATATTATATAGATGTATATATATGTATATATATATATAGAAATAAATATGGGTGTATATATATATACATATACATATATATATATATATATATATATATATATATATATATATATATATATATATATATATATATATATATATATATATATATATATATATATATATATATTATACGAGCTTATACGTGTGTGTATATATATATTATATGGGTGTGTATGTGTATACATGCATATATATATATAAGTATGTATGTATATAAATAAATAAATAAATATATATATATGAAGAAAGGTATAAATATATACTTGGTTGTATGCTAATTAAATAAAGGATTGAAGCCAGAGCCCCAATTCCAGCCAAGCCCTGACCAAGTAGGTCCCAGGCCCAGCCCAGCCGGATATTTCCCAAGCCAGGACGAGAGAGAGAAATACCAAACCGAGAGCAGTCATTCGATTTCATTATATATATTATAGGAACGACGACAGGGAGGAGAGATCGTGAGGAACATCAAACCCTAATCTCGCCCACCACCGTGCGCGCCACCCTCACGAACACTTCGTCGACCACTCCACACGCCTGCGCAGGCCTGACGGCCGGCCGCCACGCCGGTGAACGGCGGAACAACGTCTACAGCGCACGAACAGGGGAACACGGCGACAGCAGCGGTCCGACCTCCACTTCGTAGTGGATGTTCTCCCACGATGTGCGATCGTTTCCCAACCTATTTGCACAGGTTCGAACTTCATATAACCCTCTCCAATCCCTGTCATTTAGATTCTTTAAAACGCATTGATTCGATTGCAAATCGAGTCCAAATTCCGAGAAAAACCTAGTTTTAAGAGAACTCAAAACAGAACTTGAAGCAGTCCAAAACCCAACTTTGGAAGGCAATTTTCTGCCGACCTACTGACTATTTTCTAGATCCAATTAATATCAGTTTTAGACAACCTATACGAGTTCGAAACCTCTCTTTTACTTTTATTTTTCATGTATTAAATCCCTGTTAAAACCGTTTCAAAGTTTGACGAAAATCTGTTTTCAAAACATGAAAATTCATCCACACGACGTGCGTCCCGCCATTCCGGGCGACGTGGTCGTGAACTGAACGCATCGAAAGCTACGTAACGGCTTCGTGGTCGTGTGGGCTTTGACGGAATTCAAATTGGTCGCGTGTGCGCGACGAATTTGATGCGTATCCGTCAAAATTCACCGTATTGTGTACTTTGCAAATTTCTTAATTACTTTATGCACGCTCGTCAGATCGAGACGAAACTTGCGCCAACAGGACCGTATCGTTTTTCTGGTCCTATATGCCAAGTTTGGTCCAATTCTGAGACAGTTGAATCGTACGTCGTTTTGCGGGCCCCACGGTCCCACTCAACGGGCGATTTTGTGCACGGCCTGCCGAAATCCAACTTTGGACATACGGTTGGGTTCATATCGAAAAACTGGATCCGTAGACATGTAGTTTGACGACTTTAGAGACTGTTGACTCTGGCACACTTTTCGGTGCAAAACGGGTCCAACGGCGGACACCGTTTTGGCCCAAAATTACCGTTTTACCCCTGTGTCCAGAATTGGACTTAAGGACAGGTAATCCTAGCTATTTTGACTATTATGAGAACATTGGTAATGTTTATTTCAGCTTCCGGGGACTGTTGTACGGGTTATGACTATTGTGGCACATTGAGTAGTTCAGACTGTCGGTTTCACCAGTAGAGGACCACAGGCGAGTACAGTTTATTGTCTGCATTTCGATATTGATCTTTACTATATTTCATTGATTAGTCATTGGTTATGTGATTTTTATACTCTATTATAAATTATTGAGTCGGGAATGAGAAGTACTAAGGATGTGTGATCTGACCATAGCCCGTGTTTATTTTCTGCAAGTAGACATTGTAGCCCGTGTTTATTTTCCGCAAGTAGACATTGTTGCCCGTGTTTATTTTCTGCAAGTAGTGTAGCCCGTGTTTATTTTTTGCAAGTAGTGTAGCCCGTGTTTATTTTCTGCAAGTAGTGTAGCCCGTGTTTATTTTCTGCAAGTAGACATTGTAGCCCGTGTTTATTTTTCATGCAAGTAGACCTCGTAGATCATGCGGTGTAGTACCCCAGACCGATCACATATCAAAGGTACTTCTAACAGTTGGGAAAAGTATTTTGTGTCTATTTATTATTGGTTTTCCGTATTTACTGTTTATTTTCAAAACTCATGATTGATGTCTAACCTTGTTTTATAGTCATTTTCTTTATTTGAAATTGCATTCAGTGAATTGTGCTCGTTCCATTCCTGACTGGAAACCAACATTTTCAGGTTAGCCGTGGATTCACTTAGCTTGGGGAGTGACGGGAATACTTGCAGACAAAAGACTAGAGACTAGATAGATAGTTGAGTTGTAGTCATTCATTTATTTGTACAAGTTTATATTTTTCTACAAATGTAAAACTTGTGATCATTGTAAGTTAAATTAATTATGTGAATGAGCATTATTTGTGATTAGATCTTCATGGCCGTGACAGCGTTCTACCGCCGACACTGCGGCGTAGGCTGGCTTGGACACGTCTCGTATCTGTTTTTTAAAAAAAAAGGGTGCGGGTCGTGACAAGTTTTTGTGGTGGCCCATGCAGGCCAGTCTTCGCAAATCATGCGAACTCGTGATAGTACTTTAGTTAGTTGTACTATTGCAAGCCTGCGACTAGGAAATACTCATTCACGAATTAAGAATTAATTTAATTTAAGAGAATGACTAGGTCTAGGAGTCCCTTATACAAATTTACCGATGGGTAGTCTAGGTCATAAATTTTAGATGAGGCTATTAATTTTGATATTTTTTTCAGATCCCCATAGGTACACTATTATCTCTCGATATGACGACACGATCCAAAGTGGATAGATTATTCACTTGGTGAGACAGGACTTTATATAAGTTATGATCTAACCACGATAAATTGTTCAATTCCTTCTCTTTGCCTCTTTAGATATCATCCCCATATATTAGTCTGAATTGCCTATTTAGTTCCTATTTTTCCTATGAATAATTATTTTATATAATTTCTGATTATGTTACCCATATATGAACCTCACGTTAGTTTCGATTCAAGTGTTTCCCCAAAGGATTGAGTACACATGGAATAGTTAGAATGTTTGTATTTTTTTGTCCTCAGTTATTTCTTCTGTTCAATCTTTTATCTTAAGGGTTGTGACTGATAGGACAAATGCTTACACTTTATTTCATAGGCAACTTGTTTGAATCTCTACGAGCTCATGGATTTTTACAGATGTAGTTAAAGGAATGTTAGTTAACTCATAATGGCAGAACAGCAGCGAACTATCGCCATTTATTTAAATTATGAAGACTCTGGATTCCCTGCAGCCAGCAGCGCACTGGCAAGACACGACCCTAGAGTTGAAATTTTTAAGGAAATTATAGGTTATAGAATATTCCTAAAAACTATGGCTAGTGGTCCTCCTTGATCATAGTCACCCAGGTGTCGAGATAAGGTAGAGTATCTGATAGCATATCACATCTGAATCACAGAACCAAGGGTTTACCACAGCCCGAGTATACGGGTGAAGCATAATTCTCAGTAAAATGACTTCAGACGTGATTACATGTCTAGGATACTAAGGAGGATAGGACAATGCCATGTATGTCCCATAAGATCCAAAGCCAATAGTAGTGGAAGTTTGTAAGTTTGGTAGCATGTCTTCCGACCTAGCACTCCGTATGATCCTCGTGATCTATTGATGAGGAAATTGATTGACACTAACAGATTTACCTAGAATAAAGAATTCAGGAGTCCATAAACCATTAGTCGACCAAGGTCATAAGGATAAGATGATAGTGGGATGTCTATAGAAGCAAGAACACCAGGTGAAGTTTGATTCCCTCTAAACTCGAACTACTTGTGCCGTCTTTCAAAAATCTCGCATAATTGTATTCGACTATCTTAACAAACGCTGCTGTTACAGCTTAGTTTTGCAAGCTCACTCTGTTCTCGAGCTTGATTCAAGGCATATGTTTAGTGGGGACGCCTGCTAACTTATTGTCTAATCAGAATCAGTGTATTATGGTCTGATCAACCATGATGCATTTGGTTCGCTCTTCGTTTAATTACACTACGTGGATGGAGATATATAGGTATCTAGGATCTCATCCGCGACTGCTTTGACAATTTCTCTTGAATTATACGTTCGTCTTTGGATCACGTGATTGTATTCAGTAACATCTTTCTTGAACTCTTTATTATTTTGTCTCTCACTGATTTGGAAAGACAGAAGCTCGTAATTGGTAGAGAGATATCGAGTATCCCCATGGCTATGGTAGTTGTATACACGAGGGTAGCTATCGTCATCCAGCCATGTGATTGAGTTACTCGTTCTCCTCTCGACCCCAAACTGTTATCGGGACTTTCTAGCTACCTGAATTTGAGAATGATTAGGATTTTACCCTTAGTCGAAATGCCAACCCAAGAGACCATCTATCCTCAAGGAACCAATTGTTGTGAGCCTCTAACTATTTGCTGGAAGCTTGCATTAACTAGCAATCCTTAAACCTTAACCCAACCTTTCCTCGACCAAAGCCCACAGTTTAGACATGAGATGAATAGACAAGGATAAGGACAATTATTTACCGTGACTATGGTAGATGCTCATCCCGAGATTGGTTTCCAACAAATATTACCCTAGTTATGTAAATTTTGATATTAAGACCTAACTAGTGTTGGAACACCACAGTCACTAGCTTAGCTAATACCATAGATTAAATACTCTGTCAAATTGTGATATACCAGTTGTCAACAATAATGCATGATCACTACCGCCCATACCACTAGAACCCTTATGACCATAGTCTGACAGGTTTGACACAACTAGAGTTTCACGACTCAGTTGTTAGAAATCTTTTAGATGATGTGCCTTAGAGTTGGTTACCCCATCGACAACTCTTGTATACTGTGGACAAGCATGTCATTCTATTTTCTCGACCATATGTCATTGTGCACACTCATTTTCCGATTATTGAGGGATGATCTTCGACTTGACTTATATCTACCATATTCCGTTACGTCGTACCTTATTCTTTATTACCGAGAATCGAGGTACGATATCCTGACATTGAAATCCTTCTAACCTCATTATTCCTAAGACCATGCCCTAACTTCTAAGGTGGGTAGACTGTAAGCCTTCCAAAATTTTGGGGATATACCAGGATTATCGAGTGATTAGAATAACTCCCACTAGAATGATGAATAGTGCCCATGAACTCCTACTTTCCATTTAGATCATTTTGTATTCCCGACCGTGTCATTAATATTTAGAGCACAAGACCGACTGTTACCTCCGAACAAATTTCATATGCAAGATCTAGACGAGTCCACCTTCATCTAGGTATATCATGTCCCACTCAAACACGTCCCCTTGTGCTCTATTTTTAGGGTACGACTTTCAGGCCAAAAGGACTAGTTATAACCCTTACCATAATACTCGTATACTTTTCGACTACAATTAGAGACTCTAACTCGACTCGAACCTTTTGACCCAATATATGGTGGTGATCTACTCGAAGCCACTATGCACATGTCACCAGTGTGCCACTCAATTGTGCCTTCTCATGCTACTTAAACACAGAAGTCACGGAAGACGCATTTTTGGGCTTTTGGGATCTAGCTAACCAATCAGACTGGCAACTAGCTCGACCACTTGGGTGAAATCTATTCTAGGTTACCCTAACCTAGTAGAAGTAGTATAACCATTGGGATCTTGACCAGTCAATAGAGACTGAAATCCGAGGTTCATCCAACCGACGACTGATGTCCAATTGGGAACCCATTAAGACCCAGTAATACCCATTCATGCATACCACCATAGTTGGACTATAAAAACGAACCTTCCGAAATAGGTCCCTATACCCTTTATGTTGTTTCCCCTTCTTAGAATGTGAAGTCATTCGTAACTGTTATTCCATCTATCTGGAAGTCGTGATACGAAGTTGTATTGCGTTTTATCCCTTGCTCGTGTGTTTAAATAACCACGGGAAAGATCACGATCTTGAATTCTCAAATTTCGTTCCGTTATGGAACCTTGTTTGAATTAGAATTTCGAGAACGAGAATTCTGTATTACACGGATTGTAGGCCACTCTAAGTAACGAAGGGCTCTTCGAGTTAGCAAGTGACTGGGCTAGAGTAGCCCAATAAGACAGTGGTTCATAAACTCCCTTTCTATCTGTAACATTGGATACTCTCCACTGCTCTTGAAACTTCACAGTTGCTTTCGATTATTCTGCCTTATCTTCCTGTCCTCCCTACTTCGGAGTGACGAATAGTCATGCTTACTAGAGTTTACCAATAATTCTTAGCTACGTGTATAAATGTGTTGCTTGTTAAAGTTTGGATTGCTTAAATGGTAGGAGAGGATAATAGAGGCCGTATGCAGTAAATAACTATTGGTAGCAAGTTTAGCAGATTATAAGCTTTTAGTTTGAGGAGTAGGGTGACCAAAGGTGGGTAGAAGTCCTGTAGGTCATACAGTTACAAAATGGCTAGGAGGAGAACATAAACGATTTTGAGGAATTAAATTTAAAGATATTGAGGTTAAGGCATACTTCTTTTAGAATTTTAAGAATAGTTATGAATTAGAATTTCGAGGACGAAATTATTTTAAGGTGGGTAGATTAGTAGCCTCCCTTCCCGAATTTTTTTAAAAATATGGTGATTATTTATTTTTATTGAAATGGTGATTTTAGATTTTTTTATAAATAATTATTTAGTTAATTATTACGGTAGGTGGTTTTAGCCATGGTTAAGAATTGGAGTACAAGACGACTAGGAATCATGGCACGGATAGCACAGTAGCGTGCCTTGACTAGTGTTTAGCCATGGTAGGGGAAGGCCGAGTCATATGATTGTTCTAACTAGGAAAACCAAGCCAAGTTGCGACGTAACCCTTATCGACGATTATTTATTTATTTATTTATATTATTTAGTTTTAGGGAACCCGGTTGTACCAAACTAGTCAAACTGTATCCGAACTGAATCCAAGCCTTTGTAGGCATGTAGTGAGATCAAATACACCCATGTAGACATATTTCAAGTAGATGCAATGCCTATTATTGGTTTATTAAATTTTGTTATTTTTATTATTATTATTATGGTTATTGTTATTTAATATTATTATTTTATTGGTTATGTTATTGTCAAATAAATATTGTATAGGGGTGAATGTGAATGTAGGAATAAATAAATATTATATATAAGTGTATTTGTATGTATATATAAATATATATAATTAGTGTGTGTATGTGTATTTATATAAATGTATATATATATAAAGGAATAAATATGGGTGTATATATACATATTGTCAAATAAATATATATGTATATATATATATACATATATATATATATAAATATATATATAAAAATATATTATACGAGCTTATACGTGTGTGTATATATATATATTATATGGGTGTGTATGTGTATACATGCATATATATATAAGTATGTATGTATATATATATATATATATATATATATATATATATATATATATATATATATATATATATATATATATATATATATGAAGAAAGGTATAAATATATACTTGGTTGTATGCTAATTAAATAAAGGATTGAAGCCAGAGCCCCAATTCCAGCCAAGCCCAGACCAAGTAGGTCCCAGGCCCAGCCCAGCCGGATATTTCCCAAGCCAGGTCGAGAGAGAGAGAGAAATACCAAACCGAGAGCAGTTGTTCGATTTCATTATATATATTATAGGAACGACGACAGGGAGGAGAGATCGCGAGGAACATCAAACCCTAATCTCGCCCACCACCGTGCGCGCCACCCTCACGAACACTTCGTCGACCACTCCATATGCCTGCGCAGGCCGGACGGCCGGCCGCCACGCCGGTGAACGGCGGAACAACGTCTACAGCGCACGAACAGGGGAACACGGCGACAACAGCGGTCCGACCTCCACTTCGTGGTGGATGTTCTCCCACAATGTGCGATCGTTTCCCAACCTATTTGCACAGGTTCGAACTCCATATAACCCTCTCCAATCCCTATCATTTAGATTCTTCAAAACGCATTGATTCGATTGCAAATCGAGTCCAAATTCCAAAAAAAACGTAGTTTTAAGAGAACTCAAAACAGAACTTGAAGCAGTCCAAAACCCAACTTTGGAAGGCAATTTTCTGCCGACCTACTGACTATTTTCTAGATCCAATTAATATCAGTTTTAGACAACCTATACGAGTTCGAAACCTCTCTTTTACTTTTATTTTTCATGTATTAAATCCCTGTTAAAACCGTTTCAAAGTTTGACGAAAATCTGTTTTCAAAACATGAAAATTCATCCATACGACATGCGTCCCGCCATTCTGGGCGACGTGGTCGCGAACCGGATGCATCAAAAGCTGCATAACGGCTTCGTGGTCATGTGGGCTTTGACGGAATTCAAATTGGTCGCGTGTGCGCGACGAATTTGATGCGTATCCGTCAAAATTCACCGTATCGTGCACTTTGCAAATTTCTCAATTACTTTGTGCACGCTCGTCAGATCGAGACGAAACTTGCGCCAACAGGACCGTATCATTTTTCTGGTCCTGTATGCCAAGTTTGGTCTAATTATGAGACAGTTGAATCGTACGTCATTTTGCGGGCCCTACGGTCCCACTCAACGGGCGATTTTGTGCACAGCCCGTCGAAATCCAACTTTGGACATACGGTTGGGTTCATATCGAAAAACTGGATCCGTAGACATGTAGTTTGACGACTTTAGAGACCGTTGACTCTGGCACGCTTTTCGATGCAAAGCGGGTCTAACGGCGGACACCGTTTTGGCCCGAAATTACCGTTTTACCCCTGTGTCCAGAATTGGACTTAAGGACAGACAATCCTAGCTATTTTGACTATTCTGAGAACATTGGTAATGTTTATTTCAGCTTTCGGGGACTGTTGTACGGGTTATGACTATTGTGGCACATTGAGTAGTTCAGACTGTCGGTTTCACCAGCAGAGGACCACAGGCGAGTACAGTTTATTGTCTGCATTTCGATATTGATCTTTACTATATTTCATTGATTATGTGATTTTTATACTCTATTATAAATTATTGAGTCGGGAATGAGAAGTACCAAGGATGTGTGATCTGACCATAGCCCGTATTTATTTTCTGCAAGTAGACATTGTAGCCCGTGTTTATTTTCTGCAAGTAGACATTGTAGCCCGTGTTTATTTTCTGCAAGTAGTGTAGCCCGTGTTTATTTTCTGCAAGTAGTGTAGTCCGTGTTTATTTTCTGTAAGTAGTGTAGCCCGTGTTTATTTTCTGCAAGTAGTGTAGCCCGTGTTTATTTTCTGCAAGTAGTGTAGCCCGTGTTTATTTTCTGCAAGTAGACATTGTAGCCCGTGTTTATTTTTCATGCAAGTAGACCTCGTAGACCGTGCGGTGTAGTACCCCAGACCGATCACATATCAAAGATACTTCTAACAGTTGGGGAAAGTATTTTGTGTCTATTTATTATTGGTTTTCCGTATTTACTGTTTATTTTCAAAACTCATGATTGATGTCTAACCTTGTTTTATAGTCATTTTCTTTATTTGAAATTGCATTCAGTGAATTGTGCTCGTTCCATTCCTGACTGGAAACCAATATTTTCAGGTTAGCCGTGGATTCACTTAGCTTGGGGAGTGACGGAAATACTTGCAGACAAAAGCCTAGAGACTAGATAGATAGTTGAGTTGTAGTCATTCATTTATTTGTACAAGTTTATATTTTTCTACAAATATAAAACTTATCATCATTGTAAGTTAAATTAATTATGTGAATGAGCAATATTTGTGATTGGATCTTCATGGCCGTGACAGCGTTCTACCGTCGACACTGCGGCGTAGGCTGGCTTGGACACGTCTCGTATCTGTTTAAAAAAAATGGGTGCTGGTCGTGACAGCCCGGCCAAGGGGATGGTCGGCCATGCCGGCCACGGCGGCCACGTTGGCGGCGGCGTCGCTGCACTGCCGGCCAGTGGGCGGCCATTCCCGCTGCTGCTGCTGCTGTTGTAGCGCTGCGCGCGGCCTGGCCCGGCCGGCGAAGGCGCGGCGGGGGCGGCGCGGCCACGGCAAGGTCGGTGGCGTACGGGGGCGGCGACCGTCGCGCTCGGCGGTTCGGCTATGGTGGTTGAGTGGTGCGGGTGGCTATGGGAATGAAGTAGTGGTGGTGGCTATGTGATGAAGAAGAGGAGGAGGCTGGTGGAGTTGGCCAGGTGGTGGCCGGGATGGTGGAGCTCGGCCTAGGTAGGTGGCCGGCCGAGCTCAGCCAGGAGGAGGGGAGGATGTGTTCGGGATGGTGGTTTTGGTGCTGTGTGTGTGTTTTGAATGGGGAAAAATAAGTGAGAGAGAAAGAGATGATAATAAATGTTGTGTGTGTGTGTTGATAAAGAGAGGAGAGATAAAAGTTACTCCCTCAAAGTTAGGGCCGACTGTGGCTAATAGTGTGGGAATTTATCATGTAGGAATTTTAATGGTTAGGATTTATTTGGAGAAACCAAGGCTAGGATTTATTTATAGAAAAATAGGTCATTCCTATGGATTTTTAATAAACAGAATTTTTTATTAAATATTAAAAATAGGTAGATAGGATATTTAGTATTATTTTTGGGCAAGGAAAAATGAGGGCGTCATGAAAGAGGAAAACATGAAGCTTGGACTGGGTTCGGTCAAGCCGGGTTGGATCAAAATCGAACATGGTACAATAATCGAATTAAATAGGTGTTTATGATCATGGGTAAATAAGTAGCACGTGGGGATTCCAATAAATGGGACACAAGTGTCATGCGGGTAGTAGGCTCAATGTGGGCCATGTCCATATTTGGGGCTGACAGGTTTTGGTCGACAGGGTACCCATAAATCAAGTTGGAAAATAAATGTGACACCGTGGGATGAAATAAAATCGGATCACGTGTCAGAAAAGTTGTGCGAAGCAAATGGAGCACAAAATGGCGTGTCTGAGTGGGACACGAAGGTCATGGGTGAAGAGCGTCTCGAGTAGATCATGCATGAGAAGTTAGTTTCAAGAAAATGACTGGTCTGGTGCTCCCAAATCAAAAGTCACGGTAACGTGCATATGATGATCAAGGAAAAGAGTAGAAAAAATTAATTAATGATCAAATGGTCTA
Organism: Iris pallida; assembly: GCA_029216955.1. Classification (NCBI taxonomy): domain Eukaryota; kingdom Viridiplantae; phylum Streptophyta; class Magnoliopsida; order Asparagales; family Iridaceae; genus Iris; species Iris pallida. The sequence continues at coordinate 47,957,137 of JANAVB010030220.1, read as the reverse complement.
AATCGACCCGAAGTTGTGCGAAGCAAAAAGAGTACAAGGGAACAAGTTTGAGTGGGACATTATATACCGTCATGAAGGTAATCTTGTCCACTACAAAACTCGTGAAGAAGATTTCCAGAGTTGAACATCCCTGACACTCCAAATATCGAAGGCACGGAAAAGTATACTTAAAAATAAATAAACAGAATGATTTATTTATCGAAACTAATTCAATCAGAAAAATTAAAAAAATCGACCCGAAATTCAGGGTGCTCACACATTTACATCCATTCAACTAATGTTGCAGCTCGACAAATGCTTGAAACTAGAACATGAATCAAATTTACATACTGCATTGATATATATAGTTACTGCAGATTACTGCCTCTCATTCCAGATTACTGCAGCTCATTTCAGATTACAAAAAAAAATGCCTCTCATTTCAGATTACTGCAGCTCGTCAAATGCTTGAAACTGGAAAAAGAAAAAAAAATACTGCACCATACTTGAAATGCTTGGAACTGGAAACAATGCTTGAAATTGGAAACAAATGCTTGAAACTGGAAACAAAAAAAATACTGGACCATACTTGAAACTAGAAACCAAAAGATACTGCACCATAGACAGAGCTATAGTCTGATTCCAGTTTGACATCTCATTACAAGAACAAAAAGTCACATTTGAAACTGGAAACAGAAACTAACATCCAGTTTGACATCTCATTACATATTAGGCATTCTTTTATATGGCCACACAAAATGCAGGTGACATAAACTAACATCCAGTTGCAGTTGTCAAATTGATTATAGGAACAAAAAGTCACATTTGAAACTGGAAACAGAAACTAACATCTAGTTTGACATCTCATTACACATTAGGCATTCTTGTATATGGCCACACAAAATGCAGGTGATAGAAACCAAAAAATTACATCCAAATGGTTCTCCTATGAAAGAAATACGACAAAACAAAATCTTTCAGTTGTGAACCACAAAATGCAGGTTATATGACCTGAAAAACCAATATAAGTCTTGCCAAAATAAGTCTTCACACTATAACATTTGTAATTCAGTTTTTGCTTTTCTTCTTGAAGGTACTGCTCTGCACCTTGCTTTCTGCCTCTTAGTGCCTTTGCCCCCATTCCTTGGCAGTGGTTCTCCACTAGTTTGCTTTTCCTGATTCTCGTTTGTGGTAGGCAGTGTTGAAGTTGGATGAGTTGGGGCAGCTGCTTTGCTCCTTTGGCTAGCTGAGAACTCCAAATTTTGATCCTAGCTTGGGAATGCACGATCTATCCAGCTTTCATTCTGCAAAATATCAAAATGGTCATATAATTGAGACAACCAAACACAAATTACATTATGGACAAATTTAGTTGTTGGAAGCTCCCACAGCCAATCCATCAAGTGAGCCAAGGCCTGAATATCGATATAGGTTGGAAGCTCCCACACTGCTTAGGCATGTATTATTGACCACTTGACTTGTACCCTAAGAACAATAGAACAACAACATTCCCATACAATAGTTAGAATTTTAGTATCCAAATACCATATTAATTTAGTTATCAATAACTGACTTTAATGCACTTACATCCATCATCCACCTAAGTGTGGTTAGTGCACTCCTGACATTGGCTCTGACATTCAAATTACTGACATTTTGTCTTGAAGATCCAGCCTATACAAAATTCACTATATTCACTATATTTTATAAACCAAATTCATTATATTTTGTAAATCAAATTCACTATATTTTGTGAGTGACATGCCTAAGTTACAATAGAAACCAAATTCACTATACAATAGAAACCAAATTCATTATACAATAGTGACAGACCTAAGTTACAAAATTCACTATATTTTGTAAACCAAATACTTACAGTAGAGCATTTCCTCTTTCACTACTGACATTTATGTGTTGTGCATTTCCAGTAGTGCATTCTCCACTTTCATTGGCTTTGCCTCCTCCAGCTTGAAATTTTGGTAAAATTAAGCATGATATATACAATAATCTTGATCTAGAATATAAGCACATATCCACATACTTACATTTACACCATGGAACCTCTTGTTATGGTCATGTGACCCACAAACACTGCATGTTCCTTTACACAAGCCTTTCTTACTGAGTTTGGCCATGGTTTTGTTACTTGTCTTCTGCTTTCCTTTGTCTTTCAACTCAATTGGGTCCTTTCTTCTAGTTATTGTCTTCCTGTCCCTTTTTTTTACTGGTGTTGGTGGTAACAGAATGCCTTGAGGAAATGGGTGCCTTTTCCATAATGTAGGACCATTTAGAGGGTGAATGACATGGATGTACACCAGCTTGTAAGTTGATAATCTGTAGCAGTCATCAACATAGTTTTTTGGTCTTTCATTATCCCCAAATATGCAAGCACAAGCATGCTGACAAGTTATTGCAAATAGTTTCCATTTTCTGCATGTACAAGTTCTCATTACCATGTCAACAACAAATTGACCACATGGTCCATTAACTTGCACCTTAGGACCTCCAAAAAATTCTCTTGTCCATATATAGGATTCCTTCTTGTGCTTCTCCAACTTTTTCTGAATTTTAGGACAAAGTCTGCCTCTCCACCTCTTTTCCAATTTAGCCTTTGCATCTATTATCTTCATGAGTTGAGTCATGATCATCTCAAACATTGTGATTACTGATTTTTCTCTAGCTTCAAGGATATACTTGTTAAATGTCTTACTGTAGTTGTTGAGCAATACATCACACTTGGCAGTCCCCTCAAAGAATGTCCTGCTACAATAGACTGCTGGTCTAACATCCATTCATTGCTTAGCTTCAATACTCTTCTCTTCCATTTCCTTTCATACTTCTTGAACTCAACTAGATATATCACGACCCGATCCCAAATTATTGGGTCGAACCGGATCATGCCCAGCCTGCACCGTTGTGAGACGGCGGCAGTAAGCTGTTCTATATGTAGGTATTCACAACAACATCTATACATTTGTCACAACTCAATATACGAAAATTTTAAAACTTTTATTCAACAATTGAAAAAATACAACTGGAAATGAAAGAACTGAAATAAAGTGCTGAATTCAAAATTAACAAAACTCTAAAACAATGAAACTAGAAAAACTGGAAACGACTAGCTAAGCGGTCGGCTCGTCGGCCTCAGGTCCTGCGTCCTCCAAGGAGGACTCTGGCAACACCACAGGGTACAAAACCGGGTCGTAGTAGCTATTGTACAATAGCTCAGCATCCTCAATGTCACCTAAAAATGTGGGTCTCCAGTTAGGAGGAAGCAAGTACGAATATGTATCTTACATTTCAAGTAATAATGGAAAAGTGCAGGCTAAACAGTTTGAAACAATATTTTCCAGCAATTTAACAATTAAAAATAATATGATTTGAATGTGTAATCGTCTATGACCGGCTTGGGTTATACAATAGTGTCCTAGCGACGCGATACGGCTTATCCCCGTGTGTAAGAGGGATAAGCTCGTACAATCATGCAATATGGGGGGTATTGGTCATAAACGTTACACTATTCTCCCAATCCCCACAATCAATATCAATCAATATTTGAACCCTAGGAGAGGATTCCGTGTAGCAATGTGGTTTAAACATGCAGCTTGACAATTACTAAATAAAATACAAGAAAATATAACCGTAACTTGCCTCTGTTAATTGAATGGATCGGAAAAGTCGGTACCGAGGAGGATGTCACGTTTGTCTCCGAGATCCTACAGTTGAGAACTTTGACTTAGAACTATAATGAAACCATTCTAGGTGTGCTAGTTACAATCTCTAGAAGTAGACCCTAGTCAGGTTTTAAGTTATTTAATAATCTACCGGAAATCTAGCGTCGCAATTTACGTTCGTTATCATTTTAATTAAATAAGTCGGTTACTGATTAATTGGGAAAAATAGCGATTATCGGTTAATTTGGCAAAACATTGTATTTTAAATATGTATATATAAAACTAGGCTTTTTCTTTTAAATGGGAAAACATGTGAATTACTAGATTATTAATTATGAAAAAACTTATTAATTTTTCTTTATGAAATAAATATCCATTTTTTTATATCCTACGCACTAAATGGCAAAAACAACATTTCCAGAAAAATAATAAAAGCTACGCTACACAATACAGGGTCACAGAGAAATAATAAAAAAAATAGGAAAGGATCTCAGACTTGGTCTTGCAATCTCATGTTGCTGGATAACGCCTCAACGTACAGGATATCCTGTAGCGTTTGCGTTTCGCCGAGGCTCATCCGACCGATACGGTCGTCGCCTAACGGGGATACGAAACTCCAAAAATCTACTTTCAAATCGACAAAACCACTTTTGTAATTCGTTTACAAAATACCGAAAAATAGAATCCCATTTTAAAATACTTTATTTTTGAAAACTTTCTCGAAAATTTGGGCAGCATCTCCTCTGTAATTGGGACAACCCAATCCTGGGACGGTGCCAAAAGTCAACATAAACAATATCCCGAACCAGGGAAACAACCCAAACCATCCATAATAATATTCCACACAGAAATAATATCCCACAACCACCACAATAAAGATAAAAGCCGACAAAAATATAAAACCGAACCGTAACCGAAACTAATCGGAAACGTACGCATCCAGCGTAAAACCGAACTACCGAAATATACCGCCGCGACGAATGTCGCGTGTATCCCCGCAATAGAGTCGAAACGATTCCCACAACGGGGTCGAGACCGCGTCATCACAGACTACCTACGAGAGGGACACAGGGATACGAAAATTACCTCGGGTGCTCGGCTAGAGCTCTCAGATGATAATAAAAAGAATAATCCTCGCAAGCACGAAAAAATCCAGAATACTGAGACAGCAGCTCGAAACACGGAATCGAAAAACCCGAAACCACAGTAGTCTCGAAACAGAGCGTCCACGAGGCTGCAGAACGCAACCAGAGATGCTGGCTCGGGGCCGGGCACGGACAGCGGATCGGGGGTCGTCGGACAGTGGCCGAGGGGCGCGGCCGAAGAAGACGCGACCGAGGAGCTCGGGCGCGGCTGGGAGACAGCTGGCGGGGCGCTGGCCGAAATCGCCAGAGAAAGTCGGCGGGGCGCCGGGGTTAGGGCACGGCGGAAAACGACCGAAAGGCACGGGAGGTCGCTGGGACGCGCAGGGGGTCTGGCCGGCTCGGATGGCGGCGCACTGGGCTCTGGCCGGCGCGGGGGGGCGACTCCGGGCTAGACGCGGCCGGATCGGAGACGGGCGGAGGCGCCGGTTGGACACCGGCGGTTGGTGGGCACTCGGCTGGCCGGAGTTGGCCGGGCGCGGGCGGAAGCTTAGGAAAAAGCTCTGGAGAGGGGAAGAGGAGAGTAAGGGGAATTTGTGAGGGATGAGAGTGAGGGGAATTTGTGAGAGTGAGTTTAAGAAGGAAGGAGCGGATGCAAAAGTGTAGGGGAAGTTGTGGAGAAGAGGAAGAAGTAGGTGTGGAGAAAATGGGGGGTGCTGGCCTGGTCGTGGGAAGACCATGCCAATTCGTGGGGAAAAAATTTTAGTAATTTTTTTTAATAAATAGTAATCAGAATTTAAAAAGAACAAGGATGGGTTCGGAACTGAGATCTGGTTCGAGTTCGGGGTCGGTGTCCGGACTCGGGATCGGACTCCGGGCACGGGATCGGGGACAGAGCCACAATCAAAAATCAATGATAAATTTTAAAATATTATTTTCCTAATTTCGACTAATAAATAATAATAATAATAATAATAATAATAAAAATAACAATAATACTAATAAATAATAATAATACTATGACTATGATACAAATCCAATAATTAATAATTCTAGAAAATTTCGTGTTTCACAACCTTCCCTCCTTAGAAAATTTCGTCCTCAAAATTTCAAAGATAAGGGTCGGGCTACAATCAAAATCACTTAACCTTGATCAAACATGGAATTTAAATCATCAGGCACGATCGAATTTTAGGCATGTTCACTAGATACAATGATAAAATGTCAACACGATCAGGTTTATCTAGATATGATCTGAGATAGGGTTGGAATGTTGTTGTGATCAAAATTATTTTAGGTACGAGAAGAATCTAGGTACAATTATGATCAAAAATATGAGAAAATGAGTTATCGTAAAACAGAAAAGACAAGAAAGAAACGAACGTCAACATTTATTGAGAATGCAAAAATGATGAAATCTTCTGAGTTAAGGGACTAAAAATTCCAGATCAAATTAGAATGGAATATAAGGGTTTATGACTAAGGAAAGATAAAAAGTTGTATGATGGTAGGGTAGCAAAGATGATTAGAATAATATAACTATGATAAGAATGTAATCGAGTAAGATATTTTCACTGAGGGCCGAGTGATGATAAAAGGAAAATAGAGAGAATATCGTTTTACTATTTCAACGGTCCGAAGATAGGGTATGCGGAAAAATAACTTACAAAAATAACAATCTTATTAATACCCCATGCAAAGATCCAATTTCTAGCTTGCTAAACTAGTTGAACTCTAAGTATCTATAGAAAACTAAGGCAGCCGCCAAGGTATTAAAGCTAAACCTATTTGGAATCATAAATCATCTAAATCAAACTTCTGTCCGTCGTTGTATGTAACGCATATGCCATTATTTCAAATTTTAAGTATTTCTCTCGATCAAAGCATCTTACAAACATCAACTTCCAATTGTCAGCCAGTCTTCTAAAACCGACTACATCGAAGTTACAATCTTTCCTTGCCATAGTAAATCCTCAGAATTTTTTTTTAAGTTGATCCATGACTAAAAATAAAGAATTTTCAATTCTTGAATTCAATTGACAGAATTACAATCATTAATCATTTTTAATATTTAACTATGCATCTATCAATCGTTCTCAAACAAACGCATTAGCAAAATACCACAGAATCCCAATCGTTCTTACCATAACCAATGTGAGCCTCCAATGTTTGGTAGAAATTGCAAATTCAATTGCTCCTTTCCAAAGTTGTATGCCAAAGGTCTTATCTCAGTTCCTCTCTGCTTATTCTTTCTCTAGAACCTATCATTCCACTGCTCGTGTTATTCCTTCCATGGCTATATCCGTTCCTTCTAGGTATAGTGGTCACCTAACCATAAAAGTTGATCATCGTCAAGTGTTTCTTTACTTGATCATTATATTCACCTGTTTATATATATATATATATATATATATATATATATATATATATATATATATATATATATATATATATATATATATCCAAATTCACTTCCTCCATGGGAGAACATTACCAAATCCTAAACTCTACCTACGTTTCGTCTATCTTCTGATAACTCTTCCTTTAATCATAAAACTTAAAACCGCCAAATACCTTCATTTGTTTGAATGAGGTTTAGGTACTGGTGAGCACTACCAACAGTTATAACCCGAATAAGTCACAAGTCAAGACATACCACCTCTCAAAACTAGCTTTCTCAAGGTATTCTTCTACCTTTCCTACCCTTTAGCTAACTAATATTGATCCCAAATATGTCCTTACTAGAAATGAGATAGGTAACAATCTATGTTTCTCCCGCATATAGCTATCAACCATTAACATAAAGTCATCCACAAGATGTATTAATATATAAAGCTAACCACAACTATCCACAGCTTCCAGAATATGTAACTAAAAAAAAAAATAATAATAAATAAATAATTAAATCAATAATATATATATATATATATATATATATATATATATATATATATATATATATATATATATATATATATATATATATATACAACGTACTAAGGTTGAAATAGGAAAAAGATTGAGTCAACAAAGATTGATATGGTCCTAAATAGTTCTAGGAAGATTAAGTAGAATTTCATAGAAAATCTATTCCTTCAAGCTGGTGATAAGAGGTTTATAAAAATAGAGACAACCGGTAGAAATACAAATCCTCTAATCGGCAAAAGTCAGAATAATTTGATGGTACTAAAATGTTGAAAAACAGTTTTAGAAAATCAAGTGGAATTCTCATATGAATCATATAGAAATGATTTCTGAAAATTTAAACTAGTCGCTAAGATTCCAAATAATCCAAAATTTAAACGAATCAAGACAATTCTTGTAAAGTTATCAATGGTGATAAGAGGCCAAATATGATACATTTATAACAGGGATAGTCCCAATAGTACCCGAAACCATACATATCCGAAGTCATTTTGCCTCTAATTCATGCCTCGCCAGAGTGCACCTGACTGCAGTAAATTTTTTTGGCTCCATAACTTGAATAATAATAATTTTTCGAGTAGTCTATTAACTTTATCCATTTCATGGCTGAGCAACGAAATTTGATGCATTTAGGATGTAGTCTCAATAATATCCAAAAATCTATCAACATCTGAATCACTTTCACTTAGAGTCTATGCCCCGCCAGTGCGCAACTGGCTGCAGTATACTCGCAGTTTCTATAATTCAAATAGATGGTTGCGACGCATATGTGCAAAGCCATATTAGATCACTGAATATTTTCTTAACTTTGTCCATAGAAATTTCAAAGGGATAATTCAACAATTCAAAAAGTTTTCCAATGACTAAAAAAATTCAATATTAGGATGGAATTAATTCTATGACCGTTTGTGCTTCATGATACTCGAGCATTGAGTTTAAAAGCTTTCTAGGCCTTGATTTGATCAAGAATTTCTTAGAGAGAGTAAGGTTTCAGGTTGAGTGGAGGAAGTCAACAAATGAAAAAAAAAATTGGTCTTAGAATTACTTAGGAAATATCAATCAATATTGGAATTAATTTTTGGAAAATAATTCCCTTGGAAGATTCGTGAACAAGCTAAGTTGAACCAATTCTTTTGGTAATAATTAACCTTAGGGCTTTATGGCTCCAGAAAAATTTGGTTCGGGATTGGACCCAAGAAAGTCAATTGAAAATAATGTCAAGATAAATGGTTGGATACACTAGTCGTAAAAATATTCTGGATAGATAAAAGTTTACCAAGTTTGCTAAAGGAGAATTTTGAAGCTCTAAATAGTGAAATAGATCTAGATTCTAAATAAAGATAGAGAAGTATGATTTGATCAACTAATTGAAAATTTTGAAATAGGTTTGTTGAAGAAGGAGATTGGGAAGAATCTAATCCTAATCCAAAAATAACAAAAGAGTATGGATGCTAAGGAATACTGGAGTATGATAAGTATATGGAGAAAAATAAGCTCAGAAAGCCAAGGGACACTAAAAGATATATAAAATCTAGAAACTAAAGTAGATAGTAAAATAGACCACCATACAATCGGTCTATGCTGGATAAGGCTTAGGATGCAAAACATAAGCAAGGTAGCCTACCAGTCTATAACAAACAAAAATATTTATTTATAATATATTTTGGTCCTATGTTATGACAAATTAATGTTCTAGTGTTCTAATTGTTTCTAGATATGTTCTCCTAAGTTGTTGATCGACCTGCATGGGCCACCACTAAAAATATGTCACGACCCGATCCCAAATTATTGGGTCGAACCGGATCATGTCCAGCCTGCACCGTTGTGAGACGGCGGCAGTAAGCTGTTCTATATTGTAGTGCCCCATCCCTACATCGTGCCCCGTACTTGTTTACGGGGTGCACGAGAAAGGAACACTGTCGCTATCAATTCGGTCGGGACCGATAGGTCGGGATCGGCTGAGTCGATCGAACGGGAACGGTTGAATTAAGATCCATTTCTCGTTATGGAATGTCTTCTTCGGAACCAAGTCCCATATTCAGCGGATTGCGCCTCGAGGATTGACTCTACGGCTGAGTCGGGAGAGACCTCCCGTTGCTCTGCTTTTCATGCCGCTTGCGTTGGTTTTGGCTTTGTTTCCTGAATGCGTTTTCGTGAATGTTTTCGATGGTTTTCATGGCTTGCGTTTTGAACTCACATTTCCTATCGAACTCCTTGAATAATGCAGTGTTCTAATCGGTTGTTTGTGCGATTTCAGGTAATTGCGTAGGCGACGTCTAGCGTGACCAACAAGTTCTCTCGCCGAAGTAAACTCAAGGTGAGTGGCTGACCCTTCTCTTCTCGACCCCCTTCTTAAGTAAATCGATAGTGTTGTTGCGGATGAAAGAATAAAAGCAAGGGCACGGATACGGTAAAATGATCAAGTTTTAAAGAGAGAAAGTAGGCTAGGCCTTAATAACTAAATGTTGTCTTAACTCGGTCATTGGACAACTTGTCGACAAGGAGAGAGTTTCCTCGAGCGACTACCCGGGGCCACGGGACCGACTCGGCCTAGGAGGAAACACGGTATAGCTGTGCTGGATGATAGCACGGGTTAAGCGGGGACTTGCAGCGGGGCTCGCTACTTACGCTGCAAGGGCCCCGGCTAACAAAGCTATAGTCCAGGATGGCTTGTGATGTCAGTGACCAACACACGAAATAATTGCACTTGGTATGGAAATGATAACAATTGACAGGAAAGAACATGGTAAGTTTCATAAGGCACGGTGCGGGCCGCCGTCGGTAAGTTTTCAACGTAAATTTTACTATGCTTGTCATATGCTTGTTTGCAATTCATTAGGATGGTTAGAAACATTCATACTTTAAGTCAATTAAACTCTTCAACCAAATGAGAGCTTGGAACTTAAATAGCCACGCACCAGTACAAAGTGTAATGTACTGATCCTCGCTCTCCACGCAGGTACCCCGAACTACGAAGGATGTGCCACTTGAAAGCTCAAGGCGAAGTGAACCCTTTTGAAGCCTCGTCCGCGTGTAAAGGGCTTGTTACTGGATTCCTTTTGAAGAAGACCCGCACTCAGTCCAAAAGAAGATGACGTCTCGACTCGCCTCGATAGCAGGTGGAAATGTGTAATGGTTTTTGCTTGTAAAAAGGGATATAATGTATGGAACGACTATCTCATCGGCGTTCATTTTGTAAGTCGAGTCATATTGTAGCCCGCGCAGCAATGATTGTAAAGGAGTCTATGTAAAGTTTTATTATCATCAATAAAAAAGTCTATTTCTATTTTCAAATGTGTCATTCAATTTCTCTGCGTACTCTAACTTGATGTTGTGTTTCGGATAACCTTATGACTATGTCTTGTGCGATCGCAACTTAGGTTCGCACGGCATCACGCCCGGGGGACGACTATCGATTCTACGGAATCGGGGCGTGACATATATGCAGGTATTAACAACAACATCTATACATTTGTCACAACTCAATATACGAAAATTTTAAAACTTTTATTCAACAATTGAAAAAATACAACTGGAAATGAAAGAACTGAAATAAAGTGCTGAATTCAAAATTAACAAAACTCCAAAATAATGAAACTAGAAGAACTGGAAACGACTAGCTAAGCGGTCGGCTCGTCGGCCTCAGGTCCTGTGTCCTCCAAGGAGGACTCTGGCAACACCACAGGGTACAAAATCGGATCGTAGTAGCTATTGTACAATAGCTCAGCATCCTCAATGTCACCTAAAAATGTGGGTCTCCAGTCAGGAGGGTGCAAGTACGAATATGTATCTCACATTTCAAGTAATAATGGAAAGTGCAGGCTAACCAGTTGAAACAATATTTTCTAACAATTTAACAATTAAAAACAATGTGATTTGAATGTGTAATCGTCTATGACCGCCTTGGGTTATACAATAGCGTCCTAGCGACGCGATACGGCTTATCCCCGTGTGTAAGAGGGATAATCTCGTACAATCATGCAATATGGGGGGTATTGGTCATAAACGTTACACTATTCCCCCAATCCCCACAATCAATATCAATCAATATTTGAATCCTAGGAGAGGATTCCGTGTAGCAATGTGGTTTAAACATGCAGCTTGACAATTACTAAATAAAATACAAGAAAACATAACCGTAACTTGCCTCTGTTAATTGACTGGATTGGAAAAGTCGGTACCGAGGAGGATGTCACGTTTGTCTCCGTGATCCTACAGTTGAGAACCTTGACTTAGAACCATAATGAAACCATTGTAGGTGTGCTAGTTACAATCTATAGAAGTAGACCCTAGTCAGGTTTTAAGTTATTTAATAATCTACCGAAAATCTAGCGTCGCAATCTACGTTCATTATCATTTTAATTAAATAAGTCGGTTACTGATTAATTGAAAAAAATAGCGATTACCGGTTAATTTGGCAAAACATTGTATTTTAAATATGTATATATAAAACTAGGCTTTTTTTTTAAATGAGAAAATATGTGAATTACTAGATTATTAATTATGAGAAAACTTATTAATTTTTCTTTATGAAATAAATATCCATTTTTTTATATCCTACGCACTAAATGGCAAAAACAACATTTCCAGAAAAATAATAAAAGCTACGCTACACAATACAGGGTCACAGAGAAATAAAGAAAAACTGGGCTTATGCCCTTTACAAATTATTTACATAAATTAATTAATTCCTAAGGCGAGCTCTGAGTGCCGCAAACGGTCCAAACAGTAGGCCGAAGCCCTGCAACCAGAATGCTAAAAGGCCAATACTAGTTCTAAATAAATTTTAAATATAAAAAAATAGGAAAGGATCTCAGACTTGGTCTTGCAATCTCATGTTGCTGGATAACGCCTCAACGTACAGGATATCCTGTAGCGTTTGCGTTTCGCCGAGGCTCATCCGACCGATACGGTCGTCGCCTAACGGGGATACGAAACTCCAAAAATCTACTTTCAAATCGACAAAACCACTTTTGTAATTCGTTTACAAAATACCGAAAAATAGAATCCCATTTTAAAATACTTTATTTTTGAAAACTTTCTCGAAAATTTGGGCAGCATCTCCTCTGTAATTGGGACAACCCAATCCTGGGACGGTGCCAAAAGTCAACATAAACAATATCCCGAACCAGGGAAACAACCCAAACCATCCATAATAATATTCCACACAGAAATAATATCCCACAACCAACACAATAAAGATAAAAGCCGGCAAAAATATAAAACCGAACCGTAACCGAAACTAATCGGAAACGTACGCATCCAGCGTAAAACCGAACTACCGAAATATACCGTCGTAACGAATGTCGCGTGTATCCCCGCAATAGAGTTGAAACGATCCCCGCAACGGGGCCGAGACCGCGTCATCACAGACTACCTAGGGAGGGACACAGGGATACGAAAATTACCTCGGGTGCTCGGCTAGAGCTCTCAGATGATAATAAAGAGAATAATCCTCGCAAGCACAAAAAAATCCCGAATACTGAGACAGCTGCTCGGAACGCTGAATCGGAAAACCCGAAACCACAGCAGTCCCGAAACAGAGTGTCCACGAGACTGTAGAATGCAACCAGAGATGCTGGCTCGGGGCCGGGCACGGACAGCGGGTGGGGGTCGCCGGACAGTGGCCGAGGGGTGCGGCCGAAGAAGATGCGGCCGAGGAGCTCGGGCACGGCTGGGAGACAGCTGGCGGGGCGCTGGCCGAAATCGCCAGAGAAAGTCGGCGGGGCGCCGGGGCTAGGGCACAGCGGGGAACGGCCGAAAGGCGCGGTAGGTCGCTGGGGCGCGCAGGGGGTCTGGCCTGCGCGGGAGGGAGCTTAGGGAAAAGCTCTGGAGAGGGGAAGAGGAGAGTGAGGAGAATTTGTGAGGGATGAGAGAGGAGAATTTGTGAGAGTGAGTTTAAGAAGGAAGGAGTGGATGCAGAAGTGTAGGGGAAGTTGTGGAGAAGAGGGAGAAGTGGGTGTGGAGAAAATGGGAGGTGCTGGCCTGGTCGTGGGAAGACCAGGCCAATTCGTGGGGGGGGGGAATTCAGTAATTTTTTTAATAAATAGTAATCAGAATTTAAAAAGAACAAGGATGGGTTCGGAACTGAGATCTGGTTCGAGTTCGGGGTCGGTGTCCGGACTCGGGGTCGGACTCCGGGCACGGGATCGGGGACTGGGCCACAATCAAAAATCAATAATAAATTTTAAAATAATATTTTCCTAATTTCGAGTAATAAATAATAATAATAATAATAATAATAATAATAATAATAATAAATAGTAAAAATAATACTAATAAATAATAATAATAATATGACTATGCTACAAATCCAATAATTAATAATTTAGAAAATTTTGGGTTTCACAAGATATGTGGATCTTCCAACTTTCTTGAGTACCTCTACCAACCCAACATCTCTAAATTTTTTTTCATATTCTGCTCCAAATGTCTGAGACAAAGTCTGTGTTCTGCATTAGGAAAATGTCTTTCAATTGCATTTATTAGCCCCTACATATAGTAAAGAAATTTGTAAGATGATAGTGTTCTCAACTACAAGAAATTTATATTAGGTATTGGAAACTATACTTACTTTTTGTCTATCACTCATGAAGACTCAATGTTTTGAGTTGTGCATATTCAAATCTTCTTCTAGCAACTCCACAAACCAGTCTAAATTCTCAGTGTTCTCAACCTTCACAATTGCAAATGCAAGTGGGTACATGCAATCATTTGAGTCAATTCCAGTTACAACCAACAATTGGCCACCATAAGTACACTTCAAAAAGCAACAATCTAGACAAACAATTAGTATGCAGTGTTTGAAACCCTTTTTGATACCTGCCATGCACATATACATTCCACGAAATTTTCCTCTAGGCTCTTTAAACTCAAATGTTGAACCAGGATTTGTCCTCATAATTTTCCATTTATAATCCCACAACCTAGAATATTTCAAGTCTTCATAGCCCTCAATCTTCTTAACTGCATAGTCCCTTGCCCTCCCAGCCTTCATTTGGTCAATGGTGAGAGCCAAATCCTTCTTTACTCTTTTAATAATTTGACTAATTTTTCACCCTGGATCATCTCTAAACTCATTCATGTACATTTTTGCAATCATTTTATAACTGAGATGGAAGTTGGTGTTAACCTTTCCACAAGTGTGCTCCAAGTTGTAGCTCTTCAGAAGTAAAGTTTTATTTTCTTTGTCTTTCCTGTCCAACTTGCTTGCAAAAATAAAAAAAATTGCAATCTTTAGTATAACACTTGCACCTGACCCTATTGTGATCATTTGTTGGAAATCACACTTGCCACCTATGCTTTATGTCCCACTTCCTGCAAGCCATCTTAAACTCATCTTTATCCTTAAATTGTAACCCCAGTTCCCATTTAGTGTCTTCCATATTTCTGTTGGCATTAAATCTAGGAAACTTTTTTCACTCTATCTTTGGATTTCCAGAACCCAAATTAGGGTCAGAACTATCTGCACTAATAATTTCATCTGATGGTAGACTATAATCACTACTCTCCTCACCTGTTGCAAATCTAATTGAAGCTTCCAAACCACTGTCATCTATTGGTTTTGGCTTTTCTTTGGATCTGCCTTTCCTGGTTTTCCTCACATTTCTAGCTTCCATATTTTGCAATACTCCATCTTCATTAACTTGGCCAGTCTCTATTAGAACTTCCTGCAAGTCCTTATCCCCCTCTGTTTCATCATAGTCTGAATCAACTAACTGATCCTGAGGTACAATTATTTTGATACCTTCATCAATTGTCTCATATACAACATCAGATGCCTCAACATCAGCTGTATGTTCTTCATGTTGGTGTGTGGCACCAACATCAGCTGCATCTTCTTTATGTTGGTATATGACACCAACATCAACTGCCTCTTCTTCATGCTGGTATGTGGCACCAATATCAGCTGTCCCATCTTCAGGTTGGTATGTGGTACCAACATCAACTGTCTCATCTTCATATTGGTCTGTGGCACCAGCATCAACATCAACTGCTTCATCAACTGTCTCATCTTCATCACTGTCATCATCGACCTCAACAGTCGCATGCTCTGAGTCTGCAAGGTACTCACTTTCTTTTTCACATCCATCAGCTGCCATATGCATAACATAGACATCTACCTCCTCACCCCCATGATCAGTAACATTATGAGCCATTTCAAGTATACATGCATCATTCTCAAGTTGTTTTAAACCAGAATTGACATCCTTACCTGTCTCCCTCCAGTAATACATCTATCTTTCCTCTGTATAACAACTTAACCCATAAATCAATTATAATGATGACAATGTATCGGTCTCAAACCAATTTGAAACAACTTTTCCATCAAATATTGCAGATTTATTTTAAAATGACCACCACACCACTTTCCTGTTAGAACAGAAATAAGTGAATCTAATTATATTAATATCTACAAATAAAAATCCTAAATTTTCCCCAAAACAAACAAGATCAGTGAAATGAAAATATCTACAAGTTTAAAGCAAAAACCTAAATTGAACTTCATCTAATTAACTTCATCAAATTATTTTTCATCTAGAAATAAATCCATAATAAAGCAAGAACCTAAACTGAAGATTCGAAGAAGAAGAGAGAGATTTTGATTCATGTCTGATTCATCTACGATTACTTCAACCGCTTCGGGTTTCCATAATAAAAAGGAAAAAAAAACCCTAATTTGAAGATTCGAAGAAGTCGAAGAAGAAGAAAAACAAGAAGAAGATAGAGAGAGATAGGTACCCATCTGCGAGCAGCCGCCGTTTCGTCTTTTTCTCATCGTCTCGTTCTTGGAAGAGAGAGAGAGAGATTTACCCAGGTGGGGTTATTTTATTTCTGTACACATGGATTGCACACGTGTACACATAGTGTTAAGACTTGGCATGCCATGTCAGCTTTCAGTTAAGAGTTTGGACGGAATGTTATCACAGGTACTGTAATACTCATTAATTGAACGTTTATTATTTTAATGTAAGAAATTATTGATCGATTACTTCAGTGTTATTATACCTTAAGTTAGGGTACCACCGGTGCATTTGAGCCCAATTATGAATAAACTTTAGAAAGAAAGCAAGAAGTTGTCTTGGAAGTTGAAAAAGGTAGATTTATTGTCTTCTCAATATTTTTGTATTGGAGAAGATTTTTCTAATTCATTGTTTTGTGTGAATATAATCTTGCCACCTAGGAAAGACATTATCTTGTGAATATAATCTCCATTCTGGTTGAGTTCTATGGATATCTTTACCTTGAGTATCCACAGACTTGATGCTGATTATAATGGTCTTGATGGTTACCTTCATCTATAGATCCATGAAAGTGGTTTGCATATGTGCGGACGCTTTTCCTGTATGGAACCTTGGGTGAACAGGTGCGCCTAGAACAGCATAACGTTTCAATTTAAACACTCCAAATTGCACCAGGACATGCCAAAATATGTGTTGTGTTCATGTCGCCGTGTCCGTATCGTGTTCTTTATATTCATGTCCTTGGCTACAGTTCATTTCTTTCTGTTTGGTCTGCATGGAAGAATTTTGATGTATCGACTATCTAGACTTGTATTGCAGTTGTTGTTTCTTTACATATATGTATATACACTGAACTGTAACAGCTACTTAATCAGTGATCTGATTTGCAGAAAGTAAATCAACCAATGACGGTATCAGGGAACTAGCAAAGTTGTTGTTTCTTTACAACCACCACCAGTAATGGAGAAAGTAGTTCATCAACAAGCAAAGTTGAAGAGGAACTAAAGATTGCATCTCAACTCAGGAAATTGCACCTTATACATTGCACCTTTGCAATTGCAGGACGAAGTTAATTTTCTTGGTGATCTCCTCCATCCAAATTTAGTCAAATTGATTGGCTATTGTATTGAAGACGATCAAAGGTTGCTCTCACACGAATTTATGCCTCGTGTTAGTTTGGAAAACCACCTGTTTAGAAGTACGTTCATTTCTTGGATTACTTCGAGTAGTTTCACACTTTCTTGATATATCCTTCTTTGTAAGACTATCATTGTTTCTTTCTTTTTTTTCTTCTTTTTTTTAACTTTCAACAACTCCTAAATGCTTGATAGCAATATGCTATTCTGCAATAGGAACTGATTCATTCACTCATCTTGAATGCCAAGTTGAAGATGAGAAATTAAGTTCATAGTTGGTGATCATAACTCTAACAAGAGTTGGTCATTTTATGAAATGCTTGTAGATCCACTATCAGTAGCACAGACATTTTTATCTTAGTAGAATATCTTGTCCGAGACTCACTCAGAAACAAGCTTCAATCTTGCCATCTTGGGATTGGATTGTCGACAACAACCACAACACTTTGTGAATTAAAGAAAGAAGACCAGAAGGGCATGAACTTCCTGGATACTCTTCCCTGGGGCTGGGTGTATGGTTGGTCGATAGTTCAGGTCAAATTAATCAAATCAACAAATTTCAAATATTGGATATTACATAGATTGTGGAATCAACCACATAAATTAATTATGGTACAAAAATTTGTGAGATGCAGAGATATGAGGTTGAGTTCTTATTTGTCAATTTTCAAATATGTTTCTTTAATAGCCATGTTATGTACTCATAACACGAAAACAGAGTTAGTAAAAGAGATTCTCTCAATTGAAGGGTTTATCAACAAAGTCTTAATATATCAAACTACTACACTCTTTTGAATGTTTACAAATCTTGTTTCTTATTGATAACCATAAAAAGAACCTAGCCTGTCTAGTAGTGTGTGTTTTATTTCAGTCGGTGTTCTGAAAATCAGATTAATAAATGATTAATTGGCTGGTTAATCCGCTTTATTGGGTGAACATGCAATGGAATCTAACGTTGCATTTAGTTAAGATATTACTCAAAATATGCCTATGGGCCTTGATCAGTAATAAGTTTCAACACATGTTCTTCTGGTGAGAACAAGGTTCACAGTACGGCCAAAACTGATCCAAACCATCAGAACTGCGAAAACTAACCTATCGATAATATAAAGCACAGTGGGTTTTTGGTCCGACTCATGTGCTTTGGTTCAACGATGATGAAAGGACTAAATTGTCCCTCTCTCTATAAGAGAGAAGGAGGTCCCATGTTGGGTGCAGAGCAATCGGTTGTTCCAACGGCACCCCTGCCTCCAGGTCCTCTTGCAGCACCCCTCCCTCCGCCGCCTTCGCTCCATCCTCGCCCACGCCGTCGTCGCCGGCCTCTTCCGCAACCCCTTCGTCGCAAGCAGCCTCCTCCACCGTGCCGCCGACGCCGGCCCTTCCTTTGCCGCCTCCCTCTTCTCCGCTGACCCACTCTCCATCTACTCCCAAATGCTCCGCCGCCGCGTCCCGCCCGACTCCCAAACCTTCTCTTCCTTGCTCAACACCACCACTGCCGCCGCCGCCACCCGGTCGCTCCACGCACACGCCCTCCTCCTCGGATTCTGGCCCGACCCCTTCGTGCAGACCGTCCTGCTCACCACCTACTTCTGACGCGGCTCCGCCGACCACGCCCTGCAGGTGTTCGACGGAATGCCGTACAGGGACGTCGTCTCCTGGGCCGTCGCCGTCCCGGACCTCGCCGCTCTCGGACGCCTCGCGACGGCCCTGCACGTCTTCGCCTCCATGACGCCCCACGCCGTCCCGAACATCGCCACCGTGGTCTTTGCCATGTCCGCCTCCGTCGGGCTCGGGTCCCTGGCGCTGGCCCGGTGCCTGCACGCCTACGTCGAGAAGGCCGGGTTCGGAGGTCGCGTCTCCGTCCGAAACTTCCTGGTGCTGGCCCGGTGCCTGTACGCCTACGTCGAGAAGGCCAGGTTCGTGTCCGTGACATTATGGCACGGGTTATCCACTAGTTAACCGATAAGGGAGGGTCCGATACTGTAAACCTTGTAATAGTGTCCGTTGCAGACTGTTGGTGCTCTTGCTCCTTGACATGAAGAGAGCTTGCTCTCAACATACTTTGTAAAGTTTAGTCCAACATTGGAAAAGCACCATGAGTTATCTCAACATATATATGAGTATGTGTTGTTGGGATATGCACATGGGGTGGTGACCCTAAGGAGGGAACCATGTGGGTAATTTTACTAAGAGGTAAGGATAAGGCTCCAAGAAAATATTCATGCTTTTTGCTCCTATTGGGGCTAAGCCCCGAAGGGGGTTAGCGACTAGGACTCGGTCTCGGACTCGGACTCGGGCTCATGAGGCGTAATATGGCGTTTTGTTAGTGCACTTTGCACTTAGCACGTCATCTTCGTCGCTAGGCGCATAGTGCGCTTAAGTTGCGTTTGTTGCGCGAGCCACTTGCGCGGCCACGTTGCGCGCTCTGGTTGCGCCCACGGTGCGCCAGGTTGCGCCAGGTTGCGCACGGTTGCACGGTTGCGCCCGGTTGTGCCAGGTTGTGCGCGGTTGCGCGGGTGCGCCAGGTTGCGTCCGGTTGTGCCAGGTTGTGCGGTTGCGCAGGTGAGCTAGTGCGCCAGGGTGCACGGGTGCACGGTTGCGCAGGTGAGTCAGTGTGCCAGGTTGTGCCAGTTGTGCAGGTGCGCCAGGTTGTGCGGGTTGCGCCAGCTTGCGCCGCGTGCGCTGTGTGCGCAGTATGCACTGAAGGCGCGCGCACAGCTCGTAAAATTGGCACAACTTGCGCAGTTCGTGGCTTTCCACGTTCTGACTGATTCGTAACTGTTTCTGGATTTGTGGATATGACATTATGTCATGGCACACATTTTGGATCTGGACAGTTACATCAGTAGCTATATATTCAGAGCCTCTCTTCTCTTTAAACATCTCTTCTAAGACTTCAGAATTCACGAAAAGATAAGAGAGAGTTGCATTGCACCTTGTCCTTCCTCGTGCAACCGAAGTCCGTCATCGTTTCGAGCACTCCGTCGTAGTGCAATTTTCCATAGCGTTCCCGAGTTCATTCGAACTTGCTGGTTCCTAGAAGCTGACCGTGTAGGCGGATCTATCTTTGAGCACTGGTGTTTTTGACACCCCAGCAGGCCACCACCTTCCATCTTTCGCCTGTCACCTTCACTACTGCCTTTAGCAATTCGGCCAGCATCTTCTCCTTAGAAGCACTGCTATCGTTTGCTACGTTTACGAAATCTTCTTAGATTTTCGTATTCCAGAATCCTTCATGGATCTCTGTTACGCACCTTCCTCGAAGCGTTGCGTTGGAACGTTGTTCTTACAACTGTTTCATTCTGTTTTCCTTTAAAAAATTGTGCCCCGGTTCTAACAAACTCAAAGCTAGACCAGCACAATGGTAAACTCTCGTGCCTCTCTCCTCGATACCAGCTTTAACATACTGGAAAAGTTCGATGGAGAACACTTTCAAATATGGAAGATAAAAATCACCCTCAATCTACAACTGGTGGACGTCGATCATGTGCTGATTGAGACTGAACCAACGATTCCAGAAGGACCTACGACTCCAGAAGGTGGTACTGCAGATGTCATTGCTACTGCACAAGTCAAATTAACCAAATGGAGAAGGGACAATAGTCTTTGTAGGCTATTGATTCTGAATGGAAAGGAGGACTCCCTGGCAGAGTCATACTCCAAGAATCCTTCTGCCAGGGATATCTGGGAGTCCTTGGGAAAGCTGTATGAAGATGATGAAAATAGATCAAAAATCTTCATCGTCGAGAAGTAACACAAGTGGCTCTTCGAAGATGAGAAGGCAATACTGCCTCAGGTAAAAGAGTTCTTGAAGCTGCGCCAAAAGCTAGAAGATGAGAAAATGCCCCTCATCGACAAGTTTGTCGTTAGAGGGATTGTCTCTAAACTTTTTGCAGGATGGAGTACATTCTATGCAAGAATGCACCGGAAGAAGCTGGATATCAGCTTGGAAGATCTCCATCAAGAGATCCATGTTGAGGACGAGATGCGTTCACAACAGAAGATGGACACTCTATGCAAACAGTTGGCCAAGGCCAATCTTATGTAGATGAGAGAACCCAAGGGGAAGCAGGTGGCTTCTTATCACAAAAAGAAGGATTCCACTAATCTGAAAGTGAAAGGTCCTTCATTCAAGCAACAGAAGTCCAAGTCCTACGTGACTTGCTTCAGTTGTGGCAAGAAAGGCCACTACAAGAGTGAATGCAGATCCAAGTCCAAACAATCAGAGAAATGTGAGCCTAGTAAGGTTTTTTTGGTTTCTAACCTCGTTGCTATGATAGCTCAGGTCACAACTGTGGAGGCCGGCTCTGACTGATGGATAGACACCAGAGCGACTTGTCATGTCTGTTCTGGGAGGGAATGGTTCGTCACGTACCAGCCAACTTCTGAGAAGGTTGTCATGGCGAACCAGGCCCAAGCTGAAGTTCTAGGGATCGGGACTGTGGAGCTGAAACTCACTTCCGGGAACACTCTGACGCTTCAAGGAGTTAAGCATGTTCCGGTGATTGCCAAGAACCTGATCTCTGGGAGTCTGCTTAGCAACGCAGGCTTGAGGATGGACATTAATGCTGGTCAGATGGTGATGTCCAAAAAGGGAACATACTTCGGAAAGGCTTATCAAACTGAAGGGATGTTTAAAATTCAGCTTGTAAACCAGTCTAATGAAGTTAATACAATCGCTTTTTCTGATTATTCTCTTGAGTTGTGGCATAATAGGCTAGGACATGTTCATTGTAAAAGAATAAACAAAATATCTAGTCTAGGACTTATCTCCAAATGTGGGGGTAAGGTAGAGAAATATGAAGAATGTGCTCAGACAAAGATCACTAGAAAACCCTTTTATCGGGTCAATCGAAGCACAGATCTTCTGGAGTTGGTACACTCTGATATCTGTGACTTCAAACAATTATCTACAAAAGTCGGGATGAAGTATTTCATAACCTTCATTGATGACTTTTCTAAGTACGCGTTCGTCTACTTGCTCAAGTCCAAAGACGAAGCGTTCGAGAAGTTCAAGGAGTTCAGGGCCGAAGCTGAACGACAAACCGGACAACAACTCAAGAGGTTGAGAAGTGATCGAGGCGGAGAATATCGGTCTCATGAATTTGCATCGTTCTGCAAAGAACATGGAATCATCTACGAGACTACTGCTCTGTATTCTCCTCAATCTAACGGAGTAGCAGAGAGAAAGAACCGAACGTTGACAGAAATGATGAACTCAATACTGCTAACTGCAGGTCTTCCAAAATGCTATTGGGGAGATGCCGCATTAACGGTTACTTTCATTCTGAACAAAGTGCCTTATGCAACTTCTGACATAAGTTGTCATGAACTCTGGTTCAAAGTCAGACCTAACTTGAATGTCATTCGAGTGTGGGGGTGTCTAGCTTATGTGAAGCTCCCAGATCTGAAGATTCAGAAGCTGGGGACAAGGACTACGAAGGTCTTCTTGGGGTATGCCGAGAAGAGTGATGCTCGGAGATTTTTTGATATTGAGTCAAATCATATCATCGAATCTCGCGATGCTGAATATTTCGAAGACAAGTTTACAAGAGATAAAAACATTGTTCTTCCAGATATTTCAAAGAATGATATAGGAGCAAATGAGACTGAGATCTCATATGAGCCAATAGTCCAAGATGAAGTTGTTGGTGGAGAAACAACAATTGAACCAGAACTCGCTGAGCCGTCGACGAAGCGAGCAAGGAGGCCGAAGAGGTTCGGAGATGACTTTGTCACCTATCATGTGGAAGCAGATCCGCTTACCTATGATGAGGCGATGAAGACCAGAGATGCTGTCTTCTGGAAGGAGGCAATAAACAATAAAATTGACTCAATTACCTCCAATAATACATGGGTGTTAGTTGATTTACCCAAAGGAGCAAAACCCATCGGATGCAAGTGGATCTTCAAGAAGAAGATGAAAGCTGATGGAACCATTGACAAGTTCAAGGCCAGGCTAGTGGCCAAGGGATTTTTTTTCAAAAGCAGGGGATCAACTACTTTGACACATATGCTCCAGTAGCACGGATGACAACCATCAGATTGTTAATTGCCCTTGCGGCAATACACATACTGGTGATACACCAGATGGATGTAAAAACAACATTCCTGAATGGCGAGCTGACCGAGAAGATTTATATGCAACAGCCAGAAGGATTTGTCGTCAGAGGCCTAGAAGACAAAGTCTGCAAGTTGGTAAAATCTTTATACGGCTTAAAGCAAGCTCCCAAAATGTGGCATGAGAAGTTTAACAAAGTTCTAAGGTCAAACGGCTATAGGGTCAGCGAAACAGACAAGTGTGTCTATACCAAATTTGCTGACGGAAGAGGAGTCATCGTTTGTCTGTATGTGGACGACATGCTAATTCTAGGTACGGATATAAGCTGTGTCATTAAGACAAAGAAGTTCCTCTCGACAAAGTTCAGTATGAAGGACTTAGGGGATGCTGACGTTATCTTGGGACTCAATGTAGAAGCATGGAATTTCACAATCAGAAAGCCTATGCGCCAGGCATTATATGCGCCAGAACTCAGACAGCTAATCAAATAAGCCATAGACATTCAAAGAAGGACTTTTTATTTATATATATAAAAGTCTATTACATGTCTAGAAAAGGTTGTACAAAGGAGAATTTCTACAAAGGAAGGATCCTAGATCTACAGCCAACAGCCACCATGCGCCTTCCAGATAGGCGCAGCAACCACCATGCGCCTTCCAGATAGGCGCAGCAACCACCATGCGCCTTCCGATAGGCGCAACAGTCACCATGCGCTGTCAGCCAGGCGCAGCAGATGTCATGCGCCTCCAACCAGGCGCATCCTACCATCTCTTCAGCAGCTCAGTTATGTGCATCCAGCTCAGTTATGTGCATCCCTTCAGCAGCTCAATTATGAGCAACTCTTCCAACCAGGATCACCTGGCCGAGCAGAGCCCAGTTATGTGCCGCTCTTCCAGCCAGGCTCACCTGATAAGTGCTTCGCCAAGCAAAGCATTTAACCCTCTGGCTGGAACCAAGGAAGAGAAGAGCACCGCAAATGCTGTGGCCAGGGGAGGCTTCGAAAGAGCCTCCAAAGACCAAGGAAGACCGTGATCGAAATTATGGCACAAGGAGCTTTCAACACAATCAAAGTGGGCGGCACCCACTTTGAAGGAAGAGAGAGCCTAGCACCACCATTCCGATCTACGGCTCTTCCGGAACAACGGAGACGAGGCCCGAACATCCCTATCTTTGGATGCAACAGACACCTTCCGCCTGCCTCAGAAGCCCTCGACTCCGTCTTTTGGATGTAACAGTCACCTTCAAGTGCATCGAAGACAGTACGACGTCTCATCTTCACCCTCGGGAGCACTTCGTCAACAGAATGCACCCGCATATCCAAGTTCATGTTGGAAGTACGTGAGGGAACGAGGAGCAAACCTTCTCTCCATGCCACTATTTATAGGCCGGGCAAATCAAACCCATACGCCAAGTGGATGACTCTCCGAATTCTGTGCAATGAATTTGCATTAAATGGATGAACCGGACGCCTCGAATTCAGCCAAACGGCTATTTATAGCACTCGAGGAGCGAGACAGCCGCGTCATTAAAGGACATGTCGGATGCGCCAGCCAAACATCGCATCACAATGACGCGCCCTCCAGCATCAGGCGCATCACACAGACGTGCCCTACAGTACCCGGCGCATCACAGAGGATGCGCCCCCCCTCACATCTCCATGCCGAGTGGAACACCAACCAATGTGCCCACTCAGCTGTCCATCGAACGTCACAAATATTAAATGCTGAACTGACACCAGAGTTGGCAGCACGCTTCCCAAAGTCTGAACAGTTGACAACTTTTTTCAGAGAACGAAGCGTCGGCAACGTCAGCATCATCGTGACTCTATTCTGACGGCTACTGCCACGTGGCCATCTGCATGCGTCTCTACGGCCATGCGTCCAAACCAGCATGCGCCTCATAAGCCGTGCGCCTCAGACCCTTCACTGATCCCTAAAGACAGAAGAAGAGTCTCCAGTTGAAGCTTTGCATGCGCCTCAAAAGCCATGCGCCCTAGACTGATCTCTGATCCCGAAAGACAGAAGGTCACCTGCATGCGCCTTAAAAACCATGCGCCCTAAATGGTTTGTAACTCCTAAAGGTTATAAGCCGCAGCCTCCTCCTGCGCCCAGATCCAAGGCGCAGCTCACCAGATCACTACCCCCCCAAATCCGAGATCTTCAAGCCATGGGTCGATGACACGTGTCCTTTGACTCAACTCGTCCAAGATTTCAGCAACAGAAAGATCTTCTCCTCTGCTACGTGCCGGCTCACAACAGCAGTATAAAGAGTTCTCCCCTTCAATCAGGGCGCATCATCTACGCGCCTCCATCAGCAACCTCCACGTGGCGTCTCCACACACCGGCGTATCCTACATGCGCACATGAGCAGCCAGCCTGTAAAACTATAAATAGAGGGATCTTCTCCTTCACACACACACAGAATCCACAACGAACATACAAGGAATCATCAGAGAGGCAGATACAGACACTCAACGTCTTCCTCCTCTCAGCAAGCTCCAGCAACCAGAGCAATCTACACCTTCAGAGAACCGATAACCGTTGTCAGCCGGTCAACGGAGTCAACGTATTACCACTCGCTCTATTGGCACTAAGGACCCAGCTTAAACAAAAGTGTACTCCTAGGACTACATCTAAGTCCTACATTATAACACTGTTCTGTTTGTATTAAAGTTTTCAATCAAACAATTTAATGGCAAACAAGCTGGCGACCCTGCTGGGGACTTCTTTCTCCTCTTCCGAGAAAGTCGTGTCACAGGCCGACGACGTGAAGGTGGGCTCCTCCCACAAGACGCTGGTCGTGCGCCTCAATCAACAGGCGTACGAGGAGTTCATTTCTGAAGGAAGTGCGAGTCCTTCGAAGCGGCTACCAAAGCCGAAGAAGATCCGCACGGCCTGGGTGCGCAAGGTCGACGCCTCGGGCACCACCACTGAAGGGGATGCAGCAATCCAGCCTTCCCTTCCTGCTGACGTTCTCAGCAACCAAGGTGCGCCTGTCGATGCAGCGCATCTCTTGGGGAAGCGTGCGACCGACCACGTTCCCCAGCTATCTCCCTCTCAGGCGAGGAAGATACATCGACGGAGCAGGGGCGCAGCCAATGCCCTGTGCATCACCTCTGATGCGTCACAAAAAGCCTCTGTCTTTGACAGACTCACTCGCTGTAATGGCGAGGAGAATTTGGATGCTAAGTACTATGCACCCCAGCGGACTGGTACAAAGAAATCCAAGGCGGCACGGGCCATGCGCCACAAACGTGCCATGCCAGCAGCCGGCCAGAGGCACGCGCTCGTCATCACGCGCGCTGCCGATGGCAAGCTGTACAAGGTTGACTCAAGTGCTTCTGCACCAGCAACGAGTCGATCTTCAATGTCCTCATCTCGCTTGGGCGCATCTACTGCGTGCACAACCAAGTCGAGAGAGGCAAACTCAGTGGTCTTGAACTCCCGCGCCTCCTCTGGTTGTGCGTTTGAGGTCCGTTCAAGTCACTTCAAATGTTATGGTTCCCCCACTACTGATCGTGATGCCTGCTTGGTATTAGATCAGGGGGCACAGCACTCACCTGACCACCCCGGCGTTTGGCCTTGCCATACGTCTGAAGGGGGTGTGAAGGTACCACTCTCCTCCAATGACCTACGCAACGTGATCACTCACAAGCGCCGGTCAGGAGAGTCGACCAACAAGCACGATGCGCCTCTCACGGGGCATATTTGTGCGGTGGTCACCATCAACTGCTGTTGCAAGGCGGCAGCTCCACCAAGACAGTCGGTCTTCCAACGACTGCAATCATCGACACCTCTCCGACGTCGCCTTGGGACAAAGGTGTCAGCTGAAGAGGAGCCAAAGGTTACTTCATGCAACGTGGTCTCCAACTCCTCATCAATCCGGAAGACGACTGCCAATTCCTCGTCTTCATCCAAAAGCCAGCCAAGGAAAACCAAGACAGCTGTCTCGACCTCTGGAGTGTTTGAAGGCACTCGGTCGAGGAAGAAGTCCTTGGAGGAAGCTGGGGGTAGCCAGACCCTTGTTGAGCCTCCTTCCGAAGACGAAGATGTCCAAAGCACAGCTGCGGCGGATCTTCATCATCAAGGCAAGATTACTCTCCCTGAAGCCCCTCAAAATAAGGATGTCCTCCAGGACACCGTCGGGGGTAGTTCTGGAAACGAAGAGGTCCTTCAAGACGGAGCTGAGGGCAATCAGACCCTTGCAGATGCGCCTATTGAAGATGAACTCCAGAATGTGGCTGGGGGTGGCCAAACACCAGGAG
Source organism: Iris pallida (assembly GCA_029216955.1). Taxonomy (NCBI): domain Eukaryota; kingdom Viridiplantae; phylum Streptophyta; class Magnoliopsida; order Asparagales; family Iridaceae; genus Iris; species Iris pallida. The sequence continues at coordinate 47,929,272 of JANAVB010030220.1, read as the reverse complement.
AAGTAACCCCCCCGCATGAGAGTGAGGCCGAAAGCGAAGCCTCAACCAATCCATCCACTCCTGGCCGTGTCAGGACAGTATACATGGCTGGGGATGATGTCGAGTCTGATGCACCGTCACAGGACATAGTCCAGCGCATAGACTCATTAGAGGGAGGTCTCAAAACCCTCTCTGTCTCTATGCAAGCACTGACTCAAGCGGTATTTGAGATGCGGTCGGCCTTGATCAGGACACCTTCAACTGGTCCTGACCCAGGAGCTAATGGGGAGTCGAGTGTGCCCCTCCAACGGGCGCCCTCGGATACAGAAGTACCTCGGACCTCGGAGCCCTCGAATGCTCCAATCCAGATGGTACCTCCTTCCCCGACTCCTAGCTCTACGGAGGATGTGGTCGAATTGATCAAAGACCTGCGGGAGCGCTTCGAGTCCAAGAACAGGCAAGAGGAACGCCGGAAGATGGGCATTCCCCAGCCTTATCCCCTCGAGTGGAACAAGGTGGTTTATCCCCCAAAGTATAAACCACAAACGCTCACCCCATACGACGGAAAGGACTCTCCGTGACGGTACCTGACGTACTTCCAGTCACAGACAGGGCATCTTCCGAAGGAGGACGCGCTCCTCACCAGTATCTTTGTCGGGGCCCTGAAAAGAGTGGCGTATGACTGGTACTGCAGCCTCCCCGACAATTCCATATCGTCCTTCGACGACCTGACGTGCCTCTTCCTCGACCGCTTCTACGACGGCGGGAAGGACATGACGATGGCGTCTCTCATAGAGATACGTCAGAAGGAGAAGGAAACGGTTCGGGCGTTCATCGAACGCTTCCGACAGGCTTGCTTCAGGCTACCTCCAGGCATGCCAGAACATGCGCTCCTCTCCGCTTGCAGCATGAACATGTTGCCTGCAGTAAAGCTCTGGCTCAACTCTACTCCCCCTCCTGACTGGAGCTCCCTGATCATCGAAGCTGAAGCTGCAGAAAAGAAGGCGGCCAATGCACGTCTTCTGGGTGTCAGCTTCCCCGCCTTTGATGATAAGAGGAAAAAGTCCGCAGCTAACAGCTCCGGACGAGAAGCAAAGGGGAAACAGGCATTGACTGTTAATGCCTCAAAAGGCGCATCTGCGCCTACTCAGAAGCCTCCACTGGCACCGAGACCCAAGGAGGTTTATTCATTCAATGATGACGACACCCTGCAACTTTTCGAGATACTGAAGCAGGGTGACAAGATCAAGCTACCGGACCCAAAGCGGCCTGATGAAGTTGGGAAAGTGGACAACCCAAGGTACTGTCACTACCATCGGTTTGTCGGACACCCGACCAAGGACTGCTATGTCCTCAAGAATTACATCCAGCGCATGATCAATGCGGATGTAATCTCCGTCGACTATGAAGAGAAGACGGTATCGGCCAATGTGGTTTCGCTTCAGTTCGGCACCTTGCCGCCAACTACCACACAAGATGGCGTCGTCCCCATCCCTAAGGCGACAATGGAGGTGGTAAACTTACCACCTACTCGTGACAATGTGAGTGGACTCACCCCGCTCACCATATCTCGAGAAGAGGTCCTCTGGGTTCACCCCGACCTCGTCTCCGAGGTGACTCAATCGGAGGTACGCCCTACCTCCAAATCAAAAGGCAGGAAGATTAAGTCTTGCCGTACAGTCTCTTCTTCAACAGAAGAGGCACTTCCAGTGCAAACACGTGCACAACATAGCTCCCAATCCGGCGAAGCCGCCGTCGAGGGGGTGCCTCCTAGCACCATCCCTGAGGAGGGTCCATCTAAGCCCTCAGCAGCCAACAAGCAGAAGCAGGTGGAGGCCCGTTTTGACAGACCTCTACGGAAGGAGAATGCTTCGGGGCTGTCCAAGCCTCACAACTTCGACATTCTGGCACAATTAGCCAGTACACCAGCGCGCCTGTCTTTGTTCGAGCTCCTGCGTCTTTCTAAAGATTTCCGAGAAGCTCTCTGCGAAGCTCTGAAGGACGCTGAATCCTTTCTCAGTCAGGTCAAGCAGCCTGAAGACCTCCCAACTACTTGTGCGTACTATCATTGTGCGGATGAAGTTATCCCAAACATAACTTTCACCCAACAAGACATGCTGCTCAAGCATCACCGACATAACCGACCGCTGTATTATACAGGGTACATTGGCTCGGTCAAGGTGAGCCAGATTCAGATCGATCCTGGGTCTTCCCTAAGCATCATTCCGAAGACGCTGCTATCTAAGCTGGGGATCCCGATGTACCGGCTGGCGCCCTCCAATACAACCATCAGTGGCTTCAATGCTAGCAAGAGCGAGCCATTGGGCAAGATCCGACTGAAGTGTCACATTGGCAGCCTCAAAACTGAGGTGACTTATTATATGGTAGATGCCGAGGTTAACTACAACATCCTGCTCGGTCGACCATGGCTGCATGAGTACATGGTGGTGCCCTCCACGCTCCACCAATGCATGAAGTATGTATCCACCAATGGCGTCATCCGGACGGAGTTTGCAGACATCGATCCTTTCAAAGGGATTGAAGCCTACTTCACCGATTCCGACTTGTACAAGCCCATTGACGAGGAGGAAGCCAACGACGCTGATGATGAGGCAGAGACGACAACAGAACCGGACATGGAGCCTGAGACGACTCCCGACGCCCCCTTGAAAATCTGACTGAAGGGGAAATCACCCTAGAAGGCGCCTCCAATGAGCATCAAGCTATCAGGGAAAGCGCCGGCTCGCGAAGCACCCCTGAAGATACGCCTCAAGGGAAAGCCACCTCAAACATCGGCTCCCCTGGTGGCAAAATTACAAGGGAAGGCACCACTCACCGGAGGCGCAGCCCAGGCACCTCTCAAGGTGCGTCTCAAGGGCAAGCCGCCGCAGTCATCCAAGGTGTCAGAGAAGGCTCATATAACCCTCTCAGACCCCAAAGCTGTGGTGGACTCTCCTAGTCTACCCCCAGTTCTTACAGACGAGGAGCTTGGTGATTATATCTCGGCTGACGTAGAGGCACCCTCCTTTGACAATGTAATCCCACGGGATAAGATCTCGTATTTTATCAATAATAGAGTGTCTTTTAATTATTCTTGTCTTCTACACTGGAATGCCATGTATACATTAGACAACGCTCTACGGTCGTTGCAAACACAAATAACGACCGTCTACCATAATCGAATAGTCCCGTCTCAAGGAGTCTTCATAGTCCCTCCACAGAGCCGAGACCAAGGCACCATCATCTCGGGCAAAGTCGAGCGTCATCGGGACCTCCCGTCAATCGAGCCCAAACCTGATACCGGCAGAGTACAAGTCTATCAGTACACGGATACGGCAAAGCACATCATCCAAAAGATGGGCTACGACCTGAAAAGCAACAAAGGCTTAAACTATGGCAAGGGTCGGCATCTCCCTGTCCGGCTTTCGATGCCCAATGGAAAGCCATAGGACTATTATAATCGGACTGGACGAGGGTTAGGCTATGTCACGCTGCCATCAACCCCAGAGAGTTCAGATGCAGAAGACATAGAACATTCCCACTCGTCCGAAGCATCGACTTGGGATTCCGATACCAGTATCGGGTCAGTCTTCAGGAAAGTGCTGTCAGCTAACATGACGTCAGCATAACCTCAAAAAGGTGAAGGCGAAGACCAAGCGCCAGAACCCTTCGAAGAAGAACCCTGGGCCCAACGCCTAGGGGAACAATGGGAATCTCGTTTTGAGCTTCGTGAACCTCCTACCGAAGACGAAGTCGAGCAGATCGACCTCGGGGAGGGGTCTTCTTCCAAACCCATCTTCATCAGTAAAAGCCTGGAAGGAGAAGATCGAGAATCTTTAATCCAACTGGCTAAAGAGTATATCGACGTCTTCGCCTGGAGCTATAAAGACATGCCGGGACTCGATCCACAGATCGCAATGCATAGGTTGAACATCTTACCTGATGCCAAACCTATCAAACAACAGCAGCGATGCTTCCGTCCGGACATCATGAATGCCATCGATCAGGAGGTAGACAAACTCTTGACCAGCGGCTTCATCCGTGAGGAACAATACCTGGATTGGGTAGCCAACGTCATTCCTGTCACCAAGAAGAACGGGAAGATACGAGTCTGTATCGACTTCAGGGATCTCAACTCTGCTTGCCTGAAGGACGAATTCCCGCTTCCAATCACTGATGTGATGATCGACAACACATGTGGCTTTGAGCGCATGTCCTTCATAGACGGGTATTCAGGCTACAATCAAATCAAGATGTTCCCCGATGACGCAAAACACACGTCATTCAGGACTCCAAAGGGTGTTTTCTGCTACACAGTAATGCCCTTCGGCTTGAAGAACGCCGGTGCGACATACCAGCGAGCTATGAGCACCATCTTCCGTCAACATCTTCGCAAGACGGTCGAATGCTATGTTGACGACATCGCAGTCAAGAGCCGCCTCAAAGGAGATCACCTACAGGACCTGAAGACGGTCTTCGATCTCATGCGGGCACATCAACTCAAAATGAACCCCGCTAAATCCTTTCTGGGGGTTTCTAGCGACAAATTCTTGGGCTTTGTCATCACAGCAAAAGGCATTCATGTTGATCCTGAGAAGACCAAAGCCATCCTCAACATGAACCCTCCGAAGAACCTTCGAGAACTTCGGGGCCTACAGGGACGTCTGGCATATATCCGGAGGTTCATAGCAAACCTCTCCGGTAGATGTCAATCCTTTATTCAGCTCATGAAGAAGGGAGTCTCTTACGTCTGGACAGAGGAGTGTCAAAAGGCTTTCGACGACATCAAGGCTTACTTAACAAGCCCACCAGTCCTGGTAGCGCCAGTCGCCGGCAAACCATTTCTCTTCTACGTCCGTACCATGGATCATTCTCTTGGCGCTCTGCTGGCTCAAAACAGCGATACAGGCTTCGAGCAAGCAATCTACTACCTCAGTCGAACACTCATCGGGGCCGAACACCGGTACAACCCCGTCAAAAAGGAGTGCTTGGCTTTGGTGTTTGCCATCCAGAAGACTCGTCATTATGTCTCGGGTCAGACAATTCATGTCATTTCCCGAGTCAATCCGCTCAGAGTCCTCATGACGAAGCCAGGATCATTGAACTCCCGGCTGGCGACATGGGCGATCTTGCTAACACCGTACAACATGGTGTTTGTGCCACAAAAAGCTGTTAAGGGTCAAGCTCTGGCTGACTTTTTAGCTGCACACCCCATCCCAGAATCCTCAAAACTCTATGAAGATATCCCGGATGAGGTCCAAGAATCCAACGTCACCGAAGGAAGCTCCGTTTGGCGGATGTTCTTCGACGGCGCTTCAAGAACAGGCCCCAAAGGCCAAATCATCGCAGGAGTGGGGGTAGTCTTAGTCTCCCCCGATCAGCTGGTCATCCAGCGTGCGTACTCTCTTTCGAAGCCGTGCTCCAACAACGTTGCCGAGTACAACGCACTCGTTATGGGACTCAAGCTCGCACAACAGCTGGGGGTCGACCATCTGGAAGCTTACAGCGACTCAAAACTCGTCGTAAACCAGGTTCGGGGATAATACGAAGTTCGCCATGAAGATTTAATCCCTTATCATGAAGTCGCGTTGAACATCATTTCAACCTTCACCGGGTTCTTCATTGAACATGTCCCCCGTTTACAAAACTTGGAGGTCGATGCTCTGGCCGGCCTCGCAGCCTCATTAGCAGCGCCCTTTGGGACTCAACACTATATCACGGTAACAGGACGAGATCTGATTTGTCCCAGAAACAACCTATGCTTGCGGGTGGCCTACGCCATGCCGACGAACACTGGGGTTAATGTCCGGGATTGGAGGTTCCCGTTCATCGACTTCGCTGTCTACGGAATCCTTCCAGAGGACCCGAAGGAAGCCGTCTCAGTCAGGAGACGCTCTCTTCGATTCTACTACGATACAGCTACCAAAACGCTGTACCGACGCTCCTTCGATGGGCTCCTCCTTCGATGCCTGTCCAACGAAGAAGCAGCCGAAGCTCTTCAAGAAGCTCATGACGGAACTTGTGGAGCTCATTAACCCGGTCCTAAGTTGCAAGATCGACTGCGACGTATGGGCTACTACTGGCCAACCATGGCTGCCGACGCTGTCGAATATGCTAAGAAGTGCCACGCGTGCCAACTTTATGCAGACTTCATACATACACCATCGGAGCCGCTACATCCTACAGTCGCCTCCTGGCCCTTCGAAGCCTGGGGCATGGACATTATAGGGCCAATCACCCCTCCTTCATCGAGAGGACACCGTTTCATCCTGGCCATCACCGACTACTTCTCCAAATGGGCGGAAGCAGTTCCACTAGCAGAAGTAAAAAGCTCCAGGGTGGTCAGCTTTATCAAACACCATGTCATTTACCGTTTCGGAGTACCCCGGCGGATCATCCATGACAATGGTCCTCAGTTTATCAGCCACATTTTTAGCAGGTTCTGTGACAAGAATCGCATTCAGAACGTGGCCTCAACCGCCTACAATCCGGCAGCAAACGGATTGGCTGAGGCATTCAACAAAACTATCGTTAGGCTGCTCAAAAAGGTCGTGTCATCCAACAAATACGACTGGGACGAAAAGCTTGGCGAATGCCTTTGGGCCTACCGCACAACGGTACGGACCCCAACAGGCAACACTCCATTCTCCCTGGTCTACGGGAGCGAAGCAGTACTGCCTCTCGAGATACAGATACCTTCGCTCCGCGTAGCAATCAAAAACAAACTCACAGAAGAGGACAATCAACGTCGTCGTCTGCGAGAACTGGAGGCACTTGACGAAAAGCGTCTCCTAGCTCAATAACGCATCGAGCTCTACCAAGCCCGAATATCACAGGCTTTCAACAAGAAGGTCAAACAGAGGACTTTCCAAGTTGGCGACCTGGTTTTAGCAGTCAGAAGACCAATGGTGTTGACCCACAAGACACCAGGAAAGTTCGAGCCCAAGTGGGAAGGACCTTTCATCATAGAGACGTTATACTCAAACGGTGCTTATCGCCTCGCCAAACCCAATAGGGACTTGTTCATGATGCCCATCAACGGCAAGTTCCTAAAGAAGTACTATTCTTGACATCCTCCAGACATGTACTTCCTCAAACAACCTCTTTCCACAAACTCATACGCCTCCGGAACCCAGCTGTTCCGTGGCATCTTCCAGTAGAAAGATAACCACGTCCATATTACCTCTGAGTTGTCTCTACACCCTACAAAGCAGAATCTTACACTTTGTAAGCCTACGCTACCCTTCAAGTTTACCACGTCCACATTACCTCTGAGTAAACATCTTGTACAAACAACCCTTGCGTTATTGTACATTTATCGCAGAACTTCCACGTCCATATAACCTCTGAGTTGTTCAGCGTATCCCCCAAGATCATTCCTACCACGTCCATAATACCTCTGAGTAGGGAGATTCTATTATTTCGAACCCAATGATTGCCATGTCCACATTACCTCTGAGCAAACATAATGGTTCCTTCAAACTTATTATCTGTACCTGAAAACCAAGGTGCGCAAAAGATAATAGGTCCACACAAATCATCAAGTTCATGACAACAAAAGATGAACACATCACAAAAAAGGTTGTAGACTTCTTTATTCTTCTGAAAAAGGAGTACAAGAAACTACATCATCCCCCAGTAAGGGTTGCAAAAGAACACAAAAGAAAAAGGGAAAAAGCTATGGTCCCTGAATCTCCCCAGGATGGGCTGAGAGCTCCCTGACTCGAAGCTTTAAGTCGACTGTGCGGGCCTCCACCGTCGCCAGGACTCGTCGCTCTGCTTCTTGGCGCATCAATTCAACAGCCCCAGCGGAAGTATCACTTGCATGCTTCTCATCAAGCTGTTGTCATTGCTGCGCCAAGGCAAGAGTCCGCTGAGTAAAAGTCGCTTCATCCTTCTTAAATGCTGCATGTTCAGCCCGGACACGCTCGACCTCTAACTGGTGTCGGGCCTGTTGGTCTTCAAGGCGGCGCATCTGGGTGTCGATATTCGCGATATTAGCTTCCAATGCAGCTCGAGTTTCTACCGTCGTCTTCATGGACTGAGACAACTGCACTACCGCAGCCTCAGTCTCAGCCACCTCGCGCTCCCAAACGCCCACGGTGGCCTGGTATGAAGACTCGATCTCGGCGATCAGCTTCCCCTTCTCCGCATCTATCAGGACAGAGAGGTCGTTTTGCCGGATGCGTTGAAGTTCCGCGAGCCGCTCATCCAGCTCAATCACCGAAGCCTCCAGAATTTCGGCCATATGGTCGTGGCCTTGGTGAATACGAATCAGCTCGATGTAGTGCATTGCCAGAGCTTTTGCCGTCGCAAAACTCCCATTGGCATCCATCACAGCAGATACACCCTTCTGTAACATTTTGTACACCCCCTCGACGAGGAATTTCACATACTCGTCTGCATCCGCCAGGACCTGCGGCGTCATCGCGGGAGTTGGAGGAGCTACTACAGTTTGCAGACCGAAAGAAGATCCGCCAACCTCAATCAGCGAGGCTTGAACCTCGGCATCAATGGGCTCTTCATCAACAGGGGCTGGACTGCTAGCCCGAGGAGCCGAAGCAACAGAAGGGGCCGGCACAGGCGTCGAGATGGTCCCCCAAGTAGAAGGAGCGACACAGGGTTCTACACCCTTACCCTTCTCAAGCCCGGAGGAACCACCGATGTCAACGTCCACCTCTTCTACCCCCAACGTCCTATCAACAGTTGGTACCTCCCTTGGCAGAATAGGGAGATTATCACTTGTCTCTTGACCCGTCGCAGCGGTCTTGACTGACAGACGGGTCTCATCATCGAGTCCCTCAACAGGGACAAAATCTGTCGCTACCTCTTGAGTAGTAGCCGCCTCAACTTCTACGGTTGAAGCCGAGGTAGGACTCGGCAATGATGCAGCCGACCTCCCCTCATCATGATAAGGAGGGGATTCAACCCTCTCCTCTGTCTCAACTACATCTGCGGCCTCCGCAACAGGCTCTTGCAGCTCTGGAGCAACGTCATCGGAAGACGACGAACTCCATTCTTCTTCACCACCAGGAAACGGCGTACTTGTTAGACCTTCGGCACTTGAAGCTTCCGTTCTGGCCTTTGCCATCTCGGAAGCAGCTGCACCCTCGGTTTCCCTCCTGACATAATCTGGGGATACCCGAATCTCCACGTCAACAACATCCTCCGGATCTTCCTCCATGGGAGACATCATGGTCGGCCGGATACGCACTTCAGACGAGCCCGCCGTCCCTTCTCGCCTGCTCCCACCCGACTTTGGAGTAAGAGGTTTTCTTTTTAACGGTTCCTATAAGAGAAGGTGAAGCCTCGTAAATAGTGGAACCAAAATCAGATTATGTGGGACGCCCTTACCTCTGCGGATGCTGAATCCGATGACGCCGTCGGTGACGACGCCTTCTTCTGCTTCTTCGGTACAGGAGATTCAATCCCTTCGTCTGCACATCGTTTTGATCGATCGCCCGAGGGTTCTGCTTGAGAGGCGGAAGGGGCACTCCGGTGACCTATCCCTGACGGACGATACGATCGGGCCTTCACCGGCACGTTCCCGGTCATCGCTAACTGGGTGCCTGCAATAAGACTGGTCTCCCTGTCATATCCGGAGGGCGCAGCAGCCATAGTACAGTAAAATTTGGCGGCTGAGTAAAGAATGGGCGGCCGCGGATCTGGGACGAGCAACGTAAAACGAGCCCCGGTACATCCGGCATTATAGTAATGCCAAGCTCGTGCACCATCCAACAAACTTCCAATATACCCCAGAGAAATACTGGGGTTATCCAACATCATCTGGGCATAACCAAATTGCTGTGCAAAGCGGCTTGGCAAATATGGTTCCAGATAGCACTGATTTCTGTTCCGGTATACCAGATGAGATGGCCGGATACTCTGCAACCAGCGGAATCCCCATTGAGGCAAAGTGGTGGTACCTTCGTCCAGATCCCTTAGATCTTCGTTGGCCTCAAAGCCCAAGTAGATTGGACCAACTTTGGTAATTTCCCAACCCTAAAGACGAGATAAAACCTTTCTACAAACAGGGACACCAGTATGTGACCAGCTCCTCCGATTGAAACGACGAAGGAGTGCATCTCCAGCCTTATAATCTTCTTCTGAGCCTGGACTCATCATACTGGGATGATGCAAAATCAGCCATCCCATTAAATAGTGAAACGGCAGTTCGGCACGCGGGAAGTTATTGTTTCGGCCTCTGTCATGAATCACATTTCCAGCAAATTCTCTCAAACCTCGCTGCAGGTTACATACCATTGCGGGAAGAAGAGCCAAACGCCGCCCGAAGACCAGCTTCACGGCTGGCAGGATTAAGTTTCGGGTTACCCTCTCTACGGCACCGGATCCGCCCGCGAATACGTAATCCCGGAGCCATATCATCAGGTAGGACGCCAACACCGCCTTGGGTAACATCCGATAAGCAAGATGCCAGAAGCAGCTGTAGGAGCGTGCATCTGACTGCTGGTCCTCATTTCCTCGGGGATTTTTCTCCCCTAACCTGCTCATTTCGGACAGCACTTCGCTACGAGAGAGCGCCGGTGGAGTGAAAAATTGTGAAGGATCCTCCTTGTCTTGTCTAAAGACATAATCTCTCCAAGCGGTCACATGAGGCTGCGTCCCGTTCCTATCCCGTCTCTGCATATAGTAATGATGACTTGCCACTTCCTTGAAGACAACCGTCATCTCCTCAGCCCTGTCCCCCAGGACTTGAAGTTCCTCGTTGTTGGGAAAGTACTCTTCATAGGGTTTCGACCCCCAAGGGAGTTTTGACACCTCGTACATCTCATGAAGTGCGAACCCTAATTCCCCCACCGGAGTAAAAAAGGTCCCGGTATGGACATCAAACATCTCCAGTAGTGCGAGGAACATGTGCCTGTTGAGATTAACACCCGCCTGGGTAGCACGAATCGCGGCAGTGAACCCAATCTCTCGAAGCTCGGTCCGAAACCGTGACAAGATCCAGAGTGTCAGTTTATCCCACTTGGAAACGTAATGGCACCAACCCTCTACCCAAAAATCTCCTTTCGGGTATGAGCATTCCATCAAAAACATACGATGTGTAAAGGTCGAAGCACTATAAGCAAACGTATCAATGGGTACGTCACTGTAGAGGCTCCCGGGGCGTAGAGTCCGCCAGGTGAAAGAAGACCCAGACCGTGTGGCGGTCAAAGTATCCCTTTGGTCGAAGGTAGAATCAATTTGGATGACGCCAGTCACCGCTCCCCCCTGAGAAGGGGTAAGATCCCAAGACATCCTCCTCTGGAAAACAAGGCGACAGAAGGATGTCAAAGGCCATTGACGTTCAAGTTGCTTAACAGTCATATGCACCCCATTCGCTGTAAAGAACCAGTCCTCCTTGACCTTCAACACCGTCGCATCAGTAGAAGTGAGACGGTCTCCGAATAGGAACTCAGGCTTCAAGAAGGTCAATTTATCAGATGTGGAAGATTTTAAAACACCATGTTCCATCATCCGTTTGAGGAACCCATACTGTTGCTCACGGATTTGGGTCATTCTCTCGGGAGGCTGATCCAGCATAAGAGCCTATTGAGTGGGGTTTATCACTTCCTCATCATACTCTACTCCCATCTGGTTGAAGACAGCCTCCAAGAACACTTCATTCAAAGGCGGGATCGCTACTGACACTAGCAAAGATCAGAAAAATGTTAGAAGCAACAAGAGAAAGAAGAGCTTCGGCGCATTTAGGGTTTAAAACCATGCGCGTCAGCAGCCTCGGCGCATCATCAGGGTCTAAGCCCATGCGCGTCAGCAGCCTCGGCGCATCATCAGGGTTTAAGCCAATGTGCGTCAGCAGCCTCGGCGCATCATCAGGGTCTAAACCCATGCGCGTCGGCGAACAAAGACCGCGGCACATCATTAAAGACCCAAGGTCTATGTGCGTTGGTGTACGGAAAAACGAGACTTACCAACCACCTCCGGCCGAACTTCGACAGGCCGTCGGGGAACGTCAGCCGTTACAACTTTCGCCGGCTCCTTCGCTTTCTCCTTCCCCTTGCCGGCACCACCGCAAGGAGTCTTGGGAGCCATTCTCTCAGAGAAGAAAAAGTTAGGGTTTTGAAGAAAAACTCTAAAGAAAGCAAAGGCACAGAGCAGATGAACTCTCTCTCTCTCCCCAATCCTTACCTATTTATAGGGCTTGGTCGCACGCGTGAACCGATGACGTGTAATCTCAGCCGTCGCTTCGGGTTCCGTGAGGAGATAACAACAAATACAACCAAAAGATCATCATTAATCTTTTGGGTTACCAAAGTGTCATCATCATCAACTGAAAGGAGCATGCGCCCGAACAAGCATGCGCCCAAAAATCATGCGCCCTGACCTCCATGCTTCTTATTCAAAGTATTCCAAAACTTATTCAAAAGTTTTGAAAACTTTGAAGGGGGTCTTGTAGAAGCATAGAATTTCACAACCAGAAAGCCCATGCGCCAGGCATTATATGCGCCAGAACTCAGACAGCTAATCAAATAAGCCATAGACATTCGAAGAAGGACTTTTTATTTATATATATAAAAGTCTATTACATGTCTAGAAAAGGTTGTACAAAGGAGAATTTCTACAAAGGAAGGATCCTAGATCTACAGCCAACAGCCACCATGCGCCTTCCAGATAGGCGCAGCAACCACCATGCGCCTTCCAGATAGGCGCAGCAACCACCATGCACTTTCCGATAGGCGCAGCAGTCACCATGCGCTGTCAGCCAGGCGCAGCAGATGTCATGCGTCTCCAGCCAGGCGTATCCTACCATCTCTTCAGCAGCTCAGTTATGTGCATCCAGCTCAGTTATGTGCATCCCTTCAGCAGCTCAGTTATGAGCAACTCTTCCAACCAGGCTCACCTGGCCGAGCAGAGCCCAGTTATGTGCCACTCTTCCAGCCAGGCTCACCTGATAAGTGCTTCGCCAAGCAAAGCATTTAACCCTCTGGCTGGAACCAAGGACGAGAAGAGCACCGCAAATGCTGTGGCCAGGGGAGGCTTCGAAAGAGCCTCCAAAGACCAAGGAAGACCGTGATCAAAATCATGGCACAAGGAGCTTTCAACACAATCAAAGTGGGCGGCACCCACTTTGAAGGAAGAGAGAGCCTAGCACCACCATTCCGATCTACGGCTCTTCCGGAACAACGGAGACGAGGCCCGAACATCCCTATCTTTGGATGCAACAGGCACCTTCCGCCTGCCTCAGAAGCCCTCGACTCCGTCTTTTGGATGTAACAGTCACCTTCAAGTGCATCGAAGACAGCACGACGTCTCATCTTCACCCTCGGGAGCACTTCGTCAACAGAATGCACCCGCATATCCAAGTTCATGTTAGAAGTACGTAAGGGAACGAGGAGCAAACCTTCTCTCCATGCCACTATTTATAGGCCGAGCAAATCAACCCATACGCCAAGTGGATGACTCTCCGAATTCTGTGCAATGAATTTACATTAAATGGATGAACCGGACGCCTCGAATTCAGCCAAACGGCTATTTATAGCACTCGAGGAGTGAGACAGCCGCGTCATTAAAGGACATGTCGGATGCGCCAGCCAAACAGCGTATCACACGGATGCGCCCTCCAGCATCAGGCGCATCACACAGACGCGCCCTACAGTACCCGGCGCATCACAGAGGATGCGCCCCCCCTCACATCTCCATGCCGAGTGGAACACCAACCAATGTGCCCACTCAGCTGTCCATCGAACGTCACAAACATTAAATGCTGAACTAACACCAGAGTTGGCAGCACGCTTCCCAAAGTCTGAACAGTTGATAGCTTTTTTCAGAGAACGAAGCGTCGGCAACGTCAGCATCATCATGACTCTATTTCGACGGCTACTGCCACGTGGCCATCCGCATGCGCCTCTACGGCCATGCGTCCAAACCAGCATGCGTCTCAAAAGCCGTACGCCTCAGACCCTTCACTGATCCCTAAAGACAGAAGAAGAGTCTCCAGTTGAAGCTTTGCATGCGCCTCAAAAGCCATGCGCCCCAGACTGATCTCTGATCCCGAAAGACAGAAGGTCACCTGCATGCGCCTTAAAAGCCATGCGCCCTAAATGGTTTGTAACTCCTAAAGGTTATGAGCCGCAGCCTCCTCCTGCGCCCAGATCCAAGGTGCAGCTCACCAGATCACTACCCCCCCCAAATCCGAGATCTTCAAGCCATGGGTCGATGACACGTGTCCTTTGACTCAACTCGTCCAAGATTTCAGCAACAGAAAGATCTTCTCCTCTGCTACGTGCCAGCTCACAACAGCAGTATGAAGAGTTCTCCCCCTCAATCAGGGCACATTATCTACGTGCCTCCATCAGCAACCTCCACGTGGCATCCCCACACACCGGCGTATCCTACATGCGTGCATGAGCAGCCAGCCTACAAAACTATAAATAGAGGGATCTTCTCCTTCACACACACACAGAATCCACAACAAACATACAAAGAATCATCAGAGAGGCAGATACAGACACTCAACGTCTTCCTCCTCTCAGCAAGCTCCAGCACCCAGAGCAATCCACACCTTCAGAGAACCGATAACCGTCGTCAGCCGGTCAACGGAGTCAACGCATTACCACTCGCTCCATTGGCACTAAGGACCCAGCTTAAACAAAAGTGTACTCCTAGGACTACATCTAAGTCCTATATTGTAACACTGTTCTGTTTGTATTAAAGTTTTCAATCAAACAATTTAATGGCAAACACTCAAGATCATCCAGACAAACACTGGATTGGCACTGTCACAATCTCATTACATTGAGAAGATGCTCACTTGATATGGGTATCATGATCTTTCTATCATTGATACGCCGTACCGAAGTGATCAGAAGCTGGAGCCAAACTCGAAGGAAAGCGTCAGGCAATTGGAGTACGCTAGCATCATCGGAATTTTGATGTACGCCATTACTGCAACTAGGCCTGACATAGCTTTAGCTGTGGGAATGCTGAGTCGATTCACAAGCAATTCAGGCGCTGAATACTGAAAAGCTGTGAAGCGTGTTATGAGATATCTCAAGAAGACTCAGACATATGCACTGCACTTCAACGGAGAGCCGTCGGTAGTAGAAGGCTTCAGTGATGCCAGCTGGTGCTCAGAGTTGGAGAGTGAGAGGTCCACAGGTGGATTCATTTTCATAATTAGTGGAGCTGCTATATCGTGGAAGTCGAAGAAGCTGACTATGCTCTCGCGGTCTTTTATGGAATCTGAGTTCTTTGCACTTGATACCGCAGCAAATGAAGCAGAATGGCTTCGGGAGCTCATGTATGATCTTTCAGTGGTTGGAGCGCAGATACCGGCAATTTCGATATACTGCGACAACCAGGCGACTGCAGCGGTGGCATCAAATGATCTCTTCAACGGAAAGAAGAGAACTGTGCGGTTAAAGCACATGACAGTGAACGATCTCATCAAGAAATGTGTCATTGTAGTAATCGATGTTCGGAGTCAGAAGAATCTGGCGGATCCGTTCACGAAGGGCCTCAAGCGTCAGCTGGTTGAAGACACAGCAGGGAAGATGGGCTTGAAGGCATTCTGATACAATGTTTTTGTAATCCTACCATAAAGTTTTATGTTATTAGTTCAAAGAGAAATCTACTCGACATCTAACTTTTGGTTCAAGGGAGGACCACTGACTGAAAAACTATTAGGTAACAGTGGGTACTTGTTCTTAGGAACATGGAAGGGTTACGAACCCATAACCACTGTTGTCTACTATATGTTTTCTGTGGAAAATGGTTCCTGTGTTGAGGGTGGCTTAAATGCCTTAATAAGTTCTCAGACAGAGTGAATGCCTGGTGTGTTTTACAGGAAGCACGGTAGTGCATCACTACAAGGAGTAAAACTCCATGCTACAGTGGGATGACTCCACTATGAGGTTTCCAGGTAGGGGTAATGCCTCGACTTTGCAAGCCAAGTCATAGCGACGTAGCACCGCAAATAGGCAGGTAGCCTAATGCTGTATAATAAAATTAAAGAGTTGTAGACATCACTACAAAGGGGAGGATAACCTCATGTTACAGTGGCACGACACCACGATAAGGTACCCGGGTAGGGGTAAAGCCTCGGCCTTGCAAGCCATGTCGTTGCGGCGTAACACCGCAAGGAAGCCTTAGGCTTCATGCCGGGTATAATGGTACTACAAAGAGGCTGTGACCTCATGCTGCAGTAGTATGACACTACGATGAGGTTCCCAGATAGGGGTAATGCCTCGGCTTTAGGCCATGTCATAGCGACGTAGCACCGCAAGGAAGCGCAAGACTTCATGCCATGTCTCTTTAATAAAGAACTTACCTATAGTGTATGGAAAGAGATATCAGGCCGTCTCTTGAGGGTAAACTTGTAGACGTCCAAAATTATATACTGAAATTAGGCTGGCACAAGGCCTTTAATGTGCAGCCAGAAGCACATGTAACTATACTTTGTGAGTGGAAAGAATTACAATTGTGGTACAGAATTCAAGGCATAGTCCATTCTTGTATCACATTGTTATTCAACCTATACGGAAAGATTCAAGTCGTCTGCGACATCTATCCTAATGCAAAATGGACATTTACTGTGGGGAACGCTCAACCCTAGATACATATATATGGTGAGATATGTGGGAGATTGTTGGTGCTCTTGCTCTTTGACATGAAGAGAGCTTGCTCTCAACATGCTTTGTAAAGTTTAGTCCCATATTGGAAAAGCACCATGAGTTATCTCAACATATATATATGAGTATATGTTGTTGGGATATGCACATGGGGTGGTGACCCTAAGGATGGAACCATGTGGGTAATTTTACTAGGAGGTAAGGATAAGGCTCCAAGAAAAGCATTCATGCTTTTTGCTATTGGGAAATTAATTTCCATTGGGACTAAGCCCCGAAGGGGCTTAGCGACTCGGACTCAGACTCGGACTCGGGCTCATGGGCGTATGAGGCGTAATGTGGCGTTTTGTTGGCGCACTTTGCACTTAGCACGTCAGCTTCGTCGCTAGGCGCATAGTGCGCTTAGGTTGCGCTTGTTGCGCGAGCCTCTTACGCGGCCACGTTGCACGCTCAGGTTGTGCCCAGGGTGTGCCAGGTTGCGTGCGGTTGTGCGGTTGCGCCCGGTTGCGCCCGGTTGCGCACGGTTGCGCGGGTGCGCCAGGTTGCGCCTGTATGTCCCAAAAATCAAGTTGTATCTATCAAATAGGCAGAGAATTCTCAACTGCGCACCCTTCAAATGGACTGCACAGGAAACAGATTGCGCTACAAATCGAACGCGCGAGATGAACTGCGCTACCACCCGAGCGCGCTACGCTGACGTGACAACGCCATCATTACCTGACAAAGATCAGATCTTCTGACAGCCTGACAGCCCGAAAAATGAGGAGTCCGTTCGTTTTTTGTGTAGCACAGTGCTCGAGGAGTCCGTAACCTTTCGGGTCGACGCCTTTCTCGACCTTTTCGGTACAAAAGAACCAGCTTCTGTCTCAGCCCGCCTTTTCTCGACAGATGGGTCTCCCACTGGTACTGCAGCAGCAGCCCGATACTCCGCCAACTCTGGTGGACGATATGATCGGGCTGCCATCAACATATTCGCTGTCGCCTCCAGCTGGGTTCCAATGATGAAACTAGTCTCCCTGTCATAACCAGGAGACATAGTAGTCATAGTGCAATACAGCCTGGCGGCCGGATATAGGATCTGCGGCCGAGGATTGCGAACTGGCGTGATGAACTTAACGCTAGTGCATCCAGCGTTATAATATTGCCAGCCCCGGGCTCCATCCAGCAAACTTCTGATGAAGCCTAAACTGCTACTGGGATTCCGCAACATTAACTGGGTATAGCCAAACTGACGAGCAAATCGGCTTGGCAGATAAGGCTCCAGATAACACCTATTCTGGTTGCGGTAGACCAGGTGAGAAGGCCGGATACTCTGCAACCAACGAAAACTCCATTTCGGCAAAGTGACCGCATCTTCGCCAGAGTCAACTAAATCTTCGTCGGCCTCGAAATCTTTGAAGATCGGGCCAACCTTGACAATCTCCCACCCCTGAAGGTAGGACAAGACTCTCCTGCAAACGGGGACGCCAGTGTAAGACCACTTCCTCTTATAGAAGCGGCGAATGAAGGCATCCCCTTCGACATGGTCCTCCTCCGGACCGGGACTCATCACGTTCGGATGATGCAGAATCAGCCACCCCATAAGATAATGGAAAGGCAGCTCGGCCCAGGAAAAGTTATCATTGTTACCTCTCTCATGGATCACATCATCGGCAAAAGACCTCAAACCGCGTAACAGGTTGCACACCATCGCGGGGAGGAGAGCTTAAGGTCGTCTGCAGGCCAACTTCACTGCAGGCAAAATGAGATCCCGATGTACCCTCTCGACGGCACCGGATCCACCTGTAAATACGCAATCCCGGAGCCATATCATCAAGTAGGTCGTTAACACTGCCTTAGATGACATCCGGTGCCCGCAATGCCAGAAACAGCTGTACGTCGCCTTGCCACCCTCATTAGAATATGGGGTCCTTTCGTCCAGCCGACTTATTTCAGAACTCACTTCCGTGGGCTTCAATCCCTGCGGAGTCGCAAACCGAATCATCGAAGGATCTGCCAAATCCTGCCTGAAGACGTAGTCCCTCCAAGCAGTCACATGAGGCTGGGTCTTTCCCTTGTCCCTCCGGTGCATCAAATAATGATGGCTCGTCACCTCTTTGAAAACAGCCATCATCTCCGGATCCTTATCCTCCAGAACTTGGATCTCTTCATTTGATGGAAAATATTCCTCGTACGGTTCCGAGCCCCAAGGAAGCTTGGACACTTCGTATATTTCATGGAGGGCCAATTCCAACTCCCCCATCGGAGTAAAGAAGCTGCCAGTCTGGGCATTGAAAAGCTCTAAGAGCGCAAGGAACATAGGCTTATTGAGGTCCACGCCTGCCTGCGTGGCCCGAATGGCGGCTGTCAGCCCGATCTCTTTAAGCTCAACCTTGAACCTTGAAAGCACCCAAGTGGTCAACTCGTCCCACTTCGGGATGAAGTGACACCAGCCTTCGACTCTAAAGCTACCTGTCGGATACATCACCTTTGATGTCAGCATCCGATTTGCAAAGATCGGGGCACTGAAGGGAAACATGTCGTTTGGGACCTCACTGTAGATGCTCCCAGGACGCAAGGCTCGGTAACTGAAAGAAGAACCGGCTCGTGAAGCAGTCAAAGTATCTCGCTGGTTCGAGGAGGCGTCAATTGAGAGGGTACCTCCCAAGGCCCCTCCTTGAGAGGGAGTAAGTTCCCAACCCATCCTTCTCTTCGAAGCTAGACGATAAAAAGCCGTCAGCGGCAACTGGCGGTCAACCTGTCGCATGTACAAAACTATGCCTTTGGCAGAAAAGAACCAGTCTTCTCTGATCCTCAGTATCTTCGCTTCGGAAGAGACTAGTCGGTCGCCAAACAGAAAGGCAGGTTTTAAGAAAGTTACACCTTCGGATTCAGCAGACTTCAGTTTACCATTCTCCATCATACTCTGGAGGAAAAGAGGCAACTGGGTCTGGATTTGTAGCATTCTCTTACGAGGTTGGTCCTGTAAGATAGCATCCTTCGCAGGATTGATCACCGCCTCGTCAAAATCAACTCCCATCTGACAAAGAGAAGCGTCCAGGAGGACCTCATTCAACAAAGGGATCGTCATCGACACTGATACAATAAAGGTAGAAGTCAGGCAAAAATGTCAAATAGCTTCGGCGCATCATCAGGGCGTAAGCCCATGCGCGTCAACTTGCTTCAGCGCATCATCAGGGCGTAAGCCCATGCGCGTCAGCTTGCTTTGGCGCATCATCAAGGCGTAAGCCCATGCGCGTCAGCGGAGGCTTTGGCGCATCATCAGGGTACGAAACCCATGCGCATCAGCCATTAAACCTCGGTGTATGATAAAGGTGTAAACCTATACACGTCGGCAGGGTAGAACCTCGGCGTATCATCAGGACAGAAGTCCATACGCGTCAGCAAATTTGAGTTAGGGCACAGTCTGGCCCAAAAGCTTATGTGAAAGAGATGAAACCCACCTGTCACCTCGGGACGAACGTCGGCCGGAGTCGCAGGGGTGATAGGTGCATCCTCGTCGACGAACTCCTTCGCTTTCTCCTTCCCCTTGCCGGCACCACCGCGAGGAGTCTTGGGAGCCATTCTCTCAAAGAAGAAAAGGTTAGGGTTTGAAGAAAAACTCTAAAGAAAGCAAAGGCACAGAGAAGATGAACTCTCTCTCTCTCCAACCCTCACCTATTTATAGGGCATGGTCGCACGCGTAAACCGATGATGTGTAATCTCAGCCGTCGCTTCGGATTCCGTGAGGAGATAACAGCAAATACAACCAAAAGATCATCATTAATCTTTTGGGTTACCAAGGCGTCATCATCATCAACTGGAAGGAGCATGCGCCCGAACAAGCATGCGCCCAACAATCATGCGCCCTGACCTCCATGCTTCTTATTCAAAGTATTCCAAAACTTATTCAAAAGTTTTGAAAACTTTGAAGGGGATCTTGTAGAAGCATAGAATTTCACAGCCAGAAAGCCTATGCGCCAGGCACTATATGCGCCAGAACTCAGACAGCAAAATCAAATAAGCCATTTGAAGAAGGACTTTTTATTTATATATAAAAGTCTATTATATGGCTAGAAAAGGTTGTACAAAGGAGAATTTCTACAAAAGAAAGATCCTAGATCTACAGCCAGCGGCCACCATGCGCCTCCAGATAGGCGCAGCGGCCACCATGCGCCTCTAGATAGGCGCAGCAGCCACCATGCGCCTTCCGATAGCGCAACAGTCACCATGCGCTGTCAGTTAGGCGCAGCAAATGCCATGCGCCTCCAGCCAGGCGCATCCCACCATCTCTTCAGCAGCTCAGTTATGTGCATCCAGCTCAGTTATGTGCATCCCCTCAGCAGCACTCTTCCAACCAGGCTCACCTGGCCGAGCAGAGCCCAGTTATGTGTTGCTCTTCCAGCCAGGGTCACCTGATAAGTGCTTCGATTACACAAAGCATTTAACCCTCTGGCTGGAACCAAGGAAGAGAAGAGCACCGCAAATCTGTGGCCAGGGGAGGCTTCGAAAGAGCCTCCAAAGACCAAGGAAGACCGTGATCGAAATCATGGCACAAGGAGCTTTCAACACAATCAAAGTGGGCGGCACCCACTATGAAGGAAGAGAGAGCCTAGCACCGCCATTCCGATCTACGGCTCTTCCGGAACAACGGAGACGAGGCCCGAACATCCCTATCTTTGGATGCAACAGGCACCTTCCACCTGCCTCAAAAGCCCTCGACTCCGTCTTTTGGATGTAACAGTCACCTTCAAGTGCATCGAAGACAACACGACGTCTCATCTTCACTCTCGGGAGCACTTCGTCAACAGAATGCACCCGCATATCCAAGTTCATGTTGGAAGTACGTGAGGGAACGAGGAGCAAACCTTCTCTCCATGCCACTATTTATAGGCCGGGCAAATCAAACCCATGCGCCAAGTGGATGACTCTCCGAATTCTGTGCAATGAATTTATATTAAATGGATGAACCGGACGCCTCGAATTCAGCCAAACGGCTATTTTTAGCACTCGAGGAGCGAGACAGCCGCATCATTAAAGGATATGTCGGATACGCTAGCCAAACAGCGCATCACATGGACGCGCCCTCCAGCATCAGGCGCATCACACAGACGCGCCCCACAGTACCCGGTGCATCACAGAGGATGCGCCCCCTCACATCTCCATACCGAGTGGAACACCAACCAATGTGCCCACTCAGCTGTCCATCGAACGTCATAAACATTAAAATGCTGAACTGACACCAGAGTTGGCAGCACGCTTCCCAAAGTCTGAACAATTGACAGCTTTTTCAGAGAACGAAGCGTCGGCAACGTCAGCATCATCATGACTCTATTCCGACGGCTACTGCCACGTGGCCATCCGCATGCACCTCTACGGTCATGCGTCCAAATCGCCATGCGCCTCTACGGCCATGCGTCCAAATCGCCATGCGCCTCTACGGTCATGCGTCCAAACCAGCATGCGCCTCAAAAGCCGTGCGCCTCAGACTCTTCACTGATCCCTAAAGATAGAAGAAGAGTCTCCAGTTGAAGCTTTGCATGCGCCTCAAAAGCCATGCGCCCCAGACTGATCTCTGATCCCGAAAGACAGAAGGAAAGTCGCCTGCATGTGCCTCAAAAGCCATGCGCTCTAAACGGTTTGTAACCCCTAAAGGTTATGAGCCGTAGCCTCCTCCTGCGTCCAATCAAGGCGCAGCTCACCAGATTACTTCCCCCCACCAAATCCGAGATCTTCGAGCCATGGGTCGATGACACGTGTCCTTTGACTCAACTCGTCCAAGATTTCAGCAATAGAAAGATCTTCTCCTCTGCTACGTGCCGGCTCACAACAGCAGTATGAAGAGTTCTTCCCCTCAATCAGGGCGCATCATCTACGCGCCTCCATCAGCAACCTCTACGTGGCGTCCCCACACCGGCGCGTCCCACATGCGCGTATGAGCAGCCAGCCTACAAAACTATAAATAGAAGGATCGTCTCCTTCACACACACACAGACAGAATCCACAACGAACATACAAGGAATCATCAGAGAGGCAGATACAGACACTCAATGTCTTCCTCCTCTCAGCAAGCTCCAGCACCCAGAGCAATCCACACCTTCATAGAACCGATAACCGTCGTCAGCCCGTCAACGGAGTTAACGCATTACCACTCGCTCCATTGGCACTAAGGACCCAGCTTAAACAAAAGTGTACTCCTAGGACTACATCTAAGTCCTACATTGTAACACTGTTCTATTTGTATTAAAGTTTTCAATCAAACAATTTTAATGGCAAACAAGCGCAGTTTGCCAGTCCAACCTCAGCGCAGTTTGACCAAGTCCGAATCCTAGCGCTATCCTTTGACTAGAAGGAAGCATAGTCTGAAGCTAGCACTATTCGGTTAGTGCAATTCATCAAATAACTGACATTTATTACGTGGCTTACATACCATCATTTGCTCGCCACGTGGCAACCGCCTGTACACGACCAAGTGCATTTCAATCAAACAATGCCACGCGTCTAAATACAGTTAGCCCACGATCGAGCAACTGCCCAAAAGGCCAGCACAGTTTGCAGTCTGCACAGTCTATCGACAGTGCAGTTCATCATGCGCAATCCAGAATAACTACAAAATAATTATTTCTAGAACTCTATAAATAGAGTTTCAAGTCCTTCATTAAGGAGATCAGATCATATTATCATCAGAGATTAGGATTTCTTGTCCAAGTGCTGCTGCATTCTTCAGAGACTATCGTCTTTAAAGTTCACATCGTCCAAGGGATAAAGCGATCGTCTTCAGATCAGATTCCTATAGTTGTACTTTTCCAGAATTTAATTGTAATTTTCTTACAAAGTTTGTAAAATCAAGACTTTTGTTTTTGTAAATAAAATGGCGACTCTGCTGGGGACGACTTTCTCCTCCGACGAGGAAGTGACAACTCAATGTGACGTTGCGTCTATCGAAAAGATGCAGAAGACGCTGGTTGTGAAGGTCAACCAGACTGCCTACGAAGCGATGATCAACTCTGGGGCTACTCGTCGTAATGTGGCCTCTGCCAAGAACAGGGTCCGTTCAGTGTGGACTCCGAAGTCCTCTGCGCAATCCTCTGCGCAGTCATCTGCGCAACCTGCTGTCTCTGCTGCCAAGGAACCAGTAGCCTTTCTTGTCCTTGCACAAAACACCACCTGCGCTGCCAAAGCACAAACCAGAGCTCCTACTGTCCATGCGCAGTGTACTGCTCCTCTTCCTGCAGCGCAATCCATAACCTATGCTGCTTTGGCAAAATCTAAAACCCCTCTTCCTCTGGCACAATTGGCAAAGTCTTTCCCTCCTGCGCAATCCACTGCTCCTTCAAACAGAGCGCAACTCAAGCCCTATGTTGCCAAAGCTTCATTTATTGCTTCTTCTAAAACACAAGTTGTACCTCCTGCTTGTTCTATGGCCAAGGAACCCTTTGTCATCATCTCCAGAGGGCAAGTTGCTGCTTCTTTTGTTCCTGCACAACCCACAGGGGGTAGTCTTTTGACTGTTCCTCCTCCGTCTCAGCATAAACAGAAAGGCCCTTTGGTCTTTTCTCGATCTTTCGCGGTCCAGAACTCGGAAAACAACCGAGGGAAATGCTCTTTAGCCAACCCTTCTTCACAAAATAAAGGAAAAGGCCCTTTGGTCTTTTCTCAGTCTTCTTCGGTTTTTATCGCAGAAGATCCATCTGAATGTGCCTCGGCACTAAACAGTACAAAAACTTTTCCTGCTAAAGGGAAGAACATTGATCAAAGAGGCATCTTGCCTACTCCAGTTGCACATTTCCAAGATTTCCCAACTCTTCGGATGTCCCGCTCAAAGCAGGAGAAATTGCTGGTGTCCCAGACAGAAGCCCTTGGGGGTGAATTTGCCGATTTACGGACTTATCTCAACAGACCAGTTTCTATGAAACGTAAGCAACCAATGTCGAAGGCGAATTTGTATCAAAAACAAACCCCCAGGAGAAAAAATCCTGATAATTATGCCAATGAGTTGAGTACTTCTCTGTATACTCATGGGACAAGGCATCTGAAGAATCAGAATCATGTTCCGAATGTCGTCAAGGAACATATCCCCGACCTTCGAAAACACCTCAAACAGAAGCGGAATAACACCTCAACACCTCCAATCCAACCATTGGAACACCGTTGTAATCACAAGGTGGTTATTAAGTGTTGTTGCCAGATGAAAAAATGATCTGTTTTCGTTCGTTTAACTTCTGAACCAATGTCTGAAGATGAAGACGAGGTGCTCTATGTCTCTGTAAACATGGCTTCTCGAGACACCGGGGGTAGAAAGTGTTCAAAGCATGGCAAACCCCGAAAGCCCAGTCAACGATATTTGGATTTACTCTATGAATCCTCTGAAGGAGTATTCCGACACACCCGATCTCGAAGTCGAGGCACAGCTGGTAGCAGGGATCTTCTCCAAGATCCTTCTGGTCACCTCTCTGTTTCTCATTCAGGAGACGACTCTTTCTCTGATTATGATGCATACAGTGAAAGCTCTGAACAGACAGTGTCTTCTACTGTGCCCAGAGAAGTGTCAGCCTATGTTGTCACTGAAGATCCAGATGCTTCTAGTTCGGCCAGTCAAGAACAACGAATCGCTGTACTGGAAGATAAATTGAAGACCATGGCTGACATGATCGCAAGTATGCATACTATTATCATAGCTCAACATACAGTACCACCAACTGTACCTGATGTCAATCCTGAGATTATAGCATCTTCGGTACCTGTCAATGCAAGTCTGGGAGTACCATCTCCTCCTGTAGCCTCAATACCTATTCAAGTTACACCTAGTCATTCAGGGGCTGGGGGTAGTGCTTACCATGTTGTTCCTCCTCCTAATACAGTAAGCTAGCCCATTACTCTTCCATCCTCAGGAGATGCTAATGAGGCTACAAAACTTCTACGAACTCAGTTCGAGGCCTTCAAAGAGAAATATGGTCTGCAGAGGCTGGGAATCAAACAACCTTATCCGGTTGAATGGAAGGAAGTCCCATTCCCTCCAAAGTATAAGATTCCTACGATCACGCTGTTTGACGGCAGCACTTCTCCGAGGCAGTTCATTAACCACTTTGAGGTAATGACTGTCCAGCTCCAGCCAAGTGATGCTCTTCTTATTAGAGTCTTCATCGGTTGCTTAGCCGGCACGGCCTATGATTGGTACCACAGCCTGCCTGATGGCTCTATCACTTTATTTGCCGGACTCAAGCGAATATTCCTGGAATGATTCTACGAGGGTATCAACGATATGACTATATCCGCCCTCAATAAGATCAAGCAAAGATATAATGAAACTACTGAGAGTTTTATTGAACAATTCCGCCGAGAAGCACTTAAAATGCCTCCCGGAACCCCATCTGTTGTAACGATAGACACTTGTAAATCAAACTTGTTGCCTATCATTAGCATGTGGACAGGGTCAACACAGTTCCAGGACTGGCTGTCATTTATTGTCAACGCTAAAGCAGCTGAAGTGAGTGCCGAAAAATTCAAGCAGTTGGGGGTACATATGTCTAACCCTGATCAAGATAAATCTTCTGCATCCAGTGGCGGTAATCGCCAGAACAACCGCAAGAACAAACAAACCTTGAATATCAATCTCAAGAACAAGGAATCCTTGGCTGTTAACGTGGCTCAACCCACGTCTACCTCTACTCCTTCTGCACCTCCACCAAAGGAACCTCGTCCAAAAGTAGAGTATTCCTTTGATGAAAATGATACAGCGAGCATCTTCGACTGTCTGCTGAAGAGCAATAAATTACAACTTCCTGACCCGAAGAAGCCTGATGAAGTCGGTAAGACTGACCATCCTAAGTACTGTATTTATCACAGGTTCATAGGGCATCCTACTCGGGCATGCTATGTGCTCAAAGGCAAGATTCAAGAGCTAGTCAACGCCGGTGTCATCACTCTTCAGTAGGATGAAAAGATTGTTACAGCCAACATGATTTCTGTACAGTTTGGTGACTTCCCGCCACAAGTGGTACAGAGTGGCGTCATCCCCATTCCCAGAACCATTCTTGAGATTGAGAATCTTCCTCCTCCACAAAGTGAAGGTCTTGTCCCATTATTCCTTGATAATGGCAAGATTATATGGATCCATCCTGATCTTGTTAAAGATTTCGAAGTTCCTTCTTCCTCCAAGCAAAAAGAACGTTCTAAAGGCAAAACAAAGAACTGCAATATGGTGTCTTTTGACCCCATAGTTGAAGAAGAAATCCTGTTAGGCACCAGGTCAGGGAAAACCTATCAATGGGAGCATCCCGAAACTCAAAAGGATCATGCTTCATCCTCTGAGGCTGTTCCAATGCAGCCTGTCTCTACAGAAGTCATCCCTTCTACATCATTTCCGGTTGCGGAACCAACTCTTCCTAAATCATCAGCAGCTGACAAAGGCAAACAACAAGTCCGCTTCGACAAAGTTTTGAAGAAGTCATACCCCTCTGGACTTGAAAAGCCATATAACTTTGATATATTGGCTCAACTGGCCAACACACCGGCTAGGCTGTCTATCTTTGAGCTCTTACGCCTCTCTAAAGAGACTCGAGAAACACTAGGCGAGGCTTTGATGCAGGCAGACACTTGCTTAACTCTTCTCAAGAAACCTGAATAAGAACCTGTCTCTTGTCTCCACTGTCACAGTGTGTTGGAATTAATTCCAAATATTACCTTCACACAAGATGACATGTTGATGGAAGACAATCGACATGACCGTCCTCTCTACTTTACAGGATACGTCGACTCCATGAAGGTCGATCGTATTCTGATAGATCCAGTGTCAGCACTCAGCATCATGCCTAAGACTATGTTGGATGCTCTGAAGATTTCGGTGCATAGCCTCTCAGACACTATCACCACCATTCTAGGATTCAACCAGGGAAGAAGTGAACCTTTAGGCAAGATACGTCTAAAACTCCAAATTGGCAATCTTCGCACGAAGGTGACCTTCTACATTATAGACAACCATGGTTGTTCTTATAATGCTCTTCTGGGGAGACCATTCCTTCATGAACACAATATCGTTCCTTCCACTCTCCATCAATGCTTCAAATACGTTGATGACAAAGGAGAAGTCCAAAAAAAAGTTGCGGATCTCTACCCTTTCAAGGGCGTCGAAGCATATTGCAACAACGCTCGCATGTACAAAGAAAAGTTTATGAAAGTGGTTTTGGCCATGGATGGTGAAGAAGAATAAGAAGCAGTGCCCAGTGACACTCTCATCATACCTGTCAAAGGACGTGTCTCTCATCCTCAATCCTCCAAACCATTAGCTATTCATCTGCCAACCCAGAAGCAATCGACTGATGATAATCAAGAACAAAGGGAGCTCACCTCTTCTGAGCCATTGGTTATCGACTTACATCGTAACAAAGATCAAAAAGAGCTCATCTCTTCTGAGTCATTGGTTATCGACCTCCGTCGTAACAAAGATCAAAGGGAGCTCACCTCTTCTGAGCCGCTTGTTATCGACCTTCGTCGTAACAAGCCTAAAAATCCTTCCTCTTTTGATCCTTCTCTTGTAATTGATCTGACCAAGCCGGCTAAGGCTAAAGGTCCTGTTGTAAATATGGATGTACAAATCAATGAAAAAGCATCTACTTTCCAGTATACTGATGTCATTTATCATACTAAATGCTATTTGGATATGCTAGACAGCTTTCAGTCATTTACAATAGGAATTGTACAATCCCTTCAGACGAAAGTATTATTTGAACATCCAGATGACTCATATTTTGTTGTCCCTTCTCGAAAGAGAGGTGAGAATCCAATACTTTTTAGTAAAGGGCCAGAACAAAAATTTAGCTATACGGATGACAGCAAAATTAATGATATTGGACGTCTCCAACTTCGTCGTTATAGTCAACAATCAAAAGATATCATCCGAAAGATGGGTTATGACTTCAAGAATGGCCTTAATTACGGCATGGGTAGACGAACTCCTATCCGTACGGTTGTTCCGAAAGGAAAGTCAGAGATGTATTACAGCAGGACGAAAAGAGGTCTCGGATATACTTCACCTCCGGTTTTATCTCCAGCAGCCTCCGAGTCTGATAGTGAGGAGCGCTCTAACTCTTCTGATTCCAGATCTTAGGATTCTGACACCAGTATCGGCCAAGTTCATCGATTGATTGTATCTTGTAACATGGTCTCCGCTGAACTTCCAGAAGGTTATGACGAAGATATCAAAGAAAATCCTGAAACGGATCCTTGGGCTCGACGAATAGATACCCAATGGGAACTCCGATTCGAACAACGAAAACCTCCTACCGAAGATCATTTGGTTCAAATTGACGTGGGAGAAGACGGGTCACCTTGTCCGATATTCATCAGCAAGAACCTCCTAGAGGCGGATAGGCAAGAATTAATTCTTCTTATTCGAGAATACATTGATATTTTCGCTTGGAGTTATGAAGACATGCCAGGTTTAGATCCCAAAATTGCCACTCATAAACTGAATATTTTGCCTAATGCAAAGCCAGTTAAACAGCAGCAGAGGCGGTTCAAGCCAGAAATGATGGACGCAATTGATGATGAAGTCAAAAAGCTCATAGCTTGTGGCTTTATTCGAGAAGAACAACATCCTGACTGGGTAGCCAACGTTGTTCCAGTCTTGAAAAAAATGGCAAAGTTCGAGTTTGCATCGACTTTCGGGATCTTAATGGAGCCTGTCCAAAAGATGAGTTTCCTCTCCCTATTACAAACTCATGATCGATAACACTTGTGGGTTCGAAAGGATATCCTTCATGGATGGATTCTCCGGATACAATCAGATTCGGATGAATCCTGAAGATGAAACACACACTTCTTTCCGTACTTCTCGCGGAGTCTACTGCTACACAGTGATGCCATTTGGTCTCAAGAACGCTGGTGTCACTTACCAACGAGCTATGAGTACCATCTTTCGAGATTATCTGCACAAGACTGTCGAATGCTATGTTGACGATATTGCTGTCAAGAGTCGTTTAAAATAAGATCACATCCAAGATTTAAAAACTATCTTCAATCTAATGCGCCAACATCAACTTAAAATAAATCCCACCAAGTCATTCTTGGGTGTCTCTAGTGGTAAATTTCTTGGCTTCGTCATTACCTCTAAGGGTATACACGTGGATCCCGAGAAGATCAAAGCCATTCAAGAGATGCGTCCTCCACGTAACTTAAAAGAGCTACGAGGATTCCAAGGTCGACTTGCGTACATCAGAAGATTTATTTCAAATCTATCTGGACGCTGCAGACCATTTACCCAGTTAATGAAGAAGGGTGTATCTTTCATTTGGACTGAAGAATGTCAACGAGCATTTGATGATATAAAGCAATATCTCATGAACCCACCAGTCTTGGTGCCACCAATTTCAGGCATACCATTCTTAATGTATGTCCGTGCTATGGATCATTCATTGGATGCTTTACTTGCTCAGAAGAACAAAGAAGGCAATGAACAAGCTATCTACTATCTTAGTCGTACTATGATTGGTGCTGAACACCGTTATAGTCCGGTTGAGAAAGAATGCTTAGCCCTTATGTTCGCTGTTCAAAAGACTTGGCATTATATCATCGGCCAAACCATTCACGTCATTTTTTGAGTTAATCCTCTTCGGGTACTGATGAAGAAGCCTAGCATACTCAATTCTCAACTGGCTACATGGGCCATTTTGCTAGCCCAATATGATATGGTTTATGTTCCGCAAAAGTCCGTTAAAGGTCAAGCACCGGCTGACGTTTTAGCAGCTTATCCTATTCCGAAAACATCTAAGCTTTATGATGAAATTCCATACGAGACATTAGAATCAAACATGATCTCTGAAGAATTTCCTATCTGGCGTCTGTTCTTCGACGGAGGATCCCGGATCGGGCCAAAAGAGGCCATTATCGCAGGAGTTGGGATTGTACTGGTCTCTCCAGAAGGATTAGCTATCCAAAGAGCCTATTCCTTATATCAGCCATGCTCTAACAATGTGGCTGAATATAATGCCTTGCTTATCGGACTCCAGTTAGCTAAACAGTTGGAGGTCGAATATCTTGAAGTATATGGTGATTCTAAACTGGTTGTCAATCAGGTTAGAGGAACATACGAAGTTCGCCATCAAGATCTAGTACCCTATTATGAAGCTGCGATTTACATGGCTACATCATTCAAGGCTTTCTTCATTGAATATGTTCGACGAGCTTGTAACACTGAGGCGGATGCTTTAGCTAATCTCGCGACAGTCTTAGCAATTCCCGTCAAAAGACAACAAGTGGTTGTTGTTTCCAACAGAGAGTTGTTCTGCGTGGTAAACAATCGTAACATCGAGTTCAGTAACTTCATTGAAATCAATATTATCAATGAAGATTGGAGAGCTCCTTTCATCGACTTTGTGGTTCATAACATACTCCCTGAAGATCCTAAAGAGGCCACGAGTATTCGTCGACGATCTCTTCGATTCTACTACAACCAGACCACTGTAGGTCCTAAACATCAAGTTGCACCCATCAACAAAATTATCAAAATCAAATTATACATCCTTCAAGTGAAATGCACAGATGACAGATTATGCATCCATTCGATTGTGCAGGCTGAACTGTGCACTCATCCAAGTGCGCATGCTGACGTGGCCCCGTCATCATTACCTGACAAAAAATCAGATCTTCTGACAGCTGACAGCACGGAGAACGAGGAAACTGTTCGTTTATCGTGCAGCACAACGCTCGAGGACAGCTGTACATGCAGCATAATCTGTCTGCAGTGCAGTCCATCTCAGTGTCGTCCATCTTAGCGCAATCCGAAGCTAGCATAATTCAAGTGGCGCACTCTATCAACCGACAAAGTACACGTGGCCTTCATGCCATCAATGACTCATTACGTGGTAACCGTCTGGACACAATCATGCGTATTTCAATCAAATAATACCATGTGTCCAAGACAGTTGGCCTACGATCAAGTAACTGCCAGCACAATCTGACGCGTGCGCAGTCCAATGCAGCGCAATCCAACTTGCGCAGTCCAGAATAACTAAAAAGTAGTTATTTCCAGAACTCTATAAATAGAGTTTCAAGTCCTTCCTAGGGGGGATCACATACACAGAGATCAGTAATCATCACCAGAGATCAGGAGTTCTTGCCAAAGTGCTGCTGCATTCTTCAGAGGCTTTTGCCTTCAACTTCAGAGGCTACCATCTTCAAAGCTCACATCGTCCAAGGGATAAAGCGATCGTCATTCAGATCGGATTCCTATAGTTGTACTTTTCCAGAATTCTTGTAATCTTTTTTTACAAAGTTTGTTGAAATAAAGATCAACTTTTGTTTTTGCAAACAAAATGGCGACTCTGCTGGGGACGACTTTCTCCTCCGACGAGGAAGTGACAACTCAATGTGACGTTGCGTCTATCGGAAAGACGCAGAAGACGCTGGTTGTGAAGGTCAACCAGACGGCCTACGAAGCCATGATCAACTCCAGGACCACCCCTCACACTGCAACAACTTCTGCCACGAGCAAAGTGCGCCCAGTGTGGTTCCCCAAGACTACTGCACAGTCTGTTGATGCTGCCACCAAGACTGCTGCACAGTCTAAAGTCTCTGCTGCTAAGACTGTTGCACAGTCTGTTGTCTCTGCTGTTGCATGATCTGCCTCTACTCCTCATACACAGTCTACTGTTGACTGTACACAAACCACTTCATATGCTGCCCTGTCAAAGTGAAAGACTCCTGTTCCTCTAGCGCAGTTGGCTGCAACTTTTCCTGCGCAGTCCACTACTCCAGCAACTAGAGTGCAACTCAAGCACTCTGGCAATAAAACTTCTGCTGCGCAAACCACTGAGACTGTGGCCAGAAGACTTTCTGCCAGAACTCTTCATGCACAATCTGTCAGTGCGCCATCAACCCATGCACAAACTGTGTCTGCGCAAGTCAAGAGAGACAACCCTTTGGCTAATCTCTCCTCTTCCCATAGCAAGGGGAAAAGTTCTATTCTTCCTCTCCAGCACCCTGTTGCTCCTGCGCAATCCACTGGGGGTAGTCTTTTGGCTATTCCTCCTCCATTCCAGAACAAAAGAAAAAGTCTGTTGGTCTTTTCTCAAACTTCCTTGTCCCATGACTTGGAAGACAATAGAGGGAAACACTCTTTAGCTAACCCGTCTTCACTAAACAAAGGAAAAGGCCCTTTGGTCTTTTCTCAGTCTTCATCGGTTTTTACCGTAGAAGATCCATCTGAACGTGCTCCGGCACTAGTCAGTACCAAGACTCTCTCCAACAAGAGTTCTTCTTTCCTCCTTGCCAAAGGGAAGTGTACTGATCAGAGAGGTATTCTGCCTACTCCGGTAGCAGATTTCTAAGATCTCCCAACCCTCAAGATCTTTCGTTCAAGACAGAGAAAATTGCTGGTGTCTCAAACAGAAACCCCTGGGAGTGAGTTTGCTGATCTGAGAACATATCTCAATCGACCAACTTCGGTGAAACGCAAACAGCCAATGCCGAAGACGAACCAACATCAGAAGCAAACTTCCAGGATCAAGAATCCGGACACCTATGCCAATGAAATGAGTACTTCCCTGTACACTCAAGGGACAAAACATTTGAAGAACCGGAACCATGTTTCGAATATTGTCAAAGAACACGTCCCTCGAACTTCTTCTCGTTATGTTGCTGTTCCCGATCTCCGAGAATACCTCAAGCAAAAATGGGACAACATCTCAACATCCCCAGTGCAACCACTTGGACATCATTGTAACCACAAAGTTGTCATCAAGTGTTGTTGTCAGACAACAAGAGGATCTGTCTTCGATCGTCTGAACTTTTCAAACTCTGAACCTATGTCGGAAGATGAAGACGAGGTTTTGTACGCTTCCGTCAATATGACTTCCAGAGACACTGGGGGTAGGAAGTGCTCTAAGCACGGGAAACCTCGCAGGCCAAGCCAACGGTATTTGGATCTACTCCAAGAATCTTCTGAAGGAGTATTCCGACATACCTGTTCCCGAAGCCGAGACACAATCGGTCAAAGGAATCTTCAAGATCCTTCTGGTCATCTTCTTCTTTCTCACTCAGAAGATGATTCTTTCTCTGACTACGATACATACAGCGAAAGCTCGGAACAGACAGTGTCCTCCACTATACCCAGAGAAGTGACAGCTTATGTTGTCAATGAAGATCCTGATGCTTCCAGTTCGGCCAGTCAAGAACAACAAATAGCCGTACTAGAAGACAAGTTGAAGACCATGGCTGAAATGGTCGCAAGTATGCATTCCATCATTGTGGCCCAGCACACGGTACCACCGACCGTACCTCCTACAAATCCTAAAATCATAGCATCGTCGGTGCCTGTCAATGCAGGACTGGGGGTAGCATCTACTCAAGTACCTCCTATACAGATCCAACCTACACCCAGTCAATCAGGTGCTGGGGTAGTGCTTATCACGTTGTTCCTCCTCCCAACACTGTGATTCAGCCTGCTCCTTCTACATCAGTGGAAGATGCCAATGAAGCTGTCAAGCTCCTACGCACTCAGTTCGAGGCCCTCAAGGAGAAGGACAACTTGCAGAGGTTGGGAATCAAGCAACCTTACCCAGTTGAATGGAAGAAAGTCCTATTTCCTCCGAAGTACAAGATCCCAACAATCTCGCTGTTTGATGACAGCACCTCTCCCAGTCAGTTCATTAACCACTTTGAGGTTATGACTGTACAACTTCAACCAAATGACGCACTTCTTACCAGAGTATTCGTTGGCTGTTTAGCCGACGTAGCATACGATTGGTACAGAAGCTTGCCTCATGGTTGTATCACCTCTTTCTCTGGCTTAAAGCAAATCTTCCTGGAATGTTTCTATGAGGGGATCAATGACATGACTATGTCAGCCCTCAATAAAATCAAACAAAGACACAATAAAACTGTTGAGAGTTTCATTGAAAGGTTCCGCCGGGAAGCTTTGAAAATGCCTCCTGGAACTCCAGCCGCTGTCACCATAGACACCTGTAAGGCAAATCTTCTGCCTATTATCAGCATGTGGACGGAATCTACTCAGTTCCAAGACTGGCCATCTTTCATTGTCAACGCTAAAGCAGCTAAAGTTAGTACCGACAAATTCAAGCAACTAGGGGTACAAATGTCTAACCTCGACCGGGATGAACATCAGACATCGGGTGGTGGCAATCGCCAAAACAACCGCAAGGGAAAAGAAACTTTGAATATCAATTTGAATAAGAACAAAGAATCTCTGGCGGTCAACGTAGCTCCCCCTACATCCACTTCTACTCCTTCAGCGCCTCCACCAAGGGAACCTCGTCCGAAAGTAGAATACTCTTTTGACGAGAATGACACAGTGAGCATCTTTGATTGCTTGATCAAAAGCAATAAGCTCCAGCTCCCAGATCCCAAGAAGCCTGATGAAGTCGGTAAGATTGATTATCCTAAGTACTGTGTCTATCACAGGTTCATCGGGCATCCCACTCGAGCATGTTATGTGCTCAAAGGTAAAATTTAGGAGCTGGTCAACGCTGATGTTGTCACTCTGCAACAAGATGAGAAGACTGTTACCGCAAACATGGTCTCAGTTCAGTTCGGTGACTTCTCGCCCCAGATGGTGCAGCACGGTGTCATTCCTATCCCCAAAGCTACTCTTGAGATCGAGAATCTTCCTCCTCCATGAAGTGAAGGTCTCATCCCCTTGTCTCTTGACAATGGCGAGATTATGTAGATTCATCCAGATCTTGCTTCAGAGTTCGAATTTCCCTCTTCCTCCAAGAAGAAAGACCGCTCCAAGGGCAAGACAAAGACTTGCAATATGGTGTCTTTTGACCCCATAGTTGACGAGGAAATCCTTTTGGGCACCAGATCAGGGAAGGCCTATCTAAAGGATTACCCCGAAGCTCAAGAGAATCCTACTTCTTCTTCTGAGCCTGCTCCAGTGCAGCCTGCTTCTACTGAGGATATTCCTACTGCATCCTCACCGGTTGTAGTGTCCATTCCTTTCAAGCCAACGGTCGTTGACAAAGGCAAACAACAAGTCCGCTTCGATAAACCTTTGAAGAAGTCATCTCCTTCCGGACTTGAGAAGCCTTACAACTTTGATATCTTGGCTCAATTGGCTAATACACCGGCCCGACTATAAATCTTCGAGCTCTTGCGCCTCTCCAAAGAGACTCGAGAAACTCTGAGCGAGGCTCTCATGCTGGCAAAAACCTGTCTAGCCCTTCTTAAGAAGCCAAAAGCAGAACCAGTCTCTTGCCTTCATTGTCATAGTGTGTTGGAGTTAATTCCAAACATAACCTTCACACAGGATGACATGTTGATGGAAGACAACAGACACGATCATCCTCTTTACGATACGGGATATGTCGACTCGATGAAAGTCGATCGTATTCTGATAGACCCAGGGTCTACTCTCAGTATCATGCCGAAGACAATGTTGGATGCGCTGAAGATCCCAGTGCATAGTCTTTCCAGTACAATTACCACTATTCTCGGGTTCAACCAGGGAAGGAGTGAACCTCTGGGCAAGATTCGCCTAAAACTCCAGATAGGCAATCTTCGCACAAAGGTGATCTTCTACATCATTGACAACCATGGTTGTTCTTATAATGCTTTGTTGGGAAGACTATTTCTGCATGAGCATAACATTGTTCCTTTGACTCTCCATCAATGTTTCAAATATATCGATGATAATGGAGAAGTGCAAAAGGAGGTTGCTGACCTCTATCCTTTCAAAGGCGTTGAAGCATACTGCAACGATTCCTATATGTACAAGGATGAATTCATGAAGGTTGTCCTGTCCCTGGACATTGAAGAAGAGCAAGAAACAGTGCCTAATGACACCCTCATCATACCTGTCAAAGGGCGTGTTTCTCGTCCTCAGTCTTCCAAGCCACTGGCCATTCACTTGCCAGTCCAGAAGCAACCAACTGATGATCAGGATCAAAGGGAGCTCACCTCTTCTGAGCCACTTGTTATAGACTTACGTCGTAACAAGGAAAAAAGGCAGCTCACCTCTTTTGAGCCACTTGTTATTGATTTATCTCATAACAAGGAAAAAAGGGAGCTCACCTCCTCTGTGCCGCTTGTTATCGACCTCCGTCGTAACAAAGCCAATCCTCCTCCACGTTCTTCTTCTCCCCCTGTTATAATCAATCTGACCAAGCCTGCTAAGGCTAAAGGTCCTGCTGTAAATACCAATGTACAAATCAATGAAAAAGCATCTACTTTCCAGTATACTGATGTCGTTTATCATGCTAAGTGCTATTTGGATATATTAGATAGCTTTCAATCATTTACGATGGGAGTTGTACAATCTCTTCAAACAGAAGTTTCACTCGAACTCCCAAAGGATTCATATCGTATTGTTCCCGCTCGAAAGAAAGGCGAGAGTCTAATACTTTTTAGTAAAGGACCGGAACAACAATTCAGCTATACGGATGATAGCAAAATTAACGATATGGGGCATCTTCAACTCTGTCGTTATAGTCAACAATCAAAAGACATTATCCGAAAGATGGGTTACGACTTCAAGAGTGGCCTCAACTGCGGTAAGGGTAGAAAACTCCTATCCGTACGGTTGTTCCAAAAGGAAAGTCAGAGATGTACTACAGCAGGACCAAAAGAGGTCTAGGATATACTTCTCCTCCGGTATTATCCCCAGCAGACTCTGAATCCGATAGTGAAGAGCGCTCTAACTCTTCTGATTCCAGATCATGGGATTCTGACACCAGCATCGGTCAAGTTCATCGATTGACTGTATCTTCTAACATGATTTTCGTTGAACTTCCAGAAGGCTATGACGAGGATATTGAAGAAAGTTCTAAAACAGATCCTTGGGCTCAACAAATGGATACCTAATGGGAACTCCGATTTGAACAAAGGAAACCTCCTACCGAAGATCAGTTGGTTCAAATTGATGTAGGAGAGAGGGGATCACCTCGTCCAATATTCATCAGCAAGAATCTTCCAAAGACAGATAAGCAAGAATTAATTCTTCTGATTAAAAAATACATTGATGTCTTTGCCTGGAGCTATGAAGATATGCCAGGACTGGATCCCCAAGTTGCTACTCATAAATTGAACATCTTGCCGAATGCAAAACCGGTCAAACAGCAACAATGGCATTTCAAGCCAGAAATGATGGACGCAATCGATGATGAAGTCAAGAAGCTCATCGCTTGTGGCTTTATTCGAGAAGAGCAACATCCTGATTGGGTAGCCAATGTTGTCCCAGTTCTAAAGAAAATTGGCAAAGTTCGAGTCTGCATCGACTTTCGAAATCTTAATGAAGTATGTCCAAAAGATGAATTTCCTCTCCCTATCACGGATGTCATGATCGACAACACATGTGGGTTCGAAAGAATATCTTTCATGGACGGATTCTCCGGATACAATCAGATTCGGATGAATCCTGAAGATGAAAAACATACTTCTTTCCGTACTCCTCGCGGAGTCTACTGCTATACTGTAATGCCGTTTGGTCTCAAAAACGCTGGTGTAACATACCAACGAGCTATGAGTACCATTTTTTGAGATCATCTACGCAAGACTGTCGAATGCTACGTCGACGATATTGCTGTCAAAAGTCGTTTAAAGGACGATCACATCCAAGACTTGAGAACTATCTTCAATCTCATACGCCAACATCAACTCAAAATGAATTCCACTAAGTCATTCTTGGGTGTCTCTAGTGGCAAATTTCTCGGCTTCGTCATTACCTCTAAGGGTATACACGTAGATCCCGAGAAGATCAAAGCCATTCAGGAGATGCGTCCTCCACGCAACCTAAAAGAGCTACGAGGATTCCAAGGTCGACTTGCGTACATCAGGAGATTCATTTCGAATCTATCTGGACGCTGCAGACCATTTACGCAACTCATGAAGAAGGGTGTATCTTTCGTTTGGACCGAAGAATGTCAACGAGCATTTGATGACAAAAAGCGGTATCTCATGAACCTTCCAGTCTTGGTACCACCAATCTCTGGCATACCATTCTTAATGTATGTCTGTGCTATGGATCATTCATTGGGTGCTTTACTTGCCCAAAAGAACAAAGAAGGCCACGAACAAGCTATCTACTATCTCAGTCGTACTATGATTGGTGCCGAACACCGTTATAGTCCGGTCGAAAAAGAATGCCTAGCTCTTATGTTCGCTGTTAAGAAGACTCGGCATTACATCATTGGCCAAACTATTCATGTCATATCCCGAGTTAATCCTCTTCGGGTTTTGATGAAGAAGCCTAGCACACTCAATTTTTGACTGGCTACATGGGCCATTCTGCTAGCCCAATATGACATGGTATATGTTCCTCAAAAGTCTGTCAAAGGTCAAGCATTGGCGGATTTCTTAGCAGCTCATCCTGTTCCAGAGACGTCCAAACTCTATGACAAAATTCCAAACGAGACATTGGAATCTAATGCAGTCTTCGAAGAATTTCCTACTTGGTGCCTATTCTTTGACGGTGCATCCAGGATTGGACCCAATGGTGCCATTGTCGCAGGAGTTGGAGTTGTCCTTGTTTCTCTAGACGGGTCAACTATTCAAAGAGCCTACTCCTTAGATGAACCTTGCTCCAACAATGTGGCAGAATACAATGCTCTACTCATTGGTCTTCAGCTAGCCAAACAACTTGACGTCGAGTATCTTGAAGTCTGTGGCGACTCCAAGTTGGTTGTTAACCAGGTTAGAGGGACTTATGAAGTTCGCCATCAAGATTTAGTGCCTTACTTTGAAGCGGCAATCAGCATGGCTACATCGTTCAAAGCCTTCTTCATTGAATATGTACGCCGAGCTTGCAATACTGAAGCCGACGCTTTGGCAAATCTAGCGGCAGTCTTAGCCATCCCTATCAAAAGACAACAGGTGGTGGTCATCTCTAATCGGGAATTGTTCTGCATTAAAAACAATCGTAATATTGAATTCAGTAATCTTACTGAAGTCAATATTATCAATAAAGATTGGAGAACTCCTTTCATCGACTTCGTGGTCTATGACATACTCCCTGAAGATCCTAAGGAGGCTACGAGTATTCGTCGGCGATTTTTGCGATTCTACTACAATCAGACCACCAAAACTCTTTACCGGCGGACTTATGACGGCCTACTCTTGCGCTGTCTTGCTGGTGATGAAGCAAAGCAAGTACTGCGTGAAGCTCACGACAGTGTCTGCGGAGCACATCAACCTGGTCCTAAACTACAGGATCGCATCCGACGCATGGGTTACTACTGGCCCTCTATGGTATCTGATGCCATCGAATATGCGAAGAAATGTCGAGCTTGTCAAATCCACGCAGACTTCATTCATCAACCATCAGAATTTCTTCATCCGACTGCTACTTCCTGGCCTTTTGAAGCTTGGGGCATGGACATCATAGGTCCCATCAATCCTCCTTTTTCTAGAGGACATCGGTTCATATTGGCAATAACCGACTACTTCTCCAAATGGGCCGAAGCTATACCATTGGCTGAAGTCAAGACCACCAGCGTTATCAACTTCGTCAAACATCATGTCATCTATCGATTTGGTGTACCTCGACGAATTATCCATGACAATGGACCTCAATTCATCAGCCAAAAGTTCACAAGGTTCTGTGATAATCAGCGGATTGACAATGTCGCTTCGACAGCCTACAATCCTGCTGCTAACGATTTAGCTGAAGCTTTCAACAAGACTATCATCAAGCTCCTTAAGAAGTTTATAGCCACTAACAAACAAAATTGGAGTAAAAAGCTTGGAGAATGTCTTTGGGCCTACCGTACTACGGTCCGCAACCCTACAGGCTGTACACCCTTCTCTTTGGTGTACGGCTGTGAAGTAGTTCTACCCCTGGAACTCCAAATTCCGTCTTTGAGGATTGCTATCGCCAATGAACTCACGACAGAGAACAATGATCTTCTTCGACTTCAAGAGTTAGAAGCGCTCGATGAGAAGCGGTTAATGGCTCAACAGCATATTGAGTTATACCAAGCCCGCATCTCAAAGACTTTCAATCGCAAAGTTAAGGTCAGAGCCTTTCAGAAAGGAGATCTCGTTTTAACTGTCAGACGTCCTATGACTATGACTCACTCAAGCAAAGACAAGTTATAGCGTTGCCTACGTGGAATTGGTCGTACCCAAATTGACGAGCGAAGCGACTCGACAAATATGGTTCCAGATAGCATTCATCTTCAAATCTGTATACCAAATGTCATGGTCTGATCGTCTTTAACCAGTCAAAAGCTGCTCGGCCCAGTGGCTGCCTCCCCAGATCAACTAGATTTGTTGCTATGAATTCATAACCAGCTGGAGGAGCGAAGCTATAAAAATTCTATCCTTTGCCAAGGTTTAGGGCACGTCTGCAGTCCTTCAGACTAACGTACACCCACTTGCTTCGGAAGAATCTACGCAGAAAGCTGTCGCTAACTGCCCCTATGTCGGGGTTCATCAGAGATGGATGATGCAGAAGCAACCTCCCAAATAGATAGGTGTAGGGCAACTCCAGTTTAGGGAAGTTCCCTTTCTCACCCCTCCATTTGATCATGGAGTCGACATGCAGACGAAGACCTGTATTTATTCTACAAGTCATCGCTGATAGCAAATCCATCTGGTAGCCGAAGACTAACCGGACGGCAGCGAAGAGTATGCCGCGGTGGAAGCGGTCCACGGCGCTTGCCCCAGGTACAACAAATCGGCAGAGCCAGTATGTCAAAAATCCTGCCAGCTGAGCTTCTTGTGACATGGACCTGTAGCCCATTCTTATAAAGCTTTCAACAAAATCTCCGGGCTTGAGCGGAGGATATTGGTGTTCATCAGTGACTTTGATATCCATCTTCTTATTCTCTTCCATCAGTTTTATTACCTCACTGTGGCTGAGAGGTTGAAAGAAAGTTGGGTTGCAGGAGTCATGATCTTTGGTCTTTTTCTCAACGATATGGTTAAGAAAAAGATACGGCAACCACTTCGATGAATAACATGTGCCAGAAGAGCCGCTCTTGTAGTAAAGAGAGCATATGATATAATGGCACAGTAGTTCATCAAAAACTGCTACCATCTCTGCATTTTCCCGACGGAGTCTATCTAACTCTTCGTTTGTGGGAACATACACCTCATAAGGGCAGTCTCCCGTTGGGAGGCATGAAATATACTTAATTTTATGGAGGGCCAATCCCATCTCCCCGTAGGGCGTCATGAACGTCCCTGTCCTATAGTTATACCTCTCTGCCAGGGCTAGAAACAGATGAGGATTTGGATGGAAGCCATACACGGTAGCATATACCGTATTATAAAGCTCAATCTCTTTAAGTTTATCTTCAAACTGAGCCAATACCCAGTTGGCTATGCAGTTCCATCTCCTGTTCTCCGGGTTTACCAAACCGGTCAGCCAGATGTCTTGATCCGGATATCTGCCCTCCGCCTTTGCATACTCATTGGCAAAAATTGGTGTCCTTACCGGCAGCAATAAAGACGAGTTCTCATGAGGGATACAGCCTGGCTTCAACCCTCTTAGTAAAGTGCTGTGTCGCTCAGAAGAGCTATAGAACATGTCTCTATTATTTGGACCTTTCTTGACACAGATCTTGTCTGTCCATGCCTGCTGAAGGGGAGTAATGTCCCAATCCATCCTCCTAGGATGGCTTGCATGAGCATATCGTGCTAGAGGGAGGCATCTAGCAATGTCTGGTAACTGGATCAGTTTCTCCTTCCTTTGGAAAGTTCTCGACTCAACACGGGGTCTAGGTTGAGAACTTTTGTCGGTGGCTTCAATAAAAAGGAATATGGGCTTCTTGTGGGTAATAGCGTCGGCAGACTGCAAGGGCTGCCCATTCATCAAACTTAACAAAGTCTCATTATCCTGAGCTATCAGGATAGCTTGGCGAGAGGATGGAAGGGCATATTGTGGGAAGAGAACATGGGATAAGTCTTCTTTGAACTCTGGCTCAGCAAGAGACCCTGTAAATATTTCATACTCAGGATCTTCTCTGATGTTAACTGCATCAAACAGAAAAAAGCAGAATTCAGTACAAGTAAAATCAAAAGATTCTGTCAGCAGATTGTGCAAGCATCAGATTGCACAACCATCAGATTGCGTAACCATCAGATTGCACAATAATAGCTTCTATGCGCAAACTATCCAGTGGCGCCAACCCATCCACTTGCGCAAGCCATCAGATTGCGCTGAATAACTCGCGCAAAGTAGCAGTTTGCGCTGGATAGCCTTGCGCAAATCAGCAGACTGTGCTGACTTTTGCCAGCGCATTCTAACCGATTGCGCAAGAAGATAATCTTCATAAAAATAAAGATTATTGGTTTTGTGCAACCGAAACCCTAAACAGGGTGGCACAACGAAACCAAATCTCTAAAAAGAGATCAGTTTTAAGGTACAGCAATGGCGAAGAACCCTAAAAAGGGTTTTCGATCGGATGTCTACCTTGTAGTGCTGGGTGAGCCACCTCATGACGTGAAGGATGCGACACAACACGAGTCGAGGACTCGGCTGGGGCCTTCCCTTTCTCGGCGGTGGATCGTTTTGGGGCCATGGAGATCGACGGGAAGAAGAAAGAGAGTCGAGAGAGCTCGGTAAATTCTTTCTTTCAAATGATCAGAAGCAAGTAAAGAATGACAGAGAAGAGAAAGGGAACTATTTATAGTTTTCGAGAATGAACAGACTCCTCAGATTGCGCCGGATAAATAGGAGCTAATTCCTCCGATTGTGTAGACAGGTCATCATATGCGCAACTTGATTTTTAAATCAAAAATTCAAAGTATTTCGAAGCTTTGACTATTTTCAAACATCGAAAACTTTGAAGGGGGTCTTGTAGGTCCTAAAAATCAAGTTGCACCCATCAACAAAATCATCAAAATCAAAT
Source organism: Iris pallida (assembly GCA_029216955.1). Classification (NCBI taxonomy): domain Eukaryota; kingdom Viridiplantae; phylum Streptophyta; class Magnoliopsida; order Asparagales; family Iridaceae; genus Iris; species Iris pallida. Next base: position 47,885,918 of record JANAVB010030220.1, on the reverse strand, counting down.
TATACATCCTTCAAGTAAACTGCGCAGATAACAGATTGTACATCCATTCGATTGTGCAGGCTGGACTGCGCACTCATCCAAGTGCGCATGCTGACGTGGCCCCGTCATTATTACCTGACAAAAAATTAGATCTTCTGACAGCTGACAGCACGGAGAACGAGAAAACTGTTCGTTTATCATGCAGCACAGCGCTCGAGGATAGCTGTACATGCAGCACAATCTGTCTGCAGCGCAGTCCATCTCAGCGCCGTCCATCTTAGCGCAATCCGAAGCTAGCGCAATTCAAGTGGCGCACTCCATCAACCGACAAAGTATACATGGCCTTCATGCCATCAATGACTCATTACGTGGTAACCGTCTGGACACGATCATGCGCATTTCAATCAAATAATGCCATGTGTCCAAGACAGTTGGCCCACGATCAAGTAACTGCCAGCGCAATCTGACGCGTGCGCAGTCCAATGCAGCGCAATCCAACTTGCACAGTCCAAAATAACTAAAAAGTAGTTATTTCCAAAACTCTATAAATAGAGTTTCAAGTCCTTCCTAGGGGGATCAGATACACACAGAGATCAGAGATCATCACCAGAGATCAGGAGTTCTTGCCAAAGTGCTGCTGCATTCTTCAGAGGCTTTTGCCTTCAACTTCAGAGGCTACCGTCTTCAAAGCTCACATCGTCCAAGGGATAAAGCGATCGTCATTCAGATCGGATTCCTATAGTTGTACTTTCCCAGAATTCTTGTAATCTTCTTTTATAAAGTTTGTTGAAATAAAGATCAACTTTTATTTTTGCAAACAACCACTAAGACTCTTTATCGATGGACCTACGACGGTTTACTCTTGCGTTGTCTTGCTGGCGATGAAGCAAAGCAGGTATTGCGCGAAGCTTATGATGGTGTGTGTGGAGCACATCAGCCAGGCCCTAAGCTACAAGATCGTATCCGACGAATGAGTTATTATTGGCCCTATATGGTATCTGATGCTATCGAATATGCAAGAAAATGTCGAGCCTGTCAAATTCAAGCAGATTTCATCCATCAACCGTCGGAATTTCTTCATCCGACTGCTGCTTCTTGGCCTTTTAAAGCTTGGGACATGGATATTATAGGTCCTATCAATCCTCCTTCTTCTAAAGGACATCAGTTTATACTAGCCATAACAGATTATTTCTTCAAGTGGGCCGAAGCTATACCTTTGGCTGAAGTCAAAACCTGCAGCATCATCAACTTCGTCAAACATCATGTTATCTACAGGTTTGGTGTACCTCGACGAATTATTCACGACAACGGACCTCAGTTCATCAGTCAAAAGTTCACTAGGTTCTGTGATGATCATCAGATTGACAATGTCGCCTCTACGGCTTACAACCCTGCTGCTAATGGCTTGGCTGAAGCCTTCAACAAGACTATTATCAAGCTCCTTAAGAAGTTTGTGTCTACTAACAAACGAAATTGGAGTGAAAAGCTTGGAGAATGTCTATGGGCCTACCGCACTACAGTCCGCAACCCCACAGGCTGTACACCTTTCTCTCTGGTACACGGTTGTGAAGCAGTTCTACCCCTGGAACTTCAAATTCCATCTCTAAGGATTTCTATTGCCAATGAGTTGACGACAGAGAACAATGATCTTCTTCGACTTCAAGAACTGGAGGCGCTCGACGAGAAGCGACTATTGGCTCAACAACACATAGAGTTTTATCAAGCCCGTATCTCGAAGACTTTCAACCGCAAAGTTAAAGTCAGAGCCTTTCAGAAAGGAGAACTCGTTCTTACAGTCAGACGTCCCATGACTATGACTCACATGAGCAAAGGCAAGTTCGATACGAAATGGAAAGGGCCTTGTATCGTGAGTAAAGTCTTCTCAAATGGAGCTTATCAACTCACAGAGCTAGATGGTCGAGTTGCAATGATGCCCATCAATGGCAAGTTTCTTAAAAAATATTATGTATGAATGTAAAAAGGATTTCTTGTAAATATGATCAGACAGTTCATAAATAAAGTTTGATTTTATTTCATCATAAACGATGTTATATGATATCAAGGACGAGAATCACTATCATCCTTCTTAAAGACAGGACGAGGACCACTACCGTCCTTTTCAAAAACATAGTCGGCAAAAGAGCCGAGGATATCCTTGCTCGATTTCACCAGGAATGCGCAAGCGGCCATCCTCATGGCCTCTTCTTCTTCAGTCTTCCCTGGCTCGACTAGGAAGTCCAAGATATCCTGTGGTGGCTTGGGTGCAGACGAACCTTCGCCCGCCTCTGTCTGCTTTGGCTAGATTGGTTCGGCTGGACGTTCCGCAATAACTTTATCGACCTTGGAGACAATTTCAGCCTTCTTAGATGCATTTTCAGACGACATTTTGTGTTAAAAGTGAAATTGATCATTCAATATAAATTTCTGTTCTATTTATAGACAGAGATTCTTGAAACAGTCGATTACGCGAATCGAAGCAACGCGTTCTTCACAACATTCTTTCATTCATCCGACGGTTCACCCGTTCATTCCATTCATCTGACGGTTCATCCGTTCATTTCGACAGTTCATCCGTTCATTCCATTCATCTGACGGTTCATCCGTTCATTCCGCGGTTTATCCGTTCATTTTATTCATCCGATGGTTCATCTGTTCATCCGATTCATTTGACGGTTCATCCGTTCATTTTATTCATCCGACGGTTCATTCGTTCATCCGATTAATTTAACGGTTCATCCGTTCATTTCATTCGTCCGATGGTTCATCCGTTCATTCCATCCATTCGAAGGTTCATCCGTTTATTTCATTCATCCGACGGTTCATCCGTTCATCCGATTCATTTGACGGTTCATCCATTCATTTCATTCGTCCGATGATTCATTCATTCATTTCATTCATCCGACGGTTCATCTGTTCATCCGATTCATTTGACGGTTCATCCGTTCATTTCATTCGTCCGACGGTTCATCCGTTCATTCCATTCATACGACGGTTCATCCGTTCATCCTGACGATTCATTTTGTTCATACATCCTGACGACTCATCCGTTCAACCATATTAAACTTGTCATGTCTTTATTACCTCTGATTAAGTTGTCTACCGAAATAATGATATTCAAAAAAGAAAATTATATTCTGCCATGTCCACATTACCTCTGAGCAGATATAATGAATTATTTTCTAAATCAAAAAATATATCATGTCCTGAACCTCTGAATATATTTTCTATCGCTATTATTTATATCCGTAATGGGATATACAATAAATAATAGAGCCACAAAATAATATCTTTTTATTGATCAAAATAAAAGACATTACAAAAATGTATATCACAAAGGAGAAAGTACAACAGATTTTCTTTTACTCAATCGGTGGGGTCATCAGACTAGCTATCTGCTGCTTCAAAGTTTGAAGTCGTTCTTCACGAGAATCCAGCACCCGCTTTCTAGCTTCCTCCATTCCATATTTATCGTCAAATGTCGGCAAGGTCACTAGTCGGCGAGCGATTTCATCTTGATGAGACATGACAAACGTATTCTTTTCATGGATCAGAATGTCTAGTTGCTGAACTGCAGCTTGATGGTGTGTAGTCTCTTCCTCAAGATCAAGTTGAACGATTCTCAACTCTTCTTGAAGTCGGGCAAACTCTGCATTCAGTTCAGCAACCTTCTTTTCTTTCTCCCCAGCAGCAGACGCTAATATCTCCATCTGGGAATCATACTCTGAAGACTTTGTAGCGAAAGTGTCCAAGAAAATCTTGAAATCAGCTTTCGTGACTTCAGCTTCTCGAGTCATTCTTTCAAACTCAGTATTCACTAGGGGCTTTACCTTCCCCCGATTAAGATCTTTGTAAATCTTAATTGATTCCTCCAGCTCATCCAGTATATGTTCAAGATAGGCAGCTTGAGCTTCATCACCCTGACTTCGGATAGCACCGATCAGATAAGTAGTTGGACTTCGGACAGTGATGAAACCAACATTCTCTTTCTCCATTACCCTTTCTACTAAAGGTCCTAATGAAGTGAAGAAGAAGTTGGTGAAGGAACCAACTATAAATCTGTTGGTAGCCGCTGCATTGGGTGTAGCAGCTATTCCTATAGAAGTTGCAGCGGCAGATGCCTGTGAGGGCAGAAGTTTGGCATCTTGAACATGGGCTGCTGATGAGAACATAAAATATTATATTTTTATCCCTTAATGTTCACCATTTTATGATCATTTTATGACTAAAGGTACTCATTCTATTTATTTTTTGCTCTATGATGCATTTGAAGACACTATGTGCAAAATAGAGCTAAAATACAATTCTGGACAGTTTTGACACCTTTCACCAAAATGAGCATAACTTCCTCATCCGAATAGCAATTGAGGTCCTTCAAAATGATTCGGAAAGATAAGACAGAGGGCTACAACTTTCATATTTTGTGATTTTCGAGATTCTGGCTGCATCATGGACGAAATCAGGCATGAAGTCAGATCAATGATGCTGTGAACAGAATTAGGAGCCAAAATAACCAATTTTGTACTTGCTTTATGACTTAGTTTTTTTTGGTTTGAGAAGTTGTAACCTTTAGAGGATATGTGGGAGATATTGTGGGCTTGAAAAAACTAATTTATGGTGTATAAAAGGGGCAGAAATCATGAGAAGAGGGAACACACAAGACAACTCTTCTTCTCTTTCTCCAACTTTTCTTTTGAAGTTTTGAAGAACATGTTCGGCTAAAGTCTTGTTGGTCGAAGTGTACGGAAGCCTCGGAATCAATAAAAACGTGTGAGATCTAATTTATGTTTATTTGTTTGATTTGTAATTTGAGTATCAAATATTTTTTTATGTATATTTCATGATTATCTTGTTTAATTACTAGGATGCATACTAGTTTATTACTCTTGATATTCTACTGCTAAATTAGATATCGAATCCGGAATTGTTCGATCCCTCTAATTTGTGAAGCAACCAAGATTTAGTAAATTACTGCTTTGTATTATTAAATCTTAGGAAGAAACCATTCGACAAAATTAAATGCAACCGCTTGTGCTTGTGTTATTTTGTTTCATCGATCTCATTAAGTTTAATACGCTACTAAATTAAACCTTTAGCGCTTGTCTGAGGTTGTTTAGTAGTTAAGGTTAATTAGGTCGCTTGTTTCTAATTAATTATGGCTAAAGGAGATAGGAAATAATTCCAACGATGAATATTCATAATACAAATCAATATATATTTGCATCTATGATCAGTTTCAAGATTCCGATGGTAGACGTAGACTTAGACCAACATTTGTTATTTTGATTTATTTTCATATTCTACTTTCTCTTTTTCATTTTCTTTTATTTTATTCATTCCCCCTTTTATTATTCACTTAGTACAAATCTAAACTAATTACTCTCTGTGGAAACGATCCTTACTCACACTACTACATTTTTAAGAGTAAAGGTTTTATTTTTGGGTGCCTACGACAGCACACCAGCTGCAGTCTCTTTGGATAGGGGGGCCATAGTGGAGCTAGTTGCTCCTCCCAGATGTTCTTCTCCGGGATCAAATAAACATCATTAGTTTGCTGTCACTAAAAACTGTTAAAAGGGACCAAAATGAAGACAAGCTTACCAATGCTGGGTTTAATGACAAGATTGTCATCTGTTGAAATAGGCTGCAGCCTCGCAGAAGAAGCTTCAGACATCACTGCCTGACTGCTTCTCGCTTCAGAGCCGCCTGATAAATGACGACTGCTGCTGGCTATCGCCTTTGCCTGCACTATATCAGTACATACCGGAGGAATTGGAGAAGGTTAAATTTCTGCATGAATGAAAGTTAAGATGTCAGTTATTTAATGATCTATAAAATAAGATTATCAATATCAGTCAATACCTCTTTGATTGGTGATAGTAGCATCCTCCAGTGCTACGTCATTAACATTGTTCTTCTCTTGAGATGCATGGGCATCGACATCCTCTTCCAGATTTAGATTGTCATCCTCTGCAGATGTTTTTTCATCATTTGCACCCTCTTCTCGTGCTTTCTCGCTATCTCTTGCGTCGACTGGATCTATATCATCATTGAAGCCGAAGTCACAGTCTTCCAGGGCCTCGATCATCAGTCGATCTTCTTCGGCCCGACGCGATCTTGGTGTAGCTGGAAGAGGGGCAGTTTCCGTTGCAAGCGTAGAAGATTGTACTACTTCGACAGATGATTCTGACTCATTGATTGGGGTTGGAGTTGCAGTTGCTTCTCTTGCTTCTGCAGCCCCATCCTTTATCTCTGCGGTCTCCTCTTTTGTCTCTGCAACCTGGTCTCCTTTCTCTGTACTGGAAGCTTCCTGCCTGGGCTCAGGAGTAGGTGTAGGAGAAGGAATCATAACCCCGGCAACAGCACTTATCAGCGCCGATGTATGGACAGATCTTGGGGGAGTGGTTACTTTCTTTCTGAAAGCTAATTTTGTCCTGCGTAGAGGTTCTTCCGGAATCTCTACGTCTGCTGCGTGTGTTTTTCTTTGGATGGAAGTAGGGGTTGTTGCCTCTTCTCTATGAACCGACTCGGCCTGTTGCCGAGACTGCGAGCGAGTAGTGACTCTTTCTGAATAGTCAACGGCGGTCTTCTTCTTTAAGACATGAGAAGATGTTTACCTTCCTCTTCTTCTCTTTGATCGTAGATCTTACAACTTTCAGAGAGACACGCAGCGGTTCGTAGACTTTGTAACGTCCCAGTCCCAAAATACGTAGGACTAGGAACGTAGACATGCCAGCGGTATTCATATGAAGTATACTCTAATATATGGAAACCGCATATGAATACATAAGCTGTAAAATATAGTAGAACCATAACTAATCTCATCCACACAAATAAATGAATAAAAGATATCATATAATGATAATAAATTGTCTTGATAGAATATGTTGGGCGGAGACAAATTCACTACCAACAAGTAAAGAAAAAATACATGAGAAAAGAAATAAATTTTGACGAGCGAAGCGAAGGCGATCCAAGTGTAATCATCCTCGAAGAAATAGCGATGATCATGGCTAGAGCTAGAACACCTGCGAAAGACAATAGCACACACCTGGCGAGATAACCAGATCCTCAGAGGGACGTAACAAGACACATAATATCATGCCACTAACTGAATAAATAAAGCTCAACAAAAAAGTATATGTGACTACGCAAATAAAGGTCCTTAACCATTCTATGTGAAATACAATTTGAAGACAACGTTCCAAACAAGGGCTCTCGAAGCTAGAAACACGGTACGTTAGTGTTTCAACCAAGGCACTAGTGGCGTCTAGAGAAAAGTAAATGCACGGCCCATTAGCACTCGAGTGAGAGCTAAGGGGCATCTTAGAGAAAAATAAATGCACGGCCACTATCACTTGGGTGAGTCACTAACGGCAGCTAGAGGAATGTAAATGCACGGCACATTTGTGTTTCAACCGAGGCACTAGTGGCATCTAGAGAAAAGTAAATAAATGCACGGCCACTAGCTCTCGACTGAGTCACAAATGGCAGCTAGACGAAAGTAAAGGTGTGAAAGCCCCTGCACCTAATAACTGTCTTCACCCTCCCCATGCACTACTCATGCTGAATCCACACCACGACATTCCTAATAACTGCTAAGTCTTCTAAACAACTATAATTATTTAGCAGTTATTGCCTATCGCACGGCATGTGCGCACCGATGGCCAGTCGATACGTACGTCCGAGATCTATATGAGACTCGTGACTCATGATACACAAGTGTCAGGGCCAATGAATGCGGCACAAACCAAGGGCGGTCCCTTAACTCTAGGCCAAATGCAACTAAAATATATTAATTTGCAAGAACAATTTATATTTGCTAGAAATAAGTAAAAACATGCATGATATTGAGCAATTTAAATAAACAGTAAGGCAAGGTATCTTGCCTGATAGTATGCCTGGTGTGCTGCGAAGATCAATGTGGCACGAACTGCGACTTTGGATAACAACTACACAAGGAGACCTCTGATGGCGGCACGGACTGTTCCATCGGGTCCAGGACGGTCAAGTTATCTAGGGTCGATAAGGAAGAGGTATGGTATTGGCATGGAATAGGAATAATAGGCAAAATCACGAGATGAAGAAAATCGAAGGAAGTTAAATATTATATATATTTTTAGAAAATATTTGATAATATTTGAAATATAAATTATTAGCCAAAATATGCCTTCAAACAAATACAAAAATCGAAAGTCATTTTAGGAAGAACTCTAAGTTTTGTCAAAGTAGTATTTTAGTTAGTTAAGGCTAAGACCCATATTTTGTAAAAATAAAGCTATGCCTTTTTTTTATTGACTATCAAGAAATATTTAATAACATTTTAAAACTACATTACATTATATATATATATATATATATATATATATATATATATATATATATATATATATATAAAATATATATATATATATATATATATATATATATATATATATATATATATATATATATATATATATATATATATATATATATATGACTCTTCAAAAATAATAGTAGTGTTAACAATCACACTAATAATATTAAGACCAAATTACTCATAATAATATCACAAAAATGATAATAATCATTACCATGTGAAATATATATATATATATATATATATATATATATATATATATATATATATATATATATATATATATATATATATATATAGCTAGTTTTCTAAAAACAAAAGTAATAAGAATCATATCATAAAAATAACAATAATAATAATAATAATAATAATAATAATAATAATATTAATACTAATAATAATAATAATAATAATAATAATAATAATAATAATAATAATAATAATAGTAATAATAATATAAACAGAATGAAACAAAACACAAAACCAAAAAAATAAAACAAAAATACAAAAATATAATAAAAACCAAACAACCTAAAAAACAAACATAAAAGAATTCAGCACAGCCACTGTGCTCTCAAAAAACGAAGAAAAAAACAAAAGAGGGAGAGAGAGAGAGAGAAGAGATCGAGAGGGTGAAGGAAAGGAGAGGGGTCGCAGGGGAACGGGGAGCGGGCGGCGATCGTCGTGCGCGGCAAGGCGGGTGCGGAGAAAACGGGACGCTGTGGGAGGCTGAGGTCGGCAAGGCGGCGGAGGGAGCGGAGGAATTTGAGAGAGAAACGGGAGATCAGAGAGGTTGTCGCCGGGCGGAGGAAGGGGCGCTGCTCCGGCGGCGCTATTCGCGGGGAGCCGCGGATGCGCGGGCCGCACAACCACCTGCAGAGGAGGAGAAGGAAGGAGCTCGGGGGTTTGGGGGTCCGATGGTCGGGTTTCGTCGGGCTGGACGCGGTGGTGGCGGAAGGGAACTCGGCGGAGGGTCTGTGTGGAGCTTGGGCGGATTCGAGCGGTCGGGAGGTCGACGGAGTGCTGGGCTGCTTGGCCGTGCTCGCCGCTATGGGCGATTTGACGCGACGGGGAAAGGGACCCCCGGGGACGGTGGCGGACCGAGCTCGACGGGGCGGACGGCGAGGGTTGCCGGCGAGCCGGAGGTGAGGGGCGTTCATTTTATATTTTAATTTTTTTCTCGATTTGGGGTTTCTGGTGTTGGTATTTTTGATGGCGGCGGTGTTGTCGTGGCTGGTTGTTGGCCGGGGAATTGGTGGTGGCGGTGTGGGTTCTGCCACGGTGATGGCGGTGTTCGTGGTGGTTGTGATGGTTCGTATGGTGGTGGTGCTTGGTTGTTCGGGTGTGGTAGAGGGGTCGGGTGGAGACGGCTGGGAAATGGTGGAGGCGACGGGTTCGGGTGGTAACGGCTGGGAAATGGTGGAGGCGACGGGTTCGGGTGGTTGTTTGGGGATCGATGCTGGTGTCGGGTGACGGTCGCAGGGGACGGGGTTGCCGAGGATAGATGGTCGGGATTATGGCTGGTGGTGTTTGTTTTGGTCGGGAGTCGGGGTTGATGACGAGGGTCGCAATGGTGTAAGGAAGACGTGAAGCGACAATGGCTCGCCAGAGTTAGGTTTAGGATTCTTGTTTTGGTTGTATGTGTCGGGGTGTGTCCGACACAAGGAATACAATCTATATGTATTGGAATAAGAACGGGGAGAGGACATGGACACGGACACGATGCACATTTTTGGTTGTAGAATTGTGGAAGATGATTGTGGAGAAATAATGGAGGAGTACCTGCCTATTTATAGGATGTGAGAATTACCAATTGGATAAGAACTAGGAGTATTTAAAACCCAATTAGATAATTTGCTATTTAATTTAAAATCAATTAAATTCAAATCCAAATCAAAATCTAATTAAATTTTTAGTTTAAAATCAAATAGGATAAATCAAATTTCAAATATTAAACTATTTAAATAAATCCATAAATTTAAATCAAGATTTAAATCGCCACAATAATTTCGAAATATATTTTCTAAAAATACTATAATAATAATTTCGAAAATACATTATTATTTAGAAATAAACTTAAATAAATATTAATGAAATATATATGTAAGCACAAATAATGAATACATGATTATGCTTTTCCTAGTACACACTAAAATATTATTTATGATTAATAACTCTTAAAAACAAAAGGCTTTTTATAGCAAGAATAATAATTATATGTAATATTTTGAAAGTGTATAATAAAATAGAAAAATATTTTTTTCCTAAAATATGTACGCTCGCACAGCGACGTACAATACGACTATGCGACGTTCAATATAAAATTTTAAATCAGTACCAAATTTAATTAAAAAAATAGTAGACATTTAGGGATTTTACATCCTACCCAACTTAAAAGAATTTTGTCCTCGAAATTAAGAATTCGTAGGGGGTGAGAAGGCACAACGGTAGATAGAAGGGTTCCTTAAAGAAGTTTGTATGGTCGTAGTCTAGGTTGAGGATATAATTAAGAGACGATTGTAATCACTCTTAAATTCGAGTGATTAGAAAGTCAAGATTGTAGATTTAGGGTCGAGGGAAGGGTCGAGTAGTTCAAGACAAAGATATAGTTACATTGGGTGGTAATGGTAATAGGACAGTTAGAGGAAGTTCTAGTATAATGTCTTCGTCCTTAAAAATAGGTGAAGGCGAGAGCATTAAGGAGTTCAAAAGACGATATTATCGAGTACGAATACGTGGTTCAAGGACGACCGAAATATTTCAGAAGGAGTTGCCAAGGCAGTCACGGATGGGACTCTAAAGGACAAGTTTAGCTATGTCCCCATCCATGTAGAACGATAGATAAAAACGAACCAAAGTGCACTCGGTTGATCAGACCATCATGCACCGGTTCTGATTAGACCATATGTTAGTGAACATGCCCAAATAACATATGTCTTGAAATGAGCTTGATAAAAGAATAAGCTTGCAAAAACTAGGCTACGTTAGCATCATTAGTCAAGATGGTAAAAACATAGGCACGAGAGATTAAGATTGAAAGAAAGTAGAATGATTCTAAGTCATATCCTGTGTTGGTCTCTATACAGTCGTCCTATAGTCTTCTTGTTCAAGCCCTTGGTTGATTAGATGGGTTAGGGTCCTCTAAATTCTAGAATCTAATTAGACTTGCTAAGATAGGTCGCAAGGATAAAGGGGTTGCTAGGTCATAAGGCATTCTACCTAACTTAAAAGAATTAGACTAATGGTGTTTGGGACATCTAGCTAGTAGGGTCAATATCTAGCAAGCTCGAAGAGAAGATAAAAATAATGATAGAAGAAATCAAGCAAGATGCAATCGATGAGTCGAACGGTAGTTCGAATATGGAATCTGTAGCACCCACTTTTTGGAAATAAGGGTATTTAAGTCATTTTAGACATTTTAATCATTTTGTGATTTTCTAGATACTATTGACTTGTGTTTGATTTAGCATTTGGTTTAACCTTAGAAAATCCACATTAGAGACTAACCATGACATATGATGATCATTTAGTTAATTAGAAATTTATATTAGGCTTTGGTTCAATTTAGAAAGCCAATAGACCCTTTTTAGGCTATTTAATTAATTGGCCTTTTAAGCCTTTTTGTTAGTGGGCTTAAACTCAACTTAGATAGAGAAGAGGGGTCCATGAACCAACCCTAACCCTAGAAGGACTAGCATGGCCGGCCAAGACAGGAAACCTCCCTCCCTATATAAACATTTGCGTTGTCTTGACACCCCTTTTACAAAACCCTAGTTTCCAGCTCTCCAAAACCCTAACTTTCTCATCCGACCTCCGTTTTACCTCAAACAAAGTACGTTGTGATCGTGGGAAGAAGGAGAACTTGCTGGAGCATTGCTATCAAGGAGTTGGAGGCGTTTGCTCAGTGGAAACTGGTCGTCTCATTGTTCGAGGAGTCAGTTTCATTGAGATCTCAACTCTTAATAGGTAAACACCTAAACACTATAGTTTTTCCTAATTTTTCTTCATGGTAGCAAGCATCTAGGTACCCTTGACCCACCCATGCAGTTTGGTGAGATTTTGTGTCTGTTTGATAGGCGCGTCGGACACGTATCGGATTAGGGTTTAGGGTGTTCGATAGAATTACCCAAAAAATTGAAAGTTATTTTTACTCGAATCTTTTTGCATATTCTGTTAGCCCTAGATGTAGGGATTCCTAAACCCTAGTTTTGTGTGTGATTTGACACGTACTCGTGTCCAAAAGTGGACACACACGTGCTGTACGAGGACTGTGCACGTGTCCTGCTGCTGCGGTATCCATTCTCGCTGGACACAGCGACTCGACACATAATTTTTGGATTGTGGGTAGAGGCAATGACTGTTGTGATGCCCAACAAATTTGGTTAGGTTTCGTGGAGAGTCGAGAGAGAAATCGACACGGCACGGGTTTTGCACTGTCGCGCGCGCGCCCAGTTTTGGCGTCCGATACGCGTGTCGTGTCGCTCGTACACGCATCATAGACACGGGACAGGGTAGCTGACGTATAGCTATATACGTGGCGAACACCTGTGCACAAGCACGTGGGTGTTCGTGCTCTGTGGCGTGTCCACGAACTCGTGGACTAGCCGTACGAGACACAGCCTGTGCGGGTGCGTGCTCGTGTTCTGAGCCTGTGGACACATCGTGTCCTATTCTCTGGACACGATAATGCTTGGGTAGCACGGTTATATGTATGTGACACTTTACCAACCTTTAGTTTCGAACATCATTTGGTTTTTGAATGTTTTTAGGTCATGTTAGGAGTTGGGTTGAGTATCGGGTTTTAAGTTTCAGTTTTTCTTCCCTGTTTCAATATTTTGATATGTTCCCATCATATTTCGATGTGATTTTCTGTAAACCCAAACCAGTAGATCCCATATTATCACATCTATGAGATACCTACTAGTTGCATGGTAGAGAGGATTGTGCTCGAGTTTGGTTTTGGCATAGGGTTATTCGAGTAGTATCAGAAATCAGGAATTCTAGTTCCTAGGTTTTGTATTTTCCTTCTAGGATTGATTTCAGTTAATGTCAAGTTTAGCTTGATTGTTAGTTAGGAATTGGTTAATGCCAAGTCCAGTTAGTTGTTAGTCAAGAATTGGCAATGCCAAGTTCAGTTTAGTTGGTAGTTAAATTGTTTGTTGAAGTTAAAGTAGGAATTGGTTTGAGAGGTCTATATGTATGTGGGTATTGGTTAGGTAGGCTGAACTGATATGGATGTTTAGTGATGAAGAATTCAGGAAGTAGGCAGGCAGTAGGCAACTGCAGTAGCAATGGCATGCTGCATAGCAGCAGTTGCTGCAGTAGTAAGCAACTACAGGGGCAGTAGCAACACAAGCATGCCAAGTGCATGTGTCCAAGTGTGAGGGTGCCTTGGGTTGAGTTGTGAGGATCTAACATTGAGATTGCCTTGTTTAAACTAGAAAACTTACTAAGAAATATCCTAGTCTAGAGTTTTGGTAGATGTTAGTTAAGGTATGGGTATTAGACATAGGGCATTGTGAGTTAAGGTAGTGTTATTTGAATTTCATTAGTTGTTAGGCTTATGCTTCCTTGGACCTAAGATAACACCAACTCAACACCCAAAATCAACACTAGGACTAGTAGTGACCTAAAATTTGACTTATAGGCTAGTTGACCTAACTTTGACCTAGTTTAACTAGTCTGGTTGACCAAAGTTGACCCAAGGTTGACTTTAACTTAGATTGACCCAAATCATGTAGAATTTGCATTGAAGGTTTTTCTTATGATATTTAGACTGTATTATGACATGTGGTTGTTTTAAATAGGATCTTATTACTCCAGTCCAGTCACTTTTCATCATCAACAGTTCGGATTGCCAGGCGAGTACATTCTCTGATCTTTTCATGCTTCTTTGGATATGTACTCTTGTTATAGACTAGTATACTTGATGCTGACACGATGTTCACACGGATCAGTACCCTCTGGATCTTTTCATGCGATGTTATCCCCTCGGATACATCGGGTATATCATGTTTATGTACTTTATCATGGTCATCATGTACTCCATGTATTCACATTTATCCATGTGCACTCATATGTTATTCATGTACACTCATGACCATTTGAGCTCCATGTATACAGTAGTTGTTATCCATGTGCAATAACATAACATGCTTTGATCCTTGTGTTTTGGTTGGGGGCAGGGAGAGTGTAGTTGGTTATGTGATCATTATCCCCAGTAGTTATCCATGTGCATTCCATAGCTGTATCCATGTGCAACCCAAGCTGTTTACATAACCAATTCATGCTCTGATTCACGTAGAAGGTTACATTCTTTATTTATCATATTATATCTCAGTTATATCTTTTCTCTTGTTGATTTCTCCTTACAGCGATTCATGTATAGTTTTCTATAGCTTGCTTTATATGTCCATTCCTGATATGAACTGTTGTGAGAGATATGTGCTCATTCCGTCCTGACTGGACATGTTGAAAATTTTACAGGTGATGATAAGGAGTACTATCCTACTTATTATGGCATTGGCTTAGATGACACTGTCGACGTAGACCCACAGGAGGATCCCACAGTCGCTGAGGACTTGCCTATAGTCTAGCTGAGACTTAGTACTTTATTTGTATTTTCTGTTTGAGACTTTATGAGTTGTACTTATGATTTATTCTGGTGGTTTACACCTAGACTATTTATGTGTGACATTCTTGGAATTCTTTTTCTATTCCATTTTAGTATTGTGATTGAGTTACGTATTATTTTACTCTCTATTCATAGCTTATTTAGATTGTATTAGATATGGTGACTCAGGACAGCGTTCTACCGCCGACACTGCGGCGTAGGCTGGGCGTTCGTTACTTCTCGTGCCCTTGCACTGGGTGTGGGTCGTGACACATTTTTAGTGGTGGCCCATGCAGGTCAGTCACAATCATAACTAGTGTGATTCGTAGTGGTACTCGAACTAGAGTATTATTGCAGCCCGCAATAGGATATAGGATATAAGTTAAGGTACTCAATTACATTAGGAAAACTCTCATCAAATTCTTGCTGTTAATTGTCTTCTTTTGAAAACAATTGCCCTCTTTGATGATTCGTTTCTTTTTCAGTAATTGATTCCTTGTTGATCTGTCTTCAAGATAGTTAAGGAGACATGATTTCATCCCTTCGGTCCATACAGGACCAGATTCGCATTAGTGCGATGTCGTGGTAGTACGGCAATTTAATTGTATTATTACGAGCCTGCTATAGAGTATAGGAAGTAAAGTTTTAGAATGAGAGGATACTCAATCACCATTAGAATTTCCTGAGAGATTCCTGGGACGACCCTTGAGAATCTCATTTTGAGCTTCGATTTAGATTTCCTTTCCTTTACTTTAGTCCACCTTCCTCCCTTGATTCTTGCATCTTGTTTGAACTCTTTTCACCAATACCCTTACTTTCTTGTGTTTAATAATGGTTAGGAAGATGGCTACACTGCTATATACTCATTGGTCAAATACATGGCTAGAAGGATTACATTAAGGAATTGGAATACATCGAGACTTTGATTAAGTTATCAGGGCATTTTTCTAAAAGGATGATTTAATGATTAGTAGTTGGTAAGTTGGGATATTACCAAGGAAATTTATCTTGAGATTCTAAGTAGTAATCACCAGAGGATTATAAAATTATATTTTGATACTGGAGGAAAATAGTTAGAATCTATATAAATCGATTTCAGGAATTGATGTGATTCATGAATTATTGGATTATGATTATACATCTTTGAACGTATATAGATTGGTTTGATAATGGAAAAAAAAAGAGGGTGGCTGTATAAACTATTAAATTGAGTCGTACAAGTTGCGATGTATATGATTATTGAATTTCAATTTAAGTGGAAGCAATGATATTAAAATTTTTGGTTAGAAGATCGGGAAGATATGAAAACGATTGTTTGGAAAAAAAAATCTCAAATTTGGAATCGTGTCAATTGATTGAAGATTTAAAAATCTATTTAGATTTTGGTTTAAGAAGTAGTGATTATGTTGCAATGACTTGGAAAGAGAAATTATGGTTGATAAGTGCGTTAAAATACTGAGCTGTAAATGCTAGATTGCCATGATAAGCTAAGTGTCAATCTTGAGGATTATTTGAGACAAGTTGGGAGTTTTTAAAAGTTATGAAGTGATATAGAATTTTATGGATTCATGATTCATTAACTCTGGAGTTTAAAGTTGGATTGAAATGTTAAATTTTGGAAAGGTTAGTAGCAACGTGATAAAAGTTACTACGAGATTTATGAAAAGGATTTAAATGTTGATCGTGATTAGATTGGATGGATTAGAGTGAATACAAATTGCGGTGGTTATTTTTGAAATTCTTTTTAAAGGAAAGTAATGGTAGACCACTAAGGTAACCTTAATGAGATAGAAGTGTTCGACACTAATTGCCATATCACTCATGACTATAATAGTAGTATATACTCCAGTGTTGTTAGTCGTCTGCCAAACTATGTGACTGTATCTCAATCTTGACTTACTCAACCTTCCCTCAAATCTAGATCTTTTATTATGACTTTCTAACCGTTTGTATTTGATCGTTCCTTAACAGTATTCGTCTTTAGTACTGTGTCCCTAAATTATTTTACTGGATTCTTAATTAAATTTATTTCATGCTTCAACTTGATTTCCTTGGTTCTTGTATTAGTTTTCACCTCTTAAACCCTTACCATGATACTAAAATACTTTCTGACTTAAATTCGAGATCCAACAATGACTCAATTCTTTCGACCCGACATGTGATGGTATTTTTCTTGTTTCCTTAAATGCTTAACCTTGTACCTTATCTTGATTGCTTGACCAGCTTAGTTAATGATCTTGGACTATTCTTTTTCTCTTCTTCATCATTACCTCCCTTACTTATATTTTGACTACCTTATGCTGCTAATTTAGCCTTAGTTTTGCAAGCTTATCTCTTTTTCGAGCTTGATCATGACATATTTTATTGGGTCGACCCACTAACATATTGTCTAATCAGAACCGGTGTATGATGGTCTGATCAACCTAGTGCACTTTGGTTCGCTTTCATATATTATTACTCTACGTGGATGAGACTCTAGGGCATATATCTCATCCACGACAACTTTGGCAATTCTCCTTGAATTATTTTCGTCGTTTATGAACCACGTATTGTACTCAATAGCATCATCTTTGAACTCTTTTTGCTTTTGTCTTTCACATATTTCAGAAAGACAAGGCACTGTACTTAATAGGTCAACCCAAGGTATCACGTTTAGCTTCCTTATCAAAAGGAGAAAATTGACTTATTTCTATATCCTCGCAGTATTCTTTAGGATTTCAATAGTGTTCAAATTCTAAACCCTTGATCACGACCAGTCGACTTGGTCATTCTCCTTATCATCCAATGTTTGGAACCTTATTCAATTGAATTAATTCAATTGTGACATGGATTTCAAATCTTGGATACTCGTGCCCAGACTTCATTGACCTCGTTCTCCATCTTGCCAAACCTCGATTCATCCTGTAATTGATCAACTTAGATCATATCGAGACTAAATTTTTTATAGATATATATATAGTGTGCTTGGATTTCAGTGTTATTGACAGTCGTGCTTTAAACTTTCGATTTTGATCATCTTTAGAATAGTAATGCTTTATGGTTAATTTCAGTTTTTTTATCACCAGTATTTGTGTAGGACGATAGACTGCCTTACAGCCCGATGATTTATTATTTTTCCTTATCTTTTCCAGAATGGCACCCATGACCAGAGTTTATCCCCAGTGTACAGCTGCAATTCCGGATGAGACCGAGATTGTACTTTCCTCTTCTATTGCTCAGGAGGTATTAGTAGCCTCACCGGAGAATTTTCCTCCATCTCTTATCCTTCAGGAGAGGACTGCAGTTCAGCCGGAGATTAAGGGCCTTCCTTTGCCTCCCAGAGTGGTACCCCATGTCATTCCTGATGGGGCTCATATTTACAGATTCCTTCAGGATGTGCGGGAGGTACAAAGACTTCAGGCTGAGCTTATGAGAGAGCAGAGTCTCAGTTTTCAACTGTTGTGGGATTACATGCATTCGAGGGAGGAGCCTAGTCCTAAGAGAGCGAGAAGCAGTTTATACCCAGAGCCTCAGGAGTACCCAGGCTTCCAGCCTAGACCAGCCTATCCAGTTCAGATTCCTGTCCAGCAGAGGCCAGTTGAGCGAGTGCCTACCTGTGCCTTCTGTAAGAAGCTTGGGCACGTATGGAAGGACTATAGGAAGAGACTAGGATTGTGCCTATTTTGTGGGTCAGCTGCACACAAGATACGAGACTGTCCTACTACACTTGCCCCTAGTCGAGGCCTACCTCTGGGAGAGAGTTCCAGCTACCAGACCTGGTAGAGGTGAGTTCTTGACCTATACATTATCATGTCTTGATGATTACTGTACCCTACCATATTGTTTGTATGCTTGATACCTTATGACTACTTTTGATCTAGTATGACTATAGTAGTTAGATGAGACTCCAGACTGATTACCTGCCATAATCATGTATGATATCTTTCCAACTGTATGATTTAGATAAGTTTTCTTAAGACCATGATTGTGGGGGATTTTAACCTAGAAGGGTAGGATCATCTTAATTTCGAGGATAAAATTATTTTTAAGGAGGGTAGACTTGTAGCACCCACTTTTTGGAAATAAGGGTATTAAGTCATTTTAGTCATTTTGTGATTTTCTAGATACTATTGACTTGTGTTTGATTTAGCATTTGGTTTAACCTTAGAAAATCCATATTAGAGACTAACCATGACATATGATGATCATTTAGCTAATTAGAAATTTATATTAGGCTTTGGTTCAATTTAGAAAGCCAATAGACCCTTTTTAGGCTATTTAATTAATTGGCCTTTTAAGCCTTTTTGTTAGTGGGCTTAAACTCAACTTAAATAGAGAAGAGGGGCCCATGAACCAACCCTAACCCTAGAAGGACTAGCATGGCCGACCAAGACAGGAAACCCCCTCCCTATATAAACATTTGCGTTGTCTTGACACCCCTTTTACAAAACCCTAGTTTCCAGCACTCCAAAATCCTAATTTTCTCATCCGACCTCCGTTTCACCTCAAACGAAGTGTGTTGTGATCGTGGGAAGGAGGAGAACTTGCTGGAGCATTGCTAGCAAGGAGTTGAAGGCGTTTGCTCAGTGAAAACTGGTCATCTCATTGTTCGAGGAGTCAGTTTCATTGAGATCTCAACTCTCAATAGGTAAACAACTAAACACTATAGTTTTTCCTGATCTTTCTTCATGGTAGCATGCATCTAGGTACCCTTGACCCACCCATGCAGTTTGGTGAGATTTTGTGTCTGTTTGATAGGCGCGTCGGACACGTATCGGATTAGGGTTTAGGGTGTTCGATAGAATTACCCAAAGAATTGAAAGTTATTTTTACTCGAATCTTTTTGCATATTCTGTTAGCCCTAGATGTAGGGATTCCTAAACCCTAGTTTTGTGTATGATTTGACACGTACCCGTGTCCAAAAGTGGACACGCACGTGCTGCACGAGGACTGTACACGTGTCCTGCTGCTGTGGTGTCCGTTCTCGCTGGACACAGCGACTCGACCCGTAATTTTTGGGTTGTGGGTAGGGGAAATGACTTTCATGATGCCCAACAAATTTGGTTAGGTTTCGTGGAGAGTCGAGAGAGAAATCGACACGGCACGGGTTTTGCACTGTCGCACACGCGTCCAATTTTGGCGTCCGATACGCATATCGTGTCGCTCGTACACGCATCATAGACATGGGACAGGGTGGATGACGTGTAGCCATACACGTGGCGAACACCTGTGCACGAGCACGTGGGTATTCGTGCTTTGTGGCGTGTCCACGAACTCGTGGACTGGCCGCACGAGACACAGCCTGTGCCGGTGCGTGCTCGTGTTCTGAGCCTGTGGACACGTCGTGTCCTATTCTCTGGACATGATAATGCTTGGGTAGCACGGTTATATGTATGTGACACTTTACCAACCTTTAGTTTCGAACATCATTTGGTTTTTGAATGTTTTTAGGTCATGTTAGGAGTTGGGTTGAGTATCGGGTTTTAAGTTTCAGTTTTTCTTCCCTGTTTCAGTATTTTGATATGTTCCCATCATATTTCGATGTGATTTTCTGTAAACCCAAACCAGTAGATCCCATATTATCACATCTATGAGATACCTACTAGTTGTATGGTAGAGAGGATTGTGTTCGAGTTTGGTTTTGGCATAGGGTTATTCGAGTAGTATCAGAAATCAGGAATTCTAGTTCCTAGGTTTCGTATTTTCCTTCTAGGATTGATTTCAGTTAATGCCAAGTTTAGCTTGATTGTTAGTTAGGAATTGGTTAATGCCAAGTCCAGTTAGTTGTTAGTCAAGAATTGGCAATGCCAAGTTCAGTTTAGTTGGTAGTTAAATTGTTTGTTGAAGTTAAAGTAGGAATTGGTTTGAGAGGTATATATGTATGTGTGTATTGGTTAGGTAGGCTGAACTGATATGGATGTTTAGTGATGAAGAATTCAGGAAGTAGGCAGGCAATAGGCAACTGTAGCAACAATGGCATGCTGCATAGCAGCAGTTGCTGCAGTAGTAAGCAACTACAGGGGCAGTAGCAACACAAGCATGCCAAGTGCATGTGTCCAAGTGTGAGGGTGCCTTGGGTTGAGTTGTGAGGATCTAACATTGAGATTGCCTTGTTTAAACTAGAAAACTTACTAAGAAATATCCTAGTTTAGAGTTTTGGTAGATGTTAGTTAAGGTATGGGTATTAGCCATAGGGCATTGTGAGTTAAGGTAGTGTTATTTGAATTTCATTGGTTGTTAGGCTTATGCTTCCATGGACCTAAGATAACACCAACTCAACACCCAAAATCAACACTAGGACTAGTAGTGACCTAAAATTTGACTTATAGGCTAGTTGACCTAACTTTGACCTAGTTTGACTAGTCTGGTTGACCAAAGTTGACCCAAGGTTGACTTTGACTTAGATTGACCCAAATCATGTAGAATTTGCATTGAAGGTTTTTCTTATGATATTTAGACTGTATTATGACATGTGGTTGTTTTAAATAGGATCTTATTACTCCAGTCCAGTCACTTTTTATCATCAGCAGTTCGGATTGCCAGGCGAGTACATTCTCTGATCTTTTCATGCTTCTTTGGATATGTACTCTTGTTATAGACTAGTATACTTGATGCTGATACGACGTTCACACGGATCAGTACCCTCTAGATCTTTTCATGCGATGTTATCCCCTCGGATACATCGAGTATGTCATGTTCATGTACTTTATCATGGTCATCATGTACTCCATGTATTCATATTTATCCATGTGCACTCATATGTTATTCATGTACACTCATGACCATATGAGCTCCATGTATACAGTAGTTGTTATCCATGTGCAATAACATAACATGCTTTGATCCTTGTGTATTGGTTGGGGGCAGGAAGAATGTAGTTGGTTATGTGATCATTATCCCCAGTAGTTATCCATGTGCATTCCATTGCTGTATCCATGTGCAACCCAAGCTGTTTACATAACCAATTCATGCTCTGATTCACGTAGAAGGTTACATTCTTTATTTATCATATTATATCTCAGTTATATCTTTTCTCTTGTCGATTTCTCCTTACAGCGATTCATGTATAGTTTTCTATAGCTTGTTTTATATGTCCATTCCTGATATGAACTGTTGTGAGAGATATGTGCTCATTCCATCCTGACTGGGCATGTTAAAAATTTTACAGGTGATGATAAAGAGTACTGTCCTAGTTATTATGGCATTAGCTTAGATGACACTGTCGACGTGGACCCACAGGAGGATCCCACAGTCGCTGAGGACTTGCCTATAGTCTAGCTGAGACTTAGTACTTTATTTGTATTTTCTGTTTGAGACTTTATGAGTTGTACTTGAGATTTATTCTGGTGGTTTACACCTAGACTATTTATGTGTGACATTATTGGAATTCTTTTTCTATTCCATCTTAGTATTGTGATTGAGTTACGTATTATTTTACTCTCTATTCATAGCTTATTTAGATTGTGTTAGATATGGTGACTCAGGACATCGTTCTACCGCCGACACTGCGGCGTAGGCTAGGCGTTCGTTACTTCTCGTGCCCTTACACTGGGTGCAGGTCATGACAGAATCGAGAAAAGAGGTCAAGCATGTGGATGAGATCCTAGACTTCTAATCCTATACGCAGGCTTGCTTGGTACGGTAAAGTAACCAAACAATTTATCTTGACCTGTATGGGCCACCACAAAAACATGTAACGTCCCAGTCCCAAAATACGTAGGACTAGGAACGTAGACATGCCAGCGGTATTCATATGAAGTATACTCCAATATATGGAAACCTCATATGAATACATAAGCTGTAAAATACAGTAGAACCATAACTAATCTCATCCACACAAATAAATGAATAAAAGATATCATATAATGATAATGAATTATCTTGATACAATATGTTGGGCGGAGACAAATTCACTACCAACAAGTAAAGGAAAAATACATGAGAAAAGAAATGAATTTTGACGAGCGAAGTGAAGACGATCCAAGTGTAATCATCCTCGAAGAAATAGCGATGATCACGGCTAGAGCTAGAACACCTGCGAAAGACAATAGCACACACCTGGCGAGATAACCAGGTCCTCAAAGGGACGTAACAAGACACATAATATCCTGCCACTAACTGAATAAATAAAGCTCAACAGAAAAGTATATGTGACTACGCAAATAAAGGTCCTTAACCATTCTACATGAAATACAATTTGAAGACAACGTTCCACACAAGGGCTCTCGAGGCTAGAAATACGGCGCGTTAGCATTTCAACCAAGGCACTAGTGGCGTCTAGAGAAAAGTAAATGAACGGCCCATTAGCACTCGAGTGAGAACTAAGGGGCATCTTAGAGAAAAATAAATGCACGGCCACTAGCTCTTGGGTGAGTCACTAACGGCAGCTAGAGGAAAGTAAATGCACGGCACATTTGTGTTTCAACCGAGGCACTAGTGGCATCTAGAGAAAAGTAAATAAATGCACGGCCACTAGCTCTCGACTGAGTCACAAATGGCAGCTAGACGAAAGTAAAGGTGTAAAAGCCCCTGCGCCTAATAACTGTCTTCACCCTCCCCATGCACTACTCGTGCTGAATCCACACCACGACATTCCTAATAACTGCTAAGTCTTCTAGACAACCATAACTATTTAGCAGTTATTGCTTATCACACGGCATGTGCGCACCGATGGCCAGTCGATACGTACGTCCGAGATCTATATGAGACTCGTGACTCGTGATACACAAGTGTCAGGGCCAATGAATATGGCACAAACCAAGGGCGGTCCCTTAACTCTAGGCCAAATGCAACTAAAATATATTAATTTGCAAGAACAATTTATATTTGCTAGAAATAAGTAAAAACATGCATGATATTGAGCAATTGAAATAAACAGTAAGGTAAGGTGTCTTGTCTGATAGTACGCCTAGTGTGCTGCGAAGATCAATGTGGCACGAACTGCGACTTCGGATAACAACTACACAAGGAGACCTCTGATGGTGGCACGGACAGTTCCATCGGGTCCAGGACGGTCAAGTTAGCTAGGGTCGATAAGGGAGAGGTATGGTATTGGCATGGAATAGAAATAATGGGCTAAATCACGAGATAGAAAAAATCGAAAGAAGTCAAATATTATATATAGTTTTAGAAAATATTTGATAATATTTGAAATATAAATTATTAGCCAAAATATGCCTTCAAACAAATACAAAAATCGAAAGTCATTTTAGGAAGAACTCTAAGTTTTGTCATAGTATTTTAGTTAGTTAAGGCTAAGACCCATATTTTGTAAAAATAAAGCTATGCCTTTTTTTATTGACTATCAAGAAATATTTAATAACATTTTAAAACTATATTATATATATATATATATATATATATATATATATATATATATATATATATATATATATATATATATATATATATATATATATATATGACTCTTCAAAAATAATAGTAGTGTTAACAATCACACTAATAATATTAAGACCAAATTACTCATAATAATATCACAAAAATGATAATAATAATTACCATGTGAAATATATATATATAGCTAGTTTTCTAAAAACAAAAGTAATAAGAATAATATCATAATAATAATAATAATAATAATAATAATAATAATAATAATAATGATGATGATAATAATAATAATAATAATAATAATAATAATAATAATAATAATAATAATAATAATAATATAAACAGAATGAAACAAAACACAAAACCAAAAAAATAAAACAAAAATACAAAAATATAATAAAAACCAAACAACCTAAAAAAACAAACATAAAAGAATTCAGCACAGCCACTGTGCTCTCAAAAAACGAAAAAAACAAAAGAGGGAGAGAGAGATAGAAGAGATCGAGAGGGTGAAGGAAAGGAGAGGGGTCGCTGGGGAACGGGGAGCGGGCGGCGATCGCCGTGCGCGGCAAGGCGGGCGCCGGAGAGACGGAGGAGAAGGAAATGAGGCGCTGTGGGAGGCTGAGGTCGGCAAGGCGGCGGAGGGAGCGGAGGAATTTGAGAGAGAAGCGGGAGATCGGAGAGGTCATCGCCGGGCAGAGGAAGGGGCGCTGCTCCGGCGGCGCTATTCGCGGGGAGCCGCGGATGCGCGGGCAGCGCAACCACCTGCAGAGGAGGCGGCGGCACGAAGGTTGGGCGCGGTGAGGAGCGAAAAAGTGGGGAGGAAAGGGGATGGGGCACCGCAGTGGGCGACGACGGACGGCGGAGGAGAAGGAAGGAGCTCGGGGGTTTGGGGGTCCGATGGTCGGGTTTCGCCGGGCTAGACGCAGTGGTGGCGGAAGGGAACTCGACGGAGGGTCTGTGTGTAGCTTGGGCGGGTTCGAGCGGTCGGGAAGTCGACGGAGTGCTGGGCTGCTTGGCCGTGCTCGCCGCCATAGGCGGTCTGACGCGACGGGGAAGGGAACCCCTGGGGACGGTGGCGGACCGAGCTCGACGGGGCGGACGGCGAGGGTGGCCAGCGAGCAGAAGGTGAGGGGCGTTCATTTTATATTTTAATTTTTTTTCTCGGTTTGGGGTTTCTGGTGATGGTGTTTTTGGTGGCGGCAGTGTTGTCATGGCTGGTTGTTGGCCGGGGAATTGGTAGCGGCAATGTGGGTTCTGCCACGATGATGGCGGTGTTCGTGGTGGTTGTGATGGTTCGTATGGTGGTGGTGCTTGGTTGTTCGGGTGTGGTG
The DNA here is from genome assembly GCA_029216955.1 of Iris pallida. Taxonomy (NCBI): domain Eukaryota; kingdom Viridiplantae; phylum Streptophyta; class Magnoliopsida; order Asparagales; family Iridaceae; genus Iris; species Iris pallida. The sequence goes on along the minus strand of JANAVB010030220.1, from coordinate 47,860,303 downwards.
GACGGGTCGGGTGGAGACGGCTGGGAAATGGTGGAGGCGACGGGTTCGGGTGGTGACGGCTGGAAAATGGTGGAGGCGACGGGTTCGGGTGGTGGTTTGGAGATCGATGCTGGTGTCGGGTGACGGTCGCAGGGGACGGGATTGTCAGGGATAGATGGTCGGGATTATGGCTGGTGGTGTTTGTTTTGGTCGGAAGTCGGGGTTGATGACGAGGGTCGTAATGGTGTAGGGAAGACGTGAAGCGACAATGGCTCGCCGGAGTTAGGTTTAGGATTCTTATTTTGGTTGTATGTGTCGGGGTGTGTCCGACACAAGGGATACAATGTATATGTACTGGAATAAGAACGGGGAGAGGACACGGACATGGACACGATGCACATTTTTGGTTGTGGAATTGTGGAAGATGATTGTGGAGAAATAAAGGAGGAGTACCTGCCTATTTATAGGATGTAGAAATTCCCAATTGGATAAGAACTAGGAGTATTTAAAACCCAATTAGATAATTTGCTATTTAATTTAAAATCAATCAAATTCAAATCCAAATCAAAATCTAATTTAAATCTAATTAAATTTTTAGTTTAAAATCAAATGGGATAAATCAAATTTCAAATATTTAACTATTTAAATAAATCCATAAATTCAAATCAAGATTTAAATCGCCACAATAATTTCGAAATATATTTTCTAAAAATACTATAATAATAATTTCGAAAATACATTATTATTTAGAAATAAACTTAAATAAATATTTATGAAATATATATGTAAGCACAAATAATGAATACATGATTATGCTTTTTCTAGTACACAATAAAATATTATTTATGATTAATAACTCTTAAAAATAAAAGGCTTTTTATAGCAAGAATAATAATTATATGTAATATTTTGAAAGTGTATAATAAAATAGAAAAATATTTTTTTCTAAAATATGTACGCTCGCACAGCGACGTACAATACGACTACGCGACGTTCAATATAAAATTTTAAATCAGTACCAAATTTAATTAAAAAAATAGTAGAAATTTAGGGGTTTTACAGACTTCTTCGAGGAAATTGGCTTCCCTCGAAGCTTCTAGAGGCGCATCAGCTAGCTCGTGCTCTTCATCATTACCAGGAAGCACCATAACAGGTGCTCCTTTTTTAAATCGAGTTGACGTCGCAAAGCTGTCTGCTAGATTGAAGTTCTCAGCAAAAGTATTTGATGATGTGTAAAAGATCGAATAAGTATACAGCATGCGAGGGCCATGATCGCTTCTTGTCGGCATCGAGAATGTCGTCCTTGTGTCACGGGCATTGTAATATACCCAAGCCCGGGCTCCATCAATTAAAAAACCTTTTCCCTGTAGGCATGTTATAGCATTACCTACATGAAATTGGTCATAACCGAATTGGCATGCAAAACGGCTGGGGAGATAAGGCTCGAGATAACATTCATCTTCGAACCGGTACACCAAGTGTGATGGCCGAATTGTCCTCAGCCAGTCGAAAGCTGTATGGCCTAATGGCTGCATCCTCAAAGAGTCGACGAGGTTTGTTGACATATGCTCATAACCAACTGGAGGGGGAACACAATAAAAGTTCTATCTCTTGTCGAGATTCAGAGTTCGTCGGCAGTGTCTCAAAGTGGTGTAGATCCACTTACATCCAGAAAATCTTCTTAAAAAGCTACCGCCCACTGCCCCTATGTTAGGATTCATCAAAGAAGGATGGTGTAAAAGCAGCCATCCAAACAGATATGTGTACGGCAGTTCCAGCCAAGGAAAACTTCCTTTCTCGTATTTTCCTCGAATCAACGAAGAGGCGGAGGCTGGCGTTCACCCTGCATGTCATTGTTGACAGCAGATCCATCCGGTAGCCGAAAACCAGACGGACAGCAGCAAATAGTACACCGCGATGGAAGCGATCAACTGCACTGGCCCCAGGAATGACATATCGTCGAAGCCATTAAGTGAGAAAACCTGCCAGCTGGGCTTCCTTCGACATGGGCCTGTAGCCCATTCTCATGTAGCTTTCAATGATGTCGTCTTTCTTAAAAGGAGGATATTGAAGATCATCCTCAATCTTGATATCCATATCACCATACGTCTCCATCAGCTCTATCACTTCACTATTGCTAAGTGGTCTGAAGAAGTTGGGATTGCAGTTTTCATGCTCTTTGGTCTTCTTCTCAATAATATGGTTGAAGAAAAGATACGGCAACCATTTGGTGGAGTAGCAGGTGCTGGCTGTGCCACTCTTGTAGTATAAAGAACAGATCTTGTAGTGACATAGTAACTCTTCAAAAACAGCCACCATGTCAGCATTCTCTTGGCGTAGTCTGTCCAACTCATCATTGGTCGGGACAAACTCTTCATAGGAGACATCCCCCATTGGCAGATTGGAGATGTACTTCATCTCGTGCAAGGCTAATCCAATCTCTCCGCGTGGCGTCATAAAAGTCCCAGTCCTATAATTGTATCTCTCCGCCAATGCGAGGAATAGATGAGGATTGGGAGGGAAGCCGTAAACAGTGGCGTACACTGCTTGGTACCGATCAATCTTCTTGAGCCGAGCTTCAAATTGGACCAATATCCAATTGGCCACACAGATCCATCTCTTATTATCTGGGTTCACAAGACCTGTCAACCGCAGATCTTGGTCCGGATACCTCCCTTCCACCTTCGCAAACTCATTTGTGAATATTAGAGTTCTCACTGGAAGTAGCAGGGAAGAATCTTCTGACGGGATGCAACCGGGTTTTAATCCTCTGAGTAAGGAGCTATGATGCTCAGAGGAACTGTAGAACATATCTTTGTGGTCTGGTCCCTTCTTAACACAGATATTTTCCGCTCGGGCTTGCTGAAGCGGAGTTATGTCCCATTCCATTCTTCTGGAATAGCTTGCAAAAGCATATCGGGACAGAGAAAGGCATCTGGAGATCTCCGGCAGAAGTATCGTCTTCTCACCCCTCGGGAAAATTCTCTGTTCCATGCGAGGTCTCGGCTGAGAATTCTTGTCAAAAGCCTCACCAAACAAGAACAGAGGTTTCTTATGGGTGACTGTGTCCGCAGTTTGAAGAGGTTGCCCGTTCATCAGACACAGCAAAGTTTCATTGTCTTGTGCAATCAAGACGGCTTGTCGAGATGACGGTAAGGCGTATTGAGGAAATGACACATGCGAGAGATCTTCCTTTTATTCAGGTTCAGACAGGGATCCTGCAAGAACCTCATAGTTGGGATCTTCCCTGAGGTTAACTGCATCAATAAAGAAGACAAAGATCAGTATATGCAAAATAAAAAGTTTCTTCAAAAGTTTATCAATTTGTGCTGTGTGAAATAAGCTATCAGATTGCGCTAGCACAGTCAGCTTGCGCAAGTTATCAGATTGCGCCAGCACAGTCAACATGCACAAGTTATCAGATTATGCCAGCACAGCCAACGTGCACAAGACGTCAGGTTGCGCTAACATACTTGTACAAGACATCAGTTTGCGCTAGCACAACCGACTTGCACAAATCGATGGATTGTGTTGAACATTTTGTCAGTACTTTCCAACCTATTGCGCAAGAGTATAGTTTTCATAAAAATGAAAACTATTGTATATGCAGCCGAAACCCTAAACAGGGTGGCGCAAATACCATCAATCTCTAAAAAGAGAGAGGTATGAAGGTCTGAAAACATCAAAAACCCTAAAAAGGGTTTCGATCATGGTTCGTCATTCACCTTGAAGCACAGGATGACCCGTCTCATGACGAGATACTCATGGCGCAACACGAGTCGAAGGTTCGGCGGGGGCCTTTTCCTTCTCGGTGGCCGATCGCTTGGGCGCCATTGCTGTCGTCGACGAGATGAAGAAGAAGAAGTCGGAGTCGGGGTGGAGCTTCTGTCTCTTGAGAATTCGAAAGAAAGTAAAAGTTGAAAGAATAAGAAATGAAACTATTTATAGTTTTTCAGAAGTATAACAGCCACCTCCGATTGTGCCGAGAAAGTCAGAGCTAATTCCTCCAAACGCGTAACCACAGCGCAACTTGATTTTAAATTTGAAATTCAAAGTATTTCGAAACTTTGAATATTTTCAAATTTCAAAAACTTTGAAGAGGGTCTTGTATGTCCTGAAAATCAAGTTGCATCTATCAAATAGGCAGAGAATTCTCAACTGCGCACCCTTCAAATGGACTGTGCAGAAAACAGATTGCGTTACAAATCGAACGCACGAGCTGAACTGCGCTACCACCCGAGCGCGCTATGCTGACGTGGCAACGCCATCATTACCTGACAAAGATCAGATCTTCTGACAGCCTGACAGCCCGAAAAATGAGGAGTCCGTTCGTTTCTTGTACAGCACAGCGCTCGAGAACAGCTGTACAATCTCAGCGCAGTTTGTCAGTCCAACCTCAGCGCAGTTTGACCTAGTCCGAATCCTAGCGCTATCCTTTGACTAGAAGGAAGCGCAGTCTGAAGCTAGCGCTATTCGGTTAGCACGATTCATCAAATAACTGACATTTATTACGTGGCTTACATGCCATCAATTGCTTGCCATGTGGCAACCGTCTGTACACGACCAAGCGCATTTCAATCAAACAATGCCACGCGTCTGAATACAGTTAGCCCACGATCGAGCAACTGCCCAAAAGGTCAACGCAGTTTGCAGTCTGCACAGTCTGTCGACAGTGCAGTTCTTCATGCACAATCCAGAATAACTACAAAATAGTTATTTCTAGAACTCTATAAATAGAGTTTCATGTCCTTCATTAAGGGGATCAGATCATATTATCATCAGAGATCAGGAGTTCTTGTCCAAGTGCTGCTGCATTCTTTAGAGGCTATCGTCTTTAAAGTTCACATCGTCCAAGGGATAAAGCGATCGTCTTCAGATCGGATTCCTGTAGTTGTACTTTTCCAGAATTCAATTGTAATCTTCTTACAAAGTTTGTAAAATCAAGACTTTTGTTTTTGTAAACAGCGTCCGATTGTGCCAGGTTGCACGGTTGTACAGGTGAGCCAGTGCTCTAGGGTGCGCGGGTGCACAATTGTGCAGGTGAGCCAGTGCGCCAGGTTGCGCCAGGTTACGCGGGTGCGCGGTTGCGTAGGTGAGCCAGTGCGCCAGGTTGCGCGAGTTGCGCAGGTGCGCCAGGTTGCGCCAGGTTGTGCGGGTTACGCCAGCTTGTGCCGCGTGCATAGTGTGCACAGTATGCACTGAAGACGCGCACGCAGCTCGTAAAACTGGCACAACTCGCACAGTTCGTGGCTTTTCACGTTCTGACTGATTCGTAACTGTTCCTGGATTTGTGATCTGACATTATGTCATGGCACACATTTCGGATCTGGACAGTTACATCAGTAGCTATATATTCAGAGCCTCTCTTCTCTTTAAACATCTCTTCTAAGACTTCAGAATTCACGAAGAGAGAAGAGAGAGCTGCAGTGCACCTTGTCCTTCCTCATGCAACCGAAGTCCGTCATCGTTCCGAGCAGTCCGTCGTAGAGCAATTTTCTATAGCGTTCCAGAGTTCATTCGAACTTGCTTGTTCCTGGAAGCTGACCGTGTGGGCGGATCTAGCTTTGAGTACTGGTATTTTTGACACCCCAGCAGGCCACCACCTTCCATCTTTCGCCTGTCACCTCCACTACTGCCTTTAGCAATTTGGCCAGCATCTTCTTCTTAGAATCGCTGCTATCGTTTGCTACGTTTACGAAATCTTCTTAGATTTTCGTATTCCAGAATCCTTCCAGGATCTCTGTTACGCACCTTCCTCGAAGCGTTGCGTTGGAACGTTGTTCTTACAACTGTTTCATTCTGTTTTCCATTGTAAAATTGTGCCCCGGTTCTAACACAGACAACTATAAGCAAGTCATTCTAGAAAAAAAATGCATGATGAGCCCATACAAAGGGTTTAATTAAGATTATGCCAGATTCAGCAATCAAATAGAATCTTACCACATCTCCTCCAGTAGCAGTATTCTAAATGGCGTCCGCTAGCCCGCTTAGGCGGTCTCTCACCGCACCGCTTTTCGGTAGACGGTATAATAGGCGGCCAACGGAGGTTGGCGGCATAGGCGGAGGTGAGGCGGCATATAGGCGGGCGCCTAGACGGAGCAATACCTAACAAGATGTTTTGGCCAAAAAAATTTGTAAGCATTATGGGCCTATGGTTCACTTTTACGAAACCAAAACTTCATAAATCTTCGTTCTACAACTTAGTTATGCATGAAACACCCTTAAAGTATTCATATTATGCACACACAAAAATAGTGATAAAATAGTAAAAAATGTTCAAAATGTATCGACCGTCTAGACTGTAGTGCCCCGTCCCTACATTGTGCCCCGTACTTGTCCACGGGGTGCGCGAGAAAGGAACACTGTCGCTATCGATTCGGTCGGGACCGATAGGTCGGGATCGACCGAGTCGATCGAACGGGAACGGTTGAATTAAGATCCATTCCTCGTTATGGAATGTCTTCTTCGGAACCAAGTCCCATATTCAGCGGGTTGCACCTCGAGGATTGACTCTGCGGCTGAGTCGGGAGAGACCTTCCGTTGCTCTGCTTTTCACGCCGCTTGCGTTGGTTTTGGCTTTGTTTTCTGAATGCGTTTTCGTGAATGTTTTCGATGGTTTTCATGGCTTGCATTTTGAACTCGTATTTCCTATTGAACTCCTTGAATAATACAATATTCTTATCGGTTGCTTGTGCGATTTTAGGTAATCGCGTAGGCGACGTCTAGCGCGGCCAACAAGTTCTCTCGCCAAAGTAAACTCAAGGTGAGTGGCTGACCCTTCTCTTCTCGACCCCTTCTTAAGAAAATCGATAGTGTTGTTGCGGATGAAAGAATGAATACAGAGGCACGAGCTCGGTAAAATAGTCAAGTTTCAAAGTAAATGTAGGCAGTACCTTAACAACTAAATAAGGTCTTAACTCGGTCATTGGACAGCTTGTCGACAAGGGAGAGTTTCCCCAAGCGACAACCCGCGGCCACGGGACCGACTCGGCCTAGGAGGAAACACGGTATAGCTGTGCTGGATGATAGCACGGGTTAAGCGGGGACTTGCAGCGAGGCTCGCTACTTGCGCTGCAAGGGCCCCGGCTAACAAAGCTATAGTCCAGGATGGCTTGTCATGCCAGTGGCCAATCACACGTAATATTGCACTTGGTATGAAAAATGATAACAATTGACAGGGAAAAACATGGTAAGTCTCATAAGACGCGGCGCGGCCCGCCGTGGGTAAGTTCCAACGTAAATTATATTATGCTTGTCATTGCTCATTTTAAATTCATTAGGATGGTTAGAAACATTCATAAAATAAGTCATATAAACTCATCAACCAAATGAGAGCTTGGAACTTAAATTTGCCACGCACCAGTACAAAGTGTAATGTACTGATCCTCGCTCTCCATGTAGGTACCCCAAATCCCGAAGGGCGTGCCACTTAAATCTCAAGGCGGCGTGGACACTTTTGAAGCCTCATCCGTGTAAAGGCTTGTTTCTGAATTCCTTTTGAAGACTCCGCACTCAGTACAAAGGAAGACCAATGGCGGCTCGGCTTCCCTCGATCGCAGGTGGAAAGTATAACTATTTTGCTTGTAAAAAGGGATGTAATGTATGGAACGACTATCTCATCGGCGTTCGTTTTGTAAGTCGAGTCATGTTGTAGCCCGCGCGGCAATGAATGTAATGATGTCAATGTAAATAAAGTTTTATTATCAATAAAAAAGTCTACTTCTATTTCAAATGTGTCAATCAATTTTTTTGCGTACTCTAACTTGATGTTGTGTTTCGGATGACCTTATGACTACGCCTTGTGCGATCGCAGCTTAGGTTCGCACGGCATCACGCCCGGAGGAAGACTATCGATTATACGGAATCGAGACGTGACATAATGGTATCAAAGCACGGCTTTATATCCTTTGGCCTCGCGTCTAGAGTTCCAAACCTTTGATCTCGCATCGATAAGATAAGTTGTTCCATACAATGAGTCCGTAATAAATTGTGACTGATGCGTTTGCCTTCGTATCGCAGAAGTGACGGAACCCACAGCCGAGCAAGAACAGAGCACTTCAAACGGCTCTAGTAGTTTGCATCGTTCGCGGGCCGGACCTTCTAACGATACTATCGAAAGGATGCTGCGCATGATGGAGGCACAGCGAAACCAGTCCGAGAACCGACATCAACAGGTAGAGGAACGACAGGCCCAGTTCAAAGCTCGCTTCGACGCACATGCTCAACTTCAACAAAAGTAGCTGGATATCCTGCAGCAGATCGTCCAGACAATTGTGGCCAATGAAAATTCTGCGACTGCGCCTGCCGTCACCATGCCTACTATCACCGTGCCGGCGATTCAACCCATTGAAGTCGACACGGAGGAGACCGAGCGTCAACCAGTAGCACCGAAAAAATACAACTTTGAAGTGTCCGAATTCAAGAAGGCGTGCCGCACTTCCTTCAGCGGTACCGAGGGTCCTTCCATGGCAATCGACTGGTTGGAAGAGCTGAAAGATCACTTCGAGCTTCTCGGCATTGAAGAATCAAAGCAAGTCACCTGCGCACAACTTCAACTACGATTGAACGCGCACGACTGGTGGGCCATGCGCAAGCGAGCGATTCGACCGGACAACACCACCGCGCCAATCTCTTGGGCCACGTTCCGCAAAGCTTTTGAAGTCCAGTACCTTCCATCAGCCGTTCGCCAAGCAAAGGAAAATGAATTCATATAGTTGACGCAAGGGGGTCGGACAGTAGAACAGTACGTCGCAGAATTCAACAAGTTGTCCAAGTTTGCTAGTCAGTTTCTGTCTACTGAAGAGTGCCGTGTGCGACAGTTCGAAGTGGGTTTGCGACACTCTATCGGTGCGCATGTCGGGGTCCCGGAGTACAAGACCATAGGCGAGGCTCTGAATCACGCTCTCCGCCTTGAGAACCTGCATCCTTCCGGTGCTGACGACGTTGTGCGTCACTCCAATCACAAACGTCCTAGCTATACGGGAGGCAACAACTACGCATCAAAGCGTCCTAATAATAGCGGCAACAGGGGGCGAACCCCTCCGATTCCTTGCAGCAAATGTCATAACCCCGGCCACCATCCCAATGATTGTCGTGTTCACGACGGAGGATATTTTTTTTGCGGACAAAGGGGGTACCAATTTTGAGATTCCCCTGTTCGGAAACCAAATCATCCCAATGCACCACCACAACAACATCGTCAAGAGGATCGAGGACAGGCGCCCCGACCTCCTCAGCTCACTCAATCCAACAACCAAGCCCGACGCCCTAATGCTCAGGGGCGTGTCTTTGCTCTGACTCGAGACGAGGCGTTCGCTTCCGACACTGTCATGACAGGTATATTGAGTTTCAATAATGTACATGCTCGTGTGTTATTTGATTTAGGTGCTTCACATACTTTCATATCGACGGACTTTACCGCCGAGCACAAATTTTCTGTAATATCGTTAGACCTTGATCTTAGCGTAAGTATGCCTTCGGGTGTGCCACTACTCACAAACTTAGCATGCGAGGGGGGGGACCATATGTATTGGGGGTCAAAAGATCGGTCTTGATGCGATAATTCTAGATATGAAGGACTTCGACATCATTCTGGACATGGATTGGCTCGGTCCGTGCAACGCAACCATAGACTGTGCTGAAAAGAGGGTCACATTTCGTATACCTGGAGTGCGTGAATTCTGCTACTCGTGTGGTGAGGGGTCGCCAACCTGCATGGTGATCTCCGCAATATCTGCTCGACGGATGCTGCATTCTGGGTGCGAAGGCTATCTAGCTTCCGTTCGAGACATACGACAGGATGGTGCAAACGCGGGTCAGACCGACGTTGTGGCAGAATTCCCAGACGTGTTCCCGGACGAGCTACTCGGCATGCCGCCCGATCGAGAAATAGAGTTCACCATCGACACATTCCCCGACACCCGGCCGATCTCGAAGGCTCCGTACAGAATGGCCCCTACAGAATTGAAAGAATTGAAGTTACAACTTCAGGAATTACTCGATAGAAGGTTTATCCGTCCGAGTGTCTCGCCGTGGGGTGCGCCCGTGCTATTCGTGAAGAAGAAGGATGGATCGATGCGACTCTGCATCGACTATCGGGAATTGAATAAATCCACCGTCCGAAATAAATACCCCCTGCCCCGCATCGACGACATGTTCGACCAGCTCCAAGGTGCAACGGTATTTTCGAAGATTGATCTGCGATCGGGTTATCACCAACTCAAAGTCAAGCCAGATGATGTGCCGAAGTCTGCCTTCCGCACTCGTTATGGCCACTACGAGTTCTTGGTAATGCCGTTCGGTCTGACAAATGCCCCTGCCATCTTCATGGATCTAATGAATCGGGTGTTCCATCCGTTCGTTGACAAGTTCGTAGTAGTCTTCATCGACGACATCCTCATCTACTCGAAGGATCGAGCACAACATGCAGAGCATCTGCGGACGGTACTCCAAACCCTTTGAAAGAATCAGTTGTACGCGAAGATGAGCAAGTGCGAGTTCTGGCTGAACAGCGTCTCATTCCTTGGGCACATCATCTCCGCCGCGGGCATCGCAGTCGATCCGAAGAAAGTCGAGGCAGTTGTTGATTGGAAACGGCCCGCATCAGTTAGCAAAATTCGAAGCTTCCTAGGCTTGGCGGGATACTACCGACGCTTCATGAAGGACTTCGCGAAGATCGTATCACCGTTGACTCGCCTCACCCAGAAAAGAGTCGCATTCAAGTGGTCAGACGACTGTGAAGCTTCCTTCCAGGAGCTCAAACAACGGCTCGTTTCGGCCCTGATACTTGCTCTTCCTGAAGGGACGGAGGGATTTCAAATATTCAGTGATGCTTCTGGCTAGGGCTTGGGGTGTGTGCTCATGCAGCGGGATAAGGTGATATCTTTTGCTTCCCGGCAGTTGAAGCCGCACGAGAAGAACTACCCCATGCACGACCTAGAACTAGCAGCAATTGTGTTCGCGTTGAAGCTGTGGCGTCACTATCTCTATGGCGTGGCGTGCAGGATTTATACGGACCACAAAAGCCTCAAGTATCTCTCACCCAGAAAGAACTGAATTTGCGACAGAGGCGATGGCTCGAACTAATCAAAGACTATGACTTATCAATCGACTACACGCCGGGCAAGGGAAATGTGGTAGCGGATGCGCTGAGCCGGAAGTACTTAGCTTCGTTATGCATCAACGATCGACTGCTACGTGACTTGGAAGGAATGGGCATTGAACTCCGAGTTCGTTTCAGAGACGTGAAACTAGCGCAACTGCGGGTGGAACCGAGCCTTCTGGAGAGGATCAATTCTGCACAGAAGGATGACCCATACCTGGAGAAGATGCGGAAGCTGATATTGTCACGATCCGCATCCTAGAGTAAGGGCACGAGAACGTAACAACGCCCAGCCTACGCCGCAGTGTCGGCAGTAGAACGCTGTCCTAGGTCAATCATCTAACAATATAAAAGTACCTGTACAGTTTATACTCTCCGAATGGAGGTAACATCACAACATGCTGTCTCAATCATATCTAAGGTAGAAGAATGAAGAACAGATAAATAGATAGTAACTCAAAAGAACCATAGTATAGATGAAAAAGTCTAAGTGTCTAGTACAACATAATATCCAGAATGTCAACTCATAATACAACAAGTCTAAGAGTCTATATACCTCAACATCTCAAAATACAACTCAGATGTGAGACAAAAAGATAATACCGAAGGACTGTCTAGCTAAACTAGTCTAGACTACTGAAACAACATCCTCAGCTGCAGGTGGATCCTGCTGAGGGTCCACAACATAAGTATCATCTAGTCCTGCTCCATAATAGGTAGACACCAGGCCTCATCCTCATCCTCTGTAATATTTTCAACAGGTCCAATCAGGACAGGAACGAGCACAATACATCTCACGCAGTATATATCAGGTTAGGAAATACGATACAGGCAATAGAGTAAGATACATGAACTGCTGAAAGAAAATATATGCTGTAAAAGAGATAGCTGTAATGAAATATCTACTGTATATAGAGAACTGTAGTGACTAGTGATGTAGAGCACAAGATAGGCATGTGAATGGCTAGAATTTATACATGATTATACTACTGAGTTTGCACATGATTACACTACTTTGGAATTATTCACATGTCCACTTCTACTCCCCCGTTTCCCCAATCAATACACAAGGATCTATACAAGTTACGTTATTGTACATAATATCACATGGGGCCCATGAAAGGGTGCACATGATAGTATACATGAGAGCTCAGTGAATCATGAGAGTATATGATCACATGAGTGCACATGAATGATGGAAGCATAGGAGTACATGATGATAGTGAAACACACATAATATGAAGTACCCGATGCTCCCGAGAGGGATAACATCTCATGTAAAGATCCATATAGTACCAATCCGTGTTACCAATGTGACAGCAACAAGTAAAGTAATCTAGAGCGAGAAGTAAAGCCTGAACAAGTATGAAACGGTCAGAGAATGTACTCGCCTGATAACTAAATGTCTGAAGAGGATATACTGTCTGAGGAGAGGTGTCTAGCTCCTAATCAGAGCAATACAAGTCACAATGTATTCTAAATAGTAAATATGAAGTCTACTATGCAAACTACATGATTCTAGGTCAATCTGGTCAAAAGTCAACTCTTGGTCAACTCTGATCAACTCTAAAGTCAAACTAGTCAAAGTTAAGTCAATATTAGTCAAACTAGTTAGAATTTTAGTCAAACTAGTCAAACTAGTTATTTTAGGTCATTACTAGTCATTTCTAGGTGAACTAGGTCACTTTTGACCTAAGGTTGACTTTGGTCAACCCTTAGTAATCAAGGGTCAACATGTTGGTTTTGGGCCATTAGGGTTAGCCCCAAGCCATTGGCTAATAATCCTAGGCCATAGGCCATTGCTAGTCATAGGGTTTTCATATAAACCTATACTAGAAATCATATATATATGTATATATCTATATATAGATATATATATCTATCTACTACCCATATATGAATACTATATACAATACAAACCCACATACATATATATATATATATATATATATAATATCACTATATGAAAACTAATACAAATATATATATATCAATATATATATATATATATATATATATATATATATATATATACATATATATATATAAAACTTATATATATACTATATATATAGAGAGGGAGGAGAGAGGGACAAGAGTGAGAGACATAGTGAAAGAGAGAGTGAGACAGTGAGAGAGAAGAGCAGTGAAGGCTGGACAGAGAAGGGGGGGATGTTCCAGGTTCTGGAACCCAAACCCAGACCCAAACACACATACACACAGCCTACATATATACATACATAAAAAAAAAAAAAAAAAAATATACAACTACACATATATATAACCAAATACTCCCAAAATTGGCCCACACTCACATATACATATATACTACACATATACATACTAAAATACACTAATACAATGTATAATTTATATCAAAATGGTTTTGAAATTCGTTTTTATAAAACTTGAAAAATCCTAAAATCTGGGAAATAGAAACTGTGAACTAGAAACTAGGTAATTCGAAAAACACGCACAAAAACATACTAAGGCTCGATCCTATTGGTTGGTAACTGACACCCCATAGATATACTAGTGTCCTAGGTTCCTGACACGACACCACGACACAGTTTCACGTGTCCAAACACATGAAATCCACACCCGGGTAAATTCCTGACACGCGCACACAATAACAGTGTCGTGCACGCGTTCCAGGAGCTCGTGGACACACCACGAGACACGACACGTCTCGTGGTCATGTACACAGGTCGCCTAGGTCTAGGGCTAGCTATTAGACACCCTAAAATATGTCCAAAACGTGTCGTGTCCGAGCTACGTGCGCGTATCAGAGGTCGAAACAGTGTGTTTCAGACCGCGTCGTGCACGCGGTCGAGTGTCTCGTGCTCACGACACAGGATACGACGCATCTCGTGCTCGTGTCCTCGTGTACGCCACACATAGGTCTACACTCTCGTGTCAGTACGAGGTGCCAACGTGTCGTGTCCGCACGACACGATACGCGCAAAGTTGGCTCTGTGCGTGTGTGCACTGTGCAGTGTAAAACCCGTGTTCGTGTCAGATATCGACAGGGAAAGCGTCCGACTTTGTAGATGACGAATCGGGAGTGTTACGCGTGAAGGGACGGCTATGCGTACCGGACGACGCAGAACTTAGAAAGGAGATAATGTCGGAGGCGCATTATGCAAAATATTCCTTGCATCCTGGCAGCACCAAGATGTATAAGGACCTCCGCGTTGTCTTTTGGTGGCACGGCATGAAGAAAAACGTAGCGCTCTTTGTGTCAAAATATATGGCCTGTCAGCAAGTCAAAGCCGAGCACCAGCGACCGGGCGAGGAGATGCAGAACCTCGCCATTCCAGAGTGAAAATGGGATCACATCACTATGGACTTCGTTGTTGGCTTGCCGAGGACGCCGCGGGGAAACGACACCGTCTGGGTCATCGTCGATCGACTAACCAAGTCAGCACACTTTATCGCCATCAAAGTTACTTGGAGCGTCGACCGCCTTGCTCAGATATACCTTGATGAAATAGTTCGGCTGCACGGGGTCCCAGTTTCTATCGCCTCTGATCGGGATGGACGGTTCGTAGCGCGCTTCTGGAGTAGTCTTCATTCAGCACTGGGGACCAAGTTGAAGTTCAGCTCAGCTTATCATCCTCAGACTGACGGCCAAACAGAGCGGATGAACCAAATTCTCGAAGACATGTCACGACTCTGTGCGATCGACTTGAAGTCAAGTTGGGACGTCCATCTACCGCTAGCCGAGTTTGCATACAACAACAGCTATCAGTCCAGCATCCAAATGGCGCCGTATGAAGCTTTGTACGGCCGGAAGTACAGATCCCCATTTGCTGGAATGAAGTCGGGGAACGGCAGATACTTGGTCCGGAGCTGGTGGAGCAGACCGTGCTGAAGGTCAAGTTAATACGAGAGAGATTGAAGATAGCACAAAGTCGGCAGAAAAGCTATGCCGACACACACCGACGCCCCCTCGAGTTCTCGAAAGGCGACCATGTATTCTTGAAAGTCATGCCCATGCGGGGAGCTTCCAGGTTCGGTGCGAAGGGGAAATTGAGCCCAAGATTTGTTGGTCCGTTCGAAATATTGAAGCAAGTCGCCCCGGTAGCTTACCAAATCGCCTTGCCGCCTGCGTTGTCAGATGTATATATCGTCTTCTATGTATCGCAATTACAGAAATACGTGCATGATCCGAGCCATGTTGTGGATTTGGGTAAGCTGGACCTGAAGGCGGACTTGTCATATGTCGAAGAGCCAGTGCAAATCTTGGAGCGCAAGGATAAACTTCTCCGCAACCCTGCTATTCCCCTCGTCCGCGTCCTCTGGAGGAACCACTCGGTCGAAGAGTCGACGTGGGAGCTTGAGTCAGAAATGAAGGAAAAGTTCCCTTCATTGTTCTCGTAGAGATAGGTTCTATTTTAAGTTTCGAGGACGAAACTTTTTCTTAGTTGGTTATGGTGTAGTGCCCCGTCCCTACATCGTGTCCCGTACTTGTCCACGGGGTGCGCGAGAAAGGAACACTGTCGCTATCGATTCAGTCGGGACCGATAGGTCGGGATCGACCGAGTCGATCGAACGGGAACGGTTGAATTAAGATCCATTCCTCGTTATGGAATGTCTTCTTCGGAACCAAGTCCCATATTCAGCGGGTTGCGCCTCGAGGATTGACTCTGCGGCTGAGTCGGGAGAGACCTCCCGTTGCTCTGCTTTTTACGCCGCTTGCGTTGGTTTTGGCTTTGTTTTCTGAATACGTTTTCGTGAATATTTTCGATGGTTTTCATGGCTTACATTTCGAACTCGTATTTTCTATCGAACTCCTTGAATAATACAGTGTTCTAATCGGTTGCTTGTACGATTTCAGGTAATCGCGTAGGCGACGTCTAGCGCGGCCAACACGTTCTCTCGCCAAAGTAAACTCAAGGTGAGTGGCTGACCCTTCTCTTCTCGACCCCTTCTTAAGCAAATTGATAGTGTTGTTGCGGATGAAAGAATGAATACAGAGGCACGGGCACGGTAAAATAGTCAAGTTTCAAAGTAAATGTAGGCAGTACCTTAACAACTAAATAAGGTCTTAACTCGGTCATTGGACAACTTGTCGACAAGGGAGAGTTTTCTCGAGCGACAACCCGCGGCCACAGGACCGACTCGGCCTAGGAGGAAACACGGTATAGCTGTGCTGGATGATAGCACGGGTTAAGCGGGGACTTGTAGCGGGGCTCACTACTTGCGCTGCAAGGGCCCCGGCTAACAAAGCTATAGCCCAGGATGGCTTGTCATGTCAGTGGCCAATCACACATAATATTGCACTTGGTATGAAAAATGATAACAATTGACAGGGAAGAACATGGTAAGTCTCATAAGGCACGGCGCGGCCCGCCGTGGGTAAGTTCCAACGTAAATTATATTTTGCTTGTCATTACTCATTTTAAATTCATTAGGATGGTTAGAAACATTCATAAAATAAGTCATATAAACTCATCAACCAAATGAGAGCTTGGAACTTAAATTTGCCACGCACCAGTACAAAGTGTAATATACTGATCCTCGCTCTCCACGCAGGTACCCCAAATCCCGAAGGGCGTGCCACTTAAATCTCAAGGCGGCGTGGACACTTTTAAAGCCTCGTCCGTGTAAAGGCTTGTTTCTGAATTCCTTTTGAAGACTCCGCATTCAGTACAAAGGAAGACCAATGGCGGCTCGGCTTCCCTCGATCGCAGGTGAAAAGTGTAACTATTTTGCTTGTAAAAAGGGATGTAATGTATGGAACGACTATCTCATCGGCGTTCATTTTGTAAGTCGAGTCATGTTGTAGCCCGCGCGGCAATGAATGTAATGATGTCAATGTAAATGAAGTTTTATTATCAATGAAAAAGTCTACTTCTATTTCAAATGTGTCAATCAATTTCTCTGCGTACTCTAACTTGATGTTGTGTTTCGGATGACCTTATGACTACGCCTTGTGCGATCGTAACTTAGGTTCGCACGGCATCACGCTCGGGGGACGACTATCGATTCTACGGAATCGGAACATAACATAGACGGTCTAGGCGGTAGGCGGACTCTCTCTGTCGCGCATCCGCCTACCGCCGTTTAGAACCTTGTCCTGTAGTTGATAAGACTGATCCATTGTTCTAGTTCTTTATTTTGCAAGGAAATTAGTACAGAAAACACAACAAGATGAAAGCCTTTATCCCAAAGCTTTAGGGTTGACTAATTTGAATATCAGTAGAGGAAATGATAAATTTGATGTTTGTACCACTTTTATGTTTGCAATTTTTCAGTGCCAGTTTCCCTTCAGGCTTCAGCCTCCTAAGAATGGCCCTCCAGAATTTATGGGAGATGGAATATGAGCTTGTTTGAGTAACAAAACATAAACAAAAAAAAATACTGGCTTGACCATCTTCTTGTCTCTCGGAAGGCATACTCCTCCTCGACAGAGAGCTATTTTTTTTTTCAACTCTAGCAGACTGAACAATGAAATGGCCATTCTTCCTAATTTATTTTCTGATCTACAATTCTCCTACGTTACTCAATTCTAAGATCCTCACTAGTGAACCTATAGTGGGCTTATTTTATACGGCATGTTTTAGCTTATTTTGGGAACACCTGTAACTTATACGGACGCGGCTATCCGCACCCTATAATCTACTAAGCACATTCTAAAAATAAAAAATAAAAATTTAATCCTCGCCCCCCCCCCTCCTCCTTCTGCGAACCCTCCTCTTCCTCCTCCTCCTTCTTCCGACCCCTCCTCCTCCTCCCCCTCCCGACCTCTCCTCCTCCGGGGTCGGAGGTCTGGTTGGAAGGTTGGAGAGAGGGGTCGGGGGAGGAGGAGGAGGGAGAAGGAGAGAAGGGGTCGGGAGGGGAGCAGGGAGGAGGGGTTGGATATATATATGTGTGTGTGTGTGTGTGTGTGTGTGTGTGTGTGTGTGTGTGTGTGTGTGTGTGTGTGTGTGTGTGTGTGTGTAAAAATATATATATATTTTTACACACACACACACACACACACACACACACACACACACATATATATATATATATATATATATATATATATATATATATATATATATATATATATATATATATATATAATATATAGGAAGCGGATCAAAAGTCCCCCTTAAAAAGCCCCCCAAAAAATTTAAAAAAAATTTAATATTAGCATTAAAATTAATATTAACATTAACATTAATATTAACATTAATATTACGAATTAGAGTGAGGGGGGTTTTTGGGGGGCTTTCTAAGGGGGGCTTTTGATCCGCTCCCAAATATATATATATATATATATATATATATATATATATATATATATATATATATATATGTGTGTGTGTGTGTGTGTGTGTGTGTGTGTGTGTGTGTGTGTGTGTGTAGGGCTAGCGATTTTGTCCTTGTACCCTCTACCCTAGCCGGGTACCCTGTACCCTCAGGTGCCCACGGGTACCCTCTATCCTAGGAGGGCAAGCCCTACCCTTACCCTCTTGGAATTAGGGTAGGGTAAGGGTTTTATTCTGCTACCCTAGTGCAATTATCCGGGTACCCGTCCTACCCTCTGTCCTGTAACCCTACCCTGAACCCTATCCTACCCTGAATCACTACCCTACCCACTACCCTGTAAATTCGTGCTTTGTAATTTTGTATAGTCCCACACTCCCACTGTAGTTACTACTACATACTTGTATAGTCCCACACTCCCTCTGTCCTATAACCCTACCCTGAACCCTACCCTACCCTACCCTACCCTACCCTACCCTACCCTAAATTACTACTACATATTTGGAGTTTTTTGTAATTAGTTAGTACTTAGGATTATGAAAACTACATAGTGCTTGATCCTAAGGAGTCAAGTCTAGCCCTCTCCTTGGGTATGTAGGTAGCTCAGGTTCCACTATATAACTGGGTTCAGCGCCTTTAGTAAAAAAAAATATTCCCCCTGTTATTTCTTGTTAAGTTGTTATGATTTTTGAATGTTGTAAAAATCTTAAGTATTAAGGTGTTTATGTCACGCCCCAGAACCAGAATACTGGAGAGCGGGGGCGTACATAGCCAGCTTCGTATATTGAAGTGCAACCCACCTCGCTATACGGTCACGGCTGTCTAGATACATGAGGGTTTAACTACAAGCCAACAGTCTTCTATGGTCATGAACAAGCCTATTGTCTCAATCACAAGCAAGTAATAGTAGTTACAAGATGTCAGAGCACCAAATATATAATAGCAAGGCGTCCCATACATTACATATTGGATGATCATGAAGCTAGTCGTACAAAATGTCAGGACTAGCAAGAGTTCAGTCATACATGATCAACCCTAGGATTTGTCAATCATGTTACAGTCCATAGGCAGACAGTAAATAAAGGTGCAATACGAGCTAACACGTGCTCGCCGGCTAAACGCCTCAAAAGAATAATTTTACAAATAGAGTGGGAGGACAAAAGAAATCCACTCGTTGCCCTAGTTACGCCTGGTGGTCACCATCGGGTTGGAAGACAGGTGGATCCTCTGTTGCTGCTCCGATATCTGGCCACACAAAATCAGCTGGGTCAGACCCCAGAAAGAGCAAGTGCCACAAAGGAGGCTTCACTTAGGAACTAAAACCAGCATATCACAAATAAATAGTTAAGGTAATTAAAAGATACTGATAATAACTGAGATAATCAATAATATATTGAGCACGGAGAAACCATTCAAGTGGCCAGACTGCAACCCTTAAACCAAACAAGGACCGGGGTTGCAATCCTTCGCCTGAATAGAAACCCGCCTCAATTACTATTGATAAGGTAACAAGATAATAAACGAAGAGAGGACGCAGAACTGCTCCGGAAGCCAGGTTACAACCCTTAAACCAAACAAGGACCGGGGTTGTAACCCTTCGCCTGAACAGAACTGGACCCCTGATCTTTATTGTTAAGGCCAGTATAAATAATCATGGTATTGAAGTAAAGGTAAAACATGACGAGCATGACAGGGGGTTACAATAAGACAATAAACGAAAAGAGGACACAGAACTGCTCCGGGAGCCAGGTTACAACCCTTAAACCAAACAAGGACCGGGGTTGTAACCCTTCGCCTGAACAGAACTGGACCCCTGATCTTTATTGTTAAGGCGGGCACAATAAGCAGGACGATATATGATAAGATAACCATGGAACTATTCAGATAGCCAAGTTACAACCCTTAAACCAAACAAGGATCGGGATTGTAACCCTTCATCTGAACAGAACTTGGTATCCCATCATTTATCGATACAAGAAATCATGTCCTGATATAATCTTGTACAGGATCAGGATAAGACAAAGATGGAATAAACTACATCCAATCAATCACGGCCAATCAAGAGTACGGCTTGATACTTTTAACTAACTAGGGTTATCACAGGCCTAGTTACTAGCAAGATGCAATGAGATTATCCCAACAGCCACAAGCCCTGCAGACCATCTGGTTATCCGGGTCGAATGTCCGTTTATGAAGGGTGCACCACATGACTGTGTGCTGGAAATGTGCCCTACTCGTCGGTAGGCTACAAGTCCACTTAATGCGTCCAGATAACGGGATTGCCTGTAGCTGGAAATCTCTTCATGACTACTGAATCGTTCTTAGTTAATTAGCCTTAGTCAATTTCAGTAGGTAATCCTGACCGTGGTACTCAGGGATTCCCATCCTAGACATGATGCAAGACAGTACCAGTTTATTTGTACAAACGCAATCGCCCACGGTGTCCAGGTCATTCACACTTGTCATGTCAGGCTAGCTGTCATAACAGCATGTCGAGACATATCATGCCAGTTTACTTGTCAAGAGTGCACTACAGCGGGCCACTATCGTGTTCTATTCTTACATTATCATGAGTGAGAGAACTTGCATAAAATAATTAGTGACCTATTCTTGAAGCCAAGGAAAAGATCTACAACTTTCATGTTGGGAGTTGGGAGAAATTCGAGCAATAATTCAATCAATTAGGACATATTGTCACGCCCCGATCCCGGAGGATCGAAAACTAGCCACTGGGCGTGATGCCGTACAAGTCTAGATTGCACTTGTACAAGGCAAAACCATTACAGTTCCTGGTAATTCTCAGAAAACATCGACAATGCAGCGAAACTAAGCAGATAAATTGAAGTCACACAATTTATATAGAAATGTATCTCTTTATTGATAATCAAAATGGATTACAAGACTTGCAGCGGAATACAGAGTTTATAACTGTTTACAAGACTTTTGAATAGCCAACTGAATGTATACACTTGCCCTCTAGGCTACAAATGAATATACCGACTTCTTTACAATGAACTTGCCAATATGGCTACAATCTCACTGGTATGACTGAGTTCCCATGTTCCATACATTATGTCCCGTATAGCAGAAGACATCGTCTTACAAGAGGAGCTTCTGCACACCCATCCGATTCATCGATGCCAAGCACTGATTCACAGGATTTCCTCCAAGCAAACACCTGTAATATTGCCCACAACGTGGGTCAGTACATCATCAATGTACTGGCGAGCGGTGCTGGCCCAACTCACCTAAGAAGACAGCACTAAGTAATCATGTTATAGAACATTATTAACAGTGATCTTTCTTGTTGCCTTAGGATCAATTTCATGTTATAGCCGACAAGAAGTAAAGCATGCAAATCTCATAGCCAACATAATTTAAAGCATACTGTTATCACCCTTTGGTGATTCTTACCCACGGTCGTGTAGCCATCCCTGTACATTTATAATACTTACTCTGCCTGCATAAGACATTGTTAGAAACAATATCATGATTCAATATGAATATCACCGTTCAGGTGATTCTTACCAACAGCCGACATCCTTCCCTGTATTTGAGTAATAACTTACTCTGCCTGCATAAGACATCATTAGCACCTGACCTATCTATATGAAGGTCACTGGCGACACGCCATCCTGGACCGTCTTACAGGTATACAGCGCCCTTGCCAGTGCAGGTAGCTAGCCCCACTGCAAGTCCTGTATACCGTGCTACTACTTCAGCACTGCCACTACTTCGGCATTGGTTTCCCCTAGGACGAACCGGGTTCCATGGCCCAGGAATACCGTTCGAGAAACCACCTTGTCGACAAGTTGTCCATGACCATGCAACTATATGCAACTTATCTAAGAAGAAAACATATAATGCATGATAAGGAAAACTAAGCAAAACCATCATTCTCATTCGTATTGCCATCTTGCCATCTAGCCATCTAGCCATTTTGCCTTGAGCCAATGCTCACATTATCATCTGCCCAATCCAGGGTCTTGGCGTAATCAACATTCTACATCGGTGACAGGATAATAGAATGTTGTTACCCAATGCCTTGCCACATCTTTGATACCAAACATCTTTCCAACCAAACTCAATGTACTCACCGCCCAATTCCTGGGACTTAGCATCTGTTTAGCATTCATTCACTTGAATAAAATTCAAGCATACTCACTGCCCAGTTCTTGGGTCTTAACATCTGTATTGCCATCTATTCATTGAGCCAATGCTCGATATACTCACCTGCCCAAGTATTTGGGACTTTGCCTTCACCTGTCATGTAATTCATCGCAACAGCGTACAAGCATACAATTCATCTAGCCACAACGGTTTACGTTCAGGTGATTAATTATCTTTCATTATCTTTTCGAATTCCATGCAAGGTGTTATTGAACAAACTCAACTAGAAACATAGCATACTCATCCTTATTTTAAGCGTGAAGCTAAAGGATCTTTGAAGGGTTCAACACTACTCACATTCATAGGACGACTCCTGCCACGATCGCATAGTCTTCCAAGCGATCCTTCGCATAATCCCAAGTCCAACAAGGCTTCATCGAACCAACCATCCATCATAAGGCATCTTGCGGGTCGGGGCACTACAATATATACCACCCAGAAAAAGTTTCGTCCTCGAAACTTAAAACAAAACTCATCCCCAAAATTTCAACCAACTCTTCATAAAACTTCTCAACGATCAACTTACACCATTTACTATTTCTCTGCAATCTCTCGAATGATTTTCAAGTAATGTACCATCTCGTTACAGCATCCCAAATTGATTCAACATAGTTTACCATCTTGATCTTTCCTCCGACACTTGTGCAAATCCTTAGCACATGATAATCCTTCCCGTGGCTTCGTTTGAATTCAGCATACCACTTAGTTGGAATCATACACATATTTTAGGCGTCCCCGAAATACATGCACTTCAGCCAAGTTCAGTGATAGATCAAACGAACGAGCTACGGTATACCTTCCTTTTCGAACATCAGTAATTCTTTTCAAGCATCTCTTATAATCCCACTTGTTTATTCAATATCCCGACCAACCAATAACGCAACAGATGTTGCCAATTCCAACTCGAGAAATTTTCCTCAACCGATCCAAAATTTCTAAAATATTCCGACTTAGATGTATCAAGTATTCCTTTCAAGTTCATTGTCATCCATGCCACCAAAATTGATAAATCCTATTGCCATATTTTATTTCGATACCCCGATTCTCGTTGATCAAATCTTGTACTCATCATCGTTCGCATCCATACACTTTGTTTGCAACTTGTAAATTTCTCGATCATGATTCATCCATCAAATTGTACCATCATCCCACTCTAGTAACATTTCTCATTGTACTCAAATATTTCTTCGTATTGATCAAGCTAACATATTATCCTCTCGTATAGGCAACTATCATATTCCAGCAACATTAATTCTGAGGGTCATTCATATTCACATTCGCCGATCTCGGCTACATGCACTATCCAATTCCGTCATTACACTTATCCTCAATCTTGATCCGGTCAATGAAATTATTCCAACTATCTCAAAGCACTACCAACAATTTTTGCAGCTCAATATCAATCAACCAATCCAACCAGTTCTAACAATTCCCAACATTTCAACCAAAGCAACTCAATTTCCAAAACCAACATGATCCGTCATCCCATCCAACATTATAACATCAAAATTTCCCAAATATCTATTCAATTCCAAAGCCTACCTTCCAACATATCTTATTCATTCCAACTATACTCACGCAACACCAATAGGGACATCCTACGGTTTTCCAATAGTCAACTTAGCATACAATCAAGTCTCTACGGTCAGCTAATCTAAGCTAAACCAGACATTCAGCTAACCCATATGAGATGAGTAGCTATCAGGGACATACTTATCTCTTATCTTAGAGGCAACCAATTCTCAACATAGGGCAACTCTATGGTCTGACCAACTTAGGGACATGGGACACCACCCCAATCTTATGAACTTATACCCAACACGGACAACTGAAGAACATAGCCAACCAATCTGAGACTTAAGCAAGCAACCAACAATCTAGGCAACCAACCGACAATCTAGGCAACCAGCCAACAGTCTAGGGTCAAGTCTTTCTACCCGTACTCATACTCGAGTCATACCCAACGAAGTCTCATTCTAGACTTACCCGCAACCGACAAAATCTATCCGACAATTCTATCCAATAATTCTATCCCACAACTCTATGGGCCAATCTCGAAGCTATCATATAAAATTCTTTAATCGAGTATCCAAGATTTCAATTTCTAACTTGCATAGACATAGCATCACTTGTTCAATCCGACTTGCATCCTCATATCGTACTCATATGTCTATTCAATCGGGTCAACTATTCTGAATCATCATCCGACATTGTTATCTCAATACTTTATCACTTATGATCTCTTTCCTACGGTCTCTTCGCGACATAATCGTTTCCCACATTCTTAGATCATCGATACGGTCCGTACTCTTTTAACCAACAAAAATCAGGCAACTATAATCATATTTCTTCCGAGGCATCATTTATAAATTTTCTAACACCAACACGGACATCTCTTAGCAATTCACGTTAACCATCAATATTAGTTTTGTATCATCTCCTTATGATTCCATAAGAAGATTTACTATTCATGTACCGATCCAATCTCTATGGCACCAATCATCTAGCATTCTTACTTCAATCATCCAATTGCATATGACATAACTTAATTAGCTAAGTCATAATCTCACAATTCTATATCCCACCAAACTTGCTATCCATGCGACAACATCATCTATTGACAGGGTCTATTACATATCGCTACACCTCGATACTTATTTGTATTCCAGCCATTAGTCAAGGGTCATAACTTGTTAATTCGGGACGTCAATTTCCTTCAAGCACACTGCACCACGTGCTAAGATCATCTATTCCACAAGCCCATTCTCTAACTTTTCGGTCGTCGATACAACTCTCTGTATCTTCTAAATCATTCGCAACATCCCGATAAGCGTCTAACATTACCATCAGTTCTATCGATATCCAACATACAATTTCTTATACTCAATTCCAACATCGTTCAATATTCGGTCCATAGTTATTCCCGCAAAATCATTCGATAGCAACACCACACTATCGTTACCAAGCCTACAATCCTTCTACCCAACTGATTCAAGTACTCGCATGAATCTGAAATTCTTTTCTTTCCCAACCAAGGCATCCATTTCATATTCTCAATTCTCTTATTACCCAACTTAATGCTAACCGACAAGGTCTAGCGATGGTCCATCTGAACACATCAAAATCTCACAACGGGTCATCCAACTTAACAATCAAGGAACACGCCTAGCCAACATGTATCAATCGTATGCTCAGCTACGATTCGATACCACCCAATACCATAATAGGTAAGGCAATCACAAAATCACAACACATCAAGGGTCAAGGAACATCTTATCACGACAAGGGTATATGCATATACCACTCAGAGCTCAAGCCATACCCAACACAATATTCCCTCGCATCAAACCAACGTCCAATATGGACAATCTATCCTGCAGTGGTTATGCTGACCACAAATATCGACTCAAGATTCTGTCGATTCCCATTCACTGAAATCCATGCACATTCTGTTCCAACATACCATGCCATCACCCACTGTCGATTGCTGTATAACAATCGATTCAAAGAATCCCACACATAAGACATCCAACATACATCATAAACTTACGCATCGCATCATTGTTATTCTTTTTGGTATCTTTTAGAAATTCAACAAAGCACACATATCACAGCCCACATATTTAGACTTATTGTATGGAACACCCAGTGAGAGGTTAGAATGATCAACGGACTTTCAGTTAAGGGAACAACATAGAATAGTTTGGGAGCAACACAGAATAATCGCAGAAGCACTATGAATCATCATAGAGACAACTTTGATTTCATCGCGGAAGCAACTTTGAGTATTCGCGGAAGCAACTTTGATCCACCGCGGAAGCAACTTTGAATAATCGCGGAAGCAATCTTTGAATCATCGCGGAAGCAGCTTAGAATCATCTTAGTAGCAACGTTGATTCGAAACAAATCGAATAAGAATCCAAGGACGTAAAACCTGGCTCTGATACCATTATGTCACGCCCCGATCCCGGAGGATCGAAAACTAGCCACTGGGCGTGATGCCGTACAAGTCTAGATTGTACTTGTACAAGGCAAAACTATTACAGTTCCTGGTAATTCTCAGAAAACATCGACAATGCAGCGAAACTAAGCAGATAAATTGAAGTCACACAATTTATATAGAAATATATCTCTTTATTGATAATCAAAATGGATTACAAGACTTGCAGCGGAATACAGAGTTTACAACTGTTTACAAGACTTTTGAATAGCCAACTGAATGTATACACTTGCCCTCTAGGCTACAAATGAATATACCGACTTCTTTACAATGAACTTGCCAATATGGCTACAATCTCACTGGTATGACTGAGTTCCCATGTTCCATACATTATGTCCCGTATAGCAGAAGATATCGTCTTACAAGAGGAGCTTCTGCACACCCATCCGATTCATCGATGCCAAGCACTGATTCACAGGATTTCCCCCAAGCAAACACCTGTAATATTGCCCACAATGTGGGTCAGTACATCATCAATGTACTGGCGAGCGGTGCTGGCCCAACTCACCTAAGAAGACAGCACTAAGTAATCATGTTATAGAACATTATTAACAGTGATCTTTCTTGTTGCCTTAGGGTCAATTTCATGTTATAGCCGACAAGAAGTAAAGCATGCAAATCTCATAGCCAACATAATTTAAAGCATACTGTTATCACCCTTTGGTGATTCTTACCCACGGTCGTGTAGCCATCCATGTACATTTATAATACTTACTCTGCCTGCATAAGACATTGTTAGAAACAATATCATGATTCAATATGTTTAGGTGATTCTTACCAACAGCCGACATCCTTCCCTGTATTTGAGTAATAACTTACTCTGCCTGCATAAGACATCATTAGCACCTGACCTATCTATATGAAGGTCACTGGCGACACGCCATCCTGGACCGTCTTACAGGTATACAGCGCCCTTGCCAGTGCAGGTAGCTAGCCCCACTGCAAGTCCTGTATATCGTGCTACTACTTCAGCACTGCCACTACTTCGGCATTGGTTTCCCCTAGGACGAACCGGGTTCCATGGCCCAGGAATACCGTTCGAGAAACCACCTTGTCGACAAGTTGTCCATGACCATGCAACTATATACAACTTATCTAAGAAGAAAACATATAATGCATGATAAGGAAACTAAGCAAAACCATCATTCTCATTCGTATTGCCATCTTGCCATCTAGCCATCTAGCCATTTTGCCTTGAGCCAATGCTCACATTATCATCTGCCCAATCCAGGGTCTTGGCGTAATCAACATTCTACATCGGTGACAGGATAATAGAATGTTGTTACCCAATGCCTTGCCACATCTTTGATACCAAACATCTTTCCAACCAAACTCAATGTACTCACCGCCCAATTCCTGGGACTTAGCATCTGTTTAGCATTCATTCACTTGAATGAAATTCAAGCATACTCACTGCCCAGTTCTTGGGTCTTAACATCTGTATTGCCATCTATTCATTGAGCCAACACTCGATATACTCACCTGCCCAAGTATTTGGGACTTTGCCTTCACCTGTCATGTAATTCATCGCAACAGCGTACAAGCATACAATTCATCTAGCCACAACGGTTTACGTTCAGGTGATTAATTATCTTTCATTATCTTTTCGAATTCCATGCAAGGTGTTATTGAACAAACTCAACTAGAAACATAGCATACTCATCCTTATTTTAAGCGTGAAGCTAAAGGATCTTTAAAGGGTTCAATACTACTCACATTCATAGGACGATTCCTGCCACGATCGCATAGTCTTCCAAGCGATCCTTCGCATAATCCCAAGTCCAACAAGGCTTCATCGAACCAACCATCCATCATAAGGCATCTTGCGGGTCGGGGCACTACACATATGACAGTTAGTAATAGTCAAAATATGCATTATGCGGCCTATTCTGCGACATGCATGCAACTGCGACACCATATGCGCCTACTGCGACATGCGCCTTAATGCGGCTCATGCGCGACATGATATGCGCCTACCACGACATGCGCCTCATGTGGCTCAACTGCGACATGATATACGCCTACCGCGACATGTGCCTTATTGCAACATGCGCCTACTGCGACATGCGCCTTCTGCGACATGATATACGGCTACCGCGACATGCGCTTCATTGCAACATGCGCCTTCTGCGACATGCGCCTTCTGCGACATGATATACGGCTACCGCGATATGCGCTTCATTGCAACATGCGCCTTCTGCGACATGCGCCTTCTGCGACATGATATGCGGCTACCGCGACATGCGCTTCATTACAACATGTGCCTTCTGCGACATGCGCCTTCTGCGACATGATATACGGCTACCGCGACATGCGCTTCATTGCAACATGCGCCTTCTGCGACATGCGCCTTCTGCGACATGATATGCGGCTACCGCGACATGCGCTTCATTGCAACATGCGCCTTCTGCGACATGCGCCTTCTGCGACATGCTGATTATGCTGCAGATGAACCTAGAAATGACCAGAAATTGTTTTGGCCATAACTTCCTCATCCGAAGCCGAAATCAAGTGAAACAAAAGCCAAAACTGCATGAAATTGAATTCTCTACAACATAGAAACACTAGTTTTTGAAAATAACCAAGTTTTAAAGATCAAAACCAAGAAAAACCGAAAAGTTTACAAACTTAGATCTACAAGAATCCATCCATCAAATCCAAAAATGTCAAGTTCTAAAGAGGCTTAGAATCAAGTAAGGAAGAGAATGGAACAATAAAACTTGAGATCCATCATGAAGCAAGTTTGTACTTGCCTAAGCTCTCTCTCTCTCTTTCTCCTGGTGGTTGAAGAAGTTATGATAGGGAAGAAGAAGATAAATGAAGAGAGAGAAAGGGGAATGGGTTAATAAAGGGTAGTGGTGGTGGTAGGTAGGGGTTTTCTTTTGGTTCATGATGAATCCAAAAGCAAACCAAACCAAGCTAAGCCGAACCAAGCTAAGCCACAACCAATGACATGCCAAAATAACCATGCAGAAAAATACGCAATACGAGTCAAGAATACGTGCACGTATACCAAGATACGTAATACGAACCACAGGCATTACAACTCTACCCACCTTCAAAGAATTCCGTCCTCGGAATTTAATCAAGAGGCTAGAATTGCAAGGACAAGCTATACTAATCGTAAGCTATAACAAGCAGTCTATCATGTAGTCATTTATTCAAGCAAGAAATTGAAAGCATAAGGCATAAGGAAGACATTATACCTTACGAGTCAAACAGGTCGGGATATCGTGATCGGATATCATCCTCACGCTCCCACGTCGACTCACCCAAAGAGTGATGACCCCAAGCAACTCGGACTAACTTGATAGTCTTGTTCTTGAGGGTCTTCTCTCTTCGGTCCAATATAGACACGGGCCTCTCCTCATACGAAAGGTTGGTACCAACAACCAATTCCGAATGATCCAGGATGTGGCTCGGATCCGGGATATACCGTCGCAGTTGGGATACATGGAATACGTCATGCACCTTATATAGCGATGGTGGAAGAGCGAGACGATAGGATACATCTCCTACTCGCTCCAGAATATCGAACGGCCCTATATACCTAGGACTAAGCTTTCCTCGTACGCCGAAACGAATGACGCCGCGGTTAGGCGAAATCCTCAGGAATACATGGTCACCGACAGAAAACTCAAGAGGGCGCCGATGAGAATCGGCCCAATGACGCTAGCGATCTTGGGCAACTCGAAGATGATCTCTGACTCTTCTGACCACTTCAACAGTCTGAGCAATCATTTCCGGACCAAGCATCTGCCTCTCTCCGACATCGTCCCAGGCTAGCGGGGATCGACACTTCCTACCATACAATGCCTCGAACGGAGCCATCTGGATACTGGCTTGGAAACTATTATTGTACGAGAACTCCACCAGGTGCACGTGATCTTCCCACGAACCACCGAAGTCGAGTGTACAAGATCGCAACATATCTTTAAGAGTCTGGATCGTACGCTCCGACTGGCCATCTGTCTGCGGGTAATAAGCTGAACTGAACTGGAGGTGAGTTCCCAAACTTTCTTGCAAGCTACGCCAAAAGTGCGACGTAAATCTTGAATCTCTGTCTGAAGTGATACTGACTGGTACACCGTGCAACCTGACAATCTGCCGGAGATACATCTCCGCTAGCTGAGCCGTCGACTGACCAACTCTGAACGGGAGAAAGTGAGCCACCTTCGTGAGCCTGTCTATAATAACCCAAATAACGTCTCTGCCAGCCGGGGTTCTAGGCAATCCAGTCACAAAATCCATGGTTACATGCTCCCATTTCCACTCTGGAATCGGCAACGGTTGAAGTAGTCCAGCTGGTCTCTGATGTTCAGCCTTAACTTGTTGGCAGACTAAACAACGAGAGACAAACCGGGCTATCTCCCTCTTCATGCCATTCTACCAAAAGTGCTGGCGGATATCACGATACATCTTCGTGCCACCGGGATGAATGGAATACTGCGAACTGTGGGACTCTGCCATGATCTCCTGTCTGATATCTCCACTGGGTACACAAAGACGCTTGCCATGTCGAAGTGTACCGTCTTCATGAATGCATAACTCTGGTCTTCGTCCTGCCTCACACTCTGCTCTAAGTCGCTGAAGCTTGGAATCTGTCGACTGCGCCATCCGGATCCTCTCGACTATAGTGGACTGGACTTGCATGCTGGCCATCAATGCCACACTGGAAGGGAGGACAACTTCTATACCCATCTTCTGAAGATCGGCTAACAGTTCTGGTTGTGCTGTCAAGAAATAAACTCCTGCCCTCCTGCTCAATGCATCTGCAACAACATTGGCCTTCCCTGGGTGGTACTGCAAGTTGACATCATAATCCACAAGCAGCTCTAGCCATCTCCTCTGACGCATGTTGAGATCCTTCTGGGTGAAAACATACTTCAGGCTCTTGTGGTCGGTGAAAATTTCCACCCTATCTCCGTATAGGTAGTGCCTCCACAACTTAAGTGCAAACACTACTGCTGCCAGCTCCAAGTCATGGGTTGGGTAATTTCTTTTATGATCACGAAGTTGTCATGACGCATAAGCTATTACCTTCCCATGCTGCATCAGAACACATCCTAAACCTCTGCCCGAAGCATCACAATACACTGAGAATCCTCCAGTTCCATCTGGAAGCGTGAGAATAGGAGCCGTCATCAAGCCTCGCTTCAACTTCTCAAAGGAATCCTGACATTCTGTTGTCCAAGCAAACTGCACATCCTTGCGGGTCAACTGGGTCAATGGTGCTGAAATTCGAGCAAAGTCTGAAACAAATCGCCGGTAGTAGCCGGCCAAGCCAAGAAAACTACGGACTTCTGCCACTGTGCTAGGTACCGGCCACGTTTCAATGGCCACGATCTTCTGGGGATCCACTTCTACTCCCCCTTTGGTGATAATATGACCCAAGTATGAAATGCGATCGAGCCAGAACTCGCATTTACTGAACTTGGCATACAACTGGTGCTCTCTGAGAATATGAAGAACAACCCTAAGGTGTTGCTCATGCTTCGCTTCACTCTTGCTGTAGACCAGGATGTCGTCTAGGAACACAATCACGAACTGATCCAAATAAGGCATAAAGATACGATTCATGAGGTCCATGAATACAGCCGGCGCATTGGTTGCTCCAAATGGCATCACAAGGAACTCCCAATGCCCATATCTAGATCTGAAAGCTGTCTTCGGGATGTCCTGCTCTCTGACTCTGATCTGATGGTATCCTGAGCGCAAGTCGATCTTCGAAAATACTGACGCCCCTCTGAGTTGATCAAACAAGTCATCTATCCTCGGGAGAGGTTATCTGTTCTTGATTGTCACCGAGTTCAAGGTACGATAATCAACACACAATCTGGACGTACCATCCTTCTTTTTCACAAGAAGCATCGGGGCTCCCCAAGGCGATCCACTAGCACGAATGAATCCCTTGGTTCTGAGTTCTTCAATCATCTTGTACAATATCTCTAGCTCGGACGGTGCCATCCTGTAGATTCTCTCTGACACTGGGGCTGTCCCGAAAATCAAGTCGATGGTAAACTCGATCTCTCGCTCTGACGGCATCCCTGGAAGCTCTTCTGGGAAAACATCTGGAAACTCTTCGACTATCCGAGGTAACTGTACTGCTGCTACTGCCATCCGCAATACTGGAAGAGAAGGTTCAACTTCGCCTCGGGAGAAAGAAAACTCTGGCTCTCCGGGAATGCTAAAAACAATCCTGCCAATGTGGCAGTCTATCCTAGCATACTGGTCCCTCAACCAATCCATCCCTAAGACCACATCATAATCGGCCATCGGGAACTCTATCAATCTAGCGGGGAATTCTCTACCGCTAACTACGACCCGACACGAGGAAAACACTCTATCTACTCCCACAAGTCCGTTACCAGTAAGTATATTGAGCCTTATTGATAATGACTCGGGCTCCAGTCCTACCCGTGTCACAAATCGTGCAGACATAAATGAATGCGAGGCACCATAATCAAATAATACTGAAGCTGGAAAGGTGTTGACGAGAATAGTAGCTGCCACCACCTCACCTGGTGCTATTCCTTCTTCTCCCATGGTCAAAGCCAGCACTTGACCATGTCCTCTGGGTGCGGGTCCCCTCTGCTGAAAATTCCTCTGCCTGCTCTGGATCAGGGCTTGGGCTTAGGCATACTGCTGCGGTCTCTGCTGCTGGAATGCCTGGGCCTGCGTCGACAATGGCCTCGGGAACGGGTACTGCAGCTGCTGCTGCTGCTGGACTGGTGCTGGTCCTCTAACTGAAGGACTAGAGAAGGCGGATAAACTCCCTCTGTTCGGGCAATTCCCAACCCTGTGGTCCGGGGCACCACAAACCAAGCACAAACCCTGTGCTCTGCGACATTCTGATACCACATGTCCTGGCTTCCCGCAGTGTGAACATCCCACTGCGGAAGACTGCTTCTGCTTCTGCTGCTGAGGGTGCGTCGGGGTGGAATGCTGAACCGACGTCACTGAGGCCGCCCGCCTCGGAGCTCCAATGGTCAAAGCCCTGGCTGCCGGGGCTGGTGCTGATGACTGGTTCATCTGACCGTGAGATCGCTTTCGACCTCCGGTCCTATCCACGATCCTCTGGGAGATATACTTATGCCTCTGGGCTGCTCTCAATACTGCATCAAAGGTCTGATGCTCAAACTGCTCCACCGCCAATAGAATCTCCAGATGAAGCCCCTACTGGAACCGCTGGGCTCTATCAAACTCGGTCACCACCAAGGTGGGAGCAAACCGACTAAGCTTGGAGAACTCGGTCGCATATCCATCGACCGTCCTGCCCATCTGCTTCAGATTGGTGAACCTCGTCTATAGATCATACTGAGCTACAGCATCAAAATACTTGGTCTGGAATCTCTCCCTGAATACTGCCCATGAAATAGGGGCCACTAATCCATCGGCCTGCGCTGTCCACCAGCTGCGGGCAAGATCTAGTAACTGCAGGCGCACTACGGCCACCTTCTCGGCTTCTGGAGTCTTGGCTGCTTCTAGAATCACCTCTGTGTCCTGAAGCCATGCATCTGCAGCGATCGCATCTTCACTGCCGTCGAAGAAGGGAGGGTTCAAGCGCTTGAAGCTGTTGGCCGCGCTATTACCCTGATGACCTCCTCTGGTCAAAGCGTCTGCTACCGCCTGGTGTAAGGCATCTCCGCGACGATCCTGGGAAGCTAATAGGGACCTGATGAGACCTGCCAAAGTGCCATCATCAGGCTCTGCAGGCTGGACGGGCTGAATTGGGGGTTCTCCTTCAGTAGGCATGACTCTGGAGGCTACTCCTGAATGCTGGGCTTGATCTCCAGGTTGTTGCTGGTCCGCGGGAAGTGCTCCGCCTTGCTGATCGGTAGGTCCAGGAACAATGCCGCTGAAGAAGACGACATAGGGAACAATAAGGAAGGACCAGGACAGATCAACGATACAAGCATGTGATCAGGTCAAGATTTTCAGGGATCAAGAGGATACGAGTAGAGATCAAGGACGAGTACTGATTGAGACATCTATTCGGTAAACCCTCATATTTCTTGATTTACAAGGCCTGCATGGGCCACCACTAAAACCATGTCACGCCCCAGAACCAGAATACTGGAGAGCGGGGGCGTACATAGCCAGCTACGTATATTGAAGTGCAACCCACCTCGCTATACGGTCACGGCTGTCTAGATACATGAGGGTTTAACTACAAGCCAACAGTCTTCTATGGTCATGAACAAGCCTATTGTCTCAATCACAAGCAAGTAATAGTAGTTACAAGATGTCAGAGCACCAAATATATAATAGCAAGGCGTCCCATACATTACATATTGGATGATCATGAAGTTAGTCGTACAAAATGTCAGGACTAGCAAGAGTTCAGTCATACATGATCAACCCTAGGATTTGTCAATCATGTTACAGCCCATAGGCAGACAGTAAATAAAGGTGCAATACGAGCTAACACGTGCTCGCCGGCTAAACGCCTCAAAAGAATAATTTTACAAATAGAGTGGGAGGACAAAAGAAACCCACTCGTTGCCCTGGTTACGCCTGGTGGTCACCATCGGGTTGGAAGACAGGTGGATCCTCTGTTGCTGCTCCGATATCTGGCCACACAAAACCAGCTGGGTCAGACCCCAGAAAGAGCAAGTGCCACAAAGGAGGCTTCACTTAGGAACTAAAACCAGCATATCACAAATAAATAGTTAAGGTAATTAAAAGATACTGATAATAACTGAGATAATCAATAATATATTGAGCACGGAGAAACCATTCAAGTGGCCAGACTGCAACCCTTAAACCAAACAAGGACCGGGGTTGCAATCCTTTGCCTGAATAGAAACCCGCCTCAATTACTATTGATAAGGTAACAAGATAATAAACGAAAAGAGGACGCAGAACTGCTCCGGAAGCCAAGTTACAACCCTTAAACCAAACAAGGACCGGGGTTGTAACCCTTCGCCTGAACAGAACTGGACCCCTGATCTTTATTGTTAAGGCCAGTATAAATAATCATGGTATTGAAGTAAAGGTAAAACATGACGAGCATGACAGAGGATTACAATAAGACAATAAACGAAGAGAGGACACAGAACTGCTCCGGGAGCCAGGTTACAACCCTTAAACCAAACAAGGACCGGGGTTGTAACCCTTCGTCTGAACAGAACTGGACCCCTGATCTTTATTGTTAAGGCGGGCACAATAAGCAGGACGATATATGATAAGATAACCATAGAACTATTCAGATAGCCAAGTTACAACCCTTAAACCAAACAAGGACCGGGATTGTAACCCTTCATCTGAACAGAACTTGGTATTCCATCATTTATCGATACAAGAAATCATGTCCTGATACAATCTTGTACAGGATCAGGATAAGACTAAGATGGAATAAACTACATCCAATCAATCACGGCCAATCAAGAGTATGGCTTGATACTTTTAACTAACTAGGGTTATCACAGGCCTAGTTACTAGCAAGATGCAATGAGATTATCCCAACAGCCACAAGCCCTGCAGACCATCCGGTTATCCGGGTCGAATGTCCGTTTATGAAGGGTGTACCACATGACTGTGTGCTGGAAATGTGCCCTACTCGTCGGTAGGCTACAAGTCCACTTAATGCGCCCAGATAACGGGATTGCCTGTAGCTGGAAATCTCTTCATGACTACTGAATCGTTCTTAGTTAATTAGCCTTAGTCAATTTCAGTAGGTAACCCTGACCGTGGTACTCAGGGATCCCCATCCTAGACATGATGCAAGACAGTACCAGTTTATTTGTATAAACGCAATCGCCCACGGTGTCCAGGTCATTCACACTTGTCATGTCAGGCTAGCTGTCATAACAGCATGTCGAGACATATCATGCCAGTTTACTTGTCAAGAGTGCACCACAGCGGGCCACTATCGTGTTCTATTCTTACATTATCATGAGTGAGAGAACTTGCATAAAATAATTAGTGACCTATTCTTGAAGCCAAGGAAAAGATCTACAACTTTCATGTTGGGAGTTGGGAGAAATTCGAGCAATAATTCAATCAATTAGGACATATGACAGTTAGTAATAGTCAAAATATGTATTATGCGGCCTATTCTGCGACATGCATACAACTGCGACACCATATGCGCCTACTGCGACATGCGCCTTAATGCGGCTCATGCGCGACATGATATGCGCCTACCGCGACATGCGCCTCATGTGGCTCAACTGCGACATGATATGCGCCTACCGCGACATGCACCTCATTGCAACATGCGCCTACTGCAACATGCACCTTCTACGACATGATATGCGGCTACCGCGACATGCGCTTCATTGCAACATGCGCCTTCTGCGACATACGCCTTCTGCGACATGATATGCGGCTACCACGACATGCGCTTCATTGCAACATGCGCCTTCTGCGACATGCGCCTTCTGCGACATGATATACGGCTACCGCGACATGCGCTTCATTGCAACATGCGCCTTCTGCGACATGCGCCTTCTGCGACATGATATGCGGCTACCGCGACATGCGCTTCATTGCAACATGCGCTTTCTGCGACATGCGCCTTCTGCGACATGATATGCGGCTACCGCGACATGCGCTTCATTGCAACATGCGCCTTCTGCGACATGCGCCTTCTGCGACATGCTGATTATGCTGCAGATGAACCTAGAAATGACCAGAAATTGTTTTGGCCATAACTTCCTCATCCGAAGCCGAAATCAAGTGAAACAAAAGCCAAAACTGCATGAAATTGAATTCTCTACAACATAGAAACACTAGTTTTCGAAATAACCAAGTTTAAAGATCAAAACCAAGAAAAACCAAAAAGTTTACAAACTTAGATCTACAAGAATCCATCCATCAAATCCAAAAATGTCAAGTTCTAAAGAGGCTTAGAATCAAGTAAGGAAGAGAATGGAACAATAAAACTTGAGATCCATCATGAAGCAAGTTTGCACTTGCCTAAGCTCTCTCTCTCTCTTTCTCCTGGTGGTTGAAGAAATTATGATAGGGAAGAAAAAGAATAAATGAAGAGAGAGAAAGGGGAATGGGTTAATAAAGGGTAGTGGTGGTGGTAGGTAGGGGTTTTCTTTTGGTTCATGATGAACCCAAAAGCAAACCAAACCAAGCTAAGTCGAACCAAGCTAAGCCACAACCAATGACATGCCAAAATAACCATGCAGAAAAATATGCAATACGAGTCAAGAATACGTACACGTATACCAAGATACGTAATACGAACCACAGGCATTACAACTCTACCCACCTTCAAAGAATTCCGTCCTCGGAATTTAATCAAGAGGCTAGAATTGCAAGGATAAGCTATACTAATCGTAAGCTATAACAAGCAGTCTATCATGCAGTCATTTATTCAAACAAGAAATTGAAAGCATAAGGCATAAGGAAGACATTATACCTTACGAGTCAAACAGGTCGGGATATCGTGATCGGATATCATCCTCACGCTCCCACGTCGACTCACCCAAAGAGTGATGACCCCAAGCAACTCGGACTAACTTGATAGTCTTGTTCTTGAGGGTCTTCTCTCTTCGGTCCAATATAGACACGGGCCTCTCCTCATACGAAAGGTTGGTACCAACAACCAATTCTGAATGATCCAGGATGTGGCTCGGGTCCGGGATATACCGTCGCAGTTGGGATACATGGAATACGTCATGCACCTCATGTAGCGATGGTGGAAGAGC
This sequence comes from Iris pallida, assembly GCA_029216955.1. Taxonomy (NCBI): domain Eukaryota; kingdom Viridiplantae; phylum Streptophyta; class Magnoliopsida; order Asparagales; family Iridaceae; genus Iris; species Iris pallida. The sequence goes on along the minus strand of JANAVB010030220.1, from coordinate 47,822,127 downwards.
GAGACGATAGATACATCTCCTACTCGCTCCAGAATATCGAACGGCCCTATATACTTAGGACTAAGCTTTCCTCGTACGCCAAAACGAATGACGCCGCGGTTAGGCGAAATCCTCAGGAATACATGGTTACCGACAGAAAACTCAAGAGGGCGCCGATGAGAATCGGCCCAATGACGATGGCGATCTTGGGCAACTCGAAGATGATCTCTGACTCTTTTGACCACTTCAACAGTCTGAGCAATCATTTCCGGACCAAGCATCTGCCTCTCTCCGACATCGTCCCAGGCTAGCGGGGATCGACACTTCCTACCATACAATGCCTCGAACGGAGCCATCTGGATACTGGCTTGGAAACTATTATTGTACGAGAACTCCACCAGGTGCACGTGATCTTCCCACGAACCATCGAAGTCGAGTGTACAAGATCGCAACATATCTTCAAGAGTCTGGATCGTACGCTCCGACTGGCCATCTGTCTGCGGGTGATAAGCTGAACTGAACTGGAGGTGAGTTCCCAAACTTTCTTGCAAGCTACGCCAAAAGTGCGACGTAAATCTTGAATCTCTGTCTGAAGTGATACTGACTGGTACACCGTGCAACCTGACAATCTGCCGGAGATACATCTCCGCTAGCTGAGCCGTCGACTGACCAACTCTGAACGGGAGAAAGTGAGCCACCTTCGTGAGCCTGTCTATAATAACCCAAATAACGTCTCTGCCAGCCGGGGTTCTAGGCAATCCAGTCACAAAATCCATGGTTACATGCTCCCATTTCCACTCTGGAATCGGCAACGGTTGAAGTAGTCCAGCTGGTCTCTGATGTTCAGCCTTAACTTGTTGGCAGACTAAACAACGAGAGACAAACCGGGCTATCTCCCTCTTCATGCCATTCCACCAAAAGTGCTGGCGGATATCACGGTACATCTTCGTGCCACCGGGATGAATGGAATACTGCGAACTGTGGGACTCTGCCATGATCTCCTGTCTGATATCTCCACTGGGTACACAAAGACGCTTGCCATGTCGAAGTGTACCGTCTTCATGAATGCATAACTCTGGTCTTCGTCCTGCCTCACACTCTGCTCTAAGTCGCTGAAGCTTGGAATCTGTCGACTGCGCCATCCGGATCCTCTCGACTATAGTGGACTGGACTTGCATGCTGGCCATCAATGCCACACTGGAAGGGAGGACAATTTCTATACCCATCTTCTGAAGATCGGCTAACAGTTCTGGTTGTGCTGTCAGGAAATAAACTCCTGTCCTCCTGCTCAATGCATCTGCAATAACATTGGCCTTCCCTGGGTGGTACTGCAAGTTGACATCATAATCCACAAGCAGCTCTAGCCATCTCCTCTGACGCATGTTGAGATCCTTCTGGGTGAAAACATACTTCAGGCTCTTGTGGTCGGTGAAAATTTCCACCCTATCTCCGTATAGGTAGTGCCTCCACAACTTAAGTACAAACACTACTGCTGCCAGCTCCAAGTCATGGGTTGGGTAATTTCTTTCATGATCACGAAGTTGTCGTGACGCATAAGCTATTACCTTCCCATGCTGCATCAGAACACATCCTAAACCTCTGCCCGAAGCATCACAATACACTGAGAATCCTCCAGTTCCATCTGGAAGCGTGAGAATAGGAGCCGTCATCAAGCCTCGCTTCAACTTCTCAAAGGAATCCTGACATTCTGTTGTCCAAGCAAACTGCACATCCTTGCGGGTCAACTGGGTCAATGGTGCTAAAATTCGAGCAAAGTCTGAAACAAATCGCCGGTAGTAGCCGGCCAAGCCAAGAAAACTACGGACTTCTGCCACTGTGCTAGGTACCGGCCACGTTTCAATGGCCACGATCTTCTGGGGATCCACTTCTACTCCCCCTTTGGTGATAATATGACCCAAGTATGAAATGCGATCGAGCCAGAACTCGCATTTACTGAACTTGGCATACAACTGGTGCTCTCTGAGAATATGAAGAACAACCCTAAGGTGTTGCTCATGCTCCGCTTCACTCTTGCTGTAGACCAGGATGTCGTCTAGGAACACAATCACGAACTGATCCAAATAAGGCATAAAGATACGATTCATGAGGTCCATGAATACAGCCGGCGCATTGGTTGCTCCAAATGGCATCACAAGGAACTCCCAATACCCATATCTAGATCTGAAAGCTGTCTTCGGGATGTCCTGCTCTCTGACTCTGATCTGATGGTATCCTGAGCGCAAGTCGATCTTCGAAAATACTGACGCCCCTCTGAGTTGATCAAACAAGTCATCTATCCTCGGGAGAGGGTATCTGTTCTTGATTGTCACCGAGTTCAAGGTACGATAATCAACACACAATCTGGACGTACCATCCTTCTTTTTCACAAGAAGCATCGGGGCTCTCCAAGGCGATCCACTAGCACGAATGAATCCCTTGGTTCTGAGTTCTTCAATCATCTTGTACAATATCTCAAGCTCGGACGGCGCCATCCTGTAGACTCTCTCTGACACTGGGGCTGTCCCGGGAATCAAGTCGATGGTAAACTCGATCTCTCGCTCTGGCGGCATCCCTGGAAGCTCTTCTGGGAAAACATCTGGAAACTCTTCGACTATCCGAGGTAACTGTACTGCTGCTACTGCCATCCGCAATACTGGAGGAGAAGGTTCAACTTCGCCTCAGGAGAAAGAAAACTCTGGCTCTCCGGGAATGCTAAAAACAACCCTGCCAATGTGGCAGTCTATCCTAGCATACTGGTCCCTCAACCAATCCATCCCTAAGACCACATCATAATCGGCCATCGGGAACTCTATCAATCTAGCGGAGAATTCTCTACCGCTAACTACGACCCGACACGAGGAAAACACTCTATCTACTCCCACAAGTCCGTTACCAGTAAGTATATTGAGCCTTATTGATAATGACTCGGGCTCCAGTCCTACCCGTGTCGCAAATCGTGCAGACATAAATGAATACGAGGCACCAGAATCAAATAATACTGAAGCTGGAAAGGTGTTGACGAGAATAGTACCTGCCACCACCTCACCTGGTGCTATTCCTTCTTCTCCCATGGTCAAAGCCAGCACTTGACCATGTCCTCTAGGTGCGGGTCCCCTCTGCTAAAAATTCCTCTGCCTGCTCTAGATCAGGGCTTGGGCTTGGGCATACTGCTGCGGTCTCTGCTGCTGGAATGCCTGGGCCTGCGTCGACAATGGCCTCGGGAACGGGTACTGCAGCTGCTGCTGCTGCTGGACTGGTGCTGGTCCTCTAACTGAAGGACTAGAGAAGGCGGATGAACTCCCTCTGTTCGGGCAATTCCCAACCCTGTGGTCCGGGGCACCACAAACCAAGCACAAACCCTGTGCTCTGCGACATTCTGATACCACATGTCCTGGCTTCCCGCAGTGTGAACATCCCACTGCGGAAGACTGCTTCTGCTTCTGCTGCTGAGGGTGCGTCGGGGTGGAATGCTGAACCGACGTCACTGAGGCCGCCCGCCTCGGAGCTCCAATGGTCAAAGCCCTGGCTGCCGGGGCTGGTGCTGATGACTGGTTCATCTGACCGTGAGATCGCTTCCGACCTCCGGTCCTATCCACGATCCTCTGGGAGGTATACTCATGCCTCCGGGCTGCTCTCAATACTGCATCAAAGGTCTGATGCTCAAACTGCTCCACCGCCAATAAAATCTCCAGATGAAGCCCCTGCTGGAACCGCTGGGCTCTATCAAACTCGGTCGCCACCAAGGTGGGAGCAAACTGACTAAGCCTGGAGAACTCGGTCGCATATCCATCGACCGTCCTGCCCATCTGCTTCAGATTGGTGAACCTCGTCTGTAGATCATACCGAGCTACAGCATCAAAATACTTGGTCTGGAATCTCTCCCTGAATACTGCCCATGAAATAGGGGCCACTAATCCATCGGCCTGCGCTGTCCACCAGCTGCGAGCAAGATCTAGTAACTGCAGGCGCACTACGGCCACCTTCTCGGCTTCTGGAGTCTTGGCTGCTTCTAGAATCACCTCTGTGTCCTGAAGCCATGCATCTGCAGCGATCGCATCTTCACTGCCGTCGAAGAAGGGAGGGTTCAAGCGCTTGAAGCTGTTGGCCGCGCTATTACCCTGATGACCTCCTCTGGTCAAAGCGTCTGCTACCGCCTGGTGTAAGGCATCTCCGCGACGATCCTGGGAAGCTAATAGGGACCTGATGAGACCTGCCAAAGTGCCATCATCAGGCTCTGCAGGCTGGACGGGCTGAATTGGGGGTTCTCCTTCAGTAGGCATGACTCTGGAGGCTACTCCTGAATGCTGGGCTTGATCTCCAGGTTGTTGCTGGTCCGCGGGAGGTGCTCCGCCTTGCTGATCGGTAGGTCCAGGAACAATGCCGCTGAAGAAGACGACATAGGAAACAATAAGGAAGGACCAGGACAGATCAACGATACAAGCATGTGATCAGGTCAAGATTTTCAGGGATCAAGAGGATACGAGTAGAGATCAAGGGCGAGTACTGATTGAGACATCTATTCGGTAAACCCTCATATTTCTTGATTTACAAGGCCTGCATGGGCCACCACTAAAACTATGTCACGCCCCAGAACCAGAATACTGGAGAGCGGGGGCGTACATAGCCAGCTACGTATATTGAAGTGCAACCCACCTCGCTATACGGTCACGGCTGTCTAGATACATGAGGGTTTAACTACAAGCCAACAGTCTTCTATGGTCATGAACAAGCCTATTGTCTCAATCACAAGCAAGTAATAGTAGTTACAAGATGTCAGAGCACCAAATATATAATAGCAAGGCGTCCCATACATTACATATTGGATGATCATGAAGCTAGTCGTACAAAATGTCAGGACTAGCAAGAGTTCAGTCATACATGATCAACCCTAGGATTTGTCAATCATGTTACAGCCCATAGGCAGACAGTAAATAAAGGTGCAATACGAGCTAACACGTGCTCGCCGGCTAAACGCCTCAAAAGAATAATTTTACAAATAGAGTTGGAGGACAAAAGAAACCCACTCGTTGCCCTGGTTACGCCTGGTGGTCACCATCGGGTTGGAAGACAGGTGGATCCTCTGTTGCTGCTCCGATATCTGGCCACACAAAACCAGCTGGATCAGACCCCAGAAAGAGCAAGTGCCACAAAGGAGGCTTCACTTAGGAACTAAAACCAGCATATCACAAATAAATAGTTAAGGTAATTAAAAGATACTGATAATAACTGAGATAATCAATAATATATTGAGCACAGAGAAACCATTCAAGTGGCCAGACTGCAACCCTTAAACCAAACAAGGACCGGGGTTGCAATCCTTCGCCTGAATAGAAACCCGCCTCAATTACTATTGATAAGGTAACAAGATAATAAACGAAAAGAGGACGCAGAACTGCTCCGGAAGCCAGGTTACAACCCTTAAACCAAACAAGGACCGGGGTTGTAACCCTTCGCCTGAACAGAACTGGACCCCTGATCTTTATTGTTAAGGCCAGTATAAATAATCATGGTATTGAAGTAAAGGTAAAACATGACGAGCATGACAGGGGGTTACAATAAGACAATAAACGAAGAGATGACACAGAACTGCTCCGGGAGCCAGGTTACAACCCTTAAACCAAACAAGGACCGGGGTTGTAACCCTTCGTCTGAACAGAACTGGACCCCTGATCTTTATTGTTAAGGCGGACACAATAAGCAGGACGATATATGATAAGATAACCATGGAACTATTCAGATAGCCAAGTTACAACCCTTAAACCAAACAAGGACCGGGATTGTAACCCTTCATCTGAACAGAACTTGGTATTCCATCATTTATCGATACAAGAAATCATGTCCTGATACAATCTTGTACAGGATCAGGATAAGACTAAGATGGAATAAACTACATCCAATCAATCATGGCCAATCAAGAGTACGGCTTGATACTTTTAACTAACTAGGGTTATCACAGGCCTAGTTACTAGCAAGATGCAATGAGATTATCCCAACAGCCACAAGCCCTGCAGACCATCCGGTTATCCGGGTCGAATGTCCGTTTATGAAGGGTGTACCACATGACTGTGTGCTGGAAATATGCCCTACTCGTCGGTAGGCTACAAGTCCACTTAATGCGCCCAGATAACGGGATTGCCTGTAGCTGGGAATCTCTTCATGACTACTGAATCGTTCTTAGTTAATTAGCCTTAGTCAATTTCAGTAGGTAACCCTGACCGTGGTACTCAGGGATCCCCATCCTAGACATGATGCAAGACAGTACCAGTTTATTTGTACAAACGCAATCGCCCACGGTGTCCAGGTCATTCACACTTGTCATGTCAGGCTAGCTGTCATAACAGCATGTCGAGACATATCATGCCAGTTTACTTGTCAAGAGTGCACCACAGCGGGCCACTATCGTGTTCTATTCTTACATTATCATGAGTGAGAGAACTTGCATAAAATAATTAGTGACCTATTCTTGAAGCCAAGAAAAAGATCTACAACTTTCATGTTGGGAGTTGGGAGAAATTCGAGCAATAATTCAATCAATTAGGACATATGACAGTTAGTAATAGTCAAAATATGCATTATGCGGCCTATTCTGCGACATGCATGCAACTGCGACACCATATGCGCCTACTGCGACATGCGCCTTAATGCGGCTCATGCGCGACATGATATGCGCCTACCGCGACATGCGCCTCATGTGGCTCAACTGCGACATGATATGCGCCTACCGCGACATGCGCCTCATTGCAACATGCGCCTACTGCGACATGCACCTTCTGCGACATGATATGCGGCTACCGCGATATGCGCTTCATTACAACATGCGCCTTCTGCGACATGCGCCTTCTGCGACATGATATGCGGCTACCGCGACATGCGCTTCATTACAACATGCGCCTTCTGCGACATGCGCCTTCTGCGACATGATATGCGGCTACCGCGACATGCGCTTCATTGCAACATGCGCCTTCTGCGACATGCGCCTTCTGCGACATGATATGCGGCTACCGCGACATGCGCTTCATTGCAACATGCGCTTTCTGCGACATGCGCCTTCTGCGACATGATATGCGGCTACCGCAACATGCGCTTCATTGCAACATGCACCTTCTGCGACATGCGCCTTCTGCGACATGCTGATTATGCTGCAGATGAACCTAGAAATGACCAGAAATTGTTTTGGCCATAACTTCCTCATCCGAAGCCGAAATCAAGTGAAACAAAAGCCAAAACTGCATGAAATTGAATTCTCTACAACATAGAAACACTAGTTTTCGAAAATAACCAAGTTTTAAAGATCAAAACCAAGAAAAACCGAAAAGTTTACAAACTTAGATCTACAAAAATCTATCCATCAAATCCAAAAATGTCAAGTTCTAAAGAGGCTTAGAATCAAGTAAGGAAGAGAATGGAACAATAAAACTTGAGATCCATCATGAAGCAAGTTTGCACTTGCCTAAGCTCTCTCTCTCTTTCTCCTGGTGGTTGAAGAAGTTATGATAGGGAAGAAGAAGAATAAATGAAGAGAGAGAAAGGGGAATGGGTTAATAAAGGGTAGTGGTGGTGGTAGGTAGGGGTTTTCTTTTGGTTCATGATGAACCCAAAAGCAAACCAAACCAAGCTAAGCCGAACCAAGCTAAGCCACAACCAATGACATGCCAAAATAACCATGCAGAAAAATACGCAATACGAGTCAAGAATACGTACACGTATACCAAGATACGTAATACGAACCACAGGCATTACAGTTTACTAGCAAAAAAAATAATTTTTAAAGTTAAAAAAATTGAAATGGCAAGGGTAATATCCTTACCCTCCCTACCCTGACCTTCAGCTACCCTGTGAGGGTAAAGGACAAGGACGGGTAATGGGTATTGGTTTTTTGGAAGAGGGCTACCCTACCCTACCCTCATGACTCCCCTAGGATATCAAAAAAATGTCAATACCCTACCCTGTCCTGCCCTCTTCCTGCCCTTACCCTACCCTACCCTACCCATCGCCACCCATATATATATGTCATGGGGTGCGGATAGCCGTGTCCAACTTACAGTCTTTACGCTTATAGGTGGTTGTTGAATGATGTTTTTTTTTTTTTTTTTTTTTTTTTTTGAGTCGTCCATATATATATATATGTCATGGGGTGCGGATAGCCGTGTCCAACTTATAGTCTTTACGCTTATAGGTGTTTGTTGAATGATGTTTTTTTTTTTTTTTTTTTTTTTTTTTTTTTTTGAGTCGTCCATCTTTTGATATCTTCCCAAAAACAATTCATGCTTGTTCCCTCAACAAATCAGATCTACTAATTTGTCATTGTCAATTGAGTAACATATTTTCCCCATATTGTCTACAGTTATTTCATTGTTGTTGTTACTGGATCATGTATGCGCATATTAGGCTCATTCGTTGGCACATTTATTATTTTTCTATGTTGTTGTTTTTCTGCAGGGCATCTGACCTCGAAGAGCGATGTCTACAGCTTCGGCGTTTCTACCGGCTCATAAACCCTCGTCTGGAAGGCAGCTTCTCGATCAAAGGTGCCCAGAAGGCCTGCCCAATTGGCTTATCTATCTTTATTTTTTAACATAGATAAATAAATCTCTCACTATTTAAAAAATGAATAGACTTATCTTTAAGATAGAGATAAGTTTATTTTTCAAAGGAGTGATTTTTTTTTTTTAAGTGAAAGAGATTAGAAAAAAATCATACGTGTATTTTTTCAACATATATATATATATATATATATATATATATATATATATATATATATATATATATATATATATATATATATATATATATATATATATGTGTGTGTGTGTGTGTGTGTATAAAAGCACTCTGGAAATATTCATTTGTCACGGCATTCTCTGTCACGTCCTATTGAAATATTCATTTGTTGAATCATTTGCCACGGCATTCCTGTCACGTCCTCCATTACCATAGGCTAACCTTTGAGCCACATCTTTTCTAAATGGTGTCTACAGCTGAAATTCTTGGATAATGACACTTATTGGGAATGTTATGAAAACAAAAATGGTTGAATAAAACATAGAAGGGCTATAGCGTTTAGATCCTAAATTTTATACAATTGAAAAGTTTGGATTTTAGACTTTTATTTTTGTTTTGTTTTTTCCATTATACCATGAACATGAGTACAAGACAACAACCAATACATGCTAGAAAGAAAGGTTTAATAGGAAAAAAAAATCATGATCCAAAATTTTTAATTGAACATGTTAGGACTTAAACTTTAAGCTAATAAAAAAAATATGATCTAAACGCTAATTAGTCCCCCCCCCCCCCAAAAAATAAAGCATTCTTGTGTTCGTGGTTAGAGACTCTACTTATCATGGTCTCGAAAAGATCAAAATATATTCAATTCTTACTCTTATATATACTAGTATATATGTACGCGTTGTACCTATTTCATACTATTTGAAAATAAATAAATAATACATAATTATCTAACTATCCATTAATATATACTAGTTTTATAATTTTTTATTACTTGAGAAGAGCAAACTAGGGGTGAGCAAATACCAACCGATACTGAAAAATCGACCAAATACCGATTAAAAATATACCGAAAAACCGAACCGAAATTATGTACCGATACCGAATTGCCGAACCGACTAAATTACAGTATAATGGTAATGGTAACGGTTTGAGTGTAATACCATACCGAAAATACCGAACCGAACCGATTCACACACATATATATACACACACACGCGCGCGCACATTTTTTAATGTTGTTCATGATTAATTTTACACTACTCATTTTCAATTTTATCTTTGTTTTGGTTGGTTTCTAGAAATTGGAATGGATTTTAGTGAACTTGAATTTATGTTAAGAATGCTAAGAATTGAGTTTTTGATCTTTTGAGCTTATGTTTTTGTGTTCTCATAGAATTTTGAAGTGAATTTTGGTTACTTAAACTTATACTAAAGATTAAACTTAGTGACCGCGTTTGATATTTTAAGCTCATTTTTAGGTGTTTGCGACTTGTTACATATTGTTCTAATAATTTTGATTAATTGTTTGGTTGGTAGAGGCTTAGCTTTAAAATTAATGCTTCCAAAAAAGTTAAAAAAAAATATTACAGGTTAAGAGGTTCTACAATTTTAAGTGTGTTAATTGATCAAATATTAATTGGTAAAATATCGATACCGAACAAAAACCGATCGAATACCGATTTAACCGAAACCGAAAAAACCGATTCTAAATGGTACGATATTGATATTGATTTTTCAAATACCGATTTAAAAAAATACCGAAAAAATTGACTAAATATCGACCGATTATACCGACGCTCACCCATAGAGCAAACAATGGAGAAATTGTTCATGCGAAGATTGTTGAATAATGACATTAATTACCCTCGAAATCCTTTTGCCACTCTTCAAATTCACACTCATAAGACATGTCTGGTATTACTACATTTTGAAAAGCATTAGAAAATTTAGAAAATAAGTTTCCCCTTTTAGAAGAAGAATAAAACTAGTTGTACTAAACTCCAAAACAATTAGGTTGAGCTAGTTAATTTTTTATATTACTCTAATAGCAAGAAAGTTGATATTGCTACCTATCTAAAGTCTTGTTTTTAATCACATAAAGATGAGATAATTTATTCTACTTACATTCAACACAAACATATTTGTGTACCTAGTAGAAATATGTGATACCTACGAGGTCGGATGCAAAAATTTAAGAGAAGAGGATCAACCTTAAATATAAAAAAAAAAATCCAGAAATAAAATTATATACTAAAAAATAATATAGTTTTTCACATATCTTAAAAATACTAATTTTTTGGCTTATCAACTAACATTCATGACTAAGTAGGTAGTTGAAAAAGAAAATTTTTAACTTATGTAAATTTCAGTTTCTAATTTTTTGTTGTGAGAAGCTCATCATTGTCACGTTATAACTTTTTGTAGCATATTGTTCATTTTAATATTGTAATAATATATGTAACGTCTAGCTGCTATATAGTAACTTGTTAAGAAAAAAAACTCTTTTGAGCTGTTTAGTATAAACTAAAAAAAATTGGAGTGGGAGTCAGTTGACCCCCACTTGACCCAGGGTCGGCCCTGAGGTATGTCGGACAAGTCTTGGGACTTGGACAACTAAGGTGAGCATTCGGTTAATTCGGTTCCAACCGAACCGAATAACCGAAAGCCGAATAAGCAAAATCGAAACCGATCCGAATTTGTCCATAACCGAATTAAACCGAATTAAATCGATTCGGTTTCGATCTATTCGGTTTATTTGATTTTTCGGATTATTTGCACATTTTTTTGTTAATATATATAGTAACTAAATATACCTAGATATATTTAGTATATACTTATAGTATATACATATATATATTTAGTGCGCGCGCGCGCACACACACACACACACACACATATATATATATATATATATATATATTAATTTTTTTTATTCGGTTTTGGACCAAAATCGAACCGAATTTTTTAAACCGAACCGAATATCTTATTCATTTCGGTTCGATTCGATTCGATTCGGTTTTCGGTTCAAAACTGAATAATGCTCACCTCTATGGACAACCCTCCAGGCTCAGTATAATCCCACCAAAGGTCAGGGTCACGAATGACTACCAGAACCAGATGACAGTAAAGATCAAGAATAAACAAATTAGCTCCAGAATAGAACAATCCAATTTTCTGGGCCGGCCCTGACCCCATGTGTCTCCGCCATGGTACCCATCTAAAGTTCACCAATCATCTTATATGAACCATTATTTAAGATACTAGTACGTTGAAATGGTGACACAATCCATTGCGCAAGGTTACTACGTATCAATGCATTAATATTATAATAATAACAACAATATATTAATTTTTATTTATTTATTGTTTTAGCTTCAATTATTAACTGAATTAGGAGACTTTGACCATAGATTTAATATTACCCATAGATTGGTCTGAACGAATCAGAGAGTTTCGCTTGCTTCTTAATATTTTATAAATATACCATAAATTTCTATATTATAAAAGGGTTTCAAAATGGTTCAATCTTTAGTCGTCTAAGTCGCGTATATCATCAATTTTTTTTTTTAAAATAAAATAAAATATTAAAATTAACTACTTTTTTATTTATTTTCTGTGTGGATAACCGAATCATCTCTCCCCACGTAAAAAATTAGAAACCACCCAATACTAAATTATATAACTAATTACATAATATTATCTAATTAAACACATATTCATAATTTAAAAAATAATCATAACAAATTATATTAAAATATATTGAAACTAAATTTAAAATAAATTAATTTAATTTTTATATATTTTATGGATTTAATACTATCATTGATTTTGTTTTGGTGATGGTGACTAGTAAAAAAATGGAATAAATAAAGGAAAAATTTGAGTGGCACCCCACATTTGTTACGCTTATTTAAGGTGCACCCCACATGATTACATTAATGCATAACACCCCCCACTTCACACGTTTTCCGTCGGAGACTAACGGTTGACCTATTTTGGGTGTTATTTGTGACCAAAATAACCCTCACGTGATCCAGGTAGTGACATTAAATGGGAAAACCCTAAACTACCCTCTCTTCTTTGAATGACCCTCTCTCTTCCCTCCCTCTCTCTTCCCAACAGAAACCCTGTCATTCCAAAACTCACCTCTCTCTCTTCCACTCCCTCTTCTCTCCCGTCGAAATTTCCCCCGTCACCGCACGCCGTGGTCGTAGCAAAGACCCAGGTATGAAACCGACCTCGCTCTTCTCTCCCTTCTTTCTCTTTCGCATAACCACGCTCAAATACCGATCGTTTCCCTTTCTTTCCGAATTCTGTCAGTCGAAACGTCCAGAAGAGTCCATGGCGAACCAAACACCCAGGTACACCCATGGCGAACCCTTTCTTTCCCTTTCTTTTCCATCTTTTTAATCGATTATCTTTCGTTTTTCATGATTTTCCATAAATTGTACACTGGAAAATATTTGTATTTGTTTACATTTGTTAAAGTGATTAGGGTTTTCCCAAAAATTGTGCACTGGAAGCGTTTTTAGGTTACGATTTAGGGTTTCTTTATGCATAGGTTTTCCACCTTTTTATTCGATTATTTTTGTTTTTCAGGATTTTTCATAACTTGCACACTCGAAATTATTTGTATTTCGTTATTGTATGAAAGTGATTAGGGTTTTCCCTAAATTTGTGCACTGTTAGGGTTTTTAGGTTACGTATTAGGGTTTCTTTCCCTTAAATTGTACACTGTATGTAAGTAATGTTTGTATATCTGAAATTAGGGTTCAAATGTATTGTTTGTCTATAACAGTGTGAAATGTAGTGTTCATATGTGACTTTAGGGTTCAAATGTGAAATGTAGTGTTCAGAAATGATAAATGTAGTGTTCATATCTGTTTGTAGTGTTCATATGTGAAATTAGGGTTCAATTGTGAAATGTAGTGTTCATATCTGTATGTAGTGTTCATATGTAGTGTTCACATGTGAAATTAGGGTAATTAGGGTTCAAATGATAAATGTAGTGTTCATAACTGTATGTAGTGTTCACATGTAGTGTTCATATGTGAAATTAGGGTTCAATTGTGAAATATAGTGTTCATATCTGTATGTAGTGTTCATATGTAGTGTTCACATGTGAAATTAGGGTTGAAATGTTAAATGTAGTGTTCATATCTGTATGTAGTGTTCATATGTAGTGTTCATATTTGATTATACAGGAAGTACATGCTTAGGGTCCATTTTAAGGGTAGTTCAATTGCTGTTGAAGTGGATCCAGACTTTATTAGCCTGCTGGATTTACCCTATACAGTTGAAAGTAACCATTTAGAGGGGGTTTATAAGTACTATTGGATTGATGACCTGAAGAATGGGGAGACAGTGGAGCTCCTCACTGATTCTGGGTTGTTGGACATGCCAAGAAGCAAAGGATTTGTGGGAGATGCAAGCTACCAGCTCATCATAATGCAAGAGGGTGCCAAGGAGGACCAGTTGGGGGAAACACTAAAAAACCAAGGGCACCATGTCCACCAAGACCACAAAAAGAACCAAGACCTACAAAGCTACCAAGGAATACAAACCATGTTTACAAGAGACCAAAGGTTTTAAGGGGAAGGAGGAAGGCACCACAGCAATCAAGTGATTCCAATGCAAACCAAGGAGTTCCAGTGGAAGATTTGATACAAGCTAATTTAGTCAATGTACCTGGAAGGGCTGATGGCATTATAGGATGTCTACCACCAAGGGGAACAAACAACTCAGTTTTCAGACCACCATGGAGAGTCAATAGCAGCAGCAGTAATGTGCAGCAATAGCACATTAATGTGGTTTCAACAGTTTGTGCAGTGAACATTTTGTGAAGAGAACAAGTCATCTTAGTGATGTAATGTGCAGTTAACTTGAACATTTTCTGAAGTAAGAAAAGCTACTTGAACATTTTCTGTAATCTGCAAAGCTGCTTGAACATTTTCTGATGTAATGTGATGTAATCTTTTGTAATCTGCAAAGCTACTTGAACATTTTCTGAAGTAAGTGAGCTGCAGTTGAATTGCAGATGAATTGATCTTGTTATATATCTTGTTAGATATCTTTTTAGATATCTGCAGTTGAATTGCAGATTGTTTTGTTATATATTTGAATTGCAGATATCTTGTAATCTGCAGATATCTTGTTGATGTATATTTGAATTGTTAGATATCTTGTTGATGTAATCTTTTGTAATCTGCAGATTTCTTGTTATCTACTTGAACATTTTCTGCAGTTGAATTGATATTTACAGATTGTACTTCAAATATACTGTTTTGTTACATATTTACAGTTCTTTCCTCTTGTGCAGTTGATCTTGTTAATCTTGTTAAGCTGCAGTCCAGTTGATCTTGTTAATCTTCAAATGCAGTTCTTTCCTCTTGTGCAGTTCTTTGCACTTCAAATATACTGTTTTGTTACATATTTACAGATTGTAATCTCCTCTTTTGTAAAGTTAGATATCTACTTCTTTCAACATGCAAGAATTTTATATTTAAATACAAGCAACATTTTTTCAAAGTTTCCCACGCCAAACAATTCATAGCACCAATTTTCCAGATTCATAGCAAGAATTTCAAAGTTACTTTCAACAAAAAAATTTTCCAAAGTTACTTTCAACAAACAATTCATAGCAAGAATTTCATAATTAATTACAAGCAACATATTACATACCAACATTTTTTCCAAAATTTCTACACAACTCTTCTAAAGTTGTGTTCAATACAATTTGTACAGGAATTTCAGAGTTACTATCACTACTTGTAGCCTCGTTCAACCATTTGAATGCATTGTTACACTTCGTGCATTGCAAGAATCTTCTTCCCTTGCTGTGACTCCTCTTCGACATTAAGATGACTCTCCTTCCTCCACAATTTGGATTAGGGCAAATGGTTTCCCTCCAAGGACAATTTCTTCTCCAATGACCTAACTCACCACAGGTGAAACAACCTTCTCTTTCAGTGGTTGAAGATGAAATTCCTGAGCTTGAACACAACAGCGCAACATCCAGCCATTGAAAATCCGAGCAGATGGGGCATTTCAAAAATTTCCGACCGGGATTGCCTTCGGTTCTGGACTTCGAAACGTACCTAATCCCCTTGCAACCTCCGATCTTGCATGGTGAGCTCAAATAAGCACATTCGTCTGCAAGATGGGTGTTCATCGAGCATATTTGACATTTGTCCTAAACAAAATAGAAAATCTGACGAATTGAGACAGCGAAACCACAGAAGCAAAGGCTTTCATACATTAAAGGAAAAAAATTAGGTCAATTTTACATTACCTTGCTTCCAAAGTCGGCCATGGAGCTCGGATTTGAAAGGGAGAGGAAAGCTTCGGGTTTAGGTCAGAGCTGAAGGAGAGAAGAGAGAGAACGTTATTCCTAATGTAGGCAAGAAGAAAGGGCAATTTAGGTAGTTCACATTTAAGTTTCACTCACCTGAACTCACCTGGATCACGTGAGGGTTATTTTGGTCACAAATAACACCCAAAATAGGTCAACCGTTAGTCTCCGACGGAAAACGTGTGAAGTGGGGGGTGTTATGCATTAATGTAATCATGTGGGGTGCACCTTAAATAAGGGGCTGTTTGGTTAGCCGAAACTCGGCTGAAACTACTCAAAAATTTGTAACTGCACGAAACTTGAATCAGTTCAAGTGTTTGGTTGCTACAAGGAAACTCCATGAAAGTGAACTGAATTGACATGTTGCAGTTCCTGTCCCCCCAAATTTTCTTCACTTTCACATCCTAACTTTTTTTAGGAAACTCCATGAAAGTGAACTGGACGTGGCGGCGCTGGGCGACGTGGGGCCGGTGACCACCTTGACGCGGGGCGCTGGACGCGGCGGCACTGGGCGACGCGAGGCCGGCGGCCACCTTGGACAGAGGCGCTGGACGCGGGGCCGGCGGCCACCTTGGACGCGGCGACGCTGGCGACGCGGGGCGCTGGACGCGGCGGCACTGGACGACGCGAGGCCGGCGGCCACCTTGGACAGAGGCGCTGGACGCGGGGCCGGCGGCCACCTTGGACGCGGCGACGCTGGCGACGCGGGGCGTTGGACGCGGCGGCACTGGACGACGCGAGGCCGGCGGCCACCTTGGACAGAGGCGCTGGACGCGGGGCCGAGGTGTACTTGCCGAGGTGTGGGGGTGGACGACGACGACGACGCAGGCGGAGGAGAGTGGAGAGAGGGAAAGGGAGATGACGGAAGAGGGGGGCGGGGGTTTTCTTTCTGTGGGCTGGAGAGAGAGGAGAGGGAGAGAGTGATTTATATTGTAATAATAATAATAATAATAATAATAATAATAATAATAATTTAAATTAATTATATGTTAATTAAAACTTTATTAGTGTGTAATTTTTAATCTCTACACACAATTATATTTACTAATTATATTAATTAATTGCATGAAAGAAAACAAATCATATTTACTAACTAAATAAAAATAGGGTAACCATACCTAGGTTTACCATACCTCCAACCAAACTCCTTTTTTTCCACTTTCAACAACCATCCAAACAACGAAACTCCTTATTCCTCCACTTTCATATTTTTCAATTCCATCAACCAAACAACTTTTGGAAACTCAAAATTTATGCGTACGCATCGCGTGCGCAAGTTTCGTTTTTCCACTTTCGCACTTTCATACACTTTCGTGCAACCAAACAGGCCCTAAGCGTAATAAATGTGGGGCACTCAAATTTTTCCATAAATAAAAGCCGCGTCCATCCTCGTTTCCTCTCCTCGTTCATATCAGTCCGTTCTCACGAACGAATTCCAAATCCAAAGTGGGCTTTCGCGGAGATTTCGAACCAGAAAAGAAAACCCTAGGTATCTTCTCTTCTCTTGCTATATAAATTCTCTCTTCTCGATTCCTCTTCTCCATCTTCCTCTCTCTCTCTCTCTCTCTCTCTTTTCTGGACTGCTACTACTTTTTCTTCAGGTGAGGAATTTCCTCTGATGTTGTTTCTTTCCTTCTTCTTCTAGGGTTGGATAGTTTCTATTGATTCTTGAGTATACGTAATTGTTATGTTCTTCCTCGACCCTTTTTTTTTTTTTTTTTGCCGCTGGAGAATGGAACCGTTTCGATTTCGAATCAGCGGACATTTCGAAGATCGGTGTCGTGTCCATGCGCCAATTATTATTGCAGTGAACTGCGTGATTTGGTGTCGTGTATGTGCCGGTGTGACATAGCTAGGGTTTGAGTGGTCGGTCACTGTGTGATGATGTGCTATCACAACAAAAAGTGAAACGAAGAATAGAGTTTGATGCAAAATCCTACCTTTTCTTTTAAACATTAGAGAAAATTTGGGATCATTCACAATTGATGATGATGGTGATGTCTTTGCTAATGTCTAGAAGGTGGCGTCATTATTATTATTATATAGGTAAAAAAGAAAAGAATTAAACTTTTTTTTGATGCCCAGCGTTACACACGGGACTTTGTGCACGCTGCAGTACATGCATTTTGGGCCCACTGCCCCCCAACTCCCACCATCCTTATAAATGGAAGGAATAATACATCCCCTTGGCTCGATCTATTGATCTTACGTGGCTCGATCCGTTTTTATAAATCAAAGGTTTTATGATGAAATATATACTTATCGATACGTACACGACAACTACTTTTGAAAAGTTTGATGTGGGGGCTTGTGGACCTGTAGAGCACTGAGTGTGCTAGCGGATGGTATTTGGGCAATTGCTTTGACTGGTTCTTGTGGACCCCCAGAAACTGAATTCCAACCTCAACTTCCTTATCTATTTTGGTACTAATTCATGATTTTTTCTGAGTCCTTACATTTGTTCAGACGGTATTTCTCCTCTATATATTTTCTGATGTACTATCTTTGTATGCGATATCCTGATAACTGTAAAAAGATTCAGGATTTTTGTACAGACTGTCGATGTTGGTAACTTGATTTTAACTTGTTACCATGAAGCTTTAATTGACGTATTCTTGCTATGAGAAGTGATTTATTTATTGATTGATGACGGAGTCCTTACTTATTTTTCTGGAACAACGACAACAACAATAACAAAGCCTTTATCCCAAATTTTTGGTGTCGGCCGTATGAATCCTCTTCTTCCATTTGGCTATGTTAATGGCCATGTCCTCTGGAACGCTAACAAAAAAAAGTTATATCGTTCTTTAACACTTCAAACCATGTTCCTCTAGGCCTACTTCCAGTGCTAGCGGCTCCATTAACTACTATATTATTACTCCCCCTTACGATATGGGAAGTGATTATTTATTTATTTATTGATGACCTACATATATTTACTGGAAGAGAACAAAAACTTTAAATTGGATATTGTTGTTTGTTTATGGACAATGAATTTCTAATAGGTATATCTTGTGTTTTCTACTATAATATATTTACTCATACGCAGCGGTGATATGTGAAGCTTTTGCCTCCTATACAACAATATTTAATTGTTTAAGTATTTTTTCTAATTGTACTGAAGTGTTGTCCTAATTAACAAGAAGTTACTGATATAATATTAGGTCCTAATAACCTCTGAAGTCACATTATTATAATTGTAATTTTTTTGTTCATGTTAAGTTGGGAGTTATGGGCAATATGGTCTATATTTTATGTTCAAGCCTTGAAGTTATCTGTTTTATTTGTAGATTGGGTATGTTATCCGTTTTTTCTTGTAGACTGGGCAGTATGGAAATTTTTACAGTTCTCTGTGGGTGGGAAGATGAGATTTCCTTGTGTTTTTTCTTGACTCTCTTGATTAGATTTCTCAATGTCTCCTTTGTGACATCTTGGATTCTTGGTGCTTTCCTGAAAAGAGTATTATCCTTTATTATGATTTTTTGTGAACCCTCTTGATTAGTTCTTAATGTCTCCTTTGGTACTTCCATTAAGGACCCTTCATTTGTGGGTGCCTCTTGGTGCTAGGGGCACTCTTTTTACATAGAGGTTCCCTGAAGCTTGAGCTGCTTGTTGAAGCTGGATAGTTGATGAGTGATTGATGGATTTTTCAGGACAATTAAACTACCATGATACCAAGATGTAAACAGAAAGGGCATATTAGCTCTTGAATAAAATCAAAGTAATAGTTCAATTCTGGACGTTTTCCTAGTAATATTTTTGTGTTGACTTCACATCCCTTGTAGCATATGTTACTAAAGTTACAACTTACAAGGACTTAATACACTCCAGTCATGTGAGGAGTCATGTTACAGAGTTACAATGTTTATCCATCCTGAAGAGGAAAGCATTTGTTTAAAATACAAGTATGAATAGGGTATTTAAATTGACCGTTCCATAAGTAAATAACAATGTTCTTGTAGCCATCCATATTGAAAAGTAGTGATGTGGTTTTTCTATCGTTTCGGAATCCTTTTTCTCAACTTTTTCTTCTTCTTCATGTAAATAGATAAATGGGGCAGGCACTCTGTTGCTTACAAGTGGACCAGTCGACCGTGGCAATTAAAGAAAATTTGGGGAAGTTTGATGATGTACTTGAGCCTGGTTGTCATTGTTTGCCATGGATCTTAGGGAGCCAAGTTGCTGGTTATCTTTCATTGCGTCTGCAACAACTTGATGTTCGGTGTGAAACAAAGACTAAGGTACGTGGCTCTTGGGAACTTTTTCGTTTGTTCATATTGTATTGCATTGCATCCGAATATTGAGTAAATCTTCTTTACTTTTCAACCTTAGTGTTAAGCCGGATTACGTGAAAAGTTCCAATAAAGAATTTCTTGGGGTTGATATCAATAACTTGCATCAATTTCCTTTATCTTCCAAATTTTAATGCAGTAGTACTACGTCTTCTAATTGTTCCATGACTAAAATTATGTCATGTTCTCAATTATCCAGCATGATTCATCTATGAGAGGGGACTTCACTTTTAAAAGTAAATGCGGATGCATGATAAATATCTTGCAACAAATGTGTTTCGAGATATGAATTGTGACCTTGATATGTCTGTTTCTTATATTTAAGACCTAGATTGTATGTTGAACAAAATAATAATCTGAATAAATGTTACAAAGAAAACAAATATATAGAAAGTATTATACCTGCAATCGAAACTATTGCCTCTCAAGTCTGTCTCTTGATGTTTCAGGATAATGTATTTGTTACTGTGGTTGCATCTATCCAATATCGTGTTCTTGCTGGCAAGGCGTCTGATGCTTTTTATAAGCTTAGCAACACAAAGGAACAAATCCAATCATATGTTTTTGATGGTAAGATTGTTTACTTCTTCTTTTTTAATTGATCTGAACCGTCGTTTCTTTCCTGCATGTTAATGTTTATCATATGAGAAACCATATAGAAGAAATATTGATATGCAGGGGAAAAGAATAAGAGTAACACACTTTCTTTCTCTAGCTTACATTAATTTCAAGCAGGAAATACTTATTGTGCTTCTTATGTTTTAAGATTAATTGGTTACATTACATTAAGATTATTGATTCTAGAAGTTTGTGATAACCAATACTGTGGTGACGTAAACTATTCTATAAGTCTTAAAGTTACACATGGAATTTGAGGTTTGTTTAGTTTGTGATCATTGATCACCAATACTGCAGTGATGTAAACTATTCTATAATTCTTAAAATTACACATGGAATTTGAAGTTTGTTTTATTAATAAGCATAATAAAATGCAGAAGTAAAAAAATTGTAATTAAATAGTGAAGATCTGGTGGCTATATTGAGTTTCTCTCTTTTATAGTTCAGTTGCACTATAATTTGTTGCTCAAGATCAAGTTAGCAACTATATTAGTTCTTTTTTTTCTCTCTGTCTGCATCTGGATTACATGACTGGGTTGTGCCTTAGTTGATTTGGGTCAGGAAATTTGATAGCCTCGTTCCAGCCAGCTAGCCTTTACTCCAATGTAACCACATCTTGGATACATAGCACTGGTCTCATGTTGTGAGCTTCATCGATGTTGTTGGCCTCATGTAGATGTGTAGTGAGTAGACAGGTTATTTTAAGTTCTTCTGTAGCACCGAACCCCAGAAATCTGATCATTTGATGATTAATGGTGCGTCCTTAAAGAGTTTGTGTTGAAGAAAAAACTTTTGGAAACAATGTGCTACTATTTTTCTTGTGGGGATATATGATCCGTAGGTCTCAGACCCAGGTCTCTTCTACAAAATTTCTAGCACAATGTATGAGACGTCTCCATTGGGCCTAAGCAAGTCTCAGACTCGGGTCTCTTCTACAAAATTACTAGGAGATTGAGACTTTACAACTATGTAAGAGGAGCAGGACGACACCCAATAAAATGCTTAGTTTTTTATTACTTCAACCAGTTTTTCCTTAGTTCTGGGCAGCGGTTGTATGAAAACTCTCATTCATGGTGTGACGTTCTTCATGCATAATCACAATGTCTATCTTAGTTCAACCTCATCCATTCTATTTGCCTTCTTCATGCATAATCACAATGTATATCTTAGTTCAACCTCATCCATCTTTAAATGCAAGTGCTTTAAGTGGGAAATAATCTCTAAAGTTCCTATTATGCACAAAGAACACAATATATATATTATCTAAATAGCTAATGTTGGTAAAGATGTTCTAACCATGGATACAGATCTAATGATGAATATCTTGACTTTTTTGTTCAGCCTTTGTATAGGTCAAATAGTTTTTCATTCATATAGGGATATCTTATAGTGAGATACTTGTGTATATGTTTTTTAGTTTGCAAAAAATTGTGGGTACCTGTTTATGATTCTCTTTGTGGAGGTATTGATACAACACAGTACCATTTATTGATTGTAGAGCCTTATGTCTTATGCTCAACTTCATTAAAAGGGCGTCCGGGTGCCACGAGGCTCCCGCTTACATAGGGTCTGTGGA
Organism: Iris pallida; assembly: GCA_029216955.1. Classification (NCBI taxonomy): domain Eukaryota; kingdom Viridiplantae; phylum Streptophyta; class Magnoliopsida; order Asparagales; family Iridaceae; genus Iris; species Iris pallida. The sequence goes on along the minus strand of JANAVB010030220.1, from coordinate 47,799,800 downwards.
GGGTCAAGATGTGCTCAACTTAGTTCTCTATTGTAATGTTTTGTAAGAGAGATTGAAGTAATAATAATGCTTGATTGAGACTAACAGACCAATCCAGCTTGTGACCATCTCACATACGAAATGGTTTGTATTCGTCTTTTTTTTTTTACTTAATACTTTTAGTCTTCTCTTGTTACCTTTATATATACCAGTTTACAGTGTCATTAACCAGTATTTTTAGTGGTCAATGTTACATATTACATAAGGTGTTTGAAAATAGCAAACTTCTGCTTTAAAGGGGGAAAGCAGTGGATCTCTATTACGTCTACTGTATGAATCCCCATGTAAATATGTTTTTCTTGGTAAGTACTTTATGAACTTGTGCTGTTTGTTGGACAGTTATCAGGGCAAGCGTACCAAAGCTGATCTTAGATGATGTCTTTGAGCAGAAGAATGATATTGCAAAAGCAGTCGAACAGGAACTTGAGAAGGTGCCCTTTTGTTCATGACGTCATTCGTTAGTATTATTTTTTCTTAAATTTGGAATGACCTTGTTTCTGTTATCCTTTACATAGGCCATGTCAACATATGGATACGAGATTGTCCAAACGCTTATTGTGGACATTGAGCCTGATGAACGTGTCAAGAAGGCCATGAATGAGATCAATGCAGGCAAGTTTGTAACAGTTCTCCCCTTTGTATGACCTATATATTCTTTGTGGATTGAAGTGCCTTATAACTTGTTGCTTTCTCATTGAATTGAGTTGTCTTCGGAAAAGACAACTCACACTCAATTATAAGAGAAACAAGAAGTTATTCAACAATGGCATATTAACTGTTGCTATGGAATTTGAAGTTGTAGCCTTTACCACAAGGTTCTCAAACTAAAATTTCATTTGGTACAGCTGCTAGGATGAGAGTGGCTGCAAACGAAAAGGCGGAAGCGGAGAAAATACTTCAGATCAAGAAGGCAGAAGGGGATGCAGAATCCAAGTATCTAGCTGGGCTTGGAATTGCCCGGCAACGCCAAGCCATTGTGGACGGACTGCGGGACAGTGTCCTTGCCTTTTCAGTTAATGTGCCAGGGACAACAGCAAAGGATGTGATGGACATGGTTTTGGTGACTCAATACTTCGATACTATGAAGGAGATAGGGGCCTCTTCGAAGTCTTCAGCTGTTTTTATTCCACATGGTCCTGGAGCAGTGAAGGATATTGCCTCACAGATCAGAGATGGCCTTCTCCAGGCTAATAACACTAATTGATTATCGAGTCTTCAGAGACGGTTGCTTGCAATGAAATATAAATGTGAATGTTTGGTCGATTTACTTTTCCAGTGCCTTTATTTTACAGTTTTAGCAGTGTGGGGTACTCTTACATATATTGTTGGACTATGGAGGGTAGCATGCCTCAGTCTTTACAATAGTAGTGTGTGAATGCGAAGGGTTTGTATGAGTTGTGAATTGTTTCTTGTTATTTCCCTCTTTTATGTGACTCTCCCTATTCTTATGAAAAGAATATATATATACATATATTTGAGTAACTTAGCTGAGCTCTCATTATTGCAGGTATGTTATTTGTTAGGTTTATGCAGGGTTTTCCGCCTTCTTTTCGCTGTTGTCCGCTGAAAGATGTCGTAGAATGCCCCGATTTACCAGGTAAATGTATCCTTTACGAAGCTAAAGGAAATACACATCGAATTGAATTCTTCTGAAAGTTTATGATATTTTGACTGGCATGGATTTTTGCTCAAGTATAATTCAGCTTACATATTAGCAAATTTGCGTCCCAGTTTGCTCCTAGTAGGCTAATATAATTTGACAAAACTTCTTTATTCCTGCCTTCCTCAAGTAAACTTGAAATAAACAGAACAAAATTAAGAAAGACGCAGTTGTTATTTAAGCCGTTCTCCACTAATGATGAGTTGCATGAAAGGAACTGTGATGTTAAGAAATAGATACATACATATAAAACTTGAAGAACGAAAGCAAGGGTGCTTAGCCCACACACAACAAAATATACAAAGCTAAATTGTCCTTCGTCAAAATTATACCAAACCTCCGCCGCACCCCCTCCAACCACGGACGAAACCCACAAGACCCAAAAAAGGGAAAGGAAAAAGAAAAATCATATGTGCTAAGTTATAGCATTTAGCTTGATGTACAATTTTTCTTTCTTTCCTATCAATGATTTGAGTGCTTATTGTACCTAGCTAAATAACTTGATTCAGTTTGTATGTGGAAGGAGATACATTTACCAGATCCCAAATAATATTGTGTGTTACAATGTGCATCATGGTAAGTCTTTGGATCCTCAAATCTAAGGTTCGCATGATCAATATTTACTAAAGAGTCATTGTCAATTTTGTGGCCATTCAATCCATATGTGTATCCTGTGAAATATCTTTTTTTTTTCTCTTCCATATCTAGGCATTTTATATGTAGGAAATAATCACTTGACATGTATATTTAGTCTAAATGACCAATAATGTAAATTACACTTTATATGTTATTGGCTCAAATTATCTAAAATGTACCATAATTCGCTTGGTTAACAAATCAGTATTTTCTGATTGTAAAGAAAGTAGGTGTCTTATGCAATGTTTAATTATTTTTTGTTACGTAATGCAACCAAATGACATCAAATTCCACAAAATGGACGATTGCTTTCCATTATAGCTTTGCCTTTTCACGATCTTAATGATATCCAGGAGACGATGGGTTTGTTCTTGATATAGAAGGAGAAGCAGAAGCCTCTGGAGTACAATGTAAACCTGAAGACGAGGAAGCTGGCCTTGTTTGGGTACTAATCACTTTCAGGTACTTTTCATTTAATCCGACAATTTTTTTTTAGACTTTTCTTCTTGTGGTATATGTTTGAGAAATGTTATTACTTAATACCTTCAACTTCCTTCTTAGTATCAACTGGCACTTTCAACATACATAGAGATCTCTGATTCTGTCCTCTTAAAAGAGTGAATGCCCTCTAAACCTTCTGATACATAAGTGGCAATTAGAGAATTTGGCTGGACATATTCCCTGCTTGATTATTTCAAGATGACTCTCGAGTTGTCAACTTAGCATTTTATACAAAATTACTTTCTTGTTTGTATTTAAGTTTCAATGTTAATATTAGGAAATGGGATAATTACAGTTGAAAAGTTAAAAACATTAGGAGCAATATGAAAAGAGAGAGTTAATATTAGGAAATTACTTTCTTGTTTCTAACAAAAACTAATCGTCGATACCAGACAACAAACGGTAGGGGGATATCTGCAAAAAAAATTAATGATAGCGGTAATATAAAAGTTTTAAAAACATTATGACGTTCCTGTAATAAACCCATTTATTTATTACAGAAAAAAAAAACATATTTGGAGTTTTAGGGTAACTTCTATAAAAAAAAAATCAAAGTTTTGTTATTGTTCTGTCAATTTGGATGTAATTATTTATAGCAAAACAAAAGATAAAGTAATTTTAAATGGTTTATAGCCCAATAATTTAGATTTCATCAGTGGATTTTCAAGTTAATTGTGAAAAATCACATTTGACTATAACTCCTTAAATAACTGAACAATGTATAGGATATTGAGAACATTTGTAGATGCAACTCCAAATATCAAAATCTTCAACCAAATTCTTATTTTTGCCTAGAAAAATGTTACCAATATCAAAAACAAAATATTAAGAAAATTATAAAATTGATCAAGATATTGACCGTTATTTTGAATACATATTGTGTATAATATGTGGATAGCTCTCATGCACTCGTGTATCTTATTACTAGCCTAACTAGCTTCACCAGCAGGATTATTTTCGGCTTCCTCGAGTGCGTAGAGTTGCTTTATTATGTCTTCTTTTTTCGCCTTCAATACGTCAATCTTGGCATCTATTTTCTCCAGTTTAGCCCTCAATTTGGTCGAATCTGTGATCTTTTCCTTATGAATCTTCTCGCTTTTTTCGTCGTGGTTGATAGACTGAGAACCTTCATCTGCCATCTGCACAAATGTATTTATCTTTTAATTGAACAACTTAAAAGAACATGAGCATAAATTAAAGAAAAACATGCCAAAACAAGTACCTTAGATTTTATTCAAGAAAATTAACCACTTAAACGCAAGAATGAATGTTTGGATTCTAAGAAGTCCTAAACCTTCATAATTTATAGCAGATTGCATTTCTTACTATTATTACAATTGGCTTGTCCTTATTTAGAGGAAAGGAATGAGGTTGCATGCAAGAAACAATAAAGTCTTCACTTGGTGAGGAACAAATGAGATCCGGAAGAAGAGGGTAGATATCCTTCTCATTTCATAAGCAAAAATAAAAAATCTACAATCATGATCATTTAATAGAATTTTTATATTCGTCAATTGACCAACTATATTTTATGTCAAATTTTTTTTGTTATCTATATATTACAAACGCTCATATCTACATTGATCAAGATTTTGATGCAGGTAATAATTTTTTTTGTCAACCCAATTATGAAGGTTTCTAATACCATTGCATCTCCTTTTGGTGTTTAACCTTTTGGACTAGAAATTGTTCGAGATAAGTATCATTTTGCTAATCTCGTGAATTCGGTCATTCAAAGCATTGCGAGTTGGTTTACATGGTTTCTATTCAGGGTGTTTAGTTAATGTAATCGTAATTACAAGCTAGATTACATTATATCAGTTTCTTCCAAAACCAATTACGTCATAAAACCAATTTAATTGCGATTACATTACAACTTAAAACTTACAAATTTAAAAAATCACAATAAATAAATAATAACTATTTTTTTAAAATACAGTTTTTTTTATATCTTTTATTTTATTTTAAAATAACCAAATAAATTGGATTGATGATGTTTCTAAAACAATGACAACATAAACAACACAAAAGATAAATATGTTGTTGAAAGCTGCTCAAATTGCATTTTTATTTATATCTATTCTACTATATAATAGGAAAACTTAGATGGTGAAACTTTTGAATTCCGAAAATACTCTTACATACTTATACTAATTAAAAATAGTTCATTAATCTATTCTACTATATAATAGGAAAACTTAGATGGTGAAACTTTTGAATCTATTCTACTATATAATAGGAAAACTTAGATGGTGAAACTTTTGAATTCTGAAAATACCCTTACATACTTATACTAATTAAAAATAGTTCATTAATCTATTCTACTATATAATAGGAAAACTTAGATGGTGAAACTTTTGAATTCCGAAAATACTCTTACATACTTATACTAATTATAAATAGTTCATTAATTTTAATAAGGACAACTTAGTAATTAGGAAGACTACCCTATACTAGTTTACTATAAACTGGTTTCATCAAACAACTTTCTTTTTTTTTAAATATTAGCAGAAAGAAAGCAGCCTTGATAAGCAATCCCAAACAAAGCGAGGCTAAATCCATTTAATAGCCATTTCTAACTGGGCCGTAACTAGTCTGCTAGTTAGAATAGTGGGCCGGGCCCAAGGCCTATAATCCAGCCCACAAAGTAGGGGTGCAACTCGGGCGGGCTAAACCCGAGCCCGATCGGATAAACCCGCTAATGGGTTGGGTTAGGGTCGAAGATACTTGGGTTCGGACTCGGGTTAAAATATTTGAACCCGATCAAAAACCGGGTTGGGCTTGGGTTCATGCATCGGGTTACCCAAAGAACCCGAAACCCGAAATACATATAATATTTTATTTTTCATGCTTCTTAAATGAAAAGTTTAAATCCTAAATTTCTCCACCCAAACTCTTCAACTCCTTATAAAGAATTCTCATTTCAATTTGTATTTTGTAACGATCAAGGCTTGATTGTTATTTGATTATGTGTTTAATATTACTTTTGTTAAAAATTATTTTAAATTTTATATTAGAGTCCAATTAACCCATGGACCCGACCCAACCCGAGCCCAACCCGCTCCTCCGGGCTTGGTCTTGGGCTTCATATATTGAACCCGAGGTTGGGTCGGACTTGGGCCCGGACTAGACTTATGATTCATCGGGTTGGACTTGGGTTAAGCTCAAACCCGACCCAACCCGTCCGAGTTGCACCCCTACCACAAAGGTTTATTCCCTTCCGTTCTCAGACGAGAAAATCACGAGTTGAAGAACTATATCATTATTACGTCAAAGTACCAACGTTTCAGTCCACAAACCAAACACAATCCATCACAGCCGTCTAGTTTAAAGCGGCGAGGATCGAGCGGTCGACATACGTCCAAGTAAATATTACCACAATAAGAAGAAAAAATAATACAATAATAAAAAAAGTTAGATGAGGGTTGGTTTCTTATTTTGCAAGGCTATCCGTCCTCCTATAAATTGTCACCATTTATTCTCTCCACTTCCCCCAATCGAGAAATTAGGGTTTCGTTTTCCTCTGTTCCTTCAGTCTTCTCCATGGGTCCCGGTCTCTACTCCGACATCGGCAAGAAAGCCAGAGGTTAGATTTCGATCCTTTCCTCTTAATTCGTATTTTCTGGGATTTGTTCGGTTCATTTTGGAGATTTGTTTTGATTGTGTAAAATTTCTCTGTGTTTTTTTTGGGCATATTTAGGTTAATTTGGCTCCTTTTTTGTTTTTTTTTCTCTGTTGCTGCAGATTTTCTGTACCATTTTGCTCGTGTTTTCCTCGGATTTTTTTTTTTTTTTTTGCTTACTTTGTCTATTTTTGGCAACTTTCTTGGTTTTTTTGATGTGTTTTTTTGTTGCAGATCTTTTGTACAGGGACTACCAGACGGATCAAAAGTTTTCGCTCACGACCTTGACCGCGAATGGAGTGGTGAGTCTTTTTTTCCTTTGATTTTTTTATATACGGTTTGAAAACGTGATGATGAAGATGGTGATTATTATTATTATTATTATTCAGTTAATGATAGTTGATTATAAAGATCATTGGCATAGATGGACCAACACGTTTAGTAATTATTTCTGGCATGGTTGGCAATCATAGATGGATAGTGAAGTTTGTATGTGAATTAATTACTTACTGGACACTATGTTAGCGTCCAATATGGAAACTCCTATAAGCATAAAAATGATGAAGTAGTAGAAGTAGTGAAACGCAGGATTGGGTACGTAATTAGTTCTATAATTGCATCCGTGTCGTATGGACTTGATTTTTCATGTTAGGTTACTTAGGTATAGGTAATGAAAATCTGCTAGGAATATTTTTTTTTTTAAATCTGGGTATAAGGTATATGAGAAATTATTCAGTGGGGCAGGCTCACCACGTGGCAGTTGTGAATGGTGAGCCCGTCCAATGGTATAATGACACATGGTAATATCAAAAGCCAAAAAAGAACCTAATCAAACAATTGCCAAATATCATTAAGATAGGATTACCAAAAATAGTAATATATTACCATGTGTTATTATACCATTGGACGGGCTCACCACTGCCATGTGGTGAGCCCATCCCACTGAATAATTTCTCGTATACTACCCCTTGACAGGCACACAAGGTTTGGGTTCTGGTGATGCTTTTTTTTTTTTTTTTTTTTTGCTTTTTTTAGTTTCTTTTAACCCAATTATCAGTTCTGTTTTCTTATAGAATAACTATGCAAAACCTTGTTACTTAAGTGTTAGATATATGAAAGTCGATTTAATTTGATTCTTGATAGCCTCTTTGTGTCTCATATTGCATTTTAGTTGTTATAGTCCTAGTTACATGCATCTCTTCATATTTGGTTTGGGTGCCTATTTTTTCTATTTTGTTTGTCCATTCACACTCCAGTCATCACACGTCCATTGTTGTCGTCATGATACAACACATTTTTTGGATTTACACCCACTCTACAGCAACAACAACAAACAATTAAGCTTTTATACCAAAATTCTGTGTTCGGCTGTTTGAACCCTTTTCTTCCGTTCACCTCTGTTATAGGCCATGTCATCTGTCACGCTAACAAAACCATATCCTTATTTAAATTTTCAATCCATGTCAGTTTAGGTCTATCTCTAGTCCTAGTGACGCCTTTTACTACTACCGAATTCACACACACGCACACACCCACACATCCACACACATATATATATATTCGAAGAAGGTTATAATTATTGCAGACTCCTGGCCCGAAGGCCACACACATCCCGGACCGAAAGTCCGCACATTCACTGCACCTGCACCGAACCCTGCCCACAACACCACCGGCTGCACCTCACATCCCCCCCCCCCCCCCCCCCCCCCCCCCCCCACCCAACACCCCCACCCCACAAGGGAGGTAAAATGTGCTTCCTACATGGCTTGAACCCAAGACCTATGAGGGGAATGCCTCACTCAGCCACTTGAGCTACATGTCATTGGCTATATATATATATATATATATATATATATATATATATATAAACTGTTCTTTGGAAATATATGTCATAGCATGATTGTTGCGTTTTTTTATTTAGTTGAAATGGTCCTCCTTTTTATGTTCAATGTACAGACGAACTCTGCATTTGCTTGTAGTTTTTTCTGTGTGAGCTTGCTTCTTGTACGACATCATTTTTATTTAATCTCTGTAAAGTGCCAAGTTGTGTCTTTAAGTTTTTGTTTTCCTCTGCATTTGATTAGTTCTTTTTCCACATTGTCAGGCTATTACAGCTACTGGTACAAAGAAGACTGATCTGATATTTGGTGAGATTCATTCTCAGCTAAGGAACAAGAACGTCACAGTTGATGTCAAAGCAAATTCGGACTCTAGTGTAAGACAATTTTAAGTAATCTCTGCCTTTTACTCACTTTTTTGAATTAGAGAATAATAACACCTATAGTATATTCAATTTTTTGCATGGTATCATCTGATGAGTTCAATAAAAAAATAGATTAACGCAATTTTGTTCACTTGGGTATTTCAAGTATGTGTTTTAATGTAGACATGTTGACCTAGTGCTCGCTCAATTAGTCAATTCGATACAGTATAGCTCAATATTAACAGAAATTGAGGGTCATCTGGTTTTATGTGTGTTACGTATGTTAATCTAGCAACATTCGCTAGGTTCTTACTACTGTGACTGTTGATGAGCTTGCTACTCCTGGGTTGAAGACCATCATAAGCTTTGTCGTTCCTGATCAGAGATCTGGAAAGGTAAATTGACATTTTTCCCCCCTAAATATTATTCGATGTAGTTTGCATCTTCTTTTCCTTCTTTTTTTGCCACTTAATACTTTGTCTCTGTTGTAGGTTGAACTGCAGTATCTGCATGAGTATGCTGGGGTCAATGCCAGCATTGGGTTGACAGCTAATCCCGTTGTCAATCTTTCTAGTGTTTTTGGAACTAATGTTCTTTCTGTTGGTGCCGATGTGTCTCTTGATACTGCAACTGGGAACTTCACCAAGTATAATGCAGGGCTGAGTATTACGAACACTGATCTCATTGCTTCAGTGGTACTGTAAGTGACCGTCTTTTCACAAGTAGTTTACTGGGAGAGAAATTTTTCCCCTAGGCTTGTTGGTTTACCGGATGACAACTTTCCAGGTCATTTATCTTTTTAATGGGTTATAATTTTTGGTGTAGTTCCGTGTGAACTGGACTGTATGGAAACCATATAATACCAATTCTTTGGCCAATTTTTTTACTCTTGGTTTCTGTAGGTTTGCTGAATGATACTTTCCAGTTCACTAGGTTTCCTTTTAGTCTTTTGAAGTCGGTTAGACCTTTTGGTATGCTTCTGTGTGAGTTGAACCATATATATTTTTTCTACCAATTCTCTAACCAAAAGGAGACGGATCATGAAAATTCATTATGTCCCCTGCGTATATTCTGTCATTATAGTTTGCCATGGGTTTGTTTATTTGTTCTTTATATTATACTGATTCCAATACATCTCTCACTTATATTGATTTTCATACAACTCATACCGACCTCTATTAAGTTTGTTCCATGTACTGGTTCTTACCAACTTTACCTTTGGGTGCAGGAACAACAAGGGAGATAGCCTGAGTGCTTCTTATTACCATTTGGTGAATCCCTTTTCAAGCACTGCTGTTGGGGCGGAGCTCACTCACAGTTTCTCCAGCAACGAGAACACCCTCACCTTTGGCACACAACACGCACTGGACCCTCTGACCACTGTCAAGGCACGCATCAACAACTATGGCAAGGCCAGCGCTCTCGTCCAGCACCAGTGGAGGCCAAAGTCATTCGTTACCGTCTCTGGAGAAGTCGACACTACGGCCATTGAGAAGAGCTCCAAGGTTGGACTTTCTCTGGTGCTCAAGCCTTGACGAGAAAGAAATTTACTCCACTAGGAATGCAGTACGGTTTTAGTTTTTGGTGGTATGCAATAAATACAGATGAAAAGACGAACCATTTTGTATCATGATGTTGTGTTTTGAGTTCTTTTAAGATTCCTCGGGCATTTGTTTTTTCCTTTTTCCAATGTTCATATTAGCTCAGCTTGTTTTTATGCTTTCAACCTTCTATAAGAATAATTTTTAGTTTCGGATATATGGGATGTGTTTTCTTATCCCATTGGATTCATTCATTCTCCACTTAAAGAAGGGATTTATTTGGTTGAGCTTATGCTATTGTGTTTCTATAGTTTGGTGGCGGTTTTTTGTTTATGACAGCAACAAATATATAGTAGCCCCATGTTGTCTATATTTACGTGTGATACTGGATGTTATATTGCATGCTTAGTTTATTATCGTTATAAAGTCATTCGACTTAAATGTTTTTTTCCTGCTCGAGCTGGCATGTTGCAAGTAGTAGGCTTTATTATGGTCTTGTGTATAATTTGAAGATGTCCCCGATTTGTTATATACTGGAGTTGTATTTGATTCCACATCGTGTTCTTTCAGATTTTCAGTGAAGCTACGATACTGCATGCCTGTACCTGGATATATAGTTTTATTTTTAGATGATGGGCTTGACCTGGAAATTATATCTAGTTGTTCATGCAGAAGAGAGAGAACAAAATACTTCCAATTTGTATTGCGTGTTTATGGGGACCCCTATTATAGATTAATGTTTGTGACGCTGCAGTTATTACTTGTATGTTGGTTTTATATTAAAAAAAAGTGCTGTGTTTGATACATTGTACTTACTGACTGCATATTGTGCAGAAATTTGTTACTTCTGATGCATTGTGATGATATAGGAACATATGCACTTGAAACGAATTTAGCTTTTTTGATCATTTGGATCTCACGAAATGCAAACTATACTAATGCCCATAAAAAGTACTGCCAGAGTTTTGGTTGCAAGAATAGAACAGTCTCAAATTTTTGTTCGTCACAATCAACTTGGGAGCGGTAGTGTTGAACTTGAAGCCTGAGTAATTCTTGCTTTGTTTTACACGTGATTATTGTGAATTCTTGTAGTTTAGACTTTTGTACTTATTAGACTAGTGTGAACTATCGTAGTTTGGACTTGACAGAGACTGTAAAGTACGGAAAAAAATAGTTCAGATGCTAAGAAGAGTGCAAGGCTTTGTATGCTGATCATATTTATGCAAAGTATTGATGTTGTAGATTAATATGTAACTAAGGAATTATTGCTGAATAGTTTAGTCAAGATCAGCATTACTCACAAGCCAATTCAAGCTACAGATTTGAGAAAAGGGTAACCCTGCATTTGGCTGAAGCTTAACATTGATAGAGTTTGTAAGCCAATTTGGAATCAAACCATCTCTGACAAAATTAATAATAACTAGAAAGCTCCTGGAGACGTTCCTGCTTAATTTTGATAAGAAACAAATTTGCTGCTCATAGTTTGCTTTTGGAGAACAGATATGGAAGGAGAAATTTAAAGTTGCATTCAGCTGAAATGCATAAGAAGCACTAAAACAAAAACTGAGCAAACAATCGGTGAAATACTTGCATATCAATATGGTTTCAGTACGCATAATTATTGAAAAGAAACTATTCCAGAATCCATATGAACACACCATTGTCGTCTAAATGCACTTAGAAATAATCAGAACTGAGTATTGGATGCCTGAAGCAGTCCATCACCAATCTGGGTAGCAACACACTTGGAATCAGAGCTCAGTATTGGATGCCTGAAGCAGTCCATCCCGAATCTGGGTAGCAACATCACGCACAGCCCCAGGACCGTGTGGGATGAACACGGCCGAAGACTTGGAGGCTGCACCAATCTCCTTCATCGTATCAAAGTACTGAGTGACCAAGACCATGTCCATCACATCCTTTGCAGTGGTCCCTGGCACGTTAACTGAGAAGCCCAGCACACTGTCCCTCAAGCCATCAACGATCGCCTGGCGCTGACGTGCAATTCCGAGACCTGACAGATACTTGGCTTCAGCCTCACCTTCAGCCCTCTTAATCTGAATGATTTTCTCTGCCTCCGCCTTCTCATTCGCGGCCAGCCTTAGCCTCGCAGCTGTAAGAAGAAGGTAATAAAGTTGCAAGTGAGTTCAAAGTACAAACCATACGATACGATGATAATAGAGCAACATTATTAATGGAAAGGATAGAATTAACGAAGGCATCATGTAGCCAAGACGGTAAGCAACCGCACACAAATTCTTCCAATCAATGTACATAGGACATGATACATACATGAACTCGACAACGATTTTGGCATATCCTAGTTTTTATTTTGGAGTGTCCGTCCAGTGTCTGGTACATGTCCAACATGATGCAGCAAGGTCACGGCACCCATTATTTGGAATGTCTGTTCCTAACTTCCTGGAAATGGTGAACTATCTAAACCATGATATCAGTTTTACCCACTAATCAAGCAAAAATTCCCAACGTCTCTCTTCCCCTAAAAACTCTTAGCATGTTCCAGCTAAAATTGAGGACGATGTAAGCGCCTGTGTACGTGTGTCAGAGATAAACAAACTGTAACAGTGAAAACAATTCGACTACAGAAACTCAAATAAGAACTTGCAATATGGATATGTCATGTAGATTTCGCTAATATTGAAAGTGTACTTATTTTTCTCTTTAGCCCCTTGAAAAGTTCAAGGGACCAGATGCATGTAATCCAACGGCTTTTCATGGCCGAGTTTTAGAGATTAAGAACTCACGAGTTCCTCTTGGATTTTTGCAATGGAAAGATAAGGGACAGGATACTTAGTTCTCAAAAGTAACAGTTTCCTTCTACTACTTGGAGGTGTACAAAGTTTGTCACAAAAGTTCACCATATATTGCACTTGTCTAAGTGCCCTCTAGGATGAGCATCAAGAAGGTCAACTCATAGGTGGAACGAGAGTTGCTCCTAATGATAACAAATAACATATGCCAACACAATTGATATCTCACTCCTATCTTACACTCAGACTAATCATCCTAAATGTTAATCTTTAAGAACAATAGATATATGTTTGCAATTCTGTTACCACATCAGTTCAAAGATTAATCATCCTAAATGGTTGTAAGTTTTAAGCATACTGAGCAACAGAGATACTATACCTGCATTAATTTCATTCATTGCTTTCTTCACGCGATCATCTGGTTCAATATCAACAATGAGTGTCTGCACTATCTCGTATCCATAAGCAGACATAGCCTTTTCGAGTTCGTTTTCTACAGCTTTTGCAATCTCATTCTTCTGCACGAAGGCATCATCAAGGTTGAGCTTTGGGACACTTGCTCTGATGACTGCAGACGGTAGTAAAATAACATCATCAGTTCCTCTAACACAAGTATAATAGTACAAGCTATAAGATGCAATGTATTATATTACCGTGACCGACAACAACTATTAAGCTTTTATCCCAATTCTTCGGGATTGACTAAATGAGTCATTTTCATTGTTCAGACATGTTAATGGTTACTCTTAAGTAATGTTTTGACAAAATATTGCATACTTCAATTTGATCCTCAAAAGTATTCTGTCAAACTGGATCTTGGTTTGTTTCATACTACTAATTAAAACCAGGGACGGTGCAAATCATATTATCAGGAAGTGTTGTTCTATCGTGTCCGGATGTGCTTGCAACTAGGTAAGCAGTTTAAAGAGAGTTTTCCATACCATCAAACACATAGGCTTGGATCTGACTTCGCGTATTGCTTAGCTTGTAGAACGCGTCACTTGCTTTGTTAGCCAGAGCACGGTATTGAATTGATGCTACAACGTTGACAAAAACATTGTCCTAGAAACATCCAAACAGCCAATTAGTCGAGCTTTAACGACATGGATTCCAGTAAAGAATGCACAAATTGATGGTAAGAAGTAGGAATCTGTCAAATTCTGAATTATATAGATAGGTCACAATAAACAATGGTCCTTTTATGATGTGAAGCTAGAAGAGAAAGTATTTTACCTGAAATTACTTGCAAACAAACTAATGACATAAAACAGCCAATAACAAAAAATCTAATGTTAATCAATGTTATATAGATATTGAGTGTGTGAAGCTGATGAAAATATGAAGGCTACCAACAGAATACAATAGATATTGAGTGTGTGAAGCTGATGAATATATGAAGGCTACCAACAACAAAAAATCATGTCAATGTTAATCAATGACTGGTACAAACTTCCAGGCTTTCAAGGTAAAGTAACAAGGTTATAATCAGAGTGTTAATTTGATACACATTAGAACAATATCTTAACAACAAGAATCATATGGGAGAGCAACAAACATCACAAAATACTGAATTTCATCTCATAAGCAAAATATCTCCGAGTTCCATCAACAAGATATTTACTAGAATGGGATGCGCATGGTTGATATGAAATAATCATCCATTTGTCAAAGAAATGAAGGAAATAGCAACAAAAACTTAAACTAATAATTAACTACTAAGGAAGGGGTTCTACACAATTATGCACCGAGAAGTCTATAACAACAATACCATCAACATCAACTAAAAAGCCTTTAACCAAATGTTTAGCATCAGCTACAAGAATTCTTAAACCCAATCTAAATAAGTTTCACGGCGTAACTGTTACCTTTGTCTTTGTTTCACACTTAACATCCAGCTGCTGCAGTCGGAGACTGAGATGACCAGCAATTCTCTTACCAAAAAACCAAGGTAGGCAATGGCATCCTGGCTCAAGAACTTCATCAAACTTTCCAAATTGTTCCTTGATAGCTACTTTTGATTGATCCACTTGCACACAGCACATAAGGTTGCCCATGGTCTATCCACTAGAATCTATGTGGAATTAAAAAAGTGTAACATTAAGAAATTTCATAAAGCTCTGACGAAAAAATGAGTACAGAAATCCCACAGAGAAGCCAAATTTTGAAAGGAAAATTTAAATTTATCAAAGATATCTATCATCCAACAAGTACAATACACCCAGTATCATAGAATTTGATTCCTTAGCAACAAACATTCCAATGTCTTATACCAAAAATATTATATTTGCTTACTTCATACAGGTATAGTGTTTGGTTGATCATAACAGGGTGAAGCAATGAAATTATCTAAGGTATGAAACTTAGTTATCCCCAAAACCTATCTTGCTCAATGATTAGTAGTTCCCAAACAATTGGGATAAAGGAATTGTTCTTGTATCGACAAGAGCCTTAGTCAAATTTAATCAAATACATGATATTCTGTAGAAAAAACTGATTGGAAAAAAACATGAAAATAAAAATACTCTAAAATATAATTACAAGTGTTAAAACAAATGATATACTTGCACACTGTCAAAAAAAAACTACTAAACAAGGATTAAGATGAAAATGACAACATAGCAACAATGGAATTGACAATATCAAGTCTTATTCTCCCCCTTACCCAAAGTTCAGTTCAGTGTGGCATGACTAAATTTTTGAACAAAATAATTTTTTATATTACTGCAGTCCTAAAAAAAGTATTAACAGAATATGACAGTTTCCAAAATTATGTTCAGAAAAATGCTGGATTTTGATGTGATTTCCTTACCATTTTGAAAATGCTTAATTTTTTTTTTATAAGAAAACATTTTATTTTAAAAAGACTGTATTAATCTAATAAATAAATAAATAATTGTAGGATGACTTGACCCATAAATGCTTGACTTTCACCTAGTAATCATAAATTTGGTTTCCAATTTGGAAAGGAACTTACCAACCTCTTTCCTAGTACTTTCAATGCAATTGGACTACTCAAGAAACAAACAATTGTTAGTACTTTACAAAGCTAGAGTTTGTATTCTTTAGCCTAGGCATTAATTGGTGCACACAAACAAGTCAATTTTTTTTTTTTTTTGAATTAATAATTAAAGAAGGGTTTTTATGAAAAAGTTCAAAATGATAAACCCACATAAGAAACAATTGTTGATGCAAGTTGCAACCCAACAATAGCTCTCATTGTAGATTAAAAATAAAAACTCTCATTGTATGTAATGTGGGATAACGACAAAACTAAGAATCAACACATTAACCATCAAGAAATTCAACGAGGTCCTACAAAACCCTTTCTAAGGTTTTATAAGAAACCAAATATTAATAAAACCCTAAAAATAAGGTCATCATCAGAGCGTCCAAAGAAAATTAAACAAATTATTATATATAAAAAAAAACAGAGGAAAATTTTGATAATAGCACAACCTGTTAAAGAGAAAAGAAGACAGAGAGATTAATTAATTATTGCTTCGGTAAATAAAATTATACCAGAATAGTTGCAAAAAAGTATTCTCTTTTTCTTGTTGCTTTCTCCTACACTTTTGGTTTTCTTGTTGAGTAAACCTGTAGTCTTATTTATAGTGCAAATAGAGGTTCATGATAACTTAAATGGTTCCTACGGAAGTTTTGGATTTGATAAAAATCTCTATTATTATCAAACGTGCAATTACTTAGTTATTGTTGTAACTCATGGTAATCCTTCATGTTCCCAAGTGACTGTTCATCTTTGTAACTTCCAAGTGACTTTTCACTTTGTAACTCCCAACCTCTCTCTCTTTCTATATAAAGAGAGGTTGGGATGGCTTGTAGAGACACATTGAGATATATTGATATACATTGAGAGGTTGAGCTAATTGTCCACACAACACGTTATCAGCACCTTGCTCGTGAAACGCCAGAGACCCGACGTACCGATCGTTTTCTCACTTTCTTCCACCATAAGGTAAGAAAGGTAAAATTTTTTTGTTAATATACTCTTTATTTTGTGTAGTTGTGGTTGGTCCATTTTCTAAGTTTCTGAGATCGGTAGGAGAAATTGTAGTTGAGTGATTTTTTTTCTCTTCTATTCGTCTAGTGAATTTTTCGTCTTCTACTAACACTCTTCATGGTTCACATAAAAATTCTATGTCTACGATGGTTCGATTGTGTATTGCATGATGTTTCCGACTTATTTCAGTCGTCACGAAATTTATTTTTCATCCGAATTCCGTTCCCAACATGAATTTGGACATACTTACTGTTTAAGAAATGAAGTGTGTGATTTTTAAGAGTAGTAGAAGCTTTCGTAATATATACTCAGAAATTTTTTTTTGAAAAATATATACGAGTAAATTTTTTTTATCAAATATATTTTGTTACAGCAATATATTTTGTTACAGAAATTTTGTTACGAAAATATACTTTGGTAAAACACAATATTTTGTTCAAATTTTTTTTAATCAAAATATACTTTGGCGTGTTTATCAAATAGTCTGCTGTATATATTTTGGTAAAAGATATTTTTTAAAAATTTTAAACTGACAATTTCAGAATTTTTTTTGTTTAAATAGTACTTATCCCAACAAAATATTTGTTAGTTTTTTTCTGAAAAAATAAATTTTTTTGAATTTTTTTTTCATGTTGACGAAGAAAATTTAAATGCTAACATTTTTTTGGTAATGATGGATTTGGAGAGCCCCGGCGAGCACCTCAGTGCCATCTGCGCCCTGCCGAGCACCTCAGTAGCATTTTTTTCTTTATGTTACTCAGTAAATTATTGTAACAGATGGGTAGTAAAATTGTATTTTTTTTCTCGCTATTTTTTTGGCGTCGCTTTATTAGACGTCGGAAAAATAGTTGACATTTCGATGATGAGGAGGAGAATTCCGATGACTCCGAGGAGGAGGAGGAGGAGGAGGAAGAAGACTCGGAGAAGGAGTCGAATGAGTCGGCGGTGATAGCAGATGATTGCAAGACAGAGAGCAAAAAGACAGGCAAAGAAGAGGACGATACGAGTCGAAGGGGAGATTCGAGTGACAATGTAGGCACCGAGAAGTTGGATAGCGTCACAGACGAGGAGGCTCGAGTACAAGGCGGCAATGATGTTTATGTGAAGAAGAGGTACGAAATTTCTTTTCTTATGACCCGCGTCAGAGGAGGAGAGAAAACTGGTAGCGAGGCGACGAGTGCGAGTCAGAGCTCCGGGCCGGCAAAGAGGACCCGTTCCCATTTCGACTCTGCAGCCAGCGAGAAGTTGAAGAAGCTGGGCACGCTGAGCAGCCCGTTATGCCTTGATAAGGACGATCCGGAAGACAATGCTGATTCAGTTTTGCCTTCCTTGGATGGCATTGATTCTGTAGATCCGTGTGTAAAAGAGGAAGAGATTGGGAGTAGAGTGGACCCGAAGGAAAATGAGAGATTGCCTTCTAGTTAGTTTTATGTGATTCTCTGATAGTTCTCTCATTCATTTTCAGCCGCTCTCCCCTGAGAATATTGATTTTACCAGATGGCACCCATGACCCGAGGAGCGGCACGTCGTTTGAGGGAAACAGTGAATTATGCTGAGGTGGCTCCTCCTACTGTTAAGGAGGAAGTGGCTCCTCCTCGACAATGATGATACGGCAACCTATCACTATATCTTATATAGTAGTAGATGACGTTTTAGTATTACATTATGTGAGTTCATCTTGATTCTGTTACATTCTTCAGATACTACATACTAGATTCGATAAGAACATATACTACACCATATGTACAGAACATAGATGATTCACACTAATGTATGCTAGAATGAATTTGGGTTGTGTTCTGAGCCATCCGTTCTGATCAAGCATCTTCCTTCTCCTCTCCTCCACCATGGCTCTGGACCCATCTGCTCCTCCCTACTTCCCTTCTTCTTATTTGACTCTCTCAGCCACATATGATATCCACCTCAAGTGTAGAGTCGGAGGAGAAGAAGTGGGCAGGAAGAGGAGGGGGAAGCAGCACAGCCGGCGGCATGACCCGGAGGAAGTACAGATATTTTCTTCAACATCCGTAGGAGAACTATAAGGATATATCTTTTCACAATATGTCACCTTGTCAAAGACCCTTAATGTGAATATCATGTTACCGCGGTGTCGAAAGACTAACATGTCAGAACTTGAGGTGGAAAAGTTGAGGTGGAAAAGTTGTGACGTTGATAGCATGAGAGAGGGAGAGGGTGAATAGAGGGAGGGAAGTGGCTGCATGCCTTTGGCTCACTCGAGCGGTATTTGTCCTCCGACCCTTATCCCTCGGCAATGATGATATGACAACCTATCACTATATCTTATATAGTAGTAGATGATGTCTTAGTATTACATTATGTGAGTTCATCTTAATTCTGTTACATTCTTCAGATACTAGATACGATAAGAACATATACTACACCATATGTACAGAACATAGATGATTCACACTAATGTATGCTAGAATAAATTTTGGGTTGTGTTCTGAGCCATTCGTTCCCATACTTGGCAATTAAGCATGTGAAATAGAACTGATTATGTTTAGTTTGTCTTACGATACAGATTTTTACATCCAAATTAAAATAGATCGTTACTTCGTTGATCGTACATGGATGTACTAGCGGATCAACCTCCTGGACCGTAGGTACTTATAAGTATTGACCGTATCGGATTAGTATCGATCTATCGTTTTGGTATGGGCCGTATCGGTTGGTATTGGTCTTAGCGAATTGGTATCGTCCTATCTGATATGTATCGGCCGTATAGCTAGGATTCATATTGGCCTTATCGATTTGGTATCGGTCATATCCGATAGGTATCGGCCGTGTTGGATTAGTATAGACCATTTCGGATTAGTATCGTGGAAGGTTTAGTAACAACTGTACTTGGATTTCTCTCTTCTAGAGCTAGATTACCATTACAAGAGAGTCACGAGAGCGTAGCTGGCCAGTTACAGAACATACATACTTCCTTTTCAATCTCACTTTTCCTGATGAAAAAGGAAGCATGTATGTTACTGTAACTGGCCAATCACGATCTGGTGACTCTCTTGCAATGGTATTCTAGCTCGAGAAGAGAGAAATCCAAGTACAGTTGTTACTAAACCTTTCACGATACTAATCCGAAATGGTCTATACTAATCCAACACGGCCGATACCTATCGGATATGACCGATACCAAATCGATAAGGCTAATATGAATCCTAGCTATACGGCCGATACATGTACATATCGGATATAGGACGATACCAATTTGTTAAGGCCAATACCAATCTGATACGTCCTATACCAAACCGATAGACCGATACTAATCTGATACACTAGATACTAAGTACATCCGGCCTATACCAGCGGATCCACCAATTACTGCACGATAGGCCCAACGACTCCAGTTACATCCGGTTATTGGTGAGTACATAATTATATAGTAATTCTGTTAGTCTTGTGATACAGATTTTTACTCTCTCATGCTACCAACGTCACAACTTTTCCAGTGCTGCTCCCTCTAATGATGATAAACGCAAAAAACCAACGTCACAACTTTTATAATTTGAGTAAATTTTTTTACCCTATATGAAAAATTTTGTTGTCAGAGAGATGGCTCCTAGGACTCGCCGAGGTGGTGCTGCTAGTCGAGGAAGGGGCCGAGGCAAGAAACCCTTGGAGGTCGACACGGAGGAAGTCCCCGTCGTCAAACAAGAGCCGGTGACTGTTAAGGAGGAGGTGTTACCAAAGGTCGAGGTCAAGGAAGAACCGATGACCATCAGGGAAGAGATTGCTCCCAAGCTTGAAGTTAAGAAGGAGCCACCGTCAGAGAGTAGTTGCATCGGGACCGACCCTCCTGTCCCTACAGAAGACCTCAACCAGATTGAGCCTTCGTATGCAAAGTGGCTGATAGAATGGTACATGCCTCAACGCAACTATGATCCCTGGCTGTGAGGATTCATCGTCTGACTTGCGGTCTTTGCTGAGGCCAAAATCGATTTTCCTATGTGTTTTGGAATATTTGTGGGAATTTTGGAATATTTGTGCTATGATCGAATTATAACGACGGATATTAGGTTACTCTTGAGGATAATTGATGTCTATTTTATATTAATTTGGTTTGGTCTATATGATTCTTGGATAATTGGTGTGCATTAAATTCGTATGTGCATATTTGGTCTATGTGATTCTTGGATAATTGGTGTGCATTATATATTTGGTCTATGTGATTGTTGGATAATTGGTGTGCATTATATATTGGTTTAGTTTACGCATATTTTGCGAACAGGGAAAGCGCTGTAATTTTTTTTTCAAAAAAATCTCAGTTAGAGACGGACTAGTGACCGGTTAGCGACGGATATTTTCAGTTTTTGACTACTGTTCGACGGCAAATCCATCGCTAACTGGAGATTTGAAATGTTTCCAGGTAGCGACGGGTGGTCGACGGAATATCCGTCGACAACATTCTGATGGTATATAGTTCGACGGAATAGCGACGACCTTTCCGTCGCCATGGTTCTGGAAATACCAAGAATTTCCAGAACATGGTCGACGGATAATCCGTCAGTATGCCGTCGCTACCCCGTCCTTTGTTAGCGACAGTGATCGACGGAATAGCGACTACTCATCCGTCGTCATGGTTCTGGAAATGCCAAGCATTTTCAGAACCTAGTCGACGGATAATCCGTCAGGATACCGTCGCTAATCCGTCCTTTATTATCGACGACGATCGACGGAATAGCGACGGAACGATACACTCTGATACGCTATTACGGCGGTTTACCGACGGACCATTACGTCGCTATTGTCTACACATTTCAGTATTTAATACTTGAAATGGACGAAAGTCCGTCGAAAAGTGGTCGCTAATGCTTCGTATTGTGAAGTCGAAACGCCGTCGCTATTCCGTCGCTTGACGACTACGTAGCGACGGACCTTTATTAGCGACGAGCTGAATGCTGACGGATTTTTTGGCCAAGACCCGTCAGTGATCGGTCGCTAATAGAAATTCCCGTCGGACGGGCGACGGATCTGGCCGTCGCTAAATCGATAAATTTTGGTAGTGAAAGACAATTCCAATGCCTGACGCAAACGCTCTCCGTAGACCAAATTCACGGTGGAAACGAGACAAGGGCCAGTCGTCCCAGCCAAGGAACAGAGGCGAGTTTAAGTCTCGTCACCCAAAGCGAGGTTCTAACAAGAACCAAGGACCTTTGACTCCTAGACAGTCTCATGGTAAGAACCAACGGGCCAGTCGTCCCAAAGCAAAAGTGGAAGGCCAAGCGCCTACTCTCTGCTACAAATGTGGTGCTTATGGTCATATGCAACGGACTTGCAGGGCAATCTCCCAAGAAGTTGATAACTATCACAAGGGGCGCCGGGCCGAAGCAAATCTGGTCAACGAGTACGAAAATCTAAATCTTGAGACCCCCGATTTTATAGCAGAAATGGAAGAATGAATCTCCATTTTCTCTCTATATTTGATTTAAGTCATGAAACTTTTGGTGGTTTGTATTTTCTGTTTTCTCGATAAATTAAAGTTCTATTTCGAGCACTTTCCTCAAACGTGTGACAAACTTTAATTTTCTTTACTTATAGGCATGGACCACGGGGCAGTAGATTGTCCGGTTGATAGTGGAACGACTCACACTATCTTGAGAGATAAATCATACTTTATCTCCTATACGCCTAAAGTAACCTCAGTGACAACCATTTCGGGACCCTCAACCCTTGTTCAAGGTTTTGGCAAAGCCCATTTTTCGTTGTCCAATGGTACTCCCGTTGAAGTATCAGAGGCCTTATATTCTCCAAGATCCAGTCATACCTTACTGAGTTTTAAGGATATTCGAGAAAACGGATTTCATGTTGAAACTGCTCGAGAACATGGCTTCGAGTATCTTTTCATTACCTCCACTCAGTACGGCCAAAAGCGTATCATGGAGAAGTTGAAAAGTCTTTCAAGTGGTTTGTATCTCACTACGATACAACACATCGAGAGTAATCTCATCATTCGCCGCGCGCTAGTTGATGAGAGCATTTTTATGCTATGGCATGACCGGCTGGGTCATCCGGGTCAAAATACGATGCTTCGCACTATGAATGCATCGCATGGGCATCCTCTTGGAGGAAAGAATTTCGTTATAAATTCGAAAAGCCTTTGCCAAGCTTGCTCGATTGGGAAGACGAATCTCAAGCCGCTCCATGTGAAACCTACAAGATTGGTTTCTCAATTCCTTGAAAGAATTTATGGAGATATTTATGGACCAATCCAACCAACATGCGGACCATTTAAATACTTCATGGTTTTGGTTGATGCATCGACTAGATGGTCACACGTAGTGTTGTTGTCCACCCGAAACGCAGCATTTTCTAAACTCCTCGCCCAGATCATTAAGTTAAGGGCTCACCATCCGAATTATCCGATAAAGTCTATTAGACTTGATAATGCCGCGGAGTTTACATCGAAGACTTTCGATGACTATTGCATGACTTTGGAAATAAATCTTGAACACCCTGTTGCGTATGTTCATACCCAAAATGGCCTAGCGGAAGCGGACCTTGGTTATGCGCACCAAACTCCCACTATCTGCATGGGACTACACAATTTTGCACGCTGCAAATTTGGTCCGTCTGAGGCCCATGGCCACCCAACCACTTTTCGCGTACCAGCTGGTTACTGGATGTGAGCCTGATATCTCACATTTATGCGTGTTTGGGTGCCTAGTCAATGTTTCAATTGAGCCGATAAGACATTCAAAATTTGTACATCAGAAGCGACGAGAAATATATGTCGGTTATAACTCCCCGTCCATCATTCTCTATTTAGAGCCCTTGACAGACGATCTCTTTACCGCGAGATACGCGGATTGTGACTTTGATGAGACAATCTTTCCGTCGTTAGGGGGAGAAATGCACACTAATGTTGATGAGGAACGACGTGAATTAGTGTGGCATGTGCCCGCTTTTGCTCATCATGATCCCCCCTCTGCACATAGTGATAAAGAAGTGCAGAGGATTCTAGGTCTGCAAGATATTGCAAATCAAATGCCAGACGCATTTAGCGACCTAGCAAAAGTCACGAGATCAATTATACCTGCTGCAAATGTGCCTGCAAGAATAGACGTCCCTGAGAGACGCCATGTTCCTGTGAAACATGTTGCTCCGATCGAACCCGCCGAGCAAAGGGCGCTGCCATCGGCCGTCCAGTCCGCCGCTATTCCCAAAAAGAAGGGAAGACCGTTTGGTTCCAAAGATGTTCTGCCCCGGAAGTGGAGAAATCTTGTTAAAAGCGTTTTGCCACATGAGATCATTAAGGATCACAGCGATGTATTAGAAGAGCGCGTTCCAGATGAAACGTCTATTCCTAATCATGCCGATAACCTCAAAATATCCGTCAAGTACGCTAGCTTAGACGATATTTTGAAGCGAAACAAAACTGTCATCGATGATGTGTTCATATACTCAGTGGCCACTGACATTATGAGCAATGATGACATGGAACCTCGCAGCGTTGCCGAGTGTCAACGACGAACGGACTGGCCACAATGGAAACAAGCAATCCATGCTAAATTAGATTCCTTAGCGAAAAGAAGCGTGTTTGGACCTGTAGCTCCAACACCACCCAATGTTAAACCAGTTGGTCACAAATGAGTTTTTCTAAGGAAGCGTAATGAGAATAATGAGATTGCACAATATAAGGCTCGCCTTGTGGCACAAGGCTTCTCACAACGCCCTGGAATTGATTACGAGGAGACGTATTCCCCCGTAATGGACGTCATAACGTTCTGCTACTTAATCAGTTTAGTAGTTTCCGAAAAACTGAATATGCAGCTCATGGATGTGGTCACAGCCTATCTCTATGGGAATCTGGACACAGAGATATACATGAGAGTCCCTAAAGGACTAAAGATGCCTGAATCAAGTAGTTCCCGACCACGGAACGCGTTCTCGATTAGACTGAGGCGTTCGCTATATAGATTGAAACAATCCGGGCGAATGTGGTATAACCGCCTAAGCGAATACTTGATCGATTTGGGATACATTAATAACGAACTTTGCCCATGTGTGTTCATAAAGAAATCCACTTCAGGATACGCAATCGTCGCGGTCTATGTAGATGACATGAATCTCATATGAACCGAAAAAGACTTGTCAGAAACTGCTGATATCCTGAAGAGGGAATTCGAGATGAAGGATCTTGGAAAGACACGATTTTGCCTCAGCCTGCAGATCGAGCACCGTAAATATGGAATTCTTGTCCATCAAGCGAACTACACCCAAAAGGTGTTGAGACGCTTTAGTCATTTTGACGTTAAGCCATCCGCTACTCCCATGATCGTCCGCTCTCTAGATATTACTAAGGATCCATTCCGTCCAAAGGAGGACGACGAAGAGATATTGAGTCCTGAGTGCTCTTATCTGGGTGCAATAGGCGCTTTATTGTACTTGGCCCAATGTACTAGACCGGACATCTCGTTTGCTGTGAATTGTCTAGCTCGACACAGCACCGCGCCAACACGCCGCCATTGGAATGGCATAAAAGACATTTTTTGCTACCTTAAGGGTACTACGGACTTGGGCTTATTCTATCCCTACGCGGTTTTGAGTGAGTCCAACGCTCTTAGCACTCGAAGCAACGCGACCCTTATTGGCTACGCCGATGCGGGATACATATCTGATCCGCACAAGGGGCATTCCCAATCTGGTTATGTCTTTACCATTGGGAACACGGCGATTTCTTGGAGGTCTCGCAAACAGACCTTAGTGGCTACTTCAACGAACTACTCTGAGCTACTTGCGCTCTATGAGGCGACTAGAGAGTGTGTATGGCTTCGAGCTGTTATTGGCCATATTCGAAGTACATGTGATCTTTCATATGACCCAGATGAACCTGTTGTCGTCTATGAGGACAATACCGCTGTTATTGATCAAGCGAAACATGGTTACATCAAAGGGGATGCTACCAAGCACATATCGTCCAAGTTGTTCTTTACACATGAACAACAAGCGCTTCAGAAGATTGAAGTGCAACACATTGAATCGGAGAATAACCGTGCAGACTTGTTCACCAAGTCACTGCCGAAACACTCGTTCCAGAAACATGTCAGAGCAATTGGACTTAGGAAACTTTCAGAGCTAGCCTAAGTGAAACATGTTTCCTGCACCCTGTTGTGTGTATGTGAGGAGGAGCGCCCCAACGAGCGCATCCAAACGCCCTGTTGTGCGTATATTCTGTGCCCTGTCGAGTGCGAGTGAAAAGGGGAGCATCCTGATGTATGCTTGTGTACTCTTTTTCCCTTAGACCAAGTTTTTTCCCATTGGGTTTTCCTTGGCAAGGTTTTTTTAACGAGACACAGTTCAAATCCCTTATTCACTAAGGATTATTATGATCAGGAGGAGTATCCAGTTGTATACTTCTAAACCATCGTGTACTCTTTTGTCCTTCGATCAGCGATTTTTTTCCACTGGGTTTTCCCTGACAAGGTTTTGACGAGGCACCTTTGCAATGGTTAGTTTACCCCCATCACACTGACCTGTGTGTACCCTTTTTGTCCTTCGACCAAAGTTTTTTCCACCGGATTTTCTTTGGCAAGGTTTTTGACGAGGCACAAGTAGGTGGTCAAATTTGAATCAGCAAGCTACAGACTGATGAAGAAGCTCAGAGGTGTTTACAAGCAGAGTTTGTGAAGAGCCAAGGGGGAGTGTTGTAACTCATGGTAATCCTTCATGTTCCCAAGTGACTCTTCACCTTTGTAACTTCCAAGTAACTTTTCACTTTGTAACTCCTAACCTCTCTCTCCCTATATAAAGAGAGGTTGGGATGGCTTGTAGAGACACATTGAGATATATTGATATACATTGAGAGGTTGAGCTAATTGTCCACACAACAGTTATTATAAAAGGACTTCAAAACGGCTCAAGATTGAGCCGTCTAAGCCATGTATATCATCAACAATTTTCTTTAAAAGATAATAATAATAAAATTTTAAGATTAACTACATTTTTTATCTTCTGTGTGGGTAACCCAACTCTCTCTCCTTACGTAAAAAAATAAAAAACCATCCGATAGAATATATTTAAAATTAAAATTATGTTTAAACTAACTACATAATATTATCTAATTAAACACATATCCAGAATTTTAAAAAATAATCATAACAAATCATATTCAAATATATTCAAATTATATTTAAAATATTATATTATAATTTAAATTTTTATATACTTTATTAATACTATTATTGATTTTTTTATACATGCAATGCACGTGACTAGTAAAAATAAAAGGGCATTGCTAAAGGGTGTAGATCTGTTGTACTTAGTTTTGGTGTACCAAATCAGTCTCCCATTCAATAAAAAGTAGGTCCCACTGGCTGTATTAATACGGTGCGTTCACATAGATCGTCAAGAAAATCGACGCGTGAATCGACACCACGTGTCGGTTTTCATTGGGCTGAATCTTTTTGCCTACGCTAGCAGGAGGGCTGAGGTCATCGATTTTACTCTGACCAACCACGCTGACAGGTGGCACTTTTGGTTTATTTTTCAAATTTTCTCTCGGACAGTCAAGTGTTTCCTAAAAAATAACATCTAAAATTAGTGAAACAATTTTTATGGGAGATATGACTTGTTTGGTATACCAAAATTTGGAATATCAGGTATCCTCCCTTGCTAAAGGCAATGTCTATATATTTTAGAGGGCATCACAAATATGTAAAAGGTATGTTCAATTTTTTATACTTATAATATTTTTTTTTAATGTTATGGGTTTAACCTTTAAGTTCTAACTATAGTTAGTACTTTTTTGACATTATTAACAGTTGTGAGAAATATCAAAATTTTGGTACTCTTTACTATTGTTAAGATTTCTTGGCAATTCTAATTAATACTAGTCAAAATTGTCAAAATTTTGGCCGCTACACTTGCTCCCAAACAAAATTGTCTCTATTTTTTTTAAGGTTTGAAACTCCAATAATGTATTTCCAAATATTCTCAATTTGAACTGTCTATGACAAAATCGTTAAAACTACCTTGTAAACATGAAATCTAAGAAGAAAAAAAATCATAAATTTGAAAAAAAAAAATATTATAACCTACAAAATTTACTTTCAAATAATGAAAATTTATTTTGCTTGTGAAGAAGCCTTGAATTATGTCATCTCTAATTAGGGTTGCAAAAGAACGGAGCTGTGCTGTCGCCTAACAAATTTTCAACTTAATTGTGTTGCCCTCCAACATTTGTTTTGTGTTTTTAGCAATGGCCCAAAAATAGTCTGGTCTTTCTCTGAATAATTTAATTTTTTCAATTATTTGACTGTTTGAAGGGATACTAGATATCGTAGAATAGTATTTTTCTTCTTGTTCTTTCATCATATGGCAAGGGCCATATATATAGGGATAAGGGGCAACCCAAGGGTTATGAGTTACATGATCCCAAGGGTCATGTGTAACTCATGACATAATGGTGAATAGCAAGGGTTTCACAACACTCCCCCTTATTCATCTATTTCCTTGGATCCACTTATGAAATACTTCAGGATTCAATAAGCTAATGGGGTGGATACTGCTGGATCCAGAGTAAACTTGGTTTGCCTCGTTAAAATCTTGGCTGTGGAAAACCCAGTAGGAAAAACCATCAGTCCTAAGGAAAAAGAGTACAATCCTATAGTTTTACTCCCCATGATCTATACAAGCTTCAGGCTTGCAGGTCTTTTAGTTGCCTCATCCCTATTCCTCTTACAAGCTTTACAAAAGTACATCGTGGCAGTGTTTTGGTAAACAAATCTGCTAAGTTATTATAAGATTGAATTTGTTGTATTTTGACTTGTTCCTTCTCTTGAAGGTCGTGCGTCCAGAAGAATTTGGGGGATATGTGCTTCGTCTTGTCATTCTTTATGTATCCTTTCTGAAGTTGAGCTACGCATGCTGCATTATCTTCAAAAAGGGTAGTAGGCTCAAGTTCACCAGTCTTCAGGCCAGTAGATGCCAAAATATGCTGAATGACGGAGCGAAGCCAAACACACTCCATGCTTGTTTTATGGATTGCCAGGAGTTCAGAATGGTTGGATGAGATAGCCATACTGGTCTGTTTGACGGACCTCCAGGAGATAGCCGTACCACCGAAAGTAAATACGAATCCAGTTTGTGATTTCTCTGTGTGGAGATCTGATCTATAACCTGCATCTGAATAACCAAGTAAAGTGGAAGACCCACTATTCGGGTAATATAGTCCTAGGTCTATAGACCCTTGGAGGTAGCGCAGAAGATGCTTCACTCCATTCCAGTGGCGCTTTGTGGGCGCTGCACTGTATCTGGCTAATAAGTTAACTGAAAATGCTATATCAGGACGCGTACAGTTAGCTATATAGAGTAGTGCCCTAATGGCACTTAGGTAAGGTACTTCAGGACCTAATGATTCTTCCCCCTCTTCCAATGGACGGAAAGGGTCCTTCTTTACGTCCAATGATCGAACGACCATTGGTGTACTAAGGGGATGGCATTTATCCATGTGGAATTGTTTAAGTAATCTTCGTGTATATGTAGATTGGTGTACCAGGATACCACCCTTTAGGTGTTCGATCTGTAAGCCAAGACAATACTTTGTTTTCCCTAGGACTTTCATTTCAAAAGTTGTCTTAAGGCTTTCAGATATCTCAGTGATCTCTGTAGGAGATCCAATGAGATTTAAGTCGTCGACATAAACGGCGACTATAACAAATCTTGTTCCCGATCTTTTTATAAAGATACACGGGCAGACTTTATCATTAGTAAATCCTTGCGTAGCAAGAAACTCACTTAGTCTGTTATACCATATTTTTCCTGATTGTTTAAGACCGTATAATGATCTTTGTAACCTTATAGAATAGGTGTCCCGAGGTCTATCTGTTTTCTCTGGTAAAATTTTATATCCTTCAGGGAGTTTCATATAGAAATCTTTATCTATATTGCCATAAAGATATGCAGTAACAACGTCCATGAGCTGCATTTCTAGGCTTTTCAGAGAAGAGAGGCTGATCAGGAATCTGAAGGTATTCCCATCCATGACCGGAGAATATGTTTCTTCATAATCTATTCCCAGTTTCTGGGAGAAACCTTGTGCTACAAGGCGTGCTTTGTAGCGCACAACTATGTTGTGTTCATTTCTTTTTCTTGTGAAGATCCATTTATATCCCACAGGTTTTACACCTTCAGGTGTTTGGACTACTGGTCCAAAGACTTTGCGTTTCAAGAGTGAGTCCAGCTCTACTCCTATTGCCTCATTCCACTTTGGCCAATCGCCTCTGCGTTTACATTCCGCTAGAGACCGTGGATCGATGTCATCGTCATTTTCAGTGACGTGAACGGCAATATTGAACGTAAAATCGTCGTCGACAACTGTGCTTTTTCTGTTCAGTACCTCTCCAGTACGTACATAATTTAATGATATTTCTCCTGTTTGTTCCTCTTCAGGGGAAACTAGGAGGGGAGAGGTAGCTGATCCGAGCTCAGCATCCTGTGTTGGGATCTTCTTAATTTCTCCAGGTTTTTTCTTTTACGAGGGACTTTGTCTCTCGAACCTGGTGGGCGTCCTTTTTTAATTGAGGTATTGCCATTTATGCTGCCGGCGGATTGCATCCATCTTTGGGGATGTCAATCCTAGCTGGCGTGTTGGCAGCAGGGACGTGTGATCTGACAATCTTCTGGTTGTTAGTAAATGTATCCGAAAGTAGATGTACAGTGTTCTGAAGATGTAATATCTTCAGGATCTCATCTTCACATTGACTTGTACGCGGATCAAAATGAGACAAAGTTTGTGTCCCAAGAAATTATCTTAGAAGCTTCTGGCTTCTTAGACTGTGTGCCCAGTTTAGGAAATAATCCTTCATCAAACTCACAGTCATCAAGACGTGTCTTAAATACGTCACCCGTTAGGGGTTCTAGGTATCTAATTATAGAGGGTGAGTCAAACCCAAAATAGATACCTAATCGACGTTGTGGACCCATTTTGGTCCTCTGTGGGGGAGCAATGGGGACATAAACAGCACAACCAAAAACTCTCAAATGAGAGATATTTGGAGGTGAACCATAAGCGAGCTGCATCGGAGATAGAATATGACCTCCAGAAGGCCGTATTCTAATAAGTGATGCGGCATGCAATATAGCATGACCCCATGCTTCCACAGTCAACTGTGACTGCATCAACAATGGACGAGCAATCCATTGTAATCTCTTAATAAGAGATTCTGCTAACCCATTCTGGGTGTGAACATGAGCTACAGGATGTTCAACTTCGATGCCAGTTGCTTGGCAATAGTCTTGAAAAACCAGTGAAATAAATTCACCCGCATTATCAACTCTTAATTTTTTGATATGGTTATCGAAAAAATGATCCCGCAACTTAATTATTTGTGCCAATAGCTTAGAAAAAGCTAAGTTGCGGGTGGACAAAAGGCACACATAAGACCATTTAGTAGATGCATCGATAAGTACCATAAAGTACCTAAATGGACCACTTGCGGGGTGTATAGGTCCGCAAATGTCTCCATGAATTCTCTCTAAGAAGCTAGGAGACTCTAGTCCCACTTTCAAAAGGGATGGTCTCTGTTTGCCATTAAAATCTTTTGATGTAATTTCAATACAAACAGAACAGTGTTACAATGTAGGACTTAGACGTAGTCCTAGGAGTACACTTTTATTTATCTGGGTCCCTTGTGCCGATGGAGCGAGTGGTAATACGTTGACTCCGTTGACGATCTGACGACGGTTATCGGTTCTCTGAAGGTCTGAGTTGCTCTGGATGCTGGAGCTTGCGGAGAGAAAGAAGACGTTGAGTGTCTGTATCTGCCTTGGTGGTTGTGCGATGTCTCTGTCTGTCTATGTATATTCGTCTGGAAGAAGGAAATGATCCCTCTATTTATAGTCTGCAGGCTGGTTGCTCATGCGCACATATGTAGGATGCGCCTGGACGCGGGGACGCCACATGGTGATTGCTGATGGAGGCGCATGGACGATGTGCCCTGATTGAGGAGTTGAACTCTTCTTGTTGCTGTTGTGGGCTGGCACGTAGCAGGGGGGAGAATCTTTCTGTTGCTGAGATCTTGGGTGAATCGAGTCAAAGGACACGTGTCGTAGGCCCATGGCTCAGAGATCTCGGATTTGATGGAGAATGATCTGGTAGGATGTGCCTGGGATTGGACGCATGAGGAGACTTTGGCTCGTAACCTTTGGGAGTCACGAACCATTCGGGGTGCATGGCTTTTGAGGTGCATGCGAGGCTTCAGTAGTGACTTTACTTCCGTCTTTAGGGATCAGAGAAAAGTCTGAGGCGCATGGCTTTTGAGGCGCATGCAGAGCTTTGGGCGCATGGCTGCGGAGGCGCATGCGAGATGGTTGGGCGGCCACGTGGCTTGTAACCGCCGGAGGGGAGTAATGATGGTGCTGACGTCGACGACGCTTCGTCTTCTGAAAAAGCTGTCCACTGCAGTCTTCGGGGAACGTACTGCCAACTCTGTCAGACTTCAACATTTAATGTTTTTGACAGGTGATGGACTGTCGAGTGGGTACATCGATCGGCGTTCCACTAGACACATGGGGCCGTATGGGGAAGATGCTTGTGAAGCGCTTGGTGCTGAGGGGCGCGTCTGTGTGATACACGGTCTGGCCGGCGCATCCGCTCCGCTTGACACGTCTTTTGGTGCGACTGTTACGTTCTTCGAGTGCTTTAAATAGCCGTTTTTGACTTGGCTGAATTCGAAGCGTCAGGTTCATCCATTTAATACAAATTTATTGTACGAGATTCGGAGAGCCAGCCACTTGGCGCATGGGTTTGATTTGCCCGGCCTATAAATAGTGGCATGGAGAGGGTTTGCTTCTCGTTCTCTCACGTCCTCCTGAAATAAACTTTTTTACTCGAGCACATTCTGTTGACGAGATGCTCCCGAGGGTGAAGATGCGATGCAATGTCTTCATTGATGCACTGGAAGGTGACTGTTACATCCAAAAGTCGGAGTTGAGGGCTTCTGAGGCAGGCAGAAGGTGCCTGTTGCATCCAAAGATCGGGATGCTCGAGCCTCGTCTCCGTTATGCTGGAAGAGCCGCAGATCGGAATTGCGGTGCTGCGGCTTTGGAGGCTCTTTCTTCTGTCAGAGTGGGTGTTGTCCATTCTGGTTGTGTTGAAAGCTGCTCCTTTAGCCGCGGTTTCGATTGCGGTCTTTCTTGGTCTTTGGAGGCTCTTTCGAAGCCTCCCCTGGCTATAGGTTGATTTGCGGTGCTCTTCTCTTTCTCGGTTTGGGGAGCTCTTCCTCCAGCTAGAGGGTTGATTGCCACCCTCGTTCTGTTCAATAAATGCTTCATTATCGAAGCATTGGTTCATGATGCGCCTGGCTGGAAGGATGGCACATAACTGAGCTGCTGAAGGGATACGCATAACTGAGGATGAAGGGATGCACATAACTGAGGATGCACATAACTGAGCTGCTGAAAGGATGCGCCCGGCTGAAAGCGCATGGTGGGATGCGCCTGACTGAGAGCGCATGGTGAGATGTGCCTGTTCAAGAGCGCATGATGACTGATGCGCCTGACTGTAGACTTAGGGTCTTTTCTTTTTGTAGAAGTTCTCCTTTGTACAGCCTTTTCTAGACATGTAATAGACTTTTATATGCAAATAAAAATTCTCTTTCAATGTCTATACTTTTGTTTTGCTATGTCAAGTATTTTGTCTGAGCTCCCTGGCGCATGTAGTGTTTGGCGCATAGGATTTCTGGTCGTAAAATTCTATGCTTCTACAAGACCCCCTTCAAAGTTTTCAAAACTTTTTTGTCAAGTTTTGGAATACTTTGAATAAAAAGCATGGTGGTTGGGGCGCATGACTGTTCGGGCGCATGGATACTCCGCGCATCAGTGATGGGGCGCATGCTACTCTCAGTTAATACAAATGATAACGCCTCGATGACCAAGAAGATTAATGATGATCTTTTTAGATTTATTTGCAGTTATCTCCTCGCAGAACCCGAGGCGGCGGCTGAGGTCACACTTCATCGGTTCACGCATGCGACTGAGCCTATAAATAGGCGTGAGGTGAAGAGAGAGAGTGTTCTTCCACTCTTTTGCTTTGTCTTTTAGAGTTCTTCTTCGAAAAACCCTAACTTTCTCTCCTCAAGGAATGGCTTCCAAGACTCCTCGTGGCGGTGCTGGCAAGGGAAAGGAGCCTGCGGAGTTCGCCGAGGAAGACGCTCCTGTCACCATTGTGACTTCGGCCGACGTTCGGCCTGTGGTGACGGGTGGGTGTCGTCTTTTCCATTATTTTTTTGTTCAGGCGAGTTTTGGATCACACGACTGAGTTGGTGTGCTCTAACTCTTTGTTGCCGAAGCGCATGGACCTCTGTCCTGATGATGCGCCGAGGTTTATTCTGCCGACGTGCATGGGTTTAGGCCCTGATGATGCGCCGAAGCTTCACTGCTGACGCGTATGGGTTTACACCCCGATGATGTGCCGAAGCTTCACTACTGATGCGCATGGGTTTACACCCTGATGATGCGCCGAAGCTTCACTGCTGACGTGCATGGGTTTAGACCCTAATGATGTGCCAAGCTGCTTGACACACTTTGTCTTCTTAAAGCCTCTTGCCTGACTTTTGTTTTTGTTGTGTCAGTGTTGATGACTATCCCATTGCTGAATGAAGTCCTTCTGGATGCTTCTCTTTGTCAAATGGGAGTTGATTTTGCCGAGGAGGTTATCAATCCCGTGAAGGATGCTATCTTGTTGAATCAACCTCCTGATCAGAGAATGCTGTAAATCCAGAATCAGTCGCCGATTTTCCTCCAGAGTATGATGGAGAGCGAAAAACTGGAATCTGCTGAATCTGAGGATGTGACCTTCTTAAAACCTGTCTTTTTGTTCGGTGACCGACTGATCTCCACTGAGGCGAAGATATTGAAGATCAAAGAAGACTGGTTCTTCTCTGCAAAGGGCATGGTTCTGTATATGCGACAACTTGAACGCCAGTTGCCACTGACGGCCTTCTACCGTTTAGCTTCCAAGAGGAGGATGCCCTGGGAACTTACTCCTTCTCAAGGAGGGGCAGTAGGGGGTACTCTTTCGATTGATGCTACTTCGAATCAAAGGGATACCTTGGCCGCCTCGCGAGCCGGACCCTCGTTCAGTTGCCGAACTTTGCGTCCTGGGAGCCTTTATAGTGAGGTCCCAAATGACACCTTTGCCTTCGGTGCTTCGACCTTTACAAATCGGATGCTAACATCGAGGGTCATGTATCCGAAAGATAGCTTTAGGGTTGAAGGTTGGTGTCACCACATGCCGAAGTGGGATGAGTTGACCCTTTGGGTGTTGTCGAAGTTCAAGGCTAAGCTTAAAGAAATTGGGCTGACGGCCGCTATCCGTGCCACATAGGCTGGCGTGGATCTCAATAAGCACATGTTCCTCGCGCTTTTGGAAATGTTCAATGCCCAGACTGGCACTTTCTTTACTCCAGTGGGGGAGTTGGGATTGGCTCTCCATGAAATGTACGAGGTATCCAGGCTTCCCTGGGGCTCGGAACCGTACGAGGAATATTTCCCGTCAAACGAAGAGATCCTTGTCTTGAAAAAGAAGGACCCGGAGATGATGGCTATTTTCAAAGAGGTAGCGAGCCATCATTATCTGATGCAACGGAGGGACAAAGGCAAGTCTCAACCTCATGTGACTGCTTTGAGGGATTACGTCTTCAAGCAGGATTTGGCGGACTCCTCGAAGATCCGGTTTATGACCCCGCAAGGGCTGAAACCTGTGGAAGTAACTTCCGAAATGAGCCGACTAGACGAAAGGGCTCCCAGTTCAAATGAGAGTGGTGAAAATACGTATAGCTGCTTCTGGCACTGTGTGTACCGGATGTCATCTAAGGCCGTGTTGACGGCATACTTGATGATATGGCTCCGGGATTGTGTGTTCACGGGCGGATCAGGTTCTGTGGAGAGGGTACACCGGAACCTCATTTTGCCAGCAGTGAAATTGGCTTTTGGTTGCCCTTTGGCTCTTCTTTCCGCGATGGTGTGTAACCTGTTGTGGGGCTTGAGGACCTTTGCTGAGGATGTGATCCATGGGAGAGGTAGGAACGACAACTTTCCCCGGGCTGAGCTACCATTCCATTATCTGATGGGATGGTTGATTCTACATCATCCGAACGAGATGAGTCCAGGCCCGGAGGAGGATCACGTTGAAGGTGACGCCTTTATCCGCCGCTTCTATAAGAGGAAGTGGCTGCACACTGGCGTCCCCGTCTGTAGGAGAGTTTTGTCCTATCTTCAGGGGTGGGAGATTGTCAAGGTCGGTTCCATCTTCAAAGATTTCGAGGCTGACCAAGATTTGGACGACTCTGGTGAAGATGCGATTACTCTGCCGAAATAGGGTTTTCGTTGGTTACAAAGTATTCGGCCTTCCCACTTGGTCTACCGCAACCAAAATAGGTGTTATCTGGAGCCATATCTGCCAAGCCGGTTTGCTCGCCAGTTTGGCTATACCCAGCTAATGTTACGGAATCCCAGTAACAGTCTGGGGTTTGCCGGGAGTTTGCTGGACGGAGCCCGGGGCTGACAATATTACAATGTCGGGTGCACTGGTGTTCGTTTTACTACGCCAGTTCGCAACCCTCGGCCACAGATCCTGTATTCAGCCGTTAAGCTGTATTGCACCATGAATACTGTGTCTCCTGATTATGATAGGGAGACCAGTTTCATCATTGGAACTCAGCTAGAGGCTACGACGAATATGTTGGTGGCGGCTCGGTCATATCGTCCACCAGAATTGGCAGGATATCGGGCTGCTGTTGTAGCATCAGAGAGAGATCCCCCTACTGGGAAGAGACGGGCTGACGCAGAAGCCGGTTCGTCTGTGCCAAAAAGGCCGAGGAAAGTGACGACTCCAAAGGCTGCGTCAATGGAATCAGTCCCTACCGAGATAAAGAGTCCTCCGTAATCTAGCTCATCTTGTCATTTTGGTGACCTGTGCCTTTTCTTCTTGTAGGGATCGTCGAAGAAGAAAACCCGTATTTCGAAACCGGGCGTCAGTAAACCGAAGGAGGTGGCAAGCTCCTCTGATGAGCGAATTCCTTCGATGGTAATGTCTCCAAGGGAGGAGAATCCTGAAGATATTGTTCCTGCAAAGATTTTAGTATCTCCAGGCTATGTCGGAAGAGACACTGAGGTTGCAGCCATCTCCGAGATGGTGCAAGCCGCCGTGGGGGCCTTGGACGTTGAGGGTCCAGCAGACACGGGGATTCCAGATGAAGAGGTAGAGTAGAGTTCGTCGTCTTCCGATGACGTTCCTCCAGAGATGCGTGAGTCTACTGCGGGGGCAACAGACGTGACTGCAACAGAGGAGAGGGTTGATTCCCCTCCTTGTCATGATACGGGGAGGTCGGTTGTAGCGTTGCCGAGCCCTACCCCAGGCTCAACAATGGAGGCTGAGGAGGCTGCGGACCGGGAGGTGGCGACAGATTTGGTCCCCATGGAGGGATTCGATGATGAGGGGGAGACTCGTCTGCCGAGCCCGACCCCAGAAGATGTGCCCCGCCAAGAAATAGGAGCTGATCCGATTAGCTTGCCAGAGGAAGGCTCCGCACTGGTTACAGATCGTGCCTCGGTGGTGGAGGAGGCAGCTCCAGATGCTGATAGTCCCTTTGAGACGGGAAAGGGCAAGGGCTTGCTGATGCAAGAACCCTCTGTTGCTTCTTCGACTTGGGGGACGATATCGACACCCCACCTAACTCCTTCTGCACTCTTGGCATCTAGCGCTGGTAGCGAAATTCAAGTTCCTGGTGCGGGAGAGTCTGCTGAGGTCGACGTTCAAACCTCGCAGATTGAGATCGGCGGGTCTTCTTCAGGTCCGCCATCCAGGGTAGCTCCTCCAACTCCTGCCATGACACCACAAGTGTTGGCGGATGCGGATGAGTACATAAAATTCATCGTTGAGGCAGTGTACAAGATGCTGCAGAAGGGTGTATCGACAGTGATGAACGCCAATAGGAGTTTCGTGATGGCAAAATCCATGGCGCTTCCATACATCGGTCTGATACGTCTCCACCAGGGCCATGATTATATGGCCAAGATTCTGGAGGCCTCGGTGACTGAGCTGGACCAGCTGCTTTCTGAGTTTCAGCGTATCCAGCGGAATGATCTCTCCGCCCTGATAGACGCGGAAAAGGAGAAGCTGATTGCTGAGATTGAGTCCTCTTATCAGGCCACCGTGGGTGTCTGGGAACGTAAAGTGGCTGAGACTGAAGCTGCAGTGGAGCGGTTGTCTCAGTCTACGCAGGAGAAGGTGGAGTTGCGAGCTGCGTTGGACGCTAGTATCGCGGAGGTTGATGCCCAGATTTGCCACCTTGAGGACCAGCGGGCCCGATTCCTATTAGATGCTGAGCGTGCCCAGGCTGAACATATAGCATTTAAGAAGGAGGAAGCAGCTTTCACCCACCGGGCTCTTACCCTGGCTCAGCAGCGGCAACAGTTGGATGAGAAGCATGAGGATGACACTTCTCCTGAGGCCATAGAAGCGATGCGTCAAGAAGCTGTACGCCGGGTCCTGGCGACTGTGGAGACTCGAGCGACAGACTTGAGGCGTCGGATTGAAGAGCTTTCGGCCAACCCCGGGGATGTTTAGGGATTGTAGTCTTTTTTTTGTGTATTTGTAACTCTTGCTGTGGGGTGTAATCATTTACTCTTTTTTTTTGAAAATAAAGAATATAAGGTTTTTGTGGTGTGTTCATTTTTGCTGTCATGAACTTGATGATTTGTGTGGACCTATTATCTTTTGCGCACCTTAGTTTTTAGGTACAGATAATAAGTTTGAGAGAACCAACATGTTTGCTCAGAGGTGATGTGGATATGGCAAATATGGGATTCAAAATGACGGAATCTTCCTACTCAGAGGTGTTATGGACGTGGTAGGAATGACTCTGGGAAATACGCGGAACTACTCAGAGGTAATGTGGACGTGGAAGTTCTGCGATCAATGTACGGCAACGCAGGGGTTGTCTGTACGGAATGTTTACTCAGAGGTAATGTGGACGTGGTAAACATGATGGATAGAGTAGTCTTACGGAGTATAAGATTCTGCTTTGTAGGGGAACAACTCAGAGGTAATGTGGACGTGGTTGTCCTTCTACTGGAGGATGCTACGGAACAGCTGGGTTCCGGAAGCATATGATTTTGTGGAAGGAAATTGTATGTGAGCCCTGATGATTGGGTCCACTGATCCTTTGTGGAAGTACATGTCTAAAAGATGTCAAGAGTAGTACTTCTTTAGGAACTTGCCGTTGATGGGCATCATGAACAAGTCCCCATTGGGTTTAGCGAGGCGGTAGGCACCGTTTGAGTATACCGTCTCTATGATGAAAGGTCCTTCCCACTTGGGCTCGAACTTTCCTGGTGTCTTGTGAGTCAACACCATCGGCCTCCTGACTGCCAGAACCAGGTCGCCTACTTGGAAAGTCCTTTGCTTGACCTTCTTGTTGAAAGCCTGTGATATACGGGCTTGGTAGGGTTCAATGCGTTGTTGAGCTAGGAGACGCTTTTCGTCAAGTGCCTCCAGTTCTCGCAGACGACGACGTTGATTGTCCTCTTCCGTGAGTTGGTTTGTGATTGCTACGCGGAGTGAGGGTATCTGGATCTCGAGAGGTAGTACCGCTTCGCTCCCGTAGACCAGCAAGAATTGTGTATTTCCTGTCGGGGTCCGTACCGTTGTGCGGTAGGCCCAAAGGCATTCGCCGAGCTTTTCGTCTCAGTCGCGTTTATTGGATGAGACGACTTTTTTGAGTAGCCTGACGATAGTCTTGTTGAACGCCTCGGCCAATCCGTTTGCTGCCGGATTTTAGGCGGTTGAGGCCACGTTTTGAATGCGATCCTTGTCACAGAATCTGCTGAAAACATGGCTGATGAACTGAGGACCGTTATCGTGGATAATCCTCCGGGGTACCCCGAAACGGTAGATGACATGGTGCTTGATGAAGCTGATCACCCTAGAGCTCTTCACTTCCGCCAGTGGAACTGCTTCTGCCCATTTGGAGAAGTAGTCGGTGATGGCTA
Source organism: Iris pallida (assembly GCA_029216955.1). Lineage (NCBI taxonomy): Eukaryota > Viridiplantae > Streptophyta > Magnoliopsida > Asparagales > Iridaceae > Iris > Iris pallida. Next base: position 47,759,793 of record JANAVB010030220.1, on the reverse strand, counting down.
GGATGAAGCGGTGTCCCCTTGATGAAGGAGGGGTGATCGGACCTACAATGTCCATGTCCCAAGCTTCAAAGGGCCAAGAGGCGACTGTAGGATGTAGTGGTTCTGACGGTGTATGGATGAAGTCTGCGTGAAGCTGGCACGCATGGCACTTTTTAGCATAGTCGACAGCGTCAGCGGCCATAGTTGGCCAGTAGTAGCCCATGTGTCGTAATCGATCCTGCAACTTAGGGCCAGGTTGATGGGCTCCGCAGGTTCCATCGTGAGCTTCTCGAAGGGCTTTGGCTGCTTCTTCGTTGGACAGACATCGCAGGAGAAGTCCATCGTAGGAGCGTCGGTACAGCATTTTAGTAGCTGTATCGTAGTAGAATCGAAGGGAGCGCCTCCTGACTGAGACGGCTTCTTTCGGGTCTTCTGGGAGAATTCCGTAGATAGCGAAGTCGATGAACGGGAACCTCCAGTCTCAGACATTAACACCAGTACTTGTCGACATGGCATGGGCCACTCGTGAGCACAGGTTGTTTTTAGGACAGACCAAGTCTCGACCAACTACCGTGACGTAGTGTTGAGTCCCGAAGGGTGCTACCAATGAGGCTGCGAGGCCAGCCAGAGCGTCAGCCTCCAAATTTTGTAAACGAGGTACGTGTTCGATGAAGAACTTGGTGAAGGTTGAAATGATGTTCAATGCAACCTCATGGTAAGGAATCAGATCTTTATGGCGAACTTCGTATTGCCCTCTGACCTGATTAACGACGAGTTTTGAGTTACCGTAGGCTTCCAGATGATCCACCCTCAGCTGTTGCGCTAGCTGGAGTCCCATGATGAGCGCGTTGTACTTAGCAACATTGTTGGAGTACGGCTTCGAAAGGGAGTAGGCGCGCTGGATGACCAGCTGATCGGGGGAGACCAAGACTACCCCCACACCTGCGATGATTTGGCCTTTGGGGTCAGTTCTTGACGCACCATCGAAAAACATCCGCCAGACGGAGCTTTCTTCGGTGACGTTTGATTCTTGGACCTCATCTGGGATGTCTTCATAGAGTCTGGAGGACTCCGGAATGGGGTGTACAGCTAAAAAGTCGGCCAGAGCCTGACCCTTAACGGCTTTTTGTGGAACGAACACCATGTTGTATGGTGTTAGCAGGATCGCCCACATAGCTAGCCGGGAATTTAATGACCCTGGCTTCGTCATGAGAACTCTTAGTGGGTTGACTCAGGAGATGACATGAATCGTCTGGCCCGAGACATAATGGCGAGTCTTCTGGATGGCAAATACCAAAGCCAAACACTCTTTTTCAACGGGGTTGTACCGGTGTTCGGCCCCAATCAGTGCTCTACTGAGGTAGTAGATAGCTTGCTCATAGCCTGTATCGCTGTTCTGAGCCAGCAGAGTGCCGAGGTAATGATCCATGGCACGTACGTAGAGGAGAAATGGTTTGCCGGTGATGGGTGCCACCAAGACTGGCGGGCTCGTCAAGTAAGCCTTGATGTCATCGAAAGCTTTTTGGCATTCCTTTGTCCAGACGTAAGAGACTCTCTTCTTCATGAGCTGAGTGAAGGGTTGACATTTTCCGGAAAGGTTTGCTATAAACCTCCGGATATATGCCAGACGCCCCTGCAGGTCTCGAAGTTCTCGAAGGTTCTTCGGAGGGTCCATGTCAAGGATGGCTTTGGTCTTCTCGGGATCGACATGAATGCCTTTCACCGTGATAATGAAGCCCAAGAACTTTTTCCTAGAAACCCCTAGGAAGAATTTAGCGGGGTTCATCTTGAGTTGATGCGCTCGCATGAGATCGAAGACTATCTTCAGGTCTTCTAGGTGATCACCTTTGAGACGGCTCTTGACTGCGATGTCATCAACATAGCATTCGACTGTCTTGCGAAGATGCTGATAGAAAATGGTGCTCATAGCTCGTTGGTATGTGGCACCAGCGTTCTTCAAGCCGAAGGACATCACTGTGTAGCAGAAAACCCCCTTCGGAGTCCTGAATGACGTGTATTTTGCGTCATCGGGGAACATCTTGATCTGGTTGTAGCCCGAATACCCATCCATGAAAGACATGCGTTCGAAGCCACATGTGTTGTCGATCATCACGTCGGTAATTGGAAGCGGGAACTCGTCCTTCGGGCAAGCGGAGTTGAGATCCCTGAAGTCGATACAAACTCGTATCTTCCCATTTTTCTTGGTGACAGGGACAACGTTGGCTACCCAATCCGGGTGTTGTTCTTCACGGATGAAGCCGCTGGTCAAGAGTTTGTCCACCTCCTGATCGATAGCGTTCATAATGTCAGGACGAAAGTGTCGCTGTTGTTGTTTAATAGGCTTGGCATCCGGTAAGATGTTAAGCCTATGCATCGCGACCTGAGGATCAAGTCCCGGCATATCTTCGTAGCTCTAAGCGAAGACATCGATATATTCTTTAGCCAGCTGGATTAAAGATTCCCGATCTTCTCCTTTTAGACTTTTGCTGATAAAGATGGGTTTAGAAGAAGATCCATCCCTAAGGTCGATCTGCTCGACCTCGTCTTCAGTAGGGGTTCGCATAATTCAAAACGAGACTCCCACTGTTCTCCTAGACGTTGAGCCCAGGGTTCTTCTTAGAAGAATTCTGGCATTTGGTCATCGCCTTCATCTTCTTGAGATTGTACAGATGTCATGTTGGCTGATAGCACTCTCTTGAAGACTAAGCCGATACTGGCATCGGAATCCCAAGTTGATGCTTCGGACGAGTGAGAATGTTCTACTTCTTCTGCCTCCGAACTCTCTGGACTTGACGGTGGCGTGACATAGCCTACCCCCCGTCGAGTTCGATGATAGTAGTCCCGCGGCTTTCCTTTAGGTGTTGGAAGCCGGAGAGGAAGACGCCGACCCTTGTCGTAGTTCAGGCCTTTGTTGCTTTTTAGGTCGTAACCCATCTTTTGGATGAGGTACTTTGCCTTGTCCGTGTACCGATAGACTTGTATTCTGCCGATATCTGGTTCTGGCTCGAGTGGCGGGAGGTCTTGATGACGCTCAACATTGCCGAAGATGATGGATTCATCGTCTCGACTCCGCGGCGGGACTACAAAACAGACCCCTTGGGACGGGACTACTCGATTTACATGATGGACGGTCGTTATTTGTGTTTGTAACGACCGTAGAGCGTTATCTAATGTATACATGGCATTCCAATGTGGAAGACTAGAATAATTAAATGACACTCTATTATTAATGAAATACGAGATTTTATCCCGCGAGATTACATTGTCCAGAGAGGGTGCATCTACATCAGCAGAGATATATTCCCCTAGCTCTTCATCTGTAAGTACTGGGATTGGATCGGGAGAGTCTACCACAGCTTTGATCCTGGGGTCCAAGAGGGCTATGTGGGCCTTCTCCGGCATCTTGGATGAGACAGATGATTGTGGCGGCTTGCCCTTAAGACGCACCTTCAGGGGTGCCTCAACTGCGCCTTCGGTAATTGGTGCCTTCCCCTGTAGTTTTGCCACAAGGGGAGCCGATGTTTGAGGCGGCTTTCCCTTGAGCCGTATCTTCAAGGGAGCTTCAATCGATGTTCTACCTGGAGCAGTTGGTGCTTTTCCAGGTAGCTTGATGCTCATGGGAGGCAACGTCTGAGGCGGCTTCCCTTTGAGTCAAATTTTTAAAGGAGCGACAGGAATCGTCTCTGGCTCCATGTCGGGCTCTGCTGCTGTTTCTGCTTCATCGTCAGCATCATTGGCTTTCTCCTCGTCAGGTGATTTGTACAAGTTGGAATCAGTGAAGTAGGCTTCAACCCCCTTGAAAGGGACGATGTCTGCGAACTCCGTCCGAATGATGTCATTGGTGGACACGTATTTCATACATTGGTGGAGTGTGGATGGCACCACCATGTACTCATACAGCTACGGACGACCCAGCAGGAGGTTGTAGTTGACATCGACGTCCACGACATAGCAAGTGACCTCAGTTCTGAGGTTACCAATATGGCACTTCAGCCGTATTTTGCCCAGCGGCTCACTCTTGCTGGCATTTAAGCCACTGATTGTGGTGTTGGAGGGCGCCAGACGGTACATTGGGATCCCCAGTGTTGAGAGCAGCGTCTTCGGAATGATGCTGAGGGAAGACCCCGGATCGATCAGAATCCGCTTCACCTTGACAGAACCGATATACCCTGTATAATACAGCGGCCTGTTGTGTCGGTTGTGCTTGAGCAGCATGTCTTGTTGGATGAAGGTTATATTGGGGATAACCTCATCCGTACAATGACAGTGCACACATGTAGTTGGGAGATCTTCAGGCTGCTTGACCTGACTGATGAAGGACTCAGCATCCTTAAAGGATTCACAAAGAGCTTTGCGAGTGTCCTTGGAAAGACGAAGAAGCTCAAACAGAGATAGGCGGGCAGGAGTACTGGCAAGTTGTGCCAGTATGTCGAAGTTGTGGGGCTTGGCTAGCCCCGAAGCATTCTCCTTTCGCAGAGGCCTGTCGAAACGAACCTCTACATGCTTCTGCTTATTGGCTGCTGGGGGCTTAGATGGGCCCTCTTTCTGGGCAGCAGGGACGGTGCAAGGAGGCACCACCTCGACGGCAGCTTCGTCGGGTTGGGCGTTCTGTTGTGAACGCGTCTGTACAGGAAGTGCCTCTTCCGCGGAGGAAGAGACCATGCGGCAAGACTTGATCTTCCTGCCTTTGGTTTTGGAGGCAGAGCGTACCTCCGGTTGAGTAACCTCGGAGACGAGATCAGGATGAACCCATAAGATCTCTCCCCGATATGTAGTGAGCGGGGTGAGTCCACTCACGTTGCCACGGGTAGGTGGTAAGTTACCACCTCCATTGTCGCCTTAGGGATGGGGACGATGCCATCTTCTGTTGTAGTTGGCGGCAAGATGCCGAACTGGAGTGACACCACGTTGGCCGAAACCGTCTTCTCCTCGTAGTCGACGGAGATAACATCCGCATTGATCATGCGCTGGATGTAGTTTTTGAGGATGTAGCAGTCCTTGGTTGGGTGTCCGACAAACCGATGGTAGTGACAGTACCTCGGATTGTCCACTTTCCCAACCTCGTCGGGACGCTTTGGGTCCGGCAATTTGATCTTGTCACCCTGCTTCAGTATCTCGAAGAATTGTAGGGTGTCTTCATCGTTGAAGGAATAAACCTCTTTTGGCCTTGGTGCAAGTGGAGGCTTTTGAGTGGGTGCTGATGCACCTTTTGAGGCATTGACAGTCAATGCCTGTTTCTCCTTCGTCTCTCGTCCGGGGTTGTTGGCTGCAGGCCGTTTCCCCTTGTCTGCAAAGGCAGGGAAACTAACTCCCAGAAGGCGAGCATTGGACGCCTTCTTTTCTGCTGCTTCTGCTTCGATGATCAAGGAACTCCAGTCGGGAGGAGGAGTAGAGTTGAGCCAGAGTTTGACTGCAGGCAGCATGTTCATGCTGCAGGAGGAGAGGAGTGCATGTTCTGGCATGCCCGGGGGCAGTCTGAAGCAGGCCTGTCGGAAGCGTTCGATGAATACCCGAACTATTTTATTCTCCTTCTGGCGTATCTCTATGAGGGACACCATTGTCATGTCCTTCCCGCCGTCGTAGAAACGGTCGAGGAAAAGGCACGTCAAGTCATCGAAGGAAGATATAGAATTGTCGGGAGGCTGCAGTACCAGTCGTACGCCACTCCTTTCAGTGTCCCGACAAATATGCTGGTGAGTAGCGCATCCTCCTTCGAAAGATGTCCCGTATGGGACTGAAAGTACGTCAGATAGCGACGCAGAGAGTCCTTTCCGTCGTATGGCATCAATATTTGTGGTTTATATTGTCACGCCCCGAGTCGGCAACGTTCGTCCCTGATGTTAATTTTGCCGATTCGATCGTCCTCGCTAAGGCGTGATGCCGCACGAGCCTGGAGTTGCGCTCGTGCAAGGCAAGATGACAAGTTCTCAAACGGTTATCTTTTGATTTTGATATTAATACGCCAAGTCGAAACTTCACAAATCACATCAGAATATAAGACGCAGTATAGGAAGATAGAAATACTTTTCATTCATAGCTTGCAACAAAGTACAAGTCGTAATTTACATTGGATGCCGTTGCGGCTACATTGATTGAAAACAGAAAGAAAATACATTCGACAAGTTGCCTGAACTACGCTTGCCGCCCCATACATTCGCCCCTTTATACATAAGCCGTCGATTCGAATTGGCTTCAAAATACTTCAGCATAGGAAGAGCTTCAAAACGCCTCTCCGCACTTCAGCTTCGTTTTAGGTTGGAGCGCCCGCCGCACCTAGGGAAATTGGGGGAGGGGATTAGCACACTTGCTAAGTGGACGAGACGAACCAACTCGTCTAAACCGACTCTGATTTGTTAGGATAGGCATGCTTTAGAGTTGTCTTTCTATTAAAACTAAATAAATTCAGTTCATATTCGATAGCCGTCTTTGAGAAATAAAGCATACAGTATAACATCGCAGTTTTCATATTTCTTACCACGGCCGTGCTCGTCCCTGCATGAAAACATAGATAATATTTACCCTGCATAAGACAATAGATGAACATGAAACTATCTTATATGCGGTCATTGGTGCTACGCACCACGAGGGACTTAATCGAAGTTGGCATACGACGCTACCCTTTCAGCCTAGGTTGCAAGCCTTACTGAAGGTCCCGCATGCCTCGCGCCGAAGTACGATAAATTATTCCCCCTAGGTCGAATCGGTTCCGATTCCCCGGATACCGTTTCGAGGAATCGAACTTGTGCACAAGCTGTCCATGACCATGCCTATGTGCGAACAGTTTAATGCATGCAAACCGTTTTGTATAGCGCGGACAGTATTCAACGACATTATCATTTATGGCAACTTATGCATCGATTCATTTTCCCCGAAGCCATACACTCGATTTAGCGTCCCGTAGGCACCAAATTGTCCGAGGCATCAAAACCTATGTTCAACGTTTTATAATATTTTGCAGCACTTGAAATAGTCTATCTTTTTCTGTAAACCTTAAACTTTTTGGTTTATGTGAAAAACTTGTATTTGTAAATCGATACGTTTTTCCCGAGTTCTTGACTTAGTGGATTGGCATGCAATTAACTTGGCATCGTTCGATTTGAATGGATTCGAAGCAAGGGATAAGTTTGCGGGACAGAATAGAAAAGAAGGCCGAATCACCCACCGATTACTTGGCTTCGTGCAGGTCGTCGAAGCGCTACGCAACGTCAATCCTTAGTTACGCGAGCTCCTACAATGCATCAACACTTTGTTAGATTTCTTTCTTTTCCCCTTGCATCAAAATTTGTAATTGCATCCTTGAAAACGACGCGAAAGCACTTCAATCAAGCCCAGCGGCAAAGCTCCAAAAAAACCATACAGCGGTCCGGTCCCGTCGAAGGGACTCTTATAGAGAGCTCGCGCGCCGAGACGCAGCCCGCTGCATCTAGGACTTGTTCCAACAGAAGTCGTTCCATTTGTTGGATCGATTCTCGTATCTTTCGTCCAAATCGAATTGAATCGATGCCGCAAGGCGTTAACGTTTACCAAGCTTAGCGATCGAGTCAGATGGCCATCTAAGTTCCCGACCGATCTGACTCGGCGCTAGCATATTATGAAGTTCCGTCGCCTATCGAAAGCGGGGCGCTACATAATATACCACTAAGAAAAAGTTTCATCCCGAAACTTAAGAACAAGGGTCGGACCTTAATTTAGACGAACAACGCAGGGTACTTCTCCTTCATCTCCGCCTCCATCTCCCACGTCGACTCCTCGACTGTATGGTTCCGCCAAAGCACGCAGACCAAGGACATCGATCGATTTCGTAGCACTTTTTCCTTGCGGTCCAAAATTTGAATAGGCTCCTCCGAGTAAGACAAGTCAGTACGTAGCTCCAACTGATCGAAGCTAACCACATGACTTGGATCGTGCACGTATTTTCGAAGTTGTGAAACGTGGAAAACATCGTGCACATCGGCTAAGGCAGGAGGTAGCGCGATCCGATAAGCAACCGTCGCAACTCGCTCAATGATATCGAAGGGGCCTACAAATCTCGGGCTCAGTTTGCCTTTAACGCCGAACCGCATCACTCCGCGTATGGGCGTTACTTTCAGAAACACATGGTCCCCGGCCAAAAACTCTAGCGGTCGTCGACGAAGATCTGCATAGCTCTTTTGTCGACTTTGCGCGATGCGGAGTCTATCTCGAATCAAGCGGACCTTTTCGACGGCCTGCTCCACCAGTTCCGGTCCCAGTACTTGTCGCTCTTCGACTTCATCCCAGCATATCGGCGAATGGCACTTCCTCCCGTAGAGCGCTTCGTATGGAGCCATCAGAATGCTCGACTGATAACTGTTGTTATACGCAAACTCCGCAAGCGACAAATGCGTATCCCAACTAGTCTTTAGGTCGATCGTACACAGGCACAGCATGTCTTCTAAGATCTGGTTGACCCTCTCCGTCTGACCGTCTGTTTGGGGATAGTACGCCGAACTAAAGTTCAGTTTGGTCCCCATCGCCGCTTGGAGGCTCGTCCAGAAACGCGATAGGAATCGCCCGTCTCTGTCCAAAATTATTGAGGCCGACACCCCGTGCAGTCGAACAATCTCATCGACGTAGATTTGCGCTAACTGATCGACGCTCCATCCTACTTTAATTGCGATGAAGTGAGCCGACTTGGTCAATCTATCAACAATGACCCAAATCGCGTCATTCTCCCGCGGCGTCTTCAAAAATCCTACAATGAAATCCATCGAGATATTGTCCCACTTCCACTCGGGAATGGCGATGTTCTGCAGCTCGCCGCCTGGCCTTTGGTGTTCCGCCTTCACTTGCTGACACGCCATGTATTGCGATACGAACGTAGCCACGTCCTTCTTCATGCCGTGCCACCAAAAGTTTGTGCACAAGTCCTTGTACATCTTGGTGCTCCCAGGATGTAACGAGTACTTCGCATAATGCGCCTCCGTCAGAATTTCTTTTCTGAGTTCGACAGTTTCAGGAATGCAGAGCCTTCCCTTTAGTCGCATCGTCCCGTCTCCGTCTTTCGCAAAGTCGGTCGCCCTTCCCGTTGAAATCAGCTCGCGCATCTTCTTCAGGAATGAGTCGTCCTCCTGTGCGGTCTTTATCTTGCTAAGCAGGCTCGATCCTAACTTCAGTTGAGCTAGGTGCAGGTGTCGATACTCAATTCCGAGTTCGATACCCATCGCTTCAAGGTCTCGCCGTATTTCCTTGTCTATGGCCAGTGTTCCCATAAACATTCTGCTGAGTGCGTCGGCCACCACGTTTCCCTTGCCCGACGTGTACTCGATCGTTAGCTCATAATCTTTTATGAGTTCGAGCCATCGTCGCTGTCGTAGGTTGAGTTCCCGTTGCGTGAACAAGTACTTCAGGCTTTTATGATCTGTGTAGATTCTGCATGCTACACCATAGAGATAGTGCCGCCATAACTTCAATGCAAAGACGATCACCGCCAATTTTAAGTCGTGCGTCGGGTAATTTTTCTCGTGCTGCTTCAACTGCCGTGAAGCGTAGGAGATGACTTTATCTCTCTGCATGAGTACGCACCCGAGGCCAGTTTCCGATGCGTCGCTGAATATCTGAAAGCCTTCTGGACCGTCTGGGAGTGCAAGGATTGGAGCTGAGACGAGCCGTTGCTTCAACTCTTGAACGCTGGATTCACAGTCGTCGCTCCATTCAAATACTACTCCCTTCTGGGTGAGGCGAGTCAGAGGCGACGCTAGTTTTGAAAAGCTTCGCACGAACCTACGGTAGTAGCCCGCTAAGCCAAGGAAACTTCGAATGTCGCTAGCCGAGGCAGGTCGTTTCCAATCCACCACCGTATCAATCTTCTTTGGGTCCACCGCGACACCTTCAGCAGAGATTACGTGTCCGAGAAAGGTCACGCTACTCATCCAGAACTCGCACTTACTTTGCTTGGCGTATAGTTTGTTTTCACGCAGAATCTGTAGTACCGTCTTCAAATGTTCCGCGTGCTCTTCCCGATTCTTTGAGTAGACAAGGATATCGTCGATGAATACGACTACAAATTTATCTATTTGAGGTCGGAAGACTCGGTTCATCAGATCCATGAAAGCGGCCGGGGCATTCGTCAAACCGAACGGCATGACGAGGAATTCGTAATGACCATATCGAGTGCGGAAGGCAGACTTCGATATGTCGTCGGACTTGATCTTCAACTGATGATAGCCTGAACGAAGATCGATTTTTGAAAATATTGCTGCGCCTTGCAGTTGGTCAAACAAGTCGTCGATTCGCGGCAAAGGATACTTGTTCCGCACGGTCGCCTTGTTGAGTTCCCGATAGTCGATGCATAGCCGCAACGACCCATCTTTCTTCTTCACGAACAATACGAGAGCTCCCCACGGAGAGACGCTAGGGCGAATAAATCCGCGATCTAGCAACTCTTGTAATTGCACCTTCAGCTCCTTCAGTTCTGCTGGAGCCATTCGGTAAGGCGCCTTTGATATCGGCCGTGTATCCGAAAAGGTGTCGATGCTGAATTCAATTTCTCGATCCGGCGGCATCCCGGGCATCTCGTCAGGAAAAACGTTGGGAAAGTCTGCCACAACATCAGTCTGCATTGTGTTTGTATTATCCGTCCGTATGTCTCGAACTGATGCCAAGTATCCCGCGCAGCCGGAACGCAGCATACGCCTTGCCAAGATTGCCGATACCATCATCGCCGTCTTCGAGGCCGTACCGCACGAATATGAGAACTCCGTCTCGCCAGGAAGACAAAACACTACTCTCTTCTCCGCGCACTCGATCGTTGCACGACAAGCGCCCAACCAATCCATGCCCAGGATTATGTCGTAATCTTTTATGTCTAGCACTACGGCATCCAAGGATAGATATCTTCCCCCGACGCAAATGTGGCCATCCCTACAAATAAAGTTTGCAGGCATATCGACTCCCGACGGAGTGCTAACGCTAATGTTCATATCTAGTGATTGCATGGTGATTTTATTTTCTTTCGCAAAATCAGTAGATATAAAGCTATGCGTCGTACCCGAATCAAATAATACTCGAGCAGGTATATCTTTGTAGAGTAATATACCTGTTACAACCGTATCGGACGCGTACACCTCGTCCTGAGTTAATGTATAAACTCGGCCTTGAGCCCCATGGCGTTGGTTCTGTTGGTTGACGGGCACCGTATTTGTGCCATGCAGTGTCGGCGCTTTATGCGAATTCGGAATGTTCCTTGGTGGGTTATGTTGATTCTAAACTCTCTGCGGGCAAAACGTTGCTACGTGGCCTAGCTCGCCACACTTGAAACATGTTCTCAGTTTACAATCGGGATCTCGATGCCCGTGCTTACCGCATCTACTGCAGTGTGGTCCGCCATGGCCTCGGTTATCAATTGTGTTTGGACGTTTTGATACTCCCGATCCCCGGCGTCGTTAGGACGCTTGTTGAAGTTGTTGCGAACGACAGGCACGGCCCTTTGTGACATACGGCCAAAGATCCGCTCGCTATCAAGTGCAGCTTCGTAGGATTCACGATAAGTTTGGCACCGTTGGTTCATGACGTCCCTACGCAGTTCGTCGTTGAGGCCTTGCTGAAAACGCTCGCACCATTCTTCTTTGTTGGGCAGGAAGGCGCCGACAAATTTTGCAAGTTTCGAGAAGCTTGCATCATGGTCTTCAACACTCATATTCCCCTGCCTCAACATCATGAACTCATCTACTTTCTGTCGACGGATGGCGCGAGGAACGTACTGCTCAAGGAAGGCTGTCTTGAACATTTTCCAAGAGATCTTTTTGTTGGAATCGGCTTCACAGATCCCTTGTTTCTTCGCCGCCCACCAGTCATGTGCTCGTAGTTGTAACTGCAGTGCCGCACAGGCCACCCTCTGGGACCCTTCGATGCAGAGGAGATCGAACAAGTCCTCCATCTCTGTGAGCCATCCTACTATCACGTCGGGCTCTGCTCGGCCATTGAACTTTGGCGGGTTCATTTTACGAAACTCCTTCACTTTGAACATGGAAGGAGAGTTTATCATTTGCGGGGAGCCATCTTCCTCCTCGTCTTCTTCTTGATCACCTTGCTTTTCCTCGGGCTTTTCGTCCGCCGTCTTGCTATTGCCCGCCATTCTGCTCACTATCTGAGTCAGGGCATTCATCTGTCTTTGTTGCGCCTCAAATTGAGCTTTGAATTGTGTCTGAAGCTGCTGCTGCTGCAGTTCCATCAACTGTAGAATCTTCTGCATAGTCGTCTCGCTAGGCTCGGTGCTTTTTGTGCTCGATGTACTATCTACAGTTTGGGTTGTTGGGCCGGCGATTTTCTTATCTCGCTTTGTCATTCCTACAAATAGTGTAAACCCGTTAGTATTTTTCAAAAATATCTACGGACTTACCTGTATGGAACTTGTATTTCACGCAGCATGCCGACAAGCATTCAATCAAGCCATCGTAATGGACATTCCAACAATGAAACATCTTTCGAAAATCCGAGGAAACATAACTGTGCTCTGATACCAATTTGTCACGCCCCGAGTCGGCAACGTTCGTCCCCGATGTTAATTTTGCCGATTCGATCGTCCTCGCTAAGGCATGATGCCGCACGAGCCTGGAGTTGCGCTCGTGCAAGGCAAGATGACAAGTTCTCAAACGGTTATCTTTTGATTTTGATATTAATACGCCAAGTCAAAACTTCACAAATCACATCAGAATATAAGACGCAGTATAGGAAGATAGAAATGCTTTTCATTCATAGCTTGCAACGAAGTGCAAGTCGTAATTTACATTGGATGCCGTTGCGGCTACATTGATTGAAAACAGAAAGAAAATACATTCGACAAGTTGCCTGAACTACGCTTGCCGCCCCATACATTCGCCCCTTTATACATAAGCCGTCGATTCGAATTGGCTTCAAAATACTTCAGCATAGGAAGAGCTTCAAAACGCCTCTCCGCACTTCAGCTTCGTTTTAGGTTGGAGCGCCCGCCGCACCTAGGGAAATTGGGGGAGGGGATTAGCACACTTGCTAAGTGGACGAGACGAACCAACTCGTCTAAACCGACTCTGATTTGTTAGGATAGACATGCTTTAGAGTTGTCTTTCTATTAGAACTAAATGAATTCAGTTCATATTCGATAGCCGTCTTTGAGAAATAAAGCATACAGTATAACATCGCAGTTTTTATATTTCTTACCACGGCCGTGCTCGTCCCTGCATGAAAACATAGATAATATTTACCCTGCATAAGACAATAGATGAGCATAAAACTATCTTATATGCGGTCATTGGTGCTACGCACCACGAGGGACTTAATCGAAGTTGGCATGCGACGCTACCCTTTCAGCCTAGGTTGCAAGCCTTACTGAAGGTCCCGCATGCATCGCGCCGAAGCACGATAAATTATTTCCCCTAGGTCGAATCGGTTCCGATGCCCCGGATACCGTTTCGAGAAATCAAACTTGTGCACAAGCTGTCCATGACCATGCCTATGTGCGAACAGTTTAATGCATGCAAACCGTTTTGTATAGCGCGGACAGTATTCAACGACATTATCATTTATGGCAACTTATGCATCGATTCATTTTCCCCGAAGCCATACACTCGATTTAGCGTCCCGTAGGCACCAAATTGTCCGAGGCATCAAAACCCATGTTCAACGTTTCATAATATTTTGCAGCACTTGAAATAGTCTATCTTTTTCTGTAAACCTTAAACTTTTTGGTTTATGTGAAAAACTTGTATTTGTAAATCGATACGTTTTTCCCGAGTTCTTGACTTAGTGGATTGGCATGCAATTAACTTGGCATCGTTCGATTTGAATGGATTCGAAGCAAGGGATAAGTTTGCGGGACAGAATAGAAAAGAAGGCCGAATCACCCACCGATTACTTGGCTTCGTGCAGGTCGTCGAAGCACTACGCAACGTCAATCCTTAGTTACGCGAGCTCCTGCAATGCATCAACACTTTGTTAGATTTCCTTCTTTTCCCCTTGCATCGAAATTTGTAATTGCATCCTTGAAAACGACGCGAAAGCACTTCAATCAAGCCCAGCGGCAAAGCTCCAAGAAAACCATACAGCGGTCCGGTCCCGTCGAAGGGACACTTATAGAGAGCTCGCGCGCCGAGACGCAGCCCACTACATCTAGGACTTGTTCCAACAGAAGTCGTTCCATTTGTTGGATCGATTCTCGTATCTTCCGTCCAAATCGAATTGAATCGATGCCGCAAGGCGTTAACGTTTACCAAGCTTAGCGATCGAGTCAGATGGCCATCTAAGTTCCCGGCCGATCTGACTCGGCGCTAGCATATTATGAAGTTCCGTCGCCTATCGAAAGCGGGGCGCTACATATATTTAGGAGGATAAACCACTTTGTTCCATTCGAGGGGATAAGGTTGGGGTATGCCCATCTTTTGGCGCACTCCTCTTGTCTATTTTTGGACTCAAAGCGCTCGTGCAAGTCCCTGATCATCTCCACAACGTCTTCCGTGGAACTGGGAGTTGGGGAAGGTGGTACCGTCTGGAGTTGAGCATTTGATGGCTCCGACGTCCGAGGCACTTCGCGGCGATCCGTATCCAAGGATACCCGTTGAAGGGGTACACTTGATTCTCCATTGGCCCCTGGGTCAGGACCAGTAGACGGTGCCCTGGCCAAAGCCGACCGTATCTCAAACACTGCTTGAGTCAGTGTTTGCATGGAGCCAGAAAGAGTTTTGAGTCCTCCCTCCAGGGTATCCATGCGCTGGACGAGGTCTGCTGGTGGCGCATCCGACTCAGTGTCACCCCCAGTCATGTAGACTATCATGACGCGGCTGGAGTTTGGATGGCTCGTGTCACAACCCGCATCCACTGTGAGGGTACGAGAACGTAACAACGCCCAGCCTACGCCGCAGTGTCGGCGGTAGAACGCTGTCCTAGGTCAACATACATCTAGCAATATAATACTAAGCAGTAAATGAACTCAATCACAACTAAGGAAGAAGAAAGCACGATATGATATAGAACTCAAGGAAATACAGAAGATAGAATAGTCTAGGATAATATCCCAGCAAATATCCAGAGTACATATCTCAGCTACTGAATATGAAAGAATATACACAACTCAACATCTCTGAACAGAAGTAAAGTCTAGCTAAACAGTCTCAAGACAATCATGAAAATAAGATAAGGCCTAACTAAACTAGTCTAGGCAGTGGGGGTGATGTCCTCAGCTAGGGCTGTCCCGTAGAAGGTATCCTCCCAGGCCTCCTCCTCGTCCTCTGTAATATTTTCAACAGGTCCAGTCAGCACAGGAGCGAGTACAATACATCTCAACAGTTCATAGCAGGTTAGAAAATATAATCATGCAGTAAAGTAAGATATAGATACTGAAGAAATACAGTATGTAAACACAGAGAGAGAACTGTAATAGAAATATCTACTATAAGTAAAGAGCTACCAGTGACTAGTGATTTAGAGCACAAAGTCGACATGTGAACGGCTTGATTTGTACATGGCTATACTAAAGAGACGTACATGGCTATTCTACTTTGGAATTGTTCACATGGCTATTTATACTCCCCCGTACCCCCAACTAATACACAAGGATCCAACCAGGTTATGTTATGATTCTATGTAATAGCCTCCGAAGGGTGGTAAGCCTCCGAAAGGTGATAAGCCCCCAAAGGGTGATATGCCCCCAAAGGGTGATAAGCTCCCAAAGGGTGATATGCCCCCAAAGGGTGATAAGCCTCCGAAAGGTGATAAGCCCCCGAAGGGTGGTACATAGTAGTCCCACAAATGGGATAAGGATTCAAAGAAGACTCTGTGATCATATGGGTATATGTCACAAGTGATCAAAGAACCAAAGAAGCATATGATACGCTATGTAAGTGAAACGCACAGAACATAGAGTACCCGATGCTCCCTGAAGGGATAATATCTCAGGGAGGGATCCATATTGTACTAATCCGTGTGACCAACGTGACAGTATCAAGTAAAGTAATTTAATACAGGAAAATAATTCTAAGCAGGATATGAAATGATCAGAGAATGTACTCGCCTCGTATCTGAATGTCTAAAGTAAATGTACTGTCCGAGATGAGATACCTGACTCCTAGTTAGAGCAACACAAGTCAAGATGTATACAAGGGATGATAAATGTAATCTACAATGCATCTGCATGCTGTCTAGGTCAAACTAGACTAAAGTCAACACTTGGTCAACTCCAGTCAACTACACTAGTCAAACTAGGTCAACCTAACCCAGACAAGTCTTACTAAGCCTAAGCAAGACTATTCTAGCAAGCACACATCAAATCTAGGCTATACAAGCCAACTGCACACCTATACTGGCCTCAACCCACACACAAGCAATGAGCCATAGGCATACACCCCTAGGCATTATCATGCCTATATACCAAACACATTCTACATAACACATATTAACACATATGTCTAATTAATATAATACACACATATTATAATATATAGGGTACCTATTTATAAATATATTGTCTATATATATATATATATATATATATATATATATATATATATATATATATATATATATATATATATACATTACACAATATGTATACATGGAGAGTTAGGAAGGGATGTGGTGGTGGCAATGTGTATGTGTGTGGGCATGATATAGTGCAATGTGTGTGCGTACATGAGGGTAGGCATTTGATTGTGGGAAATACTAACATGTGTGCCTACATTACCTAGTAAATCCTAAGAACAGGATTATGAAGTCTAATCAAACATCTGAAACTTACATTCATACATATAACCCCAAAACCTAAATGAACTAACAAACCTCAATAACTGAGCTACCCATATACACATATATATCTCAATACATTATATATACATATGTAAAGAGAGCAGCACATGAATGAGTGTGTGTAAGAGTTTAGATTTCAGTTTGTGTGTAGATGTGTTAAGAGGTAGTCAACATGTGTGTTAGGCTAAAAAGTGAGTGTTAGCAGGCATGTGTGTAAGGGAAATGAGTGGCAATGAGTAGAAAACTGGAAAAATTAATTTGTGTGTGAGTGGCAGGTATTTGGGCTGTGAGTGTGTGTTGAAAGGAATAGAAAAATCAGTAAAGGGTTTATAGGAAATCAGTAAGCATTTAACAAACATTCATTTCAGTTAAGGACTGAACATAAGGGTATAGACTGCACAGTTGGAAATAGGACAGGACAGTTACATACATGCATTAGAGCCATAATCCTTCCCATTAAAAAGTCTGAACTCAGAAATTAACTCAGATTAATACATTAAACCATCTCAGTAAAACAGTCCAATAATTTCCCAGTTTTAAACTCATTCAAATACCTCATACTCAGATTTTTACATTCACATATCAACTCAAAAACCAAATAAGAAACAGTCCAACAGTCCTATAGGAATTTTTCAGTTTACATTGAATGAGAACTCAGGTTTTACATGTTAAACATACAGTTATCATATCATTCAGATTTACAAAAAGCTCAGTTAAGAACAGAACCTAACAACAGTTAAAACCATCCTTAAATGAATTCTCAGATTTTAGAATCAACACCACATCAAAACAATCCAAATCTCAACACACTATTAGAATTTACATAGGTGAACCTATTAGGCATTTAATAACATGTAATAAACAGTGTTAAATGGGTTTAATATGATGACAAATCTCAATTTCAAAATTTGGACAGAAACATGATATGGGCTGATACTTAATATTTCAGAAAAAAGGGAAAATGAGAAAATAATAATCAAAATCGATTTAAAATAAATAAACAATGGTTGGTAACCTATGATCATAATGTACACATGCTACACAAGTGGTTTGTGTCCACAGAAGTGGACGCAAACGTGTCCATCGAATAAAATACAAAACAGTGTAAACTGCAACACAAAAAAATAATCATCGTGCACGTGTTCTCGACTCTCGTGTGCACGACACGACACGACACAACCCACGTGGTTGTGTCCCAGTGTCGACCTAGACTAGGTCTAGAGATAGGACACCCTGAATCGTGTCCAAGTCGCGTGTGCACGACACGACACGCGCGTATCAGTGCACGTTTTCAACAGAAAACTGCACAGCGCAAAACCCGTACACGTATTCGTGCGTGTCCAATACGACACGTGGGGCCCTGAAACTTGGGGAGCCCCGTGTCAGTGTCGGCCCCCATCCGTGTGTCAAATCCCACGTGTCGTGGTGGCGTGTCCGTGTCGCTGTGACCCCCGAAGTGCAGGGCACGTACTGTGCCCGCGCGCGCGTGTGCACGACCGTGTGTACACGTGCCCGACACGACACGACACGACACCAAGAACACGAAGGGACACCAGAAACCTATAAGCGAGGTCAAAAACAAATTTCCTATTCAAACAAATACTCAAAATTCACACGAAATGCCCATTGGAGCATTTCATAAAACACCCTAAACTACACACTGATACGTGTCCAGTTTGGACACGAAAGGACACGAAATTTTGGGGATTCCTATTCCTATAATTTGGCTAGGTATAGGGCTCTCTAATGATGCAAAAATAACAGAGTTCTATGGTATGGAATTGAATATACCTATGAGTATCAAAAAGCTCCAAAAAGCTCCACAAAGAGTGCTCCTCTTGATGGCCAAATTCCTCCAATGAGCTCCAAAGCTAAGAACACTTGGTACCAACAGAAAGTAGAGGAAATTTAGGACTCAATGCAATTTGTTTTGGGTTAAAAAGGAATAAAAATGAATTTACTTGTAATTATTGGAGATGGGAAATACCTTCTTTTTAAAACTTGGCAAGAACTTTCTAATGGAGGCTAGCCCTAACATTGAGGGACATTAAATAGGAAGGGAAAGGGTTAATAGCGGCTGCCATGGGCTGATTAGGGTTAGGGTTGGTTCATGGTGTGGGCCTATGGGCTATTAAGCCTAAGTCATTAATCATGACTTATGAAGTCATAAGCCATATTAGTCAACTCAACTCCAAATCTCTCCAAACAAGTTCCAATGACTTAACCCTCACTAAATTAGGTCAAACCAAGTTTACTTAACCTAACCAAGTGGTTTTAACCTAGGTCAGTCACTAGGTTAGTCTCCTAGTCAACACTAGTCAACCCTCATTCAAACAATTCCAAAATAAATTCTAAAAATTCCCATAAATTCAAATAAATTATAATAAATCCAAATAACCCTAAAATGTCAAAAATACCCTAATCACATGGCTAGGCTCTAGGGTAGGCAGTCTCTACTATTCACTAACACAACACCAAAATCACAAGTCATGAATTTAAATAGTTTAAAACTAATTAAAAATCACTAAAAATTCTAATATAAAATAAATATCATTAAATAATAATTATAATTATAAAATTTCAAAATTACCCTCTTCTGAAAAACTGGGTGTTACAATCCTACCCACCTTATAAAAATTTCGTCCTCGAAATTAAGATGGTAGCAGGCCTTCTAAGTCAAACACCCCATAAACAAAGTCTCAAACATACCGTCAGATAATCATATGCGTCTGTCCAAAATCATGATACTCAGAATCTTCGTCGTGCTAGTGAGCAAGGCTACGATAATCACAGAGTCCTCGACTAAGGCACATACCTCTAGAATCATGGTATTTAAAATTTTTGCATTGCCGCATACTTGGCAGCGAAAATCTTAAATTCCTACACCCGAGAAATACGTCCTAAATCTGACTATATGTCCTCAATATGCCAGCTAAACACGACTATCGAAGATTCTAGATTCCATAAATGGGTGACCTAGCCCATATGATTCATCTCAGAAGAAAATTAAACGTAACACAAAACAACAGGACAAAATTGATAAATCAACAAGGAACAGAAGGAAAAGAAATTTCAAGGCAGTTATAAGAGGCAATTGCAGAATTTGAGTCAAAAGAACGGAACCTGCAACTAGATCTCCAACGGCCTGAGCATCCTCGGCTGCCCTGGCGAAAGCTCGCCCTTGCTGGCCACCCCGGCCTGTTGCTGATGCTGCATGTACCTCTGCTGCTGAGTCGGTAAGGGTAATCCCCTCTGCTGGCCTACCGGGGCCCTAGCTCCTGCTCCATGAACTGTCTGTCCCGATGACTCGGGACACTCTCTCAGACGATGATCGGATCCTCCGCAAAGCAAACATCTGCCCAGCCTCTTCTGGCATTCGCCCCAATCGTGCCCTGGTCTCTTGCAAAAAGGGAAAATGATAACAAGCTGCTGTCCCGGGGTCTGCTGCTGCCTCTGCGGCTGCTGCGCCTGCTGAAAGGGTACGCGGTCCTGAAACTGCCGCTGCTGAAGGTAGACCCTCGGCTGCTGGTACTGCTGCTAAAACTGCAGAAGTAGCATCTGCTGCTGAAACTGTAGAGGTAGCATCTGCTGCGGATACTGCTGCTAAAACTGTAGGGGTAGCATCTGCTGTGGATACTGTGGCTGAATCTGCAAGTGGGGCCTCTTGGCCGGGCCCGCACTGCCACTAGCTCCCTGAGTGTCTCGCATCCTCTTCTCCTTCAGCCCAAGATCGTCCTCCGCTGTCATAGCTCCTACCAGAATCTGCTCGAAAGTGGCGTCGCGATCGCTCTTGGTATATGACTTGATCTCCTTGATCAAACCTCTGCAGAACCTCCTCGCCTTCCCGACCTCGGTAAGATCCTCGATGAATCTGCTCAAACGGCTGAACTCTCCAGCGTACTCCTCAACGGTCTGGTTCCCCTGAACCAAACTCTCGAACTACGCCTCCAAAGCATGGAGTGCTGTATCAGGAAAGAATTTCTCCTTGAATAGTTCCTTGAACGCTGCCCATGTCTGACCGGCTGTACCAACCCTCGGGTCCGTCTGGTACCAGGTACGGGCCAAGTCCTGCATCTGACTGGCGGCTGCCTCGATCTGTAATCCTGCTGGTATCTGTGCCAATCGGAATATCTCCTCAATGTGCTCTATCCAATCGTCAGCGTATATGATGCCCTCTGTACCCTTGAAGTCTCGGGGTCCCATCTTCTTGAAGGAATGGATGTCTGGAGTCCTCGACTGATACGGCTGCATCTGGCCTCCCTGTGGCTGAGCAGCCACCAGCTCCACTGTCGTCCTAACCAACTGGTGAGTATCTTGTATGCTCTGTCGGATATCAGCAGACTGGCTCTGCTGTATCTGTTGCTAAAACTCCATGAATCACTGGAAGAGGGTAAATATCTGAGCCGCATCTACTATCCTTGAAGGTAACTGCTGCTGGTACATATCTGGAATGACGAAGGAAGGTCTCCGGACAGGTGGAGGTGCACTCCCAAAAGCTGTAGAAGCTCCTATGTGAGTAGAAGTAGGGGGTGCTGTGGTCCCAGCGTCCACGATCAGGCGAGGGGTGGTAGGCCTCTCACCAGCGTCTGCTGGGCCAGAGCGATGCGATCGTGTCTCAATCACCATCCTGGAGACAGATCAAACAAGAAAATCAATACTGAGATAGAATCGATAATTCAAGGGAGGACAGTTATCCAAGGAAGCAAATTTTCAATAGGAATTTAGATGGCAGGAATCCAGTTAAGAGTTTTTCCTAATGTGATTGAGTACCTCAAAAATATCCTAATTCTACTGCAGGCTGTAGTGGTACTCTAATTCGAATACCACTACACAAACTCAACCTGCATGGGCCACCACTAAAAACGTGTCACGACCCGCACCCACTGTGAGGGTACGAGAACGTAACAACGCCCAGCCTACGCCGCAGTGTCGGCGGTAGAACGCTGTCCTAGGTCAACATACATCTAGCAATATAATACTAAGCAGTAAATGAACTCAATCACAACTAAGGAAGAAGAAAGCACGATATGATATAGAACTCAAGGAAATACAGAAGATAGAATAGTCTAGAATAATATCCCAGCAAATATCCAGAGTACATATCTCAGCTACTGAATATGAAAGAATATACACAACTCAACATCTCTGAACAGAAGTAAAGTCTAGCTAAACAGTCTCAAGACAATCATGAAAATAAGATAAGGCCTAACTAAACTAGTCTAAGCAGTGGGGGTGATGTCCTCAGCTAGGGCTGTCCCGTAGAAGGTATCCTCCCAGGCCTCCTCCTCGTCCTCTGTAATATTTTCAACAGGTCCAGTCAGGACAGGAGCGAGTACAATACATCTCAACAGTTCATAGCAGATTAGAAAATATAATCATGCAGTAAAGTAAGATATAGATACTGAAAAAATACAGTATGTAAACAGAGAGAGAGAACTGTAATAGAAATATCTACTATAAGTAAAGAGCTACCAGTGACTAATGATTTAGAGCACAAAGTCGACATATGAACGGCTTGATTTGTACATGGCTATACTAAAGAGGCGTACATGGCTATTCTACTTTGAAATTGTTCACATGGCTATTTATACTCCCCCGTACCCCCAACTAATACACAAGGATCCAACCAGGTTATGTTATGATTCTATGTAACAGCCCCCACTACAACAAAAATACCCTTTAATGATGCTTGATAAGGGAATTTAATGACGGCTGATACCTAAGCGTTATTAAAGTTCAAAATACCTTTTTTCTATGACGGTTTGGGCTAATTCTGGACTTTTTATAACGTTTATAAAACAAAACGTCATTAATATTTTAGAGCGGTGGCAAACTTGTAATATTTTTTAAGTTCAATTTTTGGCAAAATCCTTCTACAACCCGCGCGCTTCAACAAAAAATTCTCTCCCCCAATTCTGATCGGTCTTCTTCTTCTCCTCCTTTCTCCTCCCTCCTCTCCCCAAATCCAAAATCCTAAGGAAATATCCAAAACCCTAACTCTAGTTCAGCAACACCCTCCTCTCCTCCTCTTCTTCTCCTTCCTTTCCCCCAACTCAAAAACCCTAACCCTAGAGCCCGTTCTCTTCAAAATTAGGGCTGCGACGGATGATGGAGGAAGCCGACGCTGACGGCGACGGCTTCATCAGCCTCGACGAGTTTATCGACCTCAACATCCTCCAGGTGGACCCCACCGTCGCCTTCGAGGACCTCCGCCACGCCTTTTCCATGTTCGACCTCGACCGCAACGGCTCCATCTCCGTCGAGGAGCTCGCCAAGGTGCTGCGGAGCCTCGGCGAGGGGGTGTCGGTCGCAAAGTGCAGGAAGATGATCGACGGCGTCGACAAGGACGGGGACGGCATGGTCAGCTTCGAGGAGTTCAAGGTCATGATATCCGGATCGGGAGGAGGAGGGATCATGAAGATCGCCGGCAGCAGCGCCGGGGGCGGCAGCGGCCATTGATTCTGGATCTCGGATCTGGTTGGTGATCGAACCAAAAAAATTTCTTTTAATTTTCAAACATGCATAAGCCTTCTTGTTCTTGAATTCAAGAAGAAACATTTCCATCTTCTCCTTTACTGACTATAACCCTGCCGACTGCAGATGCAGTGCATGCGTACAGCCTCCACCTCTTTTCCAGCTAGCGCTCCTCCATCCTCCTATTTATATACCAATCCTTCTTCCAGCCATATTGTTGAACGTTCTTTTGTGCTGGGCATTGCTCTAATTTCTTATCTTCGGTTTATTATTTAGTTTAATGTCAGCGATCAGCTTTCTCACCTTGTATCTTTTACTGCTTTCATTAGGTTATCTGCAATCTCGTTTTGGAATATTCTCCATCAGATTCAGAATACAGGTGTTAGAAAGCCTACAAGTGATGACGTTCGGATCCAAGGACTTCCTCATCCTAGGGATTTCCGGAAGGTAATCTTGATTGTTATTTGGATTATCATTGTCATGGTGTCAAATTTATAGCTGCTACCTTTAATTGTGTTGGTTCCAGGCTGTTATGATGCGCGTATCAAATATGAATGAGGGTTTCAGTCGGCCAGCTCTTTATAATGAAGATTCTCTGAGTTCGGGTTCCATTCCACCTGTTTTGGTGAGCAAAACTGATTTTTAATACTTGATAGCTGGTTCAAAAACATAATACATTGGAAAGGGTTTCTTGTTCACTGTGCTCCCTTTGTAAGATATGTTACCGCCTTCAGAAGTTTGTGGTCACAGCTGAGCTGGGTTCGTATAAGTTAGGGCTAAAAATGAACCAAGAAGAGAAATGATGATCTAAAATGATATTTAGATTGATTTTAAATTTATCGGCAGACTTTTTCGGTAACAGGGAATAGTTTATACAAGACATAGTGTCACGACCCGTTACCCAAATTGTTGGGCCGGGCCGAGCCATATCCAGCCTACGCTTGGTTAAAGCGCAGTAAGCTGTTCTAAGAATAGACAATAAATGATCTAAGCTACTAACAGTTCTAAAATCACATTTAAAGTTCATCACAACACAGCATCTATAAGCGAAGGTAACATGAGCACAGACTTAATAATACATAACCAAAGTATCTAACTGGAGACAAAGTCCAGTATCCAAATATAAGAACATACCAAAGTCTAAGTCATGGAAAGGTACATTAATAATCAAAAATAATTAAATAAATAAAATATTTATCGATAATAATTCATTTAGAAAAATTTAAAACAGCCCTGAAATTCAGGGGGCTTACATCCTACCCACCTTACAAAAATTTCGTCCTCGAAATTAAAAATCATCCAACCGGTCAAACTATAATATGTAGCTGCTCTGGCTACAATACTCAATCTGTTATCCTTGTAATCATCTCTTTTGTTTCTCCTACAAACTTTTTGGTTCAGGTTCAACAAAGTCCTTCTATCATAAACTACGTCATATATCCTTTAAAATCTTCCATACTAACATGAAACATTTATGTATTCCCTAAAATATAGGTCATTCTCTGGACATGTCTATATGCCTAAAATGCTTAATCATCAACCGTATTTTCAACCTCAATCATAATTACTGGATTTTCTTATCGTATTCTAAGTATCCATATTCTATCAATCCACAGTTCCTTAGCATCATTTGTCGTCAATCCTTTCCTACAGCTTCTCCTTGAAATCATACTTTCAATATTTATTCTTGGCGTAGAGCCTTCTTCTTTTACTCAACAAGTCCTCCGAATATAAGTCCTCAATTTCAAAACTCCCGATTTATTAATTACCAATGTACGTACGTCTCTGCCTCGTTTATTGTCTTTTTAACTGATATCTTTCCGATCTCGTACGCAATACGATAACTCATTCTAATTTATTCTATATCAATCCACGTATCGATCTACCCTCTAATCACATGTAATTAGCTATAGATAACCAACCAAAATTCTACAAATGCTAAATCCTCAATTTGTAAATACATGATTCGGATCCTCATTCTGTAATCCCAACAATATAGTATCTCATTATTCCATCTTAGATACCCTATCATCAAGTCATACTATCAATACAATCGTTCTTAATGGTTTCCAAGTCTACTACAGTCAGTCGCTTATACTTGTCCTATAAGCTTAATCTAACCAATCCCTAGGAAAAATATTTATCACAATCACACAATACATTTATGGTTATACTACAGGATCAGTCAACAAGGTTTGGCTATTTCGGTCGTCTATCAAATAGAAGGTAACAAGGCCTAAGACTGGGTTAAGCAATCCATAACAGTATTCAAACAAGTTTAAAGGTCAAGCAAGACAGAAAAGTTTATTAGAATATCTCCAAGAATGGTACAAAGACAACGAGATTTATAACGAGAAGAATTATCTAAGAGGTTAACGAAGAAGAGTTTAGTCAAGTCATAGAAAAGATGGAACACAAAAATAATTATGTCCAAAAAGAGAACATGAAAGCAATCCTATTGGAGAGTCCTAGAGAGCCTGTAATTCTAGTTGTAGATGTAGATAGAACAGAGTTAATCAAGACGGAAAAGAATGATAATAAGAATTTATTCTTGCTCAATCGGTCATAACGAAGTGAACCAAGCTGAGATATGATATGATAACCATATACGTCTTCCTGAAATCATGTTGCCAGAATTTTTGCCACACCAGTAAGCTTAGATGCAATAAACGATAGAGTCATAACTAAGGTATACTCCCTAAAATCATATTATCTAGAATCCTCGCCACGCCAACCGGTATAGCTGCGAGAAAATCTAAATTCTATGAATAGGATAATATATCCAAAATCAGGCTCTATGTTTTTGTCATACCAGCTAATATGGCTGCGATAAATTCTAAACTCCATAAATAAAGCAGACGTTTACCTTATCAGGATATATAACAATTTAATCTACAAAATTTATCACGATGCAAGATCAAAGTTAACAACGAAAATCAGAAATTAAATTCAACAACGAATTTAAAGGAGGATAAATGGAAATAAGCGGAAACAGATTTCTAGATAAGATTAGAGTGAGATCCTCGGGGGTCATCCCAAGGGTACAAACTTGGTCAAAATTGACCCACTAAAATACAAACAAGAAGCTAATTATAGCTAACGGTCCTATGCTGTGATGAGTTCTCCTATGTTACAATCCTAGAAATCTTCTAGGTGTTCTAAATGTTTATCCCTAGTGTTAACAAGTTGTCCTAGATCCTAATTGCAGGCATGCTTGGTACAATAACGTAACCAAACAACTTAAGTCTGGACCTGCATGGGCCGCCAAAAAAATATGTCACGACCCGTTACCCAAATTGTTGGGCCGGGCCGAGCCATGTCCAGCCTACGCTTGGTTAAAGCGCAGTAAGTTGTTCTAAGAATAGACAATAAATGATCTAAGCTACTAACAGTTCTAAAATCATATTTAAAGTTCATCACAACACAGCATCTATAAGCGAAGGTAACATGAGCACAGACTTAATAATACATAACCAAAGTATCTAACTGGAGACAAAGTCCAGTATCCAAATATAAGAACATACCAAAGTCTAAGTCATGGAAAGGTACATTAATAATCAAAAACAAATAAATAAATAAAATATTTATCGATAATAATTCATTTAGAAAAATTTAAAACAGCCCTGAAATTCAGGGGGCTTACACATAGGGTCCAGTTTACAAAATATTTATTCGTTCTTTTGATGGTTGTAGAGATTAAGACTATTCTTTGTGGCATTCCCCTCCATTTTTTGAGTGTATGAGCTCTTTATTTTGCAATTGTTGCTACCTCTGACTGTTTCATATGGAACATAATGTTTCTTTTCTTTGTGTGTGATATGCCTTTTATGTTGTACAAAACCTTTTACATACGAAGTAATTCTGACTGTGAATTATGTTTACTTGCTTTTGGTTTTATCATGGTTTTTCTCATCCTATCAGAAACCAATTTATGATCTTTTTCTTCATCATGCATGTAGTTTCTTCCAAATATGAATTAACTAATTAGTTTCTTCATCATGCACTCGACCACACCGGGTCCTCCGGCCTTATCCATGAGCCTCTTCTCCTCACTGGTATATATGTTTCCTTCCATTGCACCTTCATCTCTGATTCTCTTCAATGCAAGCTCCTAAGAAGTGGTTATAGCATACTTGTGTAGGTATAATATGTAGTTTGGTTACTACTGTGTGCTTTATATAACTTGTTAGGAAGATGAAGATGGATATGATGCGTAGAGGATGGACTAGAAGAAGGAATGATAGAATAGGTTTTGTTTGGTGATTTTTATGGTGTTGCTAGAGAAGACTAGAAGAGGAGTACAGGGGTATATATGCATGCATATTAGTTGCACTTTTGTTAAATGAAAACCCATACTAGTATGAAGTGGTTGTCTATGGGAACGGGTGATGTGGTTTGATATTCTAAAGGAATAACAACCATGTGTAGCTTTGCATAGCTAGCCATGTCGAATGCAAATGCCTGGGGTATGATGCATGAGAGTTTGGAAAAATAGGAATAAGGGTTGAAGATATATATGTTGTGGAAGAGTATGGGAAGATAGGAAAAGAACAAGAAGGCTTATGCATGTTTGAAAACTGGTAGGAGAAGCCATGTGTTTGTGTCATTTTTATTGTAATTCTACCTAGTGCAGGAGAACAATATCGAGTTCTGGAGAAAGTTCGTTGCTGAGTACTTTGCACCAAATGCCAGGAAGAGATGGTGCGTTTCTCAGTATAGGAATGGGCGACAAACTACTGGCGTTTTCCCTCAGGTATGCTTGGATACTGATAGGAGCTTATCAAACTTTTTGTTGCCATTGCTGGTCTATATCGGGTGTTGTTGATTGTGTCCCTCTCATATTACCACGAAATTTGTGCTTGAAAGATTTGATAGAAATCCTGCAATCGGTCTGGTTCATTACAAGTTTCAAAGCTTAATAAATATGCAATTTTTCAGGATGTATGGCACTGCGAAATATGCAACCATAAGCCTGGCCGTGGATTTGGTACGTGTTATCCTCGTTCCCATCACCATCAACGTTATTCATTTATATTCTTAGCAAAATGGATATATTCCTGTTGCATACTAGTTTGATCTTATTTTGTATTATCTGATGTTCATGAGTCAGACTTATGGTTTTATTATTTGTTAATTTGAACTTCTATGTAGCCTCCTTTCGTGGGGTTGAGTTGATTTTTGTCATTTGATTGAATGTTGTTTCTTATTTGTTTGTAGAAACAACTGTTGAGGTCTTGCCCAGACTCTGCCAAATTAAATATGCCAGGAACTTCTTTACGTGGATATGCCCGTGAGTATCAGAATGCCTCGGGACAGATTGTCCTGGACTATGCTAAGGCTAGCTATTCAGGAGAGTGTTAACATTATGGGAGGAAGAATGGCGTAGAGGCCTCAAAGCACTACGGGCCGATACTATCAGCAAACTCAAGCAGGCACTACCAGAATTGGAGAAAGAGGTTGGATGGAGACTTTTGATTATGTATTCAATTTAGGCTTATTTCTACACCTTAGCATTTTGTTGCACTTTGTTCTCAATTGTGAGGGAACCACTACTGTGTGTTTTACTGTTGTAAATATATATATATGTATTTGGATATTCAATGTAATGAAGAAGTTGATATGTACTCTATTTTGAGAAATGTAATAAAGATGGTGATATATAATGTTAAGTTTTTGGAATGTAATATATACTGTGCAGTATAGAGCATTATAAATATGCTGCATTGAGCCTATACATATTATCTATTCATGACGTTTTAAAATTGTTCTGAATTGTGCACTATATATTAACTATTCATAACGCTTTTATAGAAACTATTCATGACGGTTATTTTATGACGCTTTTAAAAAACATTTATAACACCCGTTTTCATAATGGTTGCTGTGGAAAAAAAAGCGTCATGGTTCGTCATTAATGACGCTTTTTAGCCGTCATTAAAAGGGTTTTTTGTTGTAGTGCCCCGAAGGGTGGTAAGCCCCCGAAAGGTGATAAGCCCCCAAAGGGTGATATGCCCCCAAAGGATGATAAGCCCCCAAAGGGTGATATGCCCCCAAAGGGTGATAAGCCTTCGAAAGGTGATAAGCCCCCGAAGGGTGGTACATAGTAGTCCCACAAATGGGATAAGGATTCAAAGAAGACTCTATGATCATATGGGTATATGTCACAAGTGATCAAAGAACCAAAGAAGCATATGTTACGCTATGTAAGTGAAACGCACAGAACATAGAGTACCCGATGCTTCCTGAAGGGATAACATCTCAGGGAGGGATCCATATTATACTAATCCGTGTGACCAACGTGACAGTATCAAGTAAAGTAATTTAATGCAGGAAAATAATTCTAAGCAGGATATGAAATGATCAGAGAATGTACTCGTCTCGTATCTGAATGTCTGAAATAAATGTACTGTCCGAGATGAGATACCTGATTCCTAGTTAGAGCAACACAAGTCAAGATGTATACAAAGGATGATAAATGTAATCTACAATGCATCTGCATGCTATCTAGGTCAAACTAGACTAAAGTCAACACTTGGTCAACTCCAGTCAACTACACTAGTCAAACTAGGTCAACCTAACCCAGACAAGTCTTACTAAGCCTAACCAAGACTATTCTAGCAAGCACACATCAAATCTAGGCTATACAAGCCAACTGCACACCTATACTGGCCTCAACCCACACACAAGCAATGAGCCATAGGCATACACCCCTAGGCATTATCATGCCTATATACCAAACACATTCTACATAACACATATTAACACATATGTCTAATTAATATAATACACACATATTATAATATATAGGGTACCTATTTATACATATATTGTCTATATATATATATACATTACACAATATGTATACATGGAGAGTTAGGAAGGGATGTGGTGGTGGCAATGTGTATGTGTGTGGGCATGATATAGTGCAATGTGTGTGTGTACATGAGGGTAGGCATTTGATTGTGGGAAATACTAACATGTGTGCCTACATTACCTAGTAAATCCTAAGAACAGGATTATGAAGTCTAATCAAACATCTGAAACTTACATTCATACATCTAACCCCAAAACCTAAATGAACTAACAAACCTCAATAACTAAGCTACCCATATACACATATATATCTCAATACATTATATATACATATGTAAAGAGAGGGGCACATGAATGAGTGTGTGTAAGAGTTTAGATTTCAGTTTGTGTGTAGATGTGTTAAGAGGTAGTCAACATGTGTGTTAGGCTAAAATAGTGAGTGTTAGCAGGCATGTGTGTAAGGGAAATGAGTGGCAATGAGTAGAAAACTGGAAAAATTAATTTGTGTGTGAGTGGCAGGTATTTGGGCTGTGAGTGTGTGTTGAAAGGAATAGGAAAATCAGTAAAGGGTTTATAGAAAATCAGTAAGCATTTAACAAACATTCATTTCAGTTAAGGACTGAACATAAGGGTATAGACTGCACAGTTGGAAATGGGACAGGACAGTTACATACATGCATTAGAGCCATAATCCTTCCAATTAAAAAGTCTGAACTCAGAAATTAACTCAGATTAATACATTAAACCATCTCAGTAAAACAGTCCAATAATTTCCCAGTTTTAAACTCATTCTAATACCTCATACTCAGATTTTTACATTCACATATCAACTCAAAAACCAAATAAGAAACAGTCCAACAGTCCTATAGGAATTTCTCAGTTTACATTGAATGAGAACTCAGGTTTTACATGTTAAACATACAGTTATCATATCATTCAGATTTACAAAAAGCTCAGTTAAGAACAGAACCTAACAACAGTTAAAACCATCCTTAAATGAATTCTCAGATTTTAGAATCAACACCACATCAAAACAATCCAAATCTCAACACACTATTAGAATTTACATAGGTGAACCTATTAGGCATTTAATAACATTTAATAAACAGTGTTAAATGGGTTTAATATGATGACAAATCTCAATTTCAAAATCTGGACAGAAACAGGATATGGGCTGATACTTAATATTTCAGAAAAAAAGGGAAAATGAGAAAATAATAATCAAAATCGATTTAAAATAAATAAACAATGGTTGGTAACCTATGATCATAATGTACACATGCTACACAAGTGGTTTGTGTCCACAGAAGTGGACGCAAAGGTGTCCATCGAATAAAATACAAAACAGTGTAAACTGTAACACAGAAAAATAATCATCGTGCACGTGTTCTCGACTCTCGTGTGCACGACACGACACGACACAACCCATGTGGTTGTGTCCCAGTGTCGACCTAGACTAGGGCTAGGGATAGGATACCCTGAATCGTGTCCAAGTCGCATGTGCACGACACGACACGCGCGTATCAGTGCACATTTTCAACAAAAAACTGCACAGCACAAAACTCGTGCACGTGTTCGTGCGTGTCCGACACGACACGTAGGGCCCCTGAAACTTGGGGAGCCCCGTGTCAGTGTCGGCCTCCATCCGTTTATCAAATCCTACGTGTCGGGGTGGCGTGTCCGTGTCGCTGTGACCCCCGAAGTACAGGGCACGCACTGTGCCCGCGCGCGCGTGTGCACGACCGTGTATACACGTACCCGACACGACACGACACGACACCAAGAACACGAAAGGACACCAGAAACCTATAAGCGAGGTCAAAAACAAATTTCCTATTCAAACAAATACTCAAAATTCACACGAAATGCCCATTGGGGCATTTCATCAAACACCCTAAACTACACACTGATACGTGTCCAGTTTGGACACGAAAGGACATAAAATTTTGGGGATTCCTATTCCTATAGTTAGGCTAGGTATAGGGCTCCCTAATGATGCAAAAATAACAGAGTTCTATGGTGTGGAATTGAATATACCTATGAGTATCAAAAAGCTCCAAAAAGCTCCACAAAGAGTGCTCCTCTTGATGGCCAAATTCCTCCAATGAGCTCCAAAGCTAAGAACACTTGGTACCAACAGAAAGTAGAGGAAATTTAGGACTCAATGCAATTTGTTTGGGTTAAAAAGGAATAAAAATAAATTTACTAGGATTTATTGGAGATGGGAAATACCTTCTTTCTAAAACTTGGCAAGAACTTTCTAATGGAGGCTAGCCCTAACATTGAGGGACATTAAATAGGAAGGGAAAGGGTTAATAGTGGCTGCCATGGGCTGATTAGGGTTAGGGTTGGTTCATGGTGTGGGCCTATGGGCTATTAAGCCTAAGTCATTAATCATGACTTATGAAGTCATAAGCCATATTAGTCAACTCAACTCCAAATCTCTCCAAACAAGTTCTAATGACTTAACCCTCACTAAATTAGGTCAAACCAAGTTTACTTAACCTAACCAAGTGGTTTTAACCTAGGTCAGTCACTAGGTTAGTCTCCTAGTCAACAATAGTCAACCCTCATTCAAACAATTCCAAAATAAATTCTAAAAATTCCCATAAATTCAAATAAATTATAATAAATCCAAATAACCCTAAAATGTCAAAAATACCCTAATCATATGGCTAGGCTCTAGGGTAGGCAGTCTCTACTATTCACTAGCACAACACCAAAATCACAAGTCATGAATTTAAATAGTTTAAAATTAATTAAAAATCACTAAAAATTCTAATATGAAATAAATATCATTAAATAATAATTATAATTACAAATTTCAAAATTACCCTCTTCTGGAAAATTGGATGTTACAGCTCGGTTGAGGTTTCGCTTTCGGCCTCACTCACCTGTAAAGGAGTTGTTGCTTCCAGAGCTTTGTCTTGGCTACCCCCAGCTATGTTATCTTTGAGACTCAGATCTGCAGGGGCTAGACTACCCCCAGCTATGTTTTGAAGGACACCCTCGTCTTCGGAAGAAGTATCCGTAAGGGCCTGATTACCCCCAGTCCTGTCTTGAAGGACTTCTTCGTCTTCGAGATACAGATCCACAGGGGCTAGACGACCCCCAGCCACGTCCGGAAGGCTGACTTCGCCTCGAGGATGAAGATCCACCCCAGCTGTGTTTTGGAGGACACCTTCGTCTTCGGAAGGAGGATCAACAAGGGCTTGACTACCCCCAGCTTCCTTCAAGATCTTTTTTCTCCCCCGAGTGCCTTCGAACACTCCGGAGGACGAGACGGTTGTCTTGGTTTTCCTCGACTGGCTCTTGGATGAGGAATTGCCAGTCGCCTTTCGGACTGACGAGGAGTTAGAGATTACATTGCATGAAGCAACCTTTAGTTCTGGCTCCTCTTTTGTTGACACCTTCTTCCCGAGGCGACGTCGGAGGGGTGTCGATGATTGCAGCCGCTGGAACACCGACTGTCTTGGTGGGACTGCTGCCTTGCAACAGCAGTTGATGGTGACTACAGCACAAGTGTGCCCTGTGAGGGACGCATCGTGCTTGTCAGTCGACTCTTCTGACCGACGTTTGTGAGTGATCACGTTACGCAGGTCGTTGGAGGAGGGTGCCACCTTCGTACCCCCTTCAGGCGCATGGCAAGGCCAAGCGCCGGGGTGGTCAAGTGAATGCTGCGCCCCCTGATCCAACACCAAATAGGCGCTCAGATCAGTAGTGGGAGAACAACATTTAAAGTGACTTGAACGAACCTCAGATGCACAACCAGAGGAGGCGCGGGAGTTCAAGACCACTGGGTTTGCCTCGTTCGACTTGGTTGCGAACGCAACAGATGCGCCCAAGTGAGACAAGGACTTTGAAGGTCGGCTCGTTTCGGGCGCAGAAGCACCTGAGTCGACCTTATACAGCTTACCATCAGCAGCGCACATGATTGTGAGCGCATGCTTCTGGCTTGCTGCTGGCATAGCACGTTCGGGGCGCATGGCCCGTGCTGCCTTGGACTTCTTCGTACTAGGCCGCTGGGGCGCGTAGTACTCAGAATCCAAATTCTCCTCGCCACTACAGCGAGTGAGTCTGTCAAAGACAGAGACCTTCTGTGGCGCATCGGAGGTGATGTGCAGGGCATTAGCTACGCCCCTGCTCCGTCGACGCATCTTCCTCGCCTGAGAGGGAGATGGCTGGGGAATGTGGTCAGCCGCACGTTTCCCCGAGAGATGCGCTGCTCCGGTGGGCGCATCTTGGTTGCTGAGGACGTCAGCAGGAAGGAAAGGCTGGATCGGTACTCCCCTTCGGTGGTAGTGCCAGAGGCGTCGACCTTGCACACCCAGATTTGGCGAGTCTTCTTCGGCTTCGGCAGCCGCTTTGAAGGACTCGTACTGCCTTCAGAAATGAACTCCTCATATGCATGTTGATTGAGGCGTACGACCAACGTCTTGTGGGAGGAGCCCACCTTCACGTCGTCGGATTACGACACAGCTTTCTCGGTAGAGGAGAAAGAGGTCTCCAGCAGAGTCGCCAGCTTGTTTGCCATTAAAATCTTTTGATGTAATTTCAATACAAACAGAACAGTATTACAATGTAGGACTTAGACGTAGTCCTAGGAGTACACTTTTATTTATCTGGGTCCCTTGTGCCGATGGAGCGAGTGGTAATACGTTGACTCCGTTGACGATCTGACGACGGTTATCGGTTCTCTGAAGGTCTGAGTTGCTTTGGATGCTGGAGCTTGCGGAGAGGAAGAAGACGTTGAGTGTCGGTATCTGCCTCGGTGGTTGTGCGATGTCTCTGTCTGTCTATGTATGTTCGTCTGGAAGAAGGAAATGATCCCTCTATTTATAGTCTGCATGCTGGCTGCTCATGCGCGCATATGTAGGATGCGCCTGGACACGGGGACGCCACGTGGTAATTGCTGATGGAGGCGCATGGACGATGCGCCCTGATTGAGGAGTTGAACTCCTCTTGTTGCTGTTGTGGGCTGGCACGTAGCAGGGGGAGAATCTTTCTGTTGTTGAGATCTTGGGTGAATCGAGTCAAAGGACACGTGTCGTAGGCCCATGGCTCGGAGATCTCGGATTTGATGGAGAATGATCTGGTAGGATGCGCCTGGGATTGGACGCATGAGGAGACTTTGGCTCGTAACCTTTGGGAGTCATGAACCATTCGGGGCGTATGGCTTTTCACTACTAAAATAACCCATTTTAGCGACGTCAGGAGACGTCGCTAAAAATGGAAAATACGTCGCTAAAACATGTTTACGACGTATTTAGCGACGAAAAATGGACGTCGCTTATAGGCAAGTCGCAGATGGCAATTTAGTCGCCAAACGTCGCTATTTGCGACGTGTAGTTAATTGTCGCTAGACGTCGCAAAATGAGCGACAGATAGCGACGTATCACTGCGTCGCCAACGTTGCGACGTAAAGCGACCACTTTCGACGTTGTAAACGTTATATATGATGACATGGCATGGCAGCCACGTGGGCAACTTAGCGACGTCTACCGACAGATGTAGCGACGTATTTAGCGACGTATAGCGACTTCTACTTGCCGTCGCAGTACGTCGCAGAACGTCGCTATACGTCGCAGATATTATAAAAATAATTTAAAAAAATATAATTGATATTTTTGTTATGCTGTGTGTCTGTGTTTACTGTGTGTATGAAGTGCAGTGTTCGAACCATCGACAGTTTTGCTTACTGTTCTATGTTTTATCTTGGATAGAAAGAGCAACAGTTCAGGGTGCACTTCTCAGAGCTTCCTCTTCACGTCCTTCACCTTCTCGGGAACCTTTACGACGTCCCGAGAAAGTGAAGGACGTGAAAATGAACCTCTCAGAAGTGCACCCTGAACTGTTGCTATTTCTATCCAAGATAACACATACAACAGTAATCGAAACTGTCGATGGTTCCGAACACTGCATTTCACATTCACTGTAAATACAGACACACATCATAACAAAAATACACAAAATATTTTTTTAAAATTTCGGCACCACCTCCTTTGTATATCAGATCATCGCTTATAACCCAGCGTAGGTATATTTGTCATCTCCGTCGCAGATATCACAAAGTAAATATCACAATAAAAACATGAGGCAGTACAAAGTAAATATCACAGACACAAATCCTCACAAACATCCAATAGAGTCAAATAAAAATGGAAGATAAAAAGTCTCCCACCAAGTGTATAAACAACAGTTGTATGAATAAACAATTTGCCCATAGGGCCAATACACACAAGTCATAAAAAAACCAATAAAATCACTGCGGACCCCTGCCGTGCAACTGGGATAGAATGTAGTCATACTGCTGCTGGGTGAGCTGTACCGTAGGGGCAGTAGGAGGCAGTGCAATGTCTGGAGTCGGTGCCGGAGGCAGTGCAGTGTCTGGAGTCGGTGTCGTCGATGGACCGGGAGGACGTATCTTCTCCAGCTCTCGCAGTCGCTCACCATGCGCAGCAAGGGTACTCACCACCCTCTCAGTACTCGCCTCAAGCGAAGCCGAAACCTGAGTGAGTGAGGCAGACATGCTCCCCTGCGATCCCTCCAGCTCGACCTGTCTACGCTCTGTGCGCTGCGGAGACTCGGTGAGCGTCTGTAAGCTGGCAGCTGTAGCCTGATGCAGAATCATCAGCTCCTGTATACTGCGCTCGACCGCATCAAATCGTCCAGTGACGATCGGAGGGTCGGATCGTCACTCGACCGCATCAGAAATCTGCTGCTGCAACTCGCGACGCAGCTCCTCGATCTGACGAAGGATATCCCCAACTCGTGACGACGCCTGTGAAGCCGGAGACTGCACACTGACAGAGGGGGCCCGGGAGGACTCCGAAGCCAAATACGCGCCGTAGGATCCCGTACCGTAGTACGTACCCTTCTGAAGACCGCCAACGGCGGTCATCCAGAGCTCGTCCTGCGATGGAGCTGTAGGCGGCTGGGAGGAACTACCAGCCCCTCCCTCTGCTGGCGCACTAGCAGCAGCAGCCGCCTCCTGCTGTAGCCGAACAAACTCGGCCTAGAACATGTTTGCTAACGTGTAAGTGTTTGCTAAAGTCTATATTGATATCTATTTTCATATTTTCTAAGTTATAGTAAATTAATATAAAGAATAGAACGTACATATGCCTGCGTCGCCCTCTCGTCAATGAACTCCCCAGCCCTCCGATGTGTGACCAGGAAGACGGTCACCATGTTCGGGTCCTCACCCTTTTTTATCTGTTAAAATATATTATCTATTATTAGTATTAAACATTCTATATCGAACTATATGTAAATTAATGTCCGTCGTAGGAAACGTACCAGACGACGAAAATGCTCCATCATCGGAATGGAGCCACCACACCACTTACCGGCGCTCGACCGCGCCACCTTGGCCTTCTCAGACCGCTCCTGGTACTTGGGCTCGCTGAATCTAGCCTTCATCGCAGCCTACTGATCTGGCATGATCCAACCATGGATCGGACGTCCGGCTCGATCACGACGCTTCTGGTCGTCGATCGCATCATGGATGAGCTTGGCTGCGACGGCAGGAAACTGGCCCTCGATCCTCGCCGCCCGGTGTGGTGGATAGAAATAGGTCCTCTACAAGAAGTAAAATACAAAAGTTGTATAATATACACAAATGATTATTAAAATTTAAAAATAAACAATTTTTTTACCTTTAAGTGGGCGAACCAAAAGGCCTTCCTGTCTGCGGGAGCATCTGAGTAGTTGAGCCAAGGCCCACCATAGTTCTGCCTCAGAAATACCCCCAGCTGTCTCTGTACTACATGATCTCTATAATCAACTCCTCTTAGACCGGTAGAAGTCTTTAGGCAACTTAGCACCCGCCGGCAAGATCTCTATAATCAACTCCAACACTCGGTTGTAGCATTCTTGCGACATGTTAAAATCTGACTTAATGCTCAACAGTCTTGTAACCACCTCCAACGGTGAATGATCCTCACAACCAGGATACAATGGAGTCCTTGCATTCTCCAGCAACTCCATGAACTGTGCAGCATCGACGTTCGGTGCCTCCTCAGGTGCATCATGAACGAAACTAGGCCCTGCAGCGTCGAAAACCATGTTCACGCACCCGTCGTCGTATGCATGATTATCTGAAACAAAATTAGGTCCCGCATGCATATACGGCTCAACGTAAGGCTCCGGCTCTGATGCTAAAGACACAAGTTCTACGTGTGCAGTCCACTGATAGTAATTAGGCGTGAAACCCCTCGAGTACAAATGATATGTCACTTCCACTTCTGGATAATATTTCACGTTATGACATTTCACACACGGACACTTAATTTTGGTGCCGTCCATGTACTGAGGGAACGCCTTAGCAAACTGCAGAAACTGCTCTACTCCCGCTATGTATTCATTCCGTACACCACACATATCATCAGGACGACGATTGTACATCCATGAACGATTCCGCAAGTAGTAATTCATATCCATTTGGAAATAATTCTACAAAGATGGACACACATTATCCAACATGCACAAATTCGTATATAATGTCTTATTATGGGACACATTAGTAGCGGACAGTTACTAATTAATTAATATCCTACTTTAACATCTAATAACTCTCATATTCCTGCAACTAAAAGGCAAATTAAACCATGGTATATACATGGTTTAAAGTATCGGCCGATATCGATCCGATACGGCCGATACCGATATGGTTTGGCATGTTCCGATCCGATACAGACCGATACCAAATATTGATCGATATCGACATTGGGGGTCTTTGTTCCGGTCAATTCGGCAAAATCAATCGGTAAGGGTGACTACTATTTCATATAATTTCAAAACTACTAAGAAATAACGCTGAAATACTTAAAATTATGCCTAAATGTATAAAATATATGTTTTTAAATGTAAATAATTTATTAATAATTATTTGTTTTCCGATACCAAAGTCCGATACTCCGATACGATACCGCCGATACTACCGATATCGCCGATACCAATACTCATAGGAATAGTCCGATACCGATTCCGATACCGATATTGTGAACCTTGGGCATATATCGTCAACATTTCAGATTCTTAAAATGAATTTCAAATGGATTTTTGATTGTATATATATGTGTATTTGTGTGTATATCATGGTTTAAAGTATCGGCCGATACCGATCCGATACGGCCGATACCGATACGGTTTGGCAAGTTCCGATCCGATACCGACCGATACCAAATATTGATCGATACCGACATTGGGGGTCTTTGTTCCGATCAATTCGGCAAAACCAATCGGTAAGGGTGACTACTATTTCATATAATTTCAAAACTACTAAGAAATAACGCTGAAATACTTAAAATTATGCCTAAATGTATAAAATATATGTTTATAAATATAAATAATTTATTAATAATTATTTGTTTTTTGATACCAAAGTCTGATACTCCGATACGATACCGTCGATACTACCGATATCGCCGATACCAATACTCATAGGAATAGTCCGATACCGATTCCGATACCGATATTGTGAACCTTGGTGTATATACATTGTATACATATATATTTATATATGTATTTGTGTGTGTATGTAAGTGTGTGAGTATATATATATATACATGTATACATATGTATTTGTGTGTGTATGTAAGTGTGTGAGTATATATGTATTTGTGTGTGTATGTAAGTGTGTGAGTATATATACATGTATATACATTGTATACATATAGTCCGATACCGATTCCTGCACCCTCCCCTGCCCCCTCCCCCTACCCCTGCACCCACCCCAACCCTCCCCTGCCCCCCTCCCCCTACCCCTGCACCCACCCCAACCCTCCCCTGCACTCACCCCAACCCTCCCCTGCCCCCCTCCCCCTACCCCTGCACCCACCCTCCCCTGCCCCTGCACCCACCCTCCCCTGCCCCCCTCCCCCCTCCCCTGCCCCCCTCCCCCTACCCCTGCACCCACCCCAACCCTCCCCTGCCCCCCCTCCTCCCCTCCCCCCTCCCCTGCCCCCCTCCCCATACCCCTGCACCCACCCCAACCCTCCCCTGCCTTCCCTCCCTTGCCTCCCTCCCCCTGCACCCACCCCAACCATGCCCCCCTCCCCCTACCCCTGTACCCCCCGGGTACCCCCACCCCTCCCTCCACCCCTCGACAGTAAGACCCCCCCACCCCCTGTACCCACTCCCACCTCTCTCTCCCCCCTCGACAGAAAGACCACCCCAGCAGCTAGGGTTAGGGTTCTCGTGTCCGTGTCTGTGTCTAGATAGCTAGGGCTAGGGTTAGGGCTTACCTGAGGAGGGTGGCTTCGTCGGAGGATGGAGGCGACGAGGAGGGTGGCTTCGTCGGAGGAGGAAGCGGCGAGGAAGGCTCCTTCGTCGGAGGAGGGAGGCTGGTCGCCGGAGGGAGGGTTCAACGGGCGAGCGGGGTCGCCGGGGAGAGAAGGGGGAGGGTGTCGCCGGAGGGAGTGGTCGCCGGAGGGGGAGGGTTCGCCAGGGGGAGAGGGGAGAGCGGGAAGAAAATTTTGGGTGAAAATTTTGTGATTTCGATCGGGCCAGGAACCCTATATGAAATAAACCAGCGACGCCTAAATGATACGTCGCTAAACGTCGCAATCTAGCGACTTAATGTGGACGGCCGTCGCAAACTGTCGCTCGGCAGCGACGTAAATTATACTACGTCGTTGAACGTCGCTACGCAGCGACGGACAGCGACGTGTAGCACAAGAAGTCGCTATAGGCAATTATCAGCGACGGGTATTTCCACCGTCGCTATTATACGTCGCTACTTAAGCATATTTTAGTAGTGTTTGAGGCGCATGCGAGGCTTCAGTAGTGACTTTACTTCTGTCTTTAGGGATCAGAGAAAAGTCTGAGACGCATGGCTTTTGAGGCACATGCAGAGCTTTGGGCGCATGGCTGTGGAGGCGCATGCGAGATGGTTGGGCGGCCACGTGGCTTATAATCGCCGGAGGGGAGTAATGATGGTGCTGACGTCGACGACGCTTCGTCTTCTGAAAAAGCTGTCCACTGCAGTCTTCGGAGGACGTGCTGCCAACTCTGTCAGACTTCAACATTTAATGTTTTTGACAGATGATGGACTGTCGAGTGGGCGCATCGATCGGCGTTCCACTAGGCGCATGGGGCCGTATGGGGGCGCATGCTTGTGAAGCGCTTGGTGCTGAGGGGCGCGTCTGTGTGATGTGCGGTCTGGCCGACGCATCCGCTCCGCTTGACACGTCTTTTGGTATGGCTGTTACGTTCTTCGAGTGCTTTAAATAGCCGTTTTTGACTTGGCTGAATTCGAAGCGTCAGGTTCATCCATTTAATGCAAATTCATTGCACAGAATTCGGAGAGCCAGCCACTTGGCGCATGGGTTTGATTTGCCCGGCCTATAAATAGTGGCATGGAGAGGGTTTGCTTCTCGTTCTCTCACGTCCTCCCGAAATGAACTTGTTTACTCGAGCACATTCTGTTGACGAGATGCTCCCGAGGGTGAAGATGCGACACAATGTCTTTATTGATGCACTGGAAGGTGACTGTTATATCCAAAAGTCGGAGTTGAGGGCTTCTGAGGCAGGCAGAAGGTGCCTGTTGCATCCAAAGATCGGGATGCTCGACCTCGTCTCCATTATGCTGGAAGAGCCGCAGATCGGAATTGCGGTGCTGCGTCTTTGGAGGCTCTTTCTTCTGTCAGAGTGGGTGTTGCCCATTCTGGTTGTGTTGAAAGCTGCTCATTTAGCCGCGGTTTCGATTGCGGTCTTCCTTGGTCTTTGGAGGCTCTTTCGAAGCCTCCCCTGGCCACAGGTTGATTTGCGGTGCTCTTCTCTTCCTCGGTTTGGGGAGCTCTTCCTCCAGCTAGAGGGTTGATTGCCACCCTCGTTCTGTTCAATAAATGCTTCATTATCGAAGCATTGGTTCATGATGCGCCTGGCTGGAAGGGTGGCACATAACTGAGCTGCTGAAGGGATGCACATAACTGAGGATGAAGGGATGCACATAACTGAGGATGCACATAACTGAGCTGCTGTAAGGATGTGCCCGGCTGAGAGCGCATGGTGGGATGCGCCTGACTGAGAGCGCATGGTGAGATGTGCCTGTTCAAGAGCGCATGATGACTGCTGCGCCTGGCTGTAGACTTAGGGTCTTTTTTTTTGTAGAAGTTCTCCTTTGTACAGCCTTTTCTAGACATGCAATAGACTTTTATATGTAAATAAAAATCATCTTTCAATGTCTATACTTTTGTTTTGCTGTGTCAAGTATTTTGTCTGAGCTCCCTGGCGCATGTAGTGTTTGGCACATAGGATTTCTGGTCATGAAATTCCATGCTTCTACAGTCTCGTTATAATTTTGCCTTGAAAACAAGGTAGACACGAGTAATCATACTTCTGAAGAATCTTCAGGTTCTGCAGGTTGTGTCCACTGGATTGGCTTATGATTCGTTTCATCATAGCTGATCCTGGGTGACCCAGTCTATTATGCCAAAGTTTAAATTTTGGCGATGAATGACACTTCTGGTGCACAATCATGTTAGCTTCTGTTGATTGAATATGAGTATGATAGAGACCCGACGGGAGTCCCTTGAATCGTTCTAAGATAGTTTTTGAACCATCTTTTAGACGAGTAACATACAGATATTCTGCCTCATTTATTTCATTTGTTTCTAAGTGATATCCGTTTAAACGAATATCCTTGAAACTTATGAGGTTCCTATTTGATTTAGGAGAGAATAGTGCATCTTTTATTATTAGTCTTGTTTTATTTGGGAGCAATATAATTGCTTCACCAGATCCTTCTATTATGTTTGATAGTCCTGATATCGTAATAACGGGACCGTCATAATCATATAAGCTATAAAAATATCTTTTTTCTCGAAGGATTATGTGCGTCGAGGCGCTGTCCACAAGGCATTCACACTTCATATATAGATCAATGAAAAACAACAATAAACAATCGTAATTAAAACAATGGTTTTGAAATACAAGTTTTTTTTTTAAAAAAATTCTCTTATATCGATTGACGGGCCGATATAGAGAGGTCAATAAGTTGCTTGCAAAAATGCATAATTTATAATAAAAGAGAAGCATAATATGAAAATACGGCAACAAGTTTTTAAAAGCATGAAATAAGATAGTGGCTCTAGTCGAGTAGGTCGTCGTTCTCGAAGTCTTCCGCCGAGAACTGAGTAGACGGCTGCTTTTCTACCAGATTTGTTTCAACTTGAGACTTCTGGCTTGCTTGATACAGATCTTGTAGATGTCGCGGGGTGCGACAGTTTCCGGACCAGTGTCCAGTCATGCCACATTTGTGGCATTTGTCCTCCCAATTTTTCTTGGGAATGGAAATCAGTTATGTGGTCTTCTTCCACTTCTTCTTTGCCCCACTTTTGCTGCTCTGGGGATGAAAGTTGTTCTGGGGTGGACTTCTGGCCGGCCTCTTATGGGCATTCCCCATGTTAAATTTGTTCTTATTTTTCTTCTGCTTCTTGGAAGAAAAATGAGCTTCTGGGAGAGGAGCTGAGCCTGCAGGGCGTAGGTTATGAGTGGCCAAGAGAAGTTCTCTGTTTTGCTCTGCCATCATCAGGGTGGAGTGCAATTCAGAGTACTTTTTGAACTTTCGTTCACGGTACTGTTGCATGAGGATTGCGTCCTTCTCGTGGAAGGATGTATAAGTTTTTTCCAATATGCGATACTCCGAGACTTCTTCACCACACAACTTCAGGCGTGAGGTGATATTATGGAGAGCTGAGTTGTACTCAGCTACGGACTTAAAGTCCTGAAGTCGAAGGTTTTCCCACTCATACCTTGCACGTGGGAGGATTACATCTTTTTGATGTTTATAACGGTCCTCCAGTGCAGTCCACAATTCCTTTGGGTCTTCTACAGTGAGGTATTCGGCCTTCAGGGTCCGATCAATGTGTCACCTGATGTAGATAATGGCTTTCGCCTTATCTATATCGGAGATGTTCACTGTAGAAACAACCACAGCAGTGTCTGCTGTATTTCCCGTACCAGTGGCCGGAGTGGATGGAAGAGGAGTTGAAATTGTGGCTAATAAGCCCTGGGCACGTAAGTGGAACTTCAGGTCCACGTACCAGCTCAAATAATTTTTTCCAGCAGCATCTAGTACTTCGAAATCGACACTCGCTATTTTGGCCATTTTATCTATCATGTGAAAAACATGCATAAATTAAAATTAAATATTTATGCATAATCATAAATGTTACAGAGCTCATAATAAAAATACCACGGTGCTTAATAAAACAGTTCAGTCCAGAAGCTAATATGCAATCTGTCAATATTACAGTAAGTAATTTTTTATTTTTTCAATGAGATGTACACAGAACAGTAAGTAGTAATGAGTACACAAGC
Organism: Iris pallida; assembly: GCA_029216955.1. Classification (NCBI taxonomy): domain Eukaryota; kingdom Viridiplantae; phylum Streptophyta; class Magnoliopsida; order Asparagales; family Iridaceae; genus Iris; species Iris pallida. The sequence continues at coordinate 47,715,471 of JANAVB010030220.1, read as the reverse complement.
AAGTAACAAAAATTGTTGTACAAAATAGTAACAATTGGTTTAACAACAAGGCAATTTGTTCAACAACAAGTTGGTCTAACAATAAGTCAATTTGTTGTACAGTGAACAATATTTGTTTTAATAAGAAGCAAATTTGTTTTGAACGTTAGCAATATAAAGAATATCACTCTTAGATTGTTAGATATATATATTGCTAATTTTCATTCAAACAATTAATTTGTAAAAAAAAAAAAAATTTAAGAAGTGTTACCAGCCTCTGGTCGGATCGACTAGGAAAAAAGGAAGGATGACGTCGAGATCTGAACGTCGATTCTCCTTGCTTCAGCAATCGTGCTTGATAACGTGTTTGAAGGGATACTAGATATCGTAGAATAGTATTTTTCTTCTTGTTCTTTCATCATATGGCAAGGGCCATATATATGGGGATAAGGGACAACCCAAGGGTCATGAGTTACATGATCCCAAGGGTCATGTGTAACTCATGACATAATGGTGAATAGTAAGGATTTCACAACATTGACCAAGTTTTACTTAGTAATTTAGTCAACATTTTTATTGTTTCAGTGCATAAAAAAAATGATAGTTTAAATACTTAAATATATTGATATGTATTTTTTCTAAGAAACTTAATATACAATTTTTATAACACACCAATCCGGTCAGTAGAGGTGAACTCGAAAACTGTAAAAGTTGGATAGCATGATGAGGTACTAAATCAGAGAATGTTAACAAAAAATTAAAAAAAAAAATTGTGGTGAACTTGGGTTATTCAATCTCAACCGAATCTAAAATTTTAAAAACAAAATGGAACCAACTTAAATGATAATTTATTGTTATCTTATTATTTTTTTTTAATGGGTTGGTCCCACATTTTATTTAAAAAAAATATAATTTTTGTACATAAGTTTATTATATTTTAAAGTTGGACTAGTTATTAAATTATCAAAGTTAAATTTATTTTTAATACATACCATAGAATTGTTGTTTTAAAATATACAATTTTAACCATAAAATATGTTGAAAGTATTTACATAATTATAATTGTATAAGTCTTATTCGATTTTCTGTTTTGAACCGAAATTAAAACCCAAAACCTAAATTGAAACCGAATAAATAATTTTAGGTGAATGATTTTGTAGGTGAATGATTTTCTTTGGTTGATGTTAATTTTAGATAATTTAATTTATGACTTTTTTTATTAGAAAAAATTTAGATGAGACTATTTATTTTTCTGGAAATTGCTGAGAAACCCAATTTCGGGGTGGACTTTTATGAAATGCCCACCTGCTGGATAAGTTTTATGAAATACCCAGAATTAAGTATTTTCACGTTAAATATTCCAAGATTCCCTTTTAGATGCCACCCGCTAGAAACTGCTATTTTTATAATACCGAAACTATCCCTCCGCGCGAATTGGTCATCTATATGTATTTGAATTCAAAAAACTCAGATCTGGATTGCGATTTTCGTTTTCTTCTTCTTCACGGGAAATCTGAATTCCATTGCTCTCATATTCAGCAGAGATCGCAAAGATCGTTCGTAGTTCGGTGTGTTTTTCTTCAGTCGAACTCAGATCATCGCTCGTCACCATCATCATCATCTTCATCGTGGAGACATTTGAACTCAGATCTTCAATTGTGGAGAGAAGATCTTTCTTCTTCTTTTCCATAAGAATTATCATCGCTTTGAAAGAAGAACGAAACTCTTTATTCCTGAAAAAACTAAATTACACGTTTTAACACTGAAAATGACCATTCTCCGTCTTAATTAGGACGGAGAATGGCATTCTCCGTTTTATTTAAGACGGAGAATGCCATTCTCCGTCCTAATTAACACGGAGAATGACATTCTCCGTTTCTGTCTTAATTAGGACCGAGAATATCATTCTCCGTCTTAATTAGGACGGAGAATGGCATTCTCCGTTTTATTTAAGACGGAGAATGGCATTTTCCGTCCTAATTAACACGGAAAATGGCATTCTCCGTGTTTCTAACACGGAGAATGGTCATTCTCCTGCGTTTTAACACTAGAATGACCATTCTCCGTGATAAATTACACGGAGAATAGCATTCTCCGTCCTAATTAAGACGGAGAATGGTCATTCTCCGTTTAATTTAGCCCGGAGAATGGCCATTCTCCGTCTTAATTAGGACGGAGAATGTCATTCTCCGTTTTATTTAACACGGAGAATGACATTCTCCGTTTCATTTAACACGGAGAATGGCATTCTCCGTGTTTCTAACAATGATGTTTGGACCTCCGTTTTAGCACTTTTGTCGTTCGTCCCGGTCTTTCCGAAATTTTTCGACGAGTTTTTGAAGATTTTTGAGGAGAAAACCTAGATTCGAAAGTGAGCAGCGTATGGAAGAAGATGGAGTATTGAAACGTTTTTTTAAGAGCAGTTTTGTGGGTGTTTCCAATAAATTAAAAGGAAGGGCAAAAGGGTCATTTGAAACCTGCTTTGGATAAGTTTCTCTAATTCTGGGCACGCGATGAAAGTTTTTTTAGCGGTGGGTTTTACATAAAACTTTTTTAGTTTTTGGACATTTCATAAATCTTCCCTTTATTTTTTGTATCGGATTTAGTCGTCCTTGATGGCGAAGGTGATGGTCACGTAATAGAGGTTGAAGAATATATATCAAATCGTGAAATTTGAACCAAAGTTTTAAATTTTTAAGATTTGTTATAATTATGTTGCAGATATTTGTGGTGTTGGATTATTTATTTTGTGTTCATTTAATAAAAAAATTATTTTTGTTCGGTTCGTATAGTCTCACATGGGCAGTTCATATAGTGGTTGTATGTATACTATTTTTGTGTTTGCTTCCATGAATTTTGTGGGGTTTACATGTTTCCGTGAAGCTTCCTCTTATTTGATGGACACTTTTTTAGTACTTACTATGTTTACTAAAAGAAAAAGAAGGAAAGTGCATAAAATAGTCTAGTAGATCAAGATTGGCAAAATACTAAGTTTATATTTAGCTCATATTTATATAAATTTGACATTAAAAAATATCTTGGGACAGAAAAATTGGTTGAAATGCCTTCATTATTTTAGGTCCAACTCCAGCCAACTGAACTTTGGATAAGGCCTACAGATTTTTCACACCAGTCCAGTAGGTTTAAATTTTGGGCTAATTAGCATTTAAATTATGGATTTTATATCAACTTATAGTTTAAGTCCGAACATATTCAATTAGAAAATTTGGACCATGATTTTTATTTTGGGTTTTATTTTATTTTCCAATTATATCCTGAACGAGTACAAAGCAACAACTAACACATACTATAAAAAAAAGGGTATAATAAAATAAAATAAATTTTAGGGTCCAAATTTTTTAATTTGACTTGTAAGGACTTAAACTCTAAACTGATATAAAATTCAAGGTCTAAAATTAAATGTCAATTAGCTCTTAAAATTTTCTACCACTTGATAATTTAAGTACACCGTCAATCAAACACAATTATTTTTTCTTTTCTTTTTTATCCTTGGTACTATGTTGTAGCTAAGAGGGTAGTCGACAACACTTGAATTGTTATTTGTCACATTTTTTTTTGTCACTTTTTACAAACAATTGTAAATATGATAGCTCGTACCATCACTTTCGTACTGAATGTAAGATTTTAAATTTTTAATTAAGAAAACACTTTGTATTTCAAATAACATTGCCCTCTCGAGAGAGGATTATTATTTGCGGATATACTATAATTGTCATCTTTTAAGCGATGATGTTATTCACCATTTGTAAGATTTTAATGATGGACTTCTTAACATGAGGAAGTTGGTTGGGTCTAGTGGGCTATCAGTGGGTTAGGTTTCAGGTTTTAGGTGGCTAAATGTTATTTGAGATGCAAAGTCTCAAATGCAAGAAGTATGATGACAAATTCATTGTGGATCCTATAATTGCTATCCTTCAAATTATGATACTATCCATCATTTTGTAGGATCGTAATGTTGGACTTCCTAATAGTTGGAGATTTTAGACGACAAAAAAATGGCTTAGATAGTGAGGACGGGGTTACGGCCGGCAAGGGCAAGGACAGAGCTAAGGTGGGCTCCAGCCTAACTAATTTTTTTTCTTCTTCTATTCGAGTTGGTCCATGTTTCGCCATTGGATATTAGATGAATAATGGGAGGGCATGTCCCTCCCAAATTTTTTTATTATAAAATTTATATATTAATATCTTGAAAAGTACAATATGGTCCCTCCACAAATATAACTTACCTCCCCCCTCCCAAAAAAATGGGCTCTGCCACTGCTTTTGGCTACATATATGACCTGCTAGTATCCAGCCCTTTCAGAAACAAAAGGAAAGTGGACACACTGATTAGGAGAAAGATGATTCCATTCAAAAGTAGACACTCGAGTGACCGATGTTAGTTTGGGTCTCGAAATCACTATTCACATAAACTAATGAACAGTGAATTCGAGATCCAAATCCTAACAACGGTCAATTTCGAGACCCGAACCATAATATCCATAATATATATGTGAGACCCTAAAACTAAATATCCCCCAAAAAATGAGAGTTTGGAGAGATCTGAAATGGAGCAGAAAGGTGATGGATGTAGCTGTTGTGTGGCTTTCTCTGTACAGGTCTCCCACCTCAGAATTATACACAATCATGTAATCTAACTCTCTGTAGAACATAAATATACTGAATGCTATCATACTATTATAATAAAACCAAGGATATTATCAAATAATCACATGTACAGTGATGAAAGTTACAATAATTACTACTATTCTACAATGAAATGTGATAGTACAATATTTCATTGTAATACATAGGACTATGTATATACCAGAACCAGGTTCTTGTTCCCTCCAATACTCACTCTTGCTGGCACCATGTCTGCCTTATTGGTATTTCCTATAGACCAGGTTCTTTTTCTTTCATTTTACAGTACATATATTCTACAATCCCAGTGGGCTCTCTTCAAATAGTGTAACATATTAAAAATAATAATGGTTTGGTTACAGATTGTGTTACGCGCACTGCTTTATGATGCCTCCCAGGCTTTGTATTCCTTCCCTTCCGCTGCCAACTTCCATTTCTTTGGACCTTTTGCCGGTTCGTAAAATCCCGGGCCGATCTTAACTGTTACCTTCTCATCAATCTCGGCGGCATACACATCCCTTTCTGTCTTTGTTATCTTGACCTGAATCAAGGGGACGGACCGAATTAGACAGCCAATAGGATTGACTACTTCAAGTAACACTACTTGAAAGTATAGTTCGCAGTATCGGCCGATATCAATCCGATACGTCCGATATCGATACGGTTTGGCATGTCCCGATCCGATACCAACCGATACCCGATACCGACCGATACAAATATTGGGGGTCTCTTTTCCGATCAATTCGGCAACGAAAATTGAACGAAAAATACCAATCAGCAAGGGTATAAAAGCATAGAAATGTCATAAAAGTATGTAAAAGAAGTAAACTCATCTTTAGCATGTAAATCAATCGGTAAGGGTGACTACTATTTCATTCAATTTCAAAAATACTAAAAAACAACACTGGAAATATTAAAATTATGCCTAAATGTATAAAATATATTTTCTAAAATATTAATAATTTATTAATAATTATTTGCTTTCTGATACTCCGATCTGAAACCTCCAATACAGCCGATACCGCCAATTCCGATACTCATAGGAATGGTCCGATACCGATTCCGATACCGATACTTTGAACCTTAAACCACATGCAACAGAAGCAGCAGTTGTGTTTGATGTTAATTACCTTAAATTGCATCGAAACTACACTAATATAATTACGTGAAGAATATTTATGCAGTGTTGTCATGCCATCAGTTTGAGCAATAATTTCAGACATTTCATTTCCGTTTCAATTTTTTTTTGTACAGCAATATTTGTCCTATTACAGTAAAAAAAAAAAAAAAGGGTATAGATTTTGATTTGCTTCTAGGACCAAACAGTCATAATTTGTCCTAAATTTGTTACACTGCGCTTGCATGGAATGACCATAATGTATTTAACATCAAAAAAGAAAGAGAACCAGATAGAAAAACGTGCTAAAAAGATGAGGGCAGGGCGAAACGAAATTCAGATGTGTAGAAAAGGACCTATCAGCTGATCTTCGTAACAAGCGAAGAAACTATATGAAAATGTTCTTCAAATGTAGCCAACCTGCTCCAAGCAAAATGTATCGTCCAATTTGAAAATCCAGACATGCTCCATTGGTCATGAGGGTGACACTACGCTGATAAGTACCAGCTGTGACTTATAAAGTGCCTAAAAGGCCTCTAGGGCCACAGCCCATGCAGAGCTCTTAACAAGTACTAGTAAAAGCCACGTAATATAATTTTTCTTTTTTTCTAATTTATCAAAATAAATGCACGCATTTTGCATGTATAATAACGTATAATAAGAATATTATCCAATTCTAGTCAAATATCTCTTCTAACTCATGTGGTTAAGGTGAGAGGTATTCTTCTTGTTTGGTTGAGTTCGATTCCTCATGTTGAATATATATAACAAATTTAAACTTTTTTTATTAATTTAATTTTTTTTGAAAATTAAATGGTTGATGATATACACGGCTTAGACGCTTTTGAGCCGTTTTGAAGCCCCTTTATAATAGTAAAAAGATAATATTTAGCTAAATATGTCCAGAACATGGCATGGTTGAGCAATCCAATTGACCCCTAGCACCAAGCTACACACATGGTGGAGGAGAAAGAAACAGCAACAATTAATTACACACACACTGACACACAATCTTATTATCTTACTAAAGTGACGCTACAAATAAAAATAGTATATGGAATACCCTTGGCGTCATTCATGAAGAAGCAACAAAAGAACTAGGAGTTTACCAATATATGCTGAATTAACTTTAGGATAGAGAAGGCATACCACACTCCTGCAGTTAATCTTGCTTCTCTGTCTGAGGGTGATAAGTTTAGAGATCTCTTGCTGATAGTGAGAAAAGACATGGTCATAAAAGACTGCCGGTGTGCCTGGATGTGTCAGGATGTAAGCATATCCTTGCATTTCTTTACCAGATGGGAATCTCCAGTGTCCCTAGAGAAGATTAAAACTTTTAGTTGCAATTGATGGTAATAAGACCCACTTCTAGTGTTCTGACTGACATTGTCGAGCAGTCAAAACAGAATTATGATCAATGATAATCAACCATATCAAGTGAACACCACTGATATGGGATCTAAATTAGTGCATGTCAAGCCAATGCAATGAAACGACTACCGAGAAAATTATCTTAATGCCTTAAACTTACAAAAGAAAGGAAAATAAATCCACCCACTGACGTTGTAGTCATGTTTGATCATCCAACTATGGTGTTTCCTTCTTATAATTGAGATGTGTACTCAAACCGAAAGCTATTAACACATGAGCACAAGTGGATATCCTCTTACACGAAGTTCAAAGAGTGAAAGTTTGGCAGAATCATTTTTGCTATGTCCGGAAGTGCAATAATTTACTTTTAAGAGTCCAATTAAACTAATTGAAACATGCATAGCATGACAAAAATCATTCCATACCTGAGTAGAACCAGTATCATGATTCTCTATAAACGTAACTGCACGAGACGGCCACCAACCTAGGACACCAGGAGGTTTTCCTTTCTCATCTGACAATCGCCAGTACTCACATTTTTCCAAAGCCTAGTAGAAACAAAATACAGTGTTTATGTCAATTGTGCATTTTACTAAACATAGTGATTGTAAAGTCACATAGCAAGGATTGGGCCTGTAAAAAGTTGTTGACCCTGACAACTGATCATGCATCCCATACTATATATCAATCTTGCTTGGGACGTAGCAATACATGAATTAAACTAGAGCAGTTAGTAAGGAAAAAATGTATTCTATGAGCACACAGAATTTGCATGACTAAATAAGATTAAGACTTGGTATAGAAATCCGTCCAAGGTTGTAAATAGTTTGCACCTAGCGTTATTCCACCAAAATGGAGACAGTTGTCAAACATGTCTCTAGTTGGGATTTTCAAAAGTCAAGAGTCGGAAGAAGATTTCTGTTGGAGTGGGTGGGGTTCCCAACCTATGTGGAGAAGACCCCGGAGTGCGACGAGCGCCGTTCGTGTGTCGAAGAAGCTCGGGAAGTGGGCGACGTAGAGTCGCTGCTGCTGTTGCTGCCCAGGGGGAGATTCTGGAACAGGGGATCCGAGTTCGGGCCGAACTCGGTCCCATGGCGAGTTCGGGCCGAACTCGGTCTGGCCACTCCAGTACTGTGGGGTGAGGTTCTGGATGCTTGACACAGAGTTCTGGCCGAACTCTGTGTCGTCGGGGGCTGAAGCGGATTTTAGGATGAGTTTTCATCATTGGATCTAATCCAACGGTTCAGGTTGGTTGCGGGATTAGGGAGATATATATTGAGTTTTCTCAACCCTAATTCATAAGGGCAACATAACACAAGTTCGAGAGAGAAGGAGGCAAGAGTGCCATTGCAACTTCGGAGAAGAAGGCGGAGGATTGAAGGTTGATATTCGGAGGAGATCGTGTTCGGGTAATCTCTACTCGTCGTTCTCGTTCTTCGTAGCCTTGTAATCGTTGTTCTTTTCTCTGAGTGTTGTGGGGATCCGATTTGGATCGGAGGAGTTTGTAGAGGGTGTAATTCTTCTATTCCATTAGTGGAGGCTTCTCAGGGTTGGACTCCGATCGTCCCGTGGTTTTTTCCCGCAAGGGTTTCCACGTCAAAAATTCTCTGTGTCTGCGTGATTGTTGTGTGTGCTTGTTTTTGGGTTCGTGCGTTGTTTGCTCGGTCCTCTCGCAGGTACTCTCCGGTTTGGGGAAAGGTTTCCGCGTTTCTTTCCCATCAGAGTGGTATCAGAGCTTTGGGTTCAAAGGGTGTCAGGAGTTGACAGAGGAACCAGAGAGGAGAGATGGACGCGAAGCCGGTGCGCATGGTGAACCTTAATGGCACAAACTATCATTATTGGCGGAGCAAGATGAAGGATTTGCTATTTGTCAAGAAGCTGCATCTACCTGTGTTTGCATCCGAGAGGCCCAGTGATAAATCCGAGGAGGACTGGAAGTTCGAGCACATACAGGTGTGTGGGTACATACGGCAGTTTGTTGATGAGAACGTGTACAATCACGTTGCCAATATTGAGCACGCGAAGACGTTATGGGATAAGCTGGAATCCTTGTATGCGAAGAAGACCGGGGTAAACAAGTTGTTCCTGATCCGAACGATGATGGGTCTGCGGTACAAGGATGGGGCGTCTATTACGGATCACTTGAGTGATTTCCAGGGCGTGGTTGACCAGTTATCTTCTATGGGAGTCAAGTTCGACGACGAAGTTCAGGGACTGTGGCTGCTGTGTACCTTGCCAGACTCGTGGGAGACCGTACGAGTATCTATGATCGCTTCTGCTCCAGAGGGCGTGGTCAGTCTGGAGTTTGCTAAGAGCGGGGTGTTGAATGAAGAGATGCGGAGACGTTCTCAGGGCACTTCATCCACATCCCACCACTCAGAGGCATTGGTTTCAGAGAGCCGCGGAAGGGGCAAAAGCAGGGGTCCAGGTGGTGGCAGAGACAAGAGCAGGGAAAAGTCCAAGGGTCGGTACGAGGACTCAGAGTGTTATCATTGCGGTAAGAAGGGCCATATCAAGCGGAACTGTTTCGCTTGGAAGAGAGAGAAGAAGGGCGACAAGGGGAAGCAAGAAGAGAACACTACAGCGGCGGCCTCGACGCATGGAGGCGATGTGATCGTCGTAGGTGATGAGGTCATTACTAACCTCGCCTGCGATGACAATTCTTGGCTGGTGGACTCAGGGGCTTCAGCACATGTATCTCACAATAGGGCACTGTTTGCCACCTACACGACAGGCGACTGTGGCGTGTTGAAGATGGGCAACGGAGATGTGTCGAAGGCGGTTGCCATTGGAGATGTGCATTTGAGAACGAAGACGGGTGCGGTTCTTGTTCTCAAGGACGTTCGTCATGTCCCTGATATCCGTTTCAACCTGGTGTCGGTTGGAAGGTTGGATGACGAGGGATTCTTCAGTCTCTTCGGGAATAGTCAGTGGAAGCTTTCCAGAGGTTCGTTGGTGATTGCCAGAGGAAGCAAGAAGTCCGGTCTCTACTATATGGAGGGGAGCGCACAGGGGGCACAGGAGGTGAACGCAGTCAGTGATGCGTCTACCGAGTTGTGGCACAGGCGGCTCGGCCATATCAGCGAGAAGGGGATGAGCTACTTGGTGAACAGGAAGGTGATTCCGGGGCTCAAGTCTACAAAGTTGGAGAAATGCACGCACTGTTTGGCTGGGAAGCAAAATAGGGTGTCTTTCCAGAGTCACCCAAGTTCGAGGAAGCCGGCGTTGCTCGAGTTGATTCACTCGGATGTCTGCGGTCCTATGAAGGTAAAAACTCTTGGTGGTGCTTCTTACTTTGTGACTTTTATTGATGACTGTTCCAGGAAGGTTTGGGTCTATGCCTTAAAGACCAAGGATCAGGTGCTGCCTACTTTCAAGGAGTTTCAGGCCTCCGTTGAAAGGGAGACGGGCAAGAAGTTGTTGTGTGTTCGGTCCGACAATGGCGGCGAATACATCGGTCCCTTTGATGCGTATTGCAGAGAGCAAGGGATACGACACCAGAAGACTCCGCCAAAGACACCTCAGCTCAATGGTGTAGCGGAGCGCATGAACAGGACACTGATGGAGAGGGTGCGGTGTTTGCTGTCAGAAGCAAACTTGCCGGGCAGTTATTGGGGTGAGGCTCTTCTCACAGCTGCTTATATTATTAATTTGTCTCCTAGTGCTCCTTTGCAGGGTGATGTGCCTGATAAAGTATGGTACGGTAAAGAGCCGTCATACAGTCACCTGCGGGCGTTTGGTTGTAAAGCCTTCGTGCATGTACCGAAGGACGAGAGGACCAAACTTGAGCCGAAGACGAGGCGATGCGTCTTTGTCGGCTACGGTCGGGATGAGTTTGGCTATAGACTCTACGACCCAGTGGAAGGAAAGCTCTACAGAAGCAGGGACGTGGTGTTCGTCGAGGATCAGACCATGACCAACACTCAGGACTCCGAGACGCCTTCTGAGGCTGAGGAATTGCCTGAGTTAGAGTCATTTCGCTTCGAGCAGTTTCCAGAGGACATCGCGGAGGATCCAGTTATGGGGGAGCCGGTACATGGAGTTGCTCCCAACCTTGATCATCAGCCTGCTGATGGTGGTCAGGGTGTCCCTCAGGAGGATGAGCATGCCGGAGAGGCAGTTCCTGAAGGGGAGGAGGCTGTCGGTATACAGCCAGCACCAGTGGCTCCACTGAGAAGGAGCAACAGGGATCGTCGACCATCTACGAGATACTCGCCGGATGAGTATGTGCTACTGACTGACGGGGGAGAGCCCGAAAGTTTCGCAGAGGCTATGGAAGACGAACACAGGCAGGAGTGGATGGTGGCTATGCAGGAGGAGATGAGTTCCTTGCACACCAATTCTACTTATGATCTGGTGCGGTTGCCAAAGGGCAAGAAGGCTTTGAAGAATCGATGGGTGTTCAGAGTGAAGCAGACGGATGATGCTACTCGCCCTCGATACAAAGCGAGGCTGGTAGTCAAGGGCTACGGTCAGCGGAAAGGCGTGGATTATGATGAGATCTTTTCGCCTGTCGTCAAGCATTCGTCTATTCGGGTGGTGCTAGCATTAGCAGCCAGTTTCGACTTGGAGGTCGAGCAGATGGATGTGAAGACGGCGTTCCTCCACGGTGATCTTGAGGAGGAGTTGTACATGGAGCAGCCGGAGGGATTCTGTGAGAAGGGCAAGTCACATTTGGTCTGCCGGTTGAGGAAGAGCTTGTATGGTCTGAAGCAGGCTCCGAGGCAGTGGTACAGAAAGTTCGAGTCGTTTATGGGGGAGCATGGTTATGCACGGACGACGTCGGACCATTGTGCATTTGTGAGGTATTTTGCCGAGGATGATTTCATCATTTTATTGCTCTATGTAGATGATATGCTATTAGTGGGTCGAAATGCCACTAGGATAGCGGAGTTGAAGCGCCAACTGGGCGCGGCCTTCTCTATGAAGGATTTGGGCGCAGCGAAGACTATTCTTGGGATGGAGATCAGCCGAGAGAGAGAGTCCAAGCTGCTACACTTGTCCCAAACGAAGTACATTCACCGGGTACTTCAGCGTTTCGGGATGGACGGGTCGAAGAAAGTGAGTTCCCCCCTCGCGGCTCACTTTAAGTTCACTGAGGAGCAGTGTCCATCTACCGAGGACGAAAAGGAAGATATGGAGCGGGTTCCATATGCTTCAGCTGTGGGAAGCCTGATGTATGCTATGGTGTGTACGAGGCCAGATATTGCTCATGCAGTTGGTACGGTTAGCAGGTATCTTTCGAATCCTGGAAGGGTACACTGGAGTGCGGTCAAGTGGATTCTACGATACCTTCAGGGCACTGCCGGTTGGAGACTTTCCTTTGGTGGTGACGAGCCGAAGCTGGTCGGGTATACCGATGCTGATATGGCTGGAGATGTAGACACGAGGCGGTCGACTTCGGGCTACGTGATGATGTTTGCGGGAGGAGCGGTGTCGTGGCAGTCGCGGTTGCAGAAGTGTGTTGCCTTGTCGACGACGGAGGCAGAATACATTGCGGCGACGGAGGCTTGCAAGGAGCTGTTATGGATGAAGAAGCTGTTGCAGGAAATGGGACTGAAGCAAGAGCAGTATACTTTGCTTTGCGACAGTCAGAGTGCTATCCACCTTGTGAAGAATCAGACGTTTCATAGCCGGTCCAAGCACATCGAGACCCGGTATCATTGGATACGGGATGTGGTTGAGAAGAAGGACGCGGAGCTTGAGAAGGTGCATACAGACGACAACGGAGCTGATATGTTTACGAAGATTCTACCAAGGGGGAAGTTTGAGTACTGCAGGCAGATCGTCGGGATGACGACGTCCTCCCCATAGTTGTGAAGGGGGAGATTTGTTGGAGTGGGTGGGGTTCCCAACCTATGTGGAGAAGACCCCGGAGTGCGACGAGCGCCGTTCGTGTGTCGAAGAAGCTCGGGAAGTGGGCGACGTAGAGTCGCTGCTGCTGTTGCTGCCCAGGGGGAGATTCTGGAACAGGGGATCCGAGTTCGGGCCGAACTCGGTCCCATGGCGAGTTCGGGCCGAACTCGGTCTGGCCACTCCAGTACTGTGGGGTGAGGTTCTGGATGCTTGACACAGAGTTCTGGCCGAACTCTGTGTCGTCGGGGGCTGAAGCGGATTTTAGGATGAGTTTTCATCATTGGATCTAATCCAACGGTTCAGGTTGGTTGCGGGATTAGGGAGATATATATTGAGTTTTCTCAACCCTAATTCATAAGGGCAACATAACACAAGTTCGAGAGAGAAGGAGGCAAGAGTGCCATTGCAACTTCGGAGAAGAAGGCGGAGGATTGAAGGTTGATATTCGGAGGAGATCGTGTTCGGGTAATCTCTACTCGTCGTTCTCGTTCTTCGTAGCCTTGTAATCGTTGTTCTTTTCTCTGAGTGTTGTGGGGATCCGATTTGGATCGGAGGAGTTTGTAGAGGGTGTAATTCTTCTATTCCATTAGTGGAGGCTTCTCAGGGTTGGACTCCGATCGTCCCGTGGTTTTTTCCCGCAAGGGTTTCCACGTCAAAAATTCTCTGTGTCTGCGTGATTGTTGTGTGTGCTTGTTTTTGGGTTCGTGCGTTGTTTGCTCGGTCCTCTCGCAGGTACTCTCCGGTTTGGGGAAAGGTTTCCGCGTTTCTTTCCCATCAATTTCTACAATCTGCCAACCTGATCGTGGATCATGCTTCCCTCTATTTTTGGTTCAGAGTATAAGCCACATAATACTTTTCCCTAGAGGCTAGATCAAATTGTATCATCTTTCTCCTTTACCAGACTCTCTCCAGGAAGATCTTGGAGGGCTCTTTGTCGAACGCGCTGAAACTAGAAGAACAAGCTAGATTCAACTGAGATAACTGGCCTTTTAGGCCTGGTTGATAGCTGGTAAAAAAAATCGTTTGAAATTCTCATGGACCTTCTCAGTGTAATGTTCCATCATAAACAACACGAACATGATAGATAAATGATTAGAAGCTGATAACTTGATGTCATCCGCCAACATAGACTTATAGGATATGACCTCAAATCATGTAATTGCAAATACAAGCCTTCCATTTCAAATGGGAAATCTATTCCTTCAATCGCGGTCTACACCAATGATATATCTATATGCATTATTATGAGGACGATGATTTGAAGCTGACAACTTGATGTCATCCATCAACATAGACTTATAGGATATGACCTCAAATCATGTAATTGCAAAAACAAGCCTTCCATATCAAATGGGAAATCTATTCCTTCAATCGTGATCTACACCAATGATATATCTATATGCATAAACCCAAATGATTTGATATTTTTTTTCTTATCCATCAAGAAGTGGATGAATTTTATAGCAATCATGTAGATCGACGATGTGGAAGTTCAAAATCTATTACAATTTGGTATGCAATGGGTCTTTTTCAACATTTAGATCATGGTCAAAGGTTAGTCAATGAATATTCCCTAAACTATTCAACTTGCAAATTTGAACAATTCATTTTGACGGTGTTGGTGTATAGGAAAAACAATTTCAAATATTGTAGATTTTTTGCGTTTAGTATCTCTAAATGATAAGGGTATTGCTTCGTGTCACCGGTCACCCTTTAGCTAGGTTGCATTACCAAGGTTCACAATATTGGATAAATTTAGGCAAAATCCTATTTATAATTTGTAGTTTCATGTTACTTTTGAGTGGAACAATATCGAACATTGTTGAAGTGTGCACCTGCAATAGATATTATTGTCTATATTAGTTGCTTTTAGATAAACTACCTCCACGAAATATAGTTTTGAATGGAATAACACATAGGATGTGTTAACAACTATACAACTTTGACAAATGGCAATGGATTTGATGTGTCAATAAGAAATTTTAGTGATATACTGGCATATTCATCGTCAAGATCAAATTATTGACACATTATAGCATGTTGAGCATTGACCTGATCAAATCATTATGTCGACATTGTTTTTTCTTTTTCACACTTCACTTTTTTTTAATAGAAAGATTTAGAGAGAGAGAACGGAAAGATTTAAATATGATTTTTATAACTTAGAGAAAGTTTATACATAAAGTTTATGATCAAGTTAAGGAGATAATATGATGGACTTTGGAGAAGTAACCAGTTCTTACTAGTTATACTGAGACTATTAAAGATACATGCGATGGAGTTACGACGACCATACGAACTATTGGAGGATACATGTGATGGAGTTACGACGATCATGTAAACTATTTCTTATTGGCTTACATCAAGGATCAACATAAAATTCTTACCTTTTTGTACTAGTCATGGATGAAATGACAACACATATGATGTTTGCAAATGATATTGTATTGGTCGTTGAAAGTAAAGAAGGGATAGGTGCAAAAATAAAAGTGGAGAGAGAAATTGGGGGGGAGGGGTGGGGGGGGGGGGGGGGGGGGGGGGGGGGGGGGTCCATATTGGGTGGATAGTGCGAACCTTGATGGTTACTCCTCTAGAGGACAATATTTGTATTTCTGTTGTAATTGATTGATAATTTTATTGATATCCTCTTGGCTTTATATAGCCTTACAATCAATATTACAATGATGAAATATCCTGTGGCATATTCTGGCATACCAAATATGTCCGCAGGATATTCCAATATCCTTTATGGTAATACAATCTACTACATATGACATACTAAATATTCCAACACTCCCCCTCAAGATGAGCAAAAGATATTCACTAAGTCCATCTTGTCACATTCTCTAATCATGCTCACAGAGGTAAGTCCCTTAATTAGTCCGTCTGCTATCTGATTCTTGGCCCGAACATGGCCAAGCTCCAGCAATCCCCTAAACAGCTTCTCTTTGATGAAGAACGTATCAATCTCGACGTATTTGGTCATGTCATGCTGTACTGGATTGTTGGCGATACTAATAGCTGATTGGTTGTCACACCATAACTTCATCTTGGCTCCTTGATCCAGCTTCAGTTCTACCAGCATGTTCTTCAACCATAGCAGTTCTGCAACTCCCAGGGCCATAGCTCTGTACTCTGCTTCCGCTGTCGATCTGGCCACCACAGACTGCTTCTTACTCCTCCAGGAGACTATGTTGCCTCCTACGAATATGCAATATCCTGAGATAGACCTTCTGTCATCGGCACAACTAGCCCAGTCAGAATCACAGTAGCCTTCAATGTTCACGTAATTGTTCTTCTTGAATATCAGCCACTTCTCGGGGGCACCCTTCAAGTACCTCAGGATCTGGTATATTGCATCCATATGACCCTTCCGTGAGTCGTGCATGTAGCGGCTCACCACACTCACTGCAAAGCAGATATCAAGTCGTGTGTGGCTCAGATAGATTAACTTGCCCACCAGTCTCTGGTATCTGTCTCGATTAACTGGATCTCCAGCCTCGGTCTCTAACTTGAACCTCTGGTCTATTGGCGTTGCTGCAGGTTTGCACCCCAACATCCCTGTCTTTGTAAGAAGGTCCAGTGCATACTTCCTCTGAGAAAGAACAATCCCCTCTGCGTCTCGAGCGATCTCTATCCCAAAGAAGTAGCAGAGAAGACCAAGGTCCTTCACCTCAAATTCCCTACCAAGCTTCCCCTTGAGTCGGACGATCTCCTGCTCATCATCTCATGTGATAATTGTAGTGACCCGCTCCGCCCTAGCGGAACGCCGATTCAAACGGCAAGTGCAACGACTCAAACGAGCCGTCGACCCGAAGAGTTGGCATCGACCTGAAGAAGAATCGATGCAAGGCTTACATTGGCCCGTCGAAGATGAATCCAGACTTAGACTTTCAAAGGCGCGCTCGGAGTATCGCTCGGCCGATGCGAACATCGCTAAGGTGGGTGGCTCCGATGAACCCGTCTTTGCTTAGCCTAGACACATAATAATACGGGCACTATCACTGAAATCGCTAGGCGATAACACCGTGCGTGCTAATAAATGACCCAACGCACCTAGCTAAGGGATTAATCCCATCTTTTATGCTTGTATAGAATATGGAAAGGAACATGGAAAATTATGAGAACTCTCGCACCGCGCTCCACGCTCGTGCTAAGACACAAGCTTACGTTTACGTCCCTGATGCGTTCAAACAATGAATGGTTTACAATAATGAAACGGAAGACTATCGATATAGTCGTTCCGAGTAGAGTATAGCAACATTGAAAGACTTCGGGACCGATGGATCGCCAAGGCGACTCCCGCACGGGGAGTTGCATAACGTATGAATGAAAGAATGAACGAATACGTGAATAAATGAATCAACGTGTGAATGAATGAATACGTGAAGAATGAATGAATGTATGAACAAGTGAAAGAAAGAAATGAAAGAGTGAATAAAAGATAAGAAGGAAAGAAATGGTTAGCGACAGGTGTGACGGACACGTACAACGGGGCTCGCTACCCGCGCTGCACGGACGCCAACCTGGTCGATAACGCATTGTGGCTAAGGGTTAGCCTATGACGATAAAATACGAAATGGTCGTGGACGGACCCGTGCACGGGTGATACGGATTCCGCGGCATGATCAAATGGAGGATCGTGGCCGGCCTAGGCGGAACCAAGTCGAGGCTTACGGGCATGCCTGGGTGCGGACTTGGCCACCCGGGGGACGTAAGTGCTGAGGTATTTCAAGAGACTAACGGGGTGTGTGCCAGTCCACCCTACGCTAAGTTGAGAAATACCACGGTTGGAAGTGTCCAAAATGGCTTGTGATGCCAGCGACCGGTGCATATAGATTTAAGTGGACTTTGCTGGTGGCAATCCACGTGCAAGTCCTTGCATTGAAATCAAAGTAGTCTAAGTTAACTGTACAAAGCACCTTCTGAATAGGCTTGAATATAACACAAAAAAACGATCAAGAGTACTTCGACCAAACGAGTTAGAAAACGTGCCTACGACATGCTAGAAACCGAGGCAAGGACACACACTTTACTTTGAATGCTTTCATGAACTACATTAAGTTATTTCATATAAATTGTTGATTAACTTGGTTTACGTTGGACAGGAAAGGCCGGACGGTAAGTATGGGTAAGTCGTGCATGTATTTCCATGCGACACTTGAATTTGGCAACACGGGATAGGTTATGACATATGCCATGAAATTGATCCTAAGACAAGATTAGAAAGACAATGAATGATAGAGATGCACAAAAGTGAATGGAACGTGTTTGGTAATGATAGCATTGTGGGCGAGCTAGCCTCCCCACCAGTGCATAACAATGTACTGATAACCCTACAGTCTGCTTGCAGGATGCAGGAGACGCCGGCGGGTGCGGAGCTTCCATCGAACGTGCTAAGGCGCGGAGCTATCTCTGGAGCCTTGGAGCGTTGCAAGGAGCTGAAGCACCATATACAGGACATAATGTATCGGAACATCGCCATGAATCATTCCATGTTGTAAGCCACTTGGCACGCCTTTTATGTTTCAGAGAGAGAGAGAGCTTGAACGATTTGTAATATCGGCCTAGCGCCGCTTGTAAACTTCTTGAATATCAATAAAGAGTTGAATTCGCTTCAATTTGTGTTCATTTACTTTCCGCTGCAAATGGGGACACTCTGTGCGACTCTGTTGCCTAGCTCAAATCGGCCGTTTCTGGACTTAGCCTTGCACGGGCGCAACCTAGGCCCGTGCGGCATCACGCCTTAGCGAGGACGATCGTTCCTATGGGAGCGGGGCGTGACAGATTGGTATCAGAGCACGGCTTTACGTCCTTGGACTTCACGTCGATTTCTCAGTTTTGAAAGCTCGTCGTTAGAAAAAGAAGTGTACGCTCTCTCTCGTTGTACCTTGGGATGTTCCATACAATAAGTCTAATATTTTCAAAAGCTCGTACGAGTACTCGGTTGGACGGGATCGATAGGCGAAGGCCTTTGTGCCACCACGACGGACTTGAGTTGGAAGGAACCGATGCTAAGAGTTAGCAAACGCAGTACGTGCTTGAATGAGCTTACACTGACAGCAAACGAGTACACGAGACCAAAGTATAGTTCGAACGGGATGGTTATGCACGCAGCCTTTTGGCTAAGTTGGGCAGAGTATCGTGCACCTAGACCTTCTGGTGCAAACGAGTTGCGAGTGAGATCGATTATCGCTCGAACGAGAATAAGTGAGCATGCGAACTCGAATATAGTCCGCACGGGACAGCTATGCATACGACCTTTTGGTTATGTTGTGCCGCGTGTCGCGCACCTCGACTTTTGGTGCAATCGAGTTGCGAGTGATATCAAGTACCGCTCGGTCGGGAACGAAGCTACACTTAGAGTGTATATCGATAGAAACGCTATCAAACTAACGCTTAGGCGTGCATGAAAGATTGGCTTGGATTTTGAGGATTAATGCGAACGACTTAGTACGTCGAGGCGACGTGAGCGATTACGCTAGAGATTCGTCGAACGAATCTGAAGGATGTCTTAGCGCATGATGCAAATGTAATTGTGGATTAAAGAGGATGGCTTGAACCCGAGTGGTGTATGTGATAAGTTCGGAGAAGAATAAGAATGAATATCGACAACTAGATCGTATAGCTCGAATCCGAGTGGTGTATGGATGTTCTTGGAAAAATTATTCGAGCAAAAATCGAGGATTACGAAACACAACGAGTACGTCGGCGAGGCGATGCGATCGCGCAAAGCCTTAGAACGCGTCACGCTTTGTTGGTCGTGACTTCGAAAGTCCCGAACGAGATGTCGCTGGACAACTTGTCATTGGGCAACGCAAGTTAGAAAACGATTCGGAACGATGAATGAAAATGATTGGTCTTGATAGAGAAAAACTTAGAGGATCACGTGCACGATTTCCGATTGATTCAAATGAATTGTGACTTGAGTTTGAACAACGATCTTGAAACTACCTTGAGGAATAGCAGTAGAACTTGATCTTGAATATCGAGGAAATTGTGGAATATCCAACTCGGACAACAGCATCAACGCACGACTCGAAATCGGTTGCAAAGGAAGATCGTCAGGTTACGCATATCGTCGATGGTATTGAGGCGTATCAAAGATCGATATGCGATAACTCGGGGGTACTCTGACTCTGCGAATGACGATCGTGCAAATGTTATTGTTCCGTTGGATGCTATACTTGAGATGTTAAAGATGTGTCGAGGGAAAGATAGATTTGGCTCGAGGATTTTCTAGTTGAACGCATGACGGTCAAACTATCGAATTGATTTGGCTTGGATGAAAATGTGAATGCTTGGATTTGCTTCATTGACAACCACAACGTTGACGTTCTTGTCTTATGCGAGCGTAACTCCAGCCTCGCACATGCGTCGCGTCGGATTAGGACGATCACTCCGCGTGAGCGCTGATATGGTGATTCATACAGCGGGAGTGATTGAACTTGGATGGCGTGGCAAATTGATTGCTTCGACTTGTGGTTTGACGCGAAGGTAAACTCGAAAATAAATCAGTGTGTTTGATGATTGAACTTGAGGATTGAGTAGGTCCAATCCGCGTATCGAGAATGGGTTAGTCTAAAACTCAAACAAGAGTTACGTCCCGATGAGAATGATTATTCCGCGGGAGCGTTGCATGGTGATTCATGAACCGCCGTGGATAATCGGACTCGCGTGAGATTGGGGCGCAATGTATTGTCGAGCTGGATGACCTCGTGATCGAATACACGAATTGGTTAGAACTGGTGATTAAACGGAATTGAATATGTGCAACGTAAGTCTTGATGCGAATTAGGTGATCATGCTCGATGTTTAGAAATTTGAGTGAAACGAACCTGGGTAGAAACTCCCGTGCAAGCGAACAAATGGTCTGACCATAGGATTTAGGGCGAGCGTCGTGCAACGACCTTGCGCGATGAGCCACGGACCTGACGTGTAACTATGACCTTGTGAGCTGACCTAGCGGATAGGCGGACGACCCTATGCCGAGTGATTGAACCTGTGCGATGGCATTTACAGTATCGTCTGGACGGACGATAGACTTTGGGAAACAAGACTTAGAGTAGGACGGAGAACTGGAAGTGTGCGTGAACAATGACGAGATTGGCCCCAAACGAAGGGAATGATAGGGATGGATGATGCGCAAGTAAAAGTTGGGATAACGAATTGAATCGTTGATAGGAAGAAATACTTGATGATGGTGCAATACTTGGTTTTGAATCGGACGGAAATTACTTAGGCTTGGTCGACCCCGCTAAG
Source organism: Iris pallida (assembly GCA_029216955.1). Classification (NCBI taxonomy): domain Eukaryota; kingdom Viridiplantae; phylum Streptophyta; class Magnoliopsida; order Asparagales; family Iridaceae; genus Iris; species Iris pallida. The sequence continues at coordinate 47,694,242 of JANAVB010030220.1, read as the reverse complement.
AAGAAATCATACTGATTTCGTGGACAATAACGCTTGAGAAGCGAATCGAATCATCTCGAGGACCGAGATAAACGATATGTGATGCACACGAGTTCGGTTTTAAATCGAAGTTAGCAAAACGATCGGCAAATCGAAACTATCACGAGTAGCTTGTCCGACTTCGCTAGTCGCTAAGCTTGGTTGAAATGTACGTATTCGGGGGACGCCTTGAATGCGTGAACGATCCAAACTCAGCGATATGATGAACTCGAATGCAGCTGTAAGTGGGTGTTGAGATGCGCATGAACGAATGAGTGAGTTTGCCTCAGCCTACGACTCTCGTGTTTGATAAATTACAACGCACCTCGTACGACCGTTTCAGTCCCATGATACGTCGAAATATCAACCAAGTCGAAGAAACGCGACAATTGAATAAGAACCATCAACTCTGAAATGAATGAAAAGCCATTCAATAAAATCGACCAAACGTATGCGACACGGAACTTGGAAAGGTACCGAGCATGGTTCGATGCCATCAAACGATAGAGCCGTTCGATAGGGATTGCCTAAGAAACACGACGACGCGAGTTAAGAAATGGTAGGATGACCTGCACTCAGGAAGTCTCGAGGACGAGACTTGTTTTGAGTGGTGTATTATGTAGTGACCCGCTCCGCCCTAGCGGAACGCCGATTCAAACGGCAAGTGCAACGACTCAAACGAGCCGTCGACCCGAAGAGTTGGCATCGACCTGAAGAAGAATCGATGCAAGGCTTACATTGACCCGCCGAAGATGAATCCAGACTTAGACTTTCAAAGGCGCGCTCGGAGTATCGCTCGGCCGATACGAACATCGCTAAGGTGGGTGGCTCCGATGAACCCGTCTTTGCTTAGCCTAGACACATAATAATACGGACACTATCACTGAAATCGCTAGGCGATAACACCGCGCGTGCTAATAAATGACCCAACGCACCTAGCTAAGGGATTAATCCCATCTTGTATGCTTGTATAGAATATGGAAAGGAACATGGAAAATTATGAGAACTCTCGCACCGCGCTCCACGCTCGTGCTAAGGCACAAGCTTACGTTTACGTCCCTGATGCGTTCAAACAATGAAACAATGAATGGTTTACAATAATGAAACGGAAGACTATCGATATAGTCGTTCCGAGTAGAGTATAGTAACATTGAAAGACTTCGGGACCGATGGATCGCCAAGGCGACTCCCGTACTGGGAGTTGCATAACGTATGAATGAAAGAATGAACGAATAAGTGAATAAATGAATCAACGTGTGAATGAATGAATACGTGAAGAATGAATGAATGTATGAACAAGTGAAAGAAAGAAATGAAAGAGTGAATAAAAGATAAGAAGGAAAGAAATGGTTAGCGACAGGTGTGACGGGCACGTACAACGGGGCTCGCTACCCGCGCTGCACGGACGCCAACCTGGTCGATAACGCATTGTGGCTAAGGGTTAGCCTATGACGATAAAATACGAAATGGTCGTGGACGGACCCATGCACGGGTGATACGGATTCCGCGGCATGATCAAAGGGAGGATCGTGGCCGGCCTAGGCGGAACCAAGTCGAGGCTTACGGGCATGTCTGGGTGCGGACTTGGCCACCCAGGGGACGTAAGTGCTGAGGTATTTCAAGAGACTAACGGGGTGTGTGCCAGTCCACCCTACGCTAAGTTGAGAAATACCACGGTTGGAAGTGTCCAAAATGGCTTGTGATGCCAGCGACCGGTGCATATAGATTTAAGTGGGCTTTGCTGGTGGCAATCCACGTGCAAGTCCTTGCATTGAAATCAAAGTAGTCTAAGTTAACTGTACAAAGCACCTTCTGAATAGGCTTGAATATAACACACAAAAACGATCAAGAGTACTTCGACCAAACGAGTTAGAAAACGTGCCTACGACATGCTAGAAACCGAGGCAAGGACACACACTTTACTTTGAATGCTTTCATGAACTACATTAAGTTATTTCATATGAATTGTTGATTAACTTGGTTTACGTTGGACAGGGAAGGCCGGACGGTAAGTATGGGTAAGTCGTGCATGTATTTCCATGCGACACTTGAATTTGGCAACACGGGATAGGTTATGACATATGCCATGAAATTGATCCTAAGGCAAGATTAGAAAGACAATGAATGATAGAGATGCACAAAAGTGAATGGAACGTGTTTGGTAATGATAGCATTGTGGGCGAGCTAGCCTCCCCACCAGTGCATAACAATGTACTGATAACCCTACAGTCTGCTTGCAGGATGCAGGAGACGCCGGCGGGTGCGGAGCTTCCATCGAACGTGCTAAGGCGCGTCGCTATCTCTGGAGCCTTGGAGCGTTGCAAGGAGCTGAAGCACCATATACAGGACATAATGTATCGGAACATCGCCATGAATCATTCCATGTTGTAAGCCACTTGGCACGCCTTTTATGTTTCAGAGAGAGCTTGAGCGATTTGTAATATCGGCCTAGCGTCGCTTGTAAACTTCTTGAATATCAATAAAGAGTTGAATTCGCTTCAATTTGTGTTCATTTACTTTCCGCTGCAAATGGGGACACTCTGTGCGACTCTGTGGCCTGGCTCAAATCGGCCGTTTCTGGACTTAGCCTTGCACGGGCGCAACCTAGGCCCGTGCGGCATCACGCCTTAGCGAGGACGATCGTTCCTATGGGAGCGGGCCGTGACAATAATCATGTCGTCCACATATACCGCAAGCATGGTGATGTGGCCTCCACTCCGTCTCAAGAATACAGTATGATCAGCATTGATCTGCTGATATTCCATCCCTATCATCGCCCTCCTGAATCTGTCAAACCACGTCTGAGGAGACTGCTTTAGTCCATAAAGGGACTTCTTCAACCTGCAGACCTTGTTCACTATTTGGTTGGTGCCGAATCCTGGTGGTATCTCCATGTATACCTCCTCTACCAGATCTCCATGAAAAAATGCATTCTTTACATCCAGTTGGGGTAGCTTCCATCTACCATTCACTACCAAAAAAATCAGGGTCCTGACAATACTCATCTTTGCGACTAGTGCAAAGGTCTCGTCATAGTCGATGTCGTACGTCTGACTGTATCATTCTGCCACCAGTCGAGCTTTGTAGCGCTCAACCTGTCTATCTGGATTCTGCTTCACAGTAAAGACACTTGCATCCGACTGCGCTCTTCCCCTCTGGCAGTTTCACCAGCTCCCAATTGTGGTTCTTCTCAAGAGCTCCTAACTCCTCGAGCATTGCCGTTTTCCACTTTGGATCGTTCTTGGCAACCTGTCAATTGTTAGGTACAGTAATACTATCCAAATATACAATAAATGTTCCATGAGAAGAAGAGATATGGTCATAAGAAACAAACTGAGCAAGGTCCCAACTATATCTGTCCGGAGAATTTTTCGTATTGCTGCGAGTGGTCCTTCGTACTGATAATGGTGTGGGAGGAGTAGAGATAATGATATCACCTGAAGGGGATGGTGGTGGTAGTGTAGGTGTCTCAGGAGTCGAGACGGACGCATGCAAGGGACTTGGCACTGGCACTGTAGGTACTGGTCCTGCAGTTTGCTTTCCTCTCCTGTTGTAGGTAAGTAACTCCCCCTGAGCCGTAGGCCTAACACCTCTCATCTCCTCCCCATGTTCCTCTTCACCTTCCTGCTCCTCTTAAACCGTGCCTCCATGCCAAACTCCTAAATCGGTCACCACCGAGCTCTCCTTCTCCCCCTCTTACCTCGTACTGGCAGTATTAGACGTGTGGTTTGAAGTTTCCTCCTGACGGTAGTATAGCTCATGCTCCCGTAAGTAGACATCCGTACTTATAAACTTATTCTTTTCCACTGGAGTCCAGCACACGTACCCCTTCTGAGTCGCCGAGTAGCCCACAAAGATGCACTTGACTGCTCTAGGATCAAGCTTCCCAACTGACGGCCCGTTGTCTTTCACAAAACATATGCACCCAAACACCTTCAGTGGGAGTATCCCACTATTATTGCCTTGCAATATTTCACATGGAGACTTCCATCCCAGGACCTTCGAAGGCATTTTGTTGATTAGTTGAGCTGTTGTCAACACTGCATGTCCCCACAGACTCTGTGGGACATTCATGTCGATCATCATGCTTCTTGTGACCTCCAGAATGTGTCTGTTCTTCCTTTCTGCTACGCCATTTTGTGCAGGTATGTATGCACAGGTGGTCTGATGATGTATCCCGTGTGCTGACAAGTATTCTGCAAGTGTTCTGTTTGTATACTCTGTTCCATTGTCAGACCTAAGTACCTTCACAATTGCCCCATACTGAGTCTGGACACGTTTGTGAAAATCCCGAAAACAATCAATAAAGAAAACAAAGTACTTATAACCATTCATAGTATTAGTGGCACATGGACCCCAAACATCAGAGTGTACTACCTCAAAAACAGAAAGCTCCTATGACCCGTATCAATATATGAACTCCTAGTAAGTTTGTCTAACTCGTATGCATCACATACTAGTTTCTCTTTAATTGATTTTTTATAAATATCTGGATACAATTTACTTAAAATGTCAAAGAAGGAATGTCCCAACCTCCTATGATGGAGTATAAAAGTATCCTCGGACCTCATCTGCAGTCCTCTCATACCAGCCTTCTCTGCCATAGACATTAGTGCTCAGTCCAGTCCTTCTCGATCCAGGTACCACAGTCCCTTATGCCAAGTGCTAGTCTCAAGTCTTTGTCCCGTCTCTTTCTCCTGGAAGATCACCTTAGGGATATCAAAAGAAACAATGCATTTAAGTTGAAGGATTATAGAACTAATGGACAAGAGACTGACTGGAAAGGATGGAGCATGTAAAACATTGGATAATTTTACTGAACCTGTACAATTAACAGTACCCTTACCGACCACTGGCTGGAAAGTGCCATCAGCTGTCTGAATGATGTCTGCTGATGATAGATAAGTGTAGGAGGAGAACTCACTAGCATTTTTCGTCACATGCCGAGATGCCTCCGAGACGATAATCCAGACTGACGATTTAAGGGAAGCAATGGATGCAAGAGCAAGTGAGTCGTCAGTACCTTCTGATGGATAAGCATACATGACGACGTTGCCTCCATCGAAGAATGAGGTGGACGCCTCCTCTGTTGTGCCCCTCATGTCTCCATCATTTGACGTTCGCTGCTTCCTCCTGAGCATCTTCAGTATGTCTACCAGTGCATGATCCTCCTCGGTAAAGGTGCCGCCAGCTCCTTCATCTCTTTCTGCTACTAGCAGGTTCGCCCGATAACCTCCTCGACCGCCTCGTCGACCCCCACGACCACGGCCATGTCCTCCAAAATGTCCTCGTCCACCGAGTTGTCCCCGTCCACCACCTGAATCTCCCTCCTTAGGTGGTTTGGTGCAAGCATACCGATGGTGGCCCATCTTCCCGCAGTGTAGCATTACCGGTTGTGCTGTCAGGCCTCTCCTTTAGGCCATGTGTCGTCCGAGCTGGTGGCCGTCAGTGCTGACTTTGCTTCAGGAGTACCACATGTACCTGCCTGCAGTCTGATGCGTGTCTCCTCTTGGATCATGGCTGAGATAGCCTCCTCAAGAATGGGAATATTCGGTTGGGCGAGAAGTAGGGTCGTCCTCTGAGCGAATGCTGCAGTCAGCCCTTTGAGAAATTTCATCGTCCTCCTGTAGACATACCTGTCTCTCTGTACACTTCGGGTCCCTACAGCTTGTCCGATCTGAGGTGTGATCGTAATCCAGCCACAGACGCTCCAACTCCGTGGCATACTTTTGTACCGTCTTCTCTTCCTGTACGGTGTCGTCGATCTTCCCCTTAATTTGGAAGACCCGTAAGTTATTCCCCACACCATCATAGGTCCGTCTCAACTTCTTCCACACATCATTCACTATCTCAATGCCGTCTACTGTGGCAGCAATAGACTGGACAAAGGAATTGAGAAGCCAGATGTAGATCATCATATGAGTGGACTTCCACTCGTCGTGTCCTGCCGAGCCCTCGTCCGGCTCTGTCTTCTCGTCCGACAGGAACCCCTCCATGTTCTTTCCTGCGAGGGTTCGCCTCACCCGTCGTGACCAACTCAGATAGGTAGCTGGCGTCCGACAGGAACCCCTCCATGTTCTTTCCTGCGAGGGTTCGCCTCACCCGTCGTGACCAACTCAGATAGGTAGCTGGTCCATCCAGCTTCAGATCGACGGAGGGAAGCTCCAACCTTGTCGACGTTCGCGTCGTGCTCTCACCAGCCGACATCTTCATCAGCTTCATCAACGTTGCAACCTCCGCAGGATCCAGCTTCTTGATGATCTCCTCCATCGATCCTCACCTTCGATGATCACGTCACACCCGTCACACGACTCACGTCTGTCCTCGTCGTCCGCTTCTAGATCCGAACATGTTTTTCATCAGTTCTAGTCCTTCGGTATCAACTTTCGGAACGATCCGAACAGCGGTAACGCGAGTGCCGTTGCGTGTCACGCCCCGAGTCGACAAATCGTTCGTCCCCGGTGTTACTTTTGCCGATTCGATCGTCCTCGCTAAGGCGTGATGCCGCACGAGCCTGGAGTTGCGCTCGTGCAAGGCAAGATGACAAGTTCTCAAATGGTTATCTTTTTTATTTTGATATAAATACGCCAAGTCGAAACTTCATAAATCACATCAGAATATAAGACGCAGTATAGGAAGATAGAAATGCTTTTCATTCATAGCTTGCAACGAAGTGCAAGTCGTAATTTACATTGGATGCCGTTGCGGCTACATTGATTGAAAACAGAAAGAAGATACACTCGACAAGTTGCCTGAACTAACGCTTGCCGTCCCATACATTCGCCCCTTTATACATAAGCCGTCGACTTGAATTGGCTTCAAAATACTTCAGCATAGGAAGAGCTTCAAAACGTCTCTCCGTACTTCAGCTCCAGTTTAGTTGAGCGCGCCCGTCGCACCTGGGGAAATTGGGGGAATGGGATTAGCACACTTGCTAAGTGGACGAGACGAACCCACTCGTCTAAACCGACTCTGGTTGTTAGGGTAGGCATGCTTTAGAGTTGTCTTTCTATTAGAACTAAATGAATTCAGTTCATATTCGATAGCCATCTTTGCGTAATAAAACATACAGTGAACCATAGCAGTTTATCATATTTCTTACCACGGCCGTGCTCGTCCCTGCATGAAAACAGAGATAATATATTTACACCTGCATAAGACAATAGGTGAGCATGCTACTATCTTATATGCGGTCATTGATGTTATACATCACGTGGGACTTTATATGGCATTACGACGTGCCTGTCAGCGTGGGTTGCAAGCCCTGCTGCAGGTCCCGTAATGCCTCGCGCCGAAGCACGACTTTAATTTTTCCTCCTAGGTCGATTCGGTTCCGATGCCCCGGATACCGCATCGAGGAAAGATCAACTTGTGCACAAGCCGTCCATGACCATGCCAATGCGTGAACAGTTTAATATGTGCAAGCAGTTTTGTATAGCGCGGACAATATTGAACGACATTATCATTTTCCCCCAACTCATGCATCAATTCATTTTCCCCGAAACCGTACTCTCGATTTAGCGTCCCGCAGGCACCAAATTGTTCGAGGCATCAAATCCCATAATCAACGTTTCATAATATTTTGCATCACTTGAAATAGTCTATCTTTTTTCGTAAACCTTAAACTTTCTGGTTTATGTGAAAAACTTGTATTTGTAAATCGATACGTTTTTCCCGAGTTCTTGACTTAGTGGATTGGTATGCAATTAACTTGGCATCGTTCGATTTGAATGAATTCGAAGCAAGGAATACGTTTGCGGGACGGAATAGAAAAGAAGGCCGAATCACCCACCGATCACTTTGCTTTGTGCAGGTCGTCGAAGCGCTACGCAACGTCAATCCTTAGTTACGCGAGCTCCTGCAATGCATCAACACTTTGTTAGATTTCCTTCTTTTCTCCTTGCATCGAAATTTGTAATTGCATCCATGAAAACGACGCGAAAGTACTTCAACCAAGCCCAGCGGCAAAGCTCCAAGAAAACCATACAGCGGTCCGGTCCCGTCGAAGGGACTCTTATAGAGAGCTCGCGCGCCGAGACGCAGCCCGCTGCATCTAGGACTTGTTCCAACAGAAGTCGTTCCATTAGTTGGATCGATTCTCGTATCTTCCGTCCAAATCGAATTGAATCGATGCCGCAAGGCGTTATCGTTTACCAAGCTTAGCGATCGAGTCAAATGGCCATCTAAGTTCCCGGCCGATCTGACTCGGCGCTAGCATATTATGAAGTTCCGTCGCCTATCGAAAGCGGGACGCTACATAATATACCACTAAGAAAAAGTTTCGTCCCGAAACTTAAGAACAAGGGTCGGACCTTAATTTAGACGAACAACGCAGGGTACTTCTCCTTCATCTCCGCCTCCATCTCCCACGTCGACTCCTCAACTGTATGGTTCCGCCAAAGCACGCGGACCAAGGACATCGATCGATTTCGTAGCACTTTTTTCTTGCGGTCCAAAATTTGAATAGGCTCCTCCGAGTAAGACAAGTCAGTACGTAGCTCCAACTGATCGAAGCTAACCACATGACTTGGATCGTGCACGTATTTTCGAAGCTGTGAAACGTGGAAAACATCGTGCACATCGGCTAAGGCAGGAGGTAGCGCGATCCGATAAGCAACCGTCGCAACTCGCTCAATGATCTCGAAGGGGCCTACAAATCTCGGGCTCAATTTGCCTTTAACGCCGAACCGCATCACTCCGCGCATGGGCGTTACTTTCAGAAACACATGGTCCCCGGCCAAAAACTCTAGCGGTCGTCGACGAAGATCTGCGTAGCTCTTTTGTCGACTTTGCGCGATGCGGAGTCTATCTCGAATCAAGCGGACCTTTTCGACGGCCTGCTCCACCAGTTCCGGTCCCAGTACTTGTCGCTCTCCGACTTCATCCCAGCATATCGACGAACGGCACTTCCTCCCGTAGAGCGCTTCGTATGGAGCCATCTGAATACTCGACTGATAACTGTTGTTATACGCAAACTCCGCAAGCGGCAAATGCGTATCCCAACTAGTCTTTAGGTCGATCGCACACAGACGCAACATATCTTCTAAGATCTGGTTGACTCTCTCCGTCTGGCCGTCTGTTTGGGGATGGTACGCCGAACTAAAGTTCAGTTTGGTCCCCATCGCCGCTTGGAGGCTCGTCCAGAAACGCGATAGGAATCGCCCGTCTCTGTCCGAAATTATTGAGGCCGGTACCCCGTGCAGTCGAACAATCTCATCGACGTAGATTTGTGCTAACCGATCGACGCTCCATCCTACTTTAATTGCGATGAAGTGAGCCGACTTGGTCAATCTATCAACAATGACCCAAATCGCGTCATTCCCCCACGGCGTCTTCGGAAATCCCACAATGAAATCCATCGAGATATTGTCCCACTTCCACTCGGGAATGGGGATGTTCTGTAGCTCGCCGCCTGGCCGTTGGTGTTCCGCCTTCACCTGCTGACACGCCATGCATTGCGATACGAACGTAGCCACGTCTTTCTTCATGCCGTGCCACCAAAAGTTTGTGCGCAAGTCCTTGTACATCTTGGTGCTTCCAGGATGTAACGAGTACTTCGCATAGTGCACCTCCGTCAGAATTTCTTTTCTGAGTTCGGCAGTTTCAGGAATGCAGAGCCTTCCCTTCAGTCGCATCGTCCCGTCTCCGTCTTCCGCAAAGTCAGTCGCCCTTCCCGTTGAAATTAGCTCGCGCATTTTCTTCAGGAATAAGTCGTCCTCCTGTGCGGTCTTTATCTTGCTAAGCAGGCTCGATCCTAACTTCAGTTGAGCTAGGTGCAGGTGTCGATACTCAATTCCAAGTTCGATACCCATCGCTTCAAGGTCTCGCCGTATTTCCTTGTTTATGGCCAGTGTTCCCATAAACATTCTGCTGAGTGCGTCGGCCACCACGTTTCTCTTGCCCGGCGTGTACTCGATCGTTAGCTCGTAATCTTTTATGAGTTCGAGCCATCGTCGCTGTCGTAGGTTGAGTTCCCGTTGCGTGAACAAGTACTTCAGGCTTTTATGATCTGTGTAGATTCTGCATGCTACACCGTAGAGATAGTGCCGCCATAACTTCAATGCAAAGACGATCGCCGCCAATTCTAAGTCATGTGTCGGGTAATTTTTCTCGTGCTGCTTCAACTGTCGTGAAGCGTAGGAGATGACTTTGTCTCTCTGCATGAGTACGCACCCGAGGCCAGTTCCCGACGCGTCGCTGAATATCTGAAAGCCTTCGGGACCGTCTGGAAGTGCAAGGATTGGAGCTGAGACGAGCCGTTGCTTCAACTCTTGAAAGCTGGATTCACAGTCGTCGCTCCATTCAAATACTACTCCCTTCTGGGTGAGGCGAGTCAGAGGCGACGCTAGTTTTGAAAAGCTTCGCACGAACCTACGGTAGTAGCCCGCTAAGCCAAGGAAACTCCGAATGTCGCTAGCCGAGGCAGGTCGTTTCCAATCCACCACTGCATCAATCTTCTTTGGGTCCACCGCGACACCTTCGGCAGAGATTACGTGCCCGAGGAATGTCACGCTACTCATCCAGAACTCGCACTTACTCTGCTTGGCGTACAATTTGTTTTCACGCAGAATCTGCAGTACCGTCTTCAAATGTTCCGCGTGCTCTTCCCGATTCTTTGAGTAGACAAGGATATCGTCGATGAATACGACTACAAATTTATCTATTTGAGGTCGGAAGACTCGGTTCATCAGATCCATGAAAGCGACCGGGGCATTCGTCAAACCGAACGGCATGACGAGGAATTCGTAATGACCATATCGAGTGCGGAAGGCGGACTTCGATACGTCGTCGGACTTGAACTTCAGTTGATGATAGCCTGAGCGAAGATCGATTTTTGAAAATACTGACGCGCCTTGCAGTTGGTCAAACAAGTCGTCGATTCGCGGCAAAGGATACTTGTTTCGCACGGTCGCCTTGTTGAGTTCCCGATAGTCGATGCATAGCCGCAACGACCCATCTTTCTTCTTCACGAACAGTACGGAAGCTCCCCACGGAGAGACGCTAGGGCGAATAAATCCGCGGTCTAGCAACTCTTGTAATTGCACCTTCAGTTCTGCTGGAGCCATTCGGTAAGGCGCCTTGGATATCGGCCGTGTATCCGGAAAGGTGTCGATGCTGAATTCAATTTCTCGATCCGGCGGCATCCCTGGCATCTCGTCAGGAAAAACATCGGGAAAGTCTGTCACAACATCAGTCTGCATTGTGTTTGTATTATCCTTCCGCGTGTCTCGGACTGATGCCAAGTATCCCGCGCAGTCGGAACGCAGCATACGCCTCGCCGAGATTGCCAACACCATCATTGCCGTCTTCGAGACCGTACCGCACGAATAGGAGAACTCTGTCTCGCCAGGAAGACGAAACACCACTCTCTTCTCCGCGCACTCGATCGTTGCACGGCAAGCGCCCAACCAATCCATGCCCAGGATTACGTCGTAATCTTTGATGTCTAGTACGACGGCATCCAAGGATAGATATCTTCCTCCGATGCAAATGTGGCCATCCCTACAAATAAAGTTTGCGGGCATATCGACTCCCGACGGAGTGCTAACGCTAATATTTATATCTAGTGATTGCATGGTTATTTTATTTTCTCTCGCAAAATCAGCAGATATAAAGCTATGCGTCGCACCCGAATCGAATAATACTCGAGCAGGTATATCTTTGTAGAGTAATATACATGTTACAACCGTATCGGACGCAAGCGCCTCGTCCCGAGTTAAGGCATAAACTCGGCCTTGAGCTCCGTGGCGTTGGTTCTGTTGGTTGATGGGCACCGCATTCGCGCCTTGTAGTATCGGCGCTTTATGCGGATTCGGGACGTTCCTCGGTGGGTTCTGTTGGATCGGAACAGTTCTCGTACATTGCGACTTCGAATGGCCCTTCGCGCCACACCCGAAACATATTCTGTGGTAACAATCACTCTGGCGATGCCCATCCCTGCCACAGATATTGCAGTGTAATCCCGAAAATGGACGCCGATTCTCAAACGTGTTTGGACGCTTGGGTACTCCCGATCCTCCAGCGTCATTAGGACGCTTGTTGAAATTGTTGCGAACGGCAGGCACGGCCCTTTGTGACATGCGGCCAAAGATTCGTTCACTATCAAGTGCGGCTTCATAGGATTCACGATAAGTTCGGCATCTCTGGTTCATGACGTCCCTTCGCAGTTCGTCGTTCAGGCCTTGTTGGAAGCGTTCACACCATGCTTCCTTGTTGGACAGGAAGGCGCCGGCAAACTTCGCCAGCTTTGAGAAGCTCGAGTCGTAATCTTCGACAGGCATATTTTCCTGTCGCAGCATCATGAACTCGTCTTCTTTTTGGCGACGGACGGCGCGAGGAACGTATTGTTCAAGGAAAGCTTCCTTGAATATCTTCCAGGAAATCGTGGCATCTGTATCGGCTTCGTAGATTTTCTGCTTTTTAGCTCCCCACCAGTCGTGCGCCCTCAGTTGCAGTTGTAACGTCGCACAAGTTACTCTCTGGGACCCTTCAATGCTAAGCAGATTAAACAGGTCCTCCATCTCCGTAAGCCATCCCACGATCACATCAGGCTCTGCTCGGCCGTTGAACTTTGGTGGATTCATCTTGCGGAACTCCTTTGCCTTGAACAAGGAAGAAGAATTCATCATTTGCTGTTGAGCTTCTTCTTCCTCGTTTTCTTCTTGATCGCCTTGCTTTTCCCCGGGTTCTTCATCCGTCGTCTTGGTGTTGCCCGCCATTCTGCTCACTATCTGAGTCAGGGCGTTCATCTGTTTTTGTTGCGCCTCAAATTGGACTTTGAATTGTGTCTGAAGCTGCTGCTGCTGCAGTTCCATCAACTGTAGCATCTTCTGCATAGTCGTCTCGCTAGGCTCAGTACTTTTTGTGCTCGACGTACTATCTACAGTTTGGGTTGGGGCGGAATTGTTCCTTTTCTTAGTCATTCCTACAAAACAGAGTAAACCCGTTAGTATTTTTTTTTTCAAAAATATCTACGGGCTTACCTGTATGGAACTTTTATTTCACGCAGCATGTCGACAAGCATTTAATCGAGCCATCGCAACGGACATTCCAATAATGAAACATCTTTCGAAAATCCGAGGAAACATAACTGTGCTCTGATACCAATTTGTCACGCCCCGAGTCGACAAACCGTTCGTCCCCGGTGTTACTTTTGCCGATTCGATCGTCCTCGCTAAGGCGTGATGCCGCACGAGCCTGGAGTTGCGCTCGTGCAAGGCAAGATGACAAGTTCTCAAATGGTTATCTTTTTGATTTTGATATAAATACGCCAAGTCGAAACTTCACAAATCACATCAGAATATAAGACGCAGTATAGGAAGATAGAAATGCTTTCCATTCATAGCTTGCAACGAAGTGCAAGTCGTAATTTACATTGGATGCCGTTGCGGCTACATTGATTGAAAACAGAAAGAAGATACACTCGACAAGTTGCCTGAACTAACGCTTGTCGTCCCATACATTCGCCCCTTTATACATAAGCCGTCGACTTGAATTGGCTTCAAAATACTTCAGCATAGGAAGAGCTTCAAAACGTCTCTCCGTACTTCAGCTCCAGTTTAGTTGAGCGCGCCCGTCGCACCTGGAGAAATTGGGGGAATGGGATTAGCACACTTGCTAAGTGGACGAGACGAACCCACTCGTCTAAACCGACTCTGGTTGTTAGGGTAGGCATGCTTTAGAGTTGTCTTTCTATTAGAACTAAATGAATTCAGTTCATATTCGATAGCCATCTTTGCGTAATAAAACATACAGTGAACCATAGCAGTTTATCATATTTCTTACCACGGCCGTGCTCGTCCCTGCATGAAAACAGAGATAATATATTTACACCTGCATAAGACAATAGGTGAGCATGCTACTATCTTATATGCGGTCATTGATGTTACACATCACGTGGGACTTTATATGGCATTACGACGTGCCTGTCAGCGTGGGTTGCAAGCCCTGCTGCAGGTCCCGTAATGCCTCGCGTCGAAGCACGACTTTAATTTTTCCTCCTAGGTCGATTCGGTTCCGATGCCCCGGATACCGCATCGAGAAAAGATCAACTTGTGCACAAGCCGTCCATGACCATGCCAATGCGTGAACAGTTTAATATGTGCAAGCAGTTTTGTATAGCGCAGACAGTATTGAACGACATTATCATTTTCCCCCAACTCATGCATCAATTCATTTTCCCCGAAACCGTACTCTCGATTTAGCGTCCCGCAGGCACCAAATTGTCCGAGGCATCAAATCCCATAATCAACGTTTCATAATATTTTGCATCACTTGAAATAGTCTATCTTTTTCCGTAAACCTTAAACTTTCTGGTTTATGTGAAAAACTTGTATTTGTAAATCGATACGTTTTTTCCGAGTTCTTGACTTAGTGGATTGGCATGCAATTAACTTGGCATCGTTCGATTTGAATGAATTCGAAGCAAGGAATACGTTTGCGGGACGGAATAGAAAAGAAGGCCGAATCACCCACCGATCACTTTGCTTTGTGCAGATCGTCGAAGCGCTACGCAACGTCAATCCTTAGTTACGCGAGCTCCTGCAATGCATCAACACTTTGTTAGATTTCCTTCTTTTCTCCTTGCATCGAAATTTGTAATTGCATCCATGAAAACGACGCGAAAGTACTTCAACCAAGCCCAGCGGCAAAGCTCCAAGAAAACCATACAGCGGTCCGGTCCCGTCGAAGGGACTCTTATAGAGAGCTCGCGCGCCGAGACGCAGCCCGCTGCATCTAGGACTTGTTCCAACAGAAGTCGTTCCATTAGTTGGATCGATTCTCGTATCTTCCGTCCAAATCGAATTGAATCGATGCCGCAAGGCGTTATCGTTTACCAAGCTTAGCGATCGAGTCAAATGGCCATCTAAGTTCCCGGCCGATCTGACTCGGCGCTAGCATATTATGAAGTTCCGTCGCCTATCGAAAGCGGGGCGCTACATTGCGTGCGTCAGTGTCGACAACAGCCGCAGGAGCCGTGCACGCCGTGGGGGGGCGCTCGACGCGCGTGCAACAGCACCGCAGCAGCAGCAGCCGCAGCAGCCGCCGTCGCCGCCGCGTAGGCTCTGGCCGCATGTGGGGAAAGGGGGGGGTAGCGGCTAGGGTTAGGGTTTGGTAGGAATAGCGGAGGGGTGGGTCGGTTGGTGGCGGCTAGGGTTAGGGTTTATGAAAATCTGGCTCTGATACTATGTTGTAATTGATTGATAATTTTATTGATAGTCCTCTTAGCTTTATATAGCCTTACAGTCAATATTACAATGATGGAATATCTTGTGACATATTCTGACATACCGAATATGTCTGCAGGATATTCCAATATCCTTTATGCTAATACAATCTACTAAATATGACATACTAAATATTCCAACATACTAAATATTCCAACAATTTCTATATACACATATTCGGATATGTCCTCGACACTCATGTCGAATATGGCTTGCCCGCATACAAGCGCCAAAGGATTTCGAAAAAATGGTTGAAAGCAATTTGGCATGATTGTGACTATGCCAAACATAACTAAGATATGAGAAATAACATTTCTTTGACAGTAATCCTTTCAGTAACTTATTGCACATAGTTGGTATCCAAAACACACATAAATATAGATTTAGTAAAGATAAAATGTATAAAATATGTATATATATGTTATCATGTGTATATATAACCATACTCGTGCAATATATGTATCCTAAATTTTCTAAAATACGTTTGTATGTGAAAACCATATTGTGTACGTATCCAAATTCATGACCATGCAACCTAACCCTTCATTATATTTAGGTGATATAAGAACATATATAAGTATTGGAGTTTGAGTTTAGAATTTTTCAATATGTAGTTTCTCTCCCTCAAATAGGATTTAAGTTCAAATCATGCATATATATATAAGAGAGAGAGAGAGAGAATAAAATTGAAATTGATACGAGACCCGCTCTTAGCTAGACCAATAATCTGAGGACCTAAACTCCTAGAGCTTGCACTTGGTATCTTCTTTAGAGAAATGTTTGGGATTAGTCTAATCACGTTCCTACACATACAATATGAGTACGCACCATATGAGGATGGTGCGCATAGAAACTAATCAATTCTCCTAATACGTATTAGAAATTTACCAATGGAAGAAACGCAACCTAGCCATTTCTAGTATTTGCAGATCAGGCTACTTAAGGTACTATTAGGCATTGTTTTTTTTCTTTTAAAAACTGATTTAAATGACAATGAAAGGTGAACCAAACATCAAAAGCATGACATGATGACTTGATATAAAACAATCTCCAACTCAATGCAGCATGCAACTCTTCCACTGATGCTACTTAATTTAATTGTTTCCCCAAACCAACAACATTAGAGTCCAATAATAGTGATTATCATCAGATCAATCATCACAACCATCAAAATTCCTGCTTGAAGCAAATTTAAGAGAAATTTAGTAGGTAAGTGCATTAAAGAGGGTCATGAGCATTCATAGATTTCAGACAATAGGATTAGTGCTTCTGTAATTTGGAAATGCAGGTTTATTATATAATCTATGTTGTTGTTCTATTAATCTTAGAAGAGCCAACAATGATTAAGCACTGCTGCAACAGCTTAAGATGTATGTAAGTTGATGACGGTCATTTATTTGCATTTTAGTGAATTGTGCTGTCAACTATAATTTCTTCCTATTGAGAACAACAAATGTGTAAACTGTGAAATTTTTTGTATTTGATTAACTATGGACACTGTAGAAGTAAGATATAACTAAACAAAGGGATATGGTATTTTATGATCACAACCAAAGCAGAGTTGTAATGAGCTTTAAGTAGAAAAGATTGTTATAGTTATGTTGCAAAACTTATGAGAACAGAGCTCTCTCTTACAGCATGAAGAATCCCCTTAGTAGTTACGTCAAAGGCACCACAAGTTCCTTTTGTAGCATTGATCCAATCAATGATCCTCTGCCTGTGTGCATCTTGATTATGATCCATTGCACCATAAGTATAACTAAGGGAGTCCCAATACTCGCCCACTGCAAAATAAGGTTCAGTTGCTTCCATATAGTCTTTAACATAACCTCCCCAGAATCCCCGAACAAAGTCCAGTCTCCAACCATCGTATCCAACTTCTTCTCTGAGTTCAGCAAGCATAACATGTTAAACAGGCAAACAAACTGTAACATTTTACATGAATTTAAAGAATAATCACATAAGATTAAAAAAAAAAAAAAGTCGATATCAGCCTGATTTCTGATTAATAAGTCATAATTTTCAACTTGAACATAGTTTAAGTCCGTTAAAAAATTGAACATGCTGATACAGTAGAACAGGAAAATAGTTTTTTGCTTAAAGAATCAACATGTCCAGGAAACCACAAAGGATAGTAAGATCTACAGTACCTAAATTGTTAGCGACACAAAGTCAACCCAAACTTCTACATGTTTTATACCCTATTAACACAGCCAATGATGGTTATGTTATTGTAAGCATTATATATCAGTGAATTAATTAGACATCTAAAAAAAGGTTAGTCAAGCACCATCTGCATCATACTTTTGATACTAGAGCTTCAAGCTTTCAACGGAACTTAAATCAATCAATGAATAATCCGTCATAAGTCAGTAAAGCTGCTGAAGTACTAAAAACTCTTCTTCAGCAAATATGGCTGTATCATGTATTCTAAACTGCTGCATTGATCCCCATGGATAGCATGTTCACATAATCTACCTAATATAATATAACTACATGTGTATACAGCCATATATCACAAAATAAGCAGTGTGATGTCCAATGGTACTTGAAATTTGCTTAATATCTGAAATTGTAGAAGTAGAGCAATGATATCAGACCTTAACCAACATAGCCATTCCTTCAAATCCTTCCTCACAAAATCTTGAGAGTGGTCGATATTAGGTGCAGCATGGAAACTATCTCCACTGCTCTTGTTTCCCCTGCCCTAGATAGAAAAGAAGTTTCCGAACAACTCAGAAATTAAATGGATAGCACGTTCAAATTAAGCTAAGAAAATAACAACGGTTCCTTTGATCAAATCAAAATCATAATAAAAGATGGCCATCTCTATGCGCAACAGTAAAATAATCACATGATGTCTATGTTACTAATTTGAAAATACCCCATCCACATGTATTTGTTCAACACAACTAGGTTTTGAGAACTATAATATTGCCAAATATCTTTGAGCAGTGAAATCAGAAGGTGATAATAATAAATGATAATCTAGTAAATTCCCAAAGATAACCATAAGCAACAGGGTTGTTTTAATTTAAATTATATACACCATTTATTTCAAAAACTAATATCACCATCCAATTTCACTGCAGGCTTTTAAGTTTCTTCTGTTGTCATCAGTATATTCCAGATTAGGTAAACAAATATATTTCAGATTTTTAACATGCATGTAGGCACGTAGGAGGGATAGGACTCTGCATGAATTAAACCAAATTGTCTAGCCAATCCCTAACAAAATGAAAATCTGAGGCAATGTTCATGAAATTAAATTCTTCAACTGAGTATTGTTTGTTAAACTGGTGAATTCTATAAACTATTTTGCAACAAAAGACCACTGTTGAAAAAGAAAAATATTGTTACCTGGAAATGGGGATCATCGGCGACAACAGCCCGGTCATCCCAGTTTAAGCGTCCTCCAAAAATATTCCAGATACCATTCTTATTTCGGTAGTGAGCACATCGATGATTTAAGACGGCATCGCCAAGTACTTTAATTCCGACTTCATGAAATCTTTTCACAAGGGCTTTCAGCTCTTCCATGCTTCCATACCTGATCAAATTCATAACTAGATATCAATATCTGTTTTCTATGTTCAGAAGACTGACTTCATGTTTACAACACAACAACAAAACCTGTATCCCAAATTTCTGGGGTCGGGTGTTTGAATCCTCTTCTTCCGTTCGGCTATGAAAAGGTGTTGATGTATTTAGTATGAGAATATGTTAAATTTAGTATGGGAATATCCTCGAATATGTTATATTTAGTATGGGAATATCCTGAGGACATATTTGGGATGCCAGAATATGCCACAGGATATTCCATTGGATATTCTATCATGTAAAGGCTATATTTGGGATGTTATATTTAGTATGGGAATATCCTGAGGACATATTTGGGATGCCAGAATATGCCACATGATATTCCATTGGATATTCTATCATGTAAAGGCTATATAAAGCCTATGAGATTATCAATGAAATTCATCAATCAATCTCAACATGGTATCAGAGCCACCTTTCCACAAACCCTAACCCTAGCCGCCACCAAAACTCTAACCTAATATTTCCCCCTCCCTCCCTCTCCCCCTCCCCGCTGCCGCTGCAACTGATGCTGCCGCTGCTGTTGCTGCTACGGCTACTGCTGCGCCGCTGCAGCTACTGCTGCCGCTGCTGCTGTCGTGACTGCCGCTGTGCGCACCACCCCCCCTCTCCCCGCACGTAGGAGAGGACAACGAGGACGAAGGAGACGCTGATGCCTAGATCTGATAAAATCAGACATGTTCGGATCTAGGAGAGGACGACGAGAACGAGCGTGAGTTGTGGAGCAAGCGTGGCGTGATCGGAGAAGAAGCATCGATGGAGGCAATCCTCAAGAAGCTGGATGCTACATATGTTGCGACGTTGATGAAGTTGATGAAGATGTCGACTGGTGAGAGCACGACACGAACGTCGCCAAAGTTGGAACTTTTCTCCATCGATCTGAAGATGGACGGACCGGCCACCTATCTGAGTTGGTCACGACAGGTGAGAAGAACCCTTGCAGGAAAGAACCTGGAGGGATTCTTGACGGACGAGAAGACAGAGCCGGACGAGGGCTCGACAGGACACGACGAGTGAAAATTCACTCATATGGTGATTTACATTTGGCTTCTCAATTCCTTAGTCCAGTCTATTGCCTCCACAGTAGATGGCATTGAGATGGTGAAAGACGTGTGGGAGAAGTTGAGGAGAACCTATGATGGTGTGGGAAACAACTTACGGATCTTCCAGATAAAATAGGAGATCGACGACACCGTACAGGGAGAGAAGACGGTGCAGGAGTACGCCACAGAGTTGGAGCATCTCTGGCTGGATTATGATCACTACTCAAAACGGACAAGCTGCGGGGACCCAAAGTGCAAGGAGAGACATGTGTATCTGCAGGAGAGGACGATGAAATTCCTCAAAGGGCTGACTACAGCATTCGCACTGAGGACAGCCTTACTCCTCGTCTAACCAGAGATTCCTAGTCTCGAGGAGGCTATCTCAGCTATGATCCAGGAGGAGACGCGCATCAGACTACAGGCGAGGACAGGTGGTCCCCCCGAAGCAAAGTCAGCACTCGCGGTTACTAGCTCGGGCGACACATGATCCAAAGGAGAGCTCTGGCAACACAATCGGCAGTGCTACAACTGCGGGAAGATGGGCCATCATCGGTATGCTTGTACCAAACCACCTAAGGAGGGAGACTCAGGTGGTGGACGAGGACGAGGATATATTGGACGTGGTCGTGGTCGAGGGGGTCGACGAGGCGGCCGAGTGTATCGGACAAACCTGCTAGTAGCAGAAGGGAATGGAGGAGCTGCTGGCACCTTTACTGAGGAGGATCAGGCACTGCTGGACATGCTAGAAAGCAGAGAGCGTCAGCCGAGGAAGACAAGAGGAGTGGAACAGATGAGGCATCCACCCCATTCTTCGTTGGAGACAGCGTCGCTATGTATGCCCCCCCATCAGAAGGTACTGACGAGTCACTTACTCTTGCATCTATGTCTTCCCTTAAAACGTCAGACTGGATTATCGACTCAGGAGCATCTCGGCATGTGACCGGGAATGCTAGTGAGTTTTCTTCATACACTCACCTAGCATCAGCAGACACCATTCAGACTGCAGACGGTACTTTCCAGCCAGTGGTCCGTAAGGGTACTGTTAATTGTACAGGTTCAGTAAGATTATCCAATATTTTACATGCTCCATCCTTTCTAGTCAGTCTTTTGTCTATTAGTTCTATAATTCTTCAACTTAAATGCATTGTTTCTTTTGATATTCCTAAGGTGATCTTCCAGGAGAAAGGGACGGAAAGAAGACTGGGGACTGGCACTTGGCATGAGGGACTACGGTACCTAGATCGAGAAAAACTGGACTCAGCATTGGTATCTATGGCAGAGAAGGCTGGAATGGGAGAGCTGCAGCAGAGGACTGAAGATACTTTGATACTTTATCATTGGAGGATGGGACATTCTTCCTTTGATACTCTAAGTAAGTTATATTCAGAGATTTATGCAAAAATAAATAAACAAAAATTAGTATGTGATGCATGCGAGTTGGAAAAACTTACTAGAAGCTCATATGTTGGTACTGGTGACTGGTCATAAGAGCTCTTTTGCTTTTGAGATAGTACATTCTGATGTTTGTGGTCCATGTGCTACTAACACTATGAATGGGTATAAGTACTTTGTTTCCTTTATTGATTGTGCATCTCGTGTCACATGGCTGTATTTGATGAAAAATAAGAGTGATGTATCTGCCTGTTTTCGGGATTTTCATATGCATGTCCAGACTCAGTACAATGCAATGGTGAAGGTACTGAGGTCTGACAATGGAACGGAGTATATTAACAAGACGCTTGCAGAGTACTTGTCAGCACACGGAATACAGCATCAGACCACTTGTGCATACATACCAGCACAAAATGGAGTAGCAGAAAGGAAGAACCGACACCTTCTGGAGACCGCAAGAAGTATGATGATCGACATGAATGTCCCACAAAATCTATGGGGGCATGCAGTGTTGACAACAGCTCAACTTATCAACATGATGCCTTCAAAAATCCTGAGATGGAAGTCCCCATGTGAAGTATTGCGAGACAATAATAGTGGGATACTTCCACTGAAGGTGTTTGGATGTGTGTTTTGTGAAAGACAACAGACCATCAGTTGAAAAACTTGACCCTAGAGCGGTCAAGTGCATCTTTGTGGGCTACTCAACAACTCAAAAAGGGTATGTGTGCTGGAGTCCAGTAGAGAAGAAGTTTGTTAGTATGGATGTTCACTTCCGGAAGCATGAGCCATATTACCGCCAGGAGGGAACTTCACACAACACGCCTAATACTACCAGTATAAGGCGAGAGGGGGAGATGGAGAACTTGGTGGTAACCGATTTAGAAATTTGGCACAGAGGCACGGTTGAGGAGGAACATGAAGGTGAAGCGGAACAGGGGAAGGAGATGAGAAGTGTTAGGCCTACGGCTCAGGGGGAGTTACTTATATATAGCAGAAGAGAGAAGCAAACTGCAGGACCAGTACCCACAGTGCCAGTGCTAAGTCCCCTGCCTGCGTCTGTCCCAACTCCTGAGACACCTACACCGTCATCCTCCTCTACACCACCATCCTCCTCAGGTGATATCATTCCTCCTACATCTTCCACACCACTATCAAGGACTACTCGCAGTAATGCGAAAAATCCTCCGGACAGATATGGTTGGGATCTTGCTAAGTTTGTTTCTTATGACCATATCTCTTCTTCTCATGGAGCATTTATAGCATCTTTGGATAGTATTACTGTACCTAACAATTGACAGGTTGCCAAGAACGATCCAAATTGGAAAGCGGCGATGCACGAGGAGTTGGGAGCTCTTGAGAAGAACCACACTTGGGAGCTGGTGAGACTGCCAGAAGGGAAGAGAGCAGTCGGATGCAAATGAATTTTCACGGTAAAGCAGAAGCCAGATGGACAGGTTGAGCGCTACAAAGCTCGACTGGTGGCAAAAGGATACAGTCAGACGTACGGCATTGACTATGACGAAACCTTTGCACCAGTGGCAAAGATGAGCACTGTCAGGACCTTGATCTCTCTGGCAGCCAATGGAGGATGGAAGCTACACCAACTGGATGTGAAGAATGTACTTCTTCATGGAAATCTAGTGGAGGAGGTGTACATGGAGATACCACCAGAATTCGGCACCAATCAGACAGAAGGCAAGGTCTGCAGACTGAAGAAGTCCCTCTATGGACTGAAGCAGACTCCTCGAGCATGGTTTGACAGGTTCAGGAGAGCAATGATACGGATGGGATATCAGCAGATCAATGCTGATCATACTGTCTTCTTCAGACGAAGTGGAGGCCACATCACCATGCTTGCGGTGTATGTAGATGATATGATTATTACAGGCGATGATGAGCATGAGATCGTCCAACTCAAAAGGAAGCTTGGCAAGGAGTTCGAGGTGAAGGATCTTGGCCCTCTTCGATACTTCCTCGGGATTGAGATTGCTCGAGATACAGAGGGAATTGTTCTTTCTTAGAGGAAGTACGCACTGGACCTGCTTACGGAAACAGGGATGATAGGATGCAAACCAGCTACGATACCGATAGACCAGAAGTTCAAACTGGATGTTGAAGCTGGAGAACCAGTTGACCGGGATAGATATCAGAGATTGGTGGGCAAGTTGATCTACTTGAGCCACACTCGACCTGATATCAGCTTTGCGGTCAGTGTAGTGAGCCGCTATATGCATGACCCCTGGAAGGGTCATATGGACGCAGTGTACCAGATTCTGAGGTAATTGAAGGGAACCCCGGAAAAGGGACTGATTTTCAAAAGAAATAATCATGTGAGCATCGAGGGCTATTGTGATTCTGACTGGGCTAGTTGTGCTGACGACAGGAGATCTACATCGGGATACTGCATATTTGTAGGAGGCAACTTGGTCTCTTGGAGGAGTAAGAAGCAGTCAGTGGTTGCCAGATCAACAGCTGAAGCAGAGTATAGAGCTATGGCCTTGGTAGTCACAGAGCTATTGTGGTTGAAGAATATGCTGATGGAGCTGAAGCTGGACCAGGGAGCAAAGATGAAGCTATGGTGTGACAACCAGTCAGCTATTAGTATTGCCAACAATCCAGTACAGCATGACAAGACCAAGCATATCGAGATTGACAGATTCTTCATCAAAGAAAAACTGGATGGCGGACTACTAGAGCTGGACTATGTTCCAACCAAATATCAGGTAGCAGACGGATTGACCAAGGGGCTTAACTCTATCAGCATGATGAGAGGATGTGACAAGATGGGCTTAGTGAATATCTTTCGCCCATCTTGAGGGGAAGTGTTGATATATTTAGTATGAGAATATGTTAAATTTAGTATGGAATATCCTGGAATATGTTATATTTAGCATGGAAATATCCTGAGGACATATTTGGGATGCCAGAATATGCCACAGGATATTCCATTAGATAATATATCATGTAAAGGCTATATAAACCCTATGAGATTATCAATGAAATTCATCAATCAATCTCAACAAAAGGGCCGTGTCCCCTGTAAGTCTAACAACATACATATCCTATAACACTCCAAACCATGTTCGCCTAGGCCTACTTCTAGTCTTGCGGCTCCATTAACTACAATATTATCATTCCTCCTTACAGGAACATCTATTGGTTTATGTTTCACATGTCCAAACCATCTAAGTCGATTTTTTCTCGTCCTGTCCTCATTTGATATCACTTCTAACTTTTCACATATACACTTGTTTCTTATCTTATCCTTTAATGTATTGTCACTCGCTCATCATAGCATTCTCATTTCTGCTACACTAACTTTCTGGATCTTTTTTTAACTACGATCTTAGATTTTCCTTCGTAGCAGCCTTAATTGCGATCTTCACTCCGATCCATAAAACATGGCTAGTCTTGTAGAATTTTTCTTTAAACTTCAAAGGTGTCTTGCAATCACAAAGTACTCCAGAAGTACTCCATTTCAACCATCTTGTTTTAATTATATGCATAGCATTCTTTTCAATCACTCTATCATGATAAATGATTCATCCTAGATACATAAAACTATCACTATTAGGTATCTCTTGTCCACCTATATAGACTCCCCTCGTATTTCCTTTGACTTCTGGTTGAAATCATATTTTTTATACTCTGTTTTCGTTCTACTAATTTTAAATTTTTTAGATTCCAAAGTGTCTCTCCACACTTGTGTTTTAGCATCTGATCCTTCTCTACTCTCATCAACCAATCCAATATCATCACGAAACATCATACACCATGGAGTCTCATACTGTATGCCTAGTAATTTGATAATTTCATCCATAAGTACCGCAAAAAGGTAAGAGTTCAACGATGATCCTTGATATAAGCCAATGGTAATAAGAAACGTGCTACTATCTACTCCAATAGTTCACACGGTCATCGTAACCCTATCATACATATCCTCAATAGTCTCAGTATAACTACTAGGAACTTGTTTCTTCTTCAAAGTCCACCATATTACCGTCTAAGGAACTTGATCATAAGTTTTCTCTAAGTCAATAAAAACCATATGTATATGTATCTTTCTCTCTCTAAATCTTTCTATTAGTCTTTTTAGTAAGTAAATGACTTCCATACTAGATCTTTCTGGCACAAAACTAGACCAGTTCTTTGAAATTCTAGTATTTCTTAAATTTGTTCAATCACTTTCTTCCATAGTTTCATGGTATGACTCATAAGCTTAATTCCTTGATAGTTATTACAACTTCGTATATCTTCTTGTTCTTATATATAGGTACTAAAATAGTTTCTCAATTCATCCGGTATCTTCTTAGTCCTTAAAATTTTGTGAAATAATTCAGTAAGACACGTCAATTATTTCGCCCTAAACATTTTCATAGCTCAGTAGGAATATCATTATGTTCTATCATTTATCCATTTTTTATTTTCTTTAATGCATCCTTAAATTCAGATATTTTAATTTACAATAGCAATATGACTTATCATGAGCTAACTCTGAATCTAAACTAAGCTTTTCTAAGTTGCTCAGGTTGAATAGCATGTGAAAATAATTCATCCATCTCTCCTTAATATTACTTTCTCTTACTAATACATTTTGGACACTAAATATTACCACGTCATTGGTCCTCATTTTCTATTCTTAGCAAGCCTATAAATATCTTTTTCTCCTTCCTTAGTTTCTAACCGCGTATATAAACTTTCTTGGCTTCCTTTTTACTACCTTATATATCTCAAAGTTTTTCTCACTTTTACACTTTTGTCAATCTTTCTATGCAAGTATTTTTGCCTTAATAACCTTTTGAACTTCCTCGTTCCACCACCAACTTTCTTTATAGATCCAACAATTGCCTTAATAACCTTTTGAACTTCCTCGTTCCACCACTACTTTTTTGATACGAGTTGTCATCTTATACCACATAACATTAGAATCCGCCTCTCTGTCCCATCTCCCTTCTTTCTCATCTTATCCTTAAAATTTATTAAATTATCGTCATGTTTACATTAGAAAATAGAAGTGCAGACAGTGAATGAGGAAACTGTATGTGAAAAAGGAGGAAATCAAACTCTTTCTCAACTTATCAAGACCTTAACATAAGTATTAGATTCCGGATAGTTTTGGACTTCGGGTGCTTGATCGATAAAAGCATAACAATGATGTTGCAAGGATTTTCAATTATTGATTGATGATACATACCAGTTGTTATGAAATAAAAGATGTTATATCATGTATTTGGAAGAACATCAACAATTGTTAATTGGTATTGTAACCAGATTTGTGATAGAACTAGGAAGAACACCTAGTTTTACATACTAGGGAGAGAAAAGATGCAAGGTTTCGGAATTTTTTGAGTGTTTGGTGATGATAATGAGAGATTATAATCTTCTTTATTAGTAATAAATAATAATTTTCGTTTGGGTGTTAATTTCTTTCTTTATTTTGTTTATATTGTTGTATCTTTTGTCGTAACAAACTTGTATCAAAAGCGGGGTTCGAGATTCGATGTGGTGATTGTACGTCAATGTTGAGGTAACTTGACTGAAGGAGTTTCGAAGACAAGGATGGAAAATGTGACCATGATCGTCCCGAGAACTCGATGGTAATTATGTGCAAGGCGAAGGATAAAGAAAAAGAAAGTGTCAGAGTTTTGTTAAAGGTGGAGTTGCTTGATTTTTATTTATTTTTTGCTTTTGGATTGCTGCTGATGTGATGATGGAATTTCATTGTTGATTGTGATGAAATTTTAGCTGTTGAAGGTGACGATGAAGATTGCTTTTGGATTTGATAGTTTTGGTGTTTGCCTATTATGGGAAAGTTTTGGGTGATTGTGATTTTAGTATTCGGTGATTGTGTTGGAAAATTGTGCCAGCGAGAGGGACGATTATAGTAGCGTGGAGTTTGGCGTCGATCACCTAAGGGATACAGTCAAAGTGAGAGGCCTGGATTTTTGAGAGTAGGATTCAACATTAATGTCTATTTTGTCTATCTATCATGATGAGATTGTGATACAAATGTGCAATATAACCAATATATCATGGTTTATGTGTTTCTTTTGAGGAGAATTTTGATGATTTGAGATCGGATAAACATGAGTCTGGGTGAAAATTGTTAGGATTTGGCTCAAATTTATCTAAAACGTTTTTGTGTATTTAAATCATAAATAGATTAGCAAAGTTTTTTAATGGTTAAGAAACATTGGCTGATTAAAATTTTGTAGTGTTTGGTTTAAGGCTATAAATATAGGTGTATATTTTGAGAAAAATACTAGGAGAGAGAAAAGATGTAAGATTTTGGGATTTTTTGAGTGCTTGATATGTATTATGAGAGATTGTAATCTTCTTTATTAGCAATTAATAATTTTTTGGGTTTGGTATTAATTATTTTCTTGATTTCGTTTATATTGTTGCATCTTTTATATATATATATATATATATATATATATATAGAGAGAGAGAGAGAGAGAGAGAGAGAGAGGAGAGAGAGGAGAGAGAGAGAGAGAGAGAGGAGTGCTCTAGAACCAGCTGGCTGGTTTTGTATTATGAAACCAACCTATGTTATACACGTTGGATTGGAATTGAATGGTTGAAATTAGATGACTTAAAAAGGTGGTGGGGTCTACACCTTTTAATCTCAACCACTAAATTCCAATTCCAACTTATGAAACATAGGGTGGTTCCATAATACAAAACCACCCGGCTAGTTTTGGAGCGTTTCTGTATGTGTGAGTGTGTGTGTGTGTATATATATATATATATATATATATATATATATATATATATATATAAAGACAGAGTAAAACCAAGAGTCTTAATTTCCTCACCGTAGTCATCAATGATTTTTTGTAACAAAAAAATACGTAATTTAAGTTTAAAATAAAGAAAGTTTGATTTCTAAACAAAATTACCTAAATTGCATTTTGAAAGAAAACGTCATACTAAATGGCTTGCACTAGAATAATACCCATTACCAACGAAGTACAAACGACATACCCAAAATTTTAAATGAAAATAAATTAAAAAAAATTGGGTACATATGTGGTACCACGTACCCAGGAATACAAGTACCCGATAAGTATCGGGTGGTACGCCTTCCAAAATGGACTACTCATGCTTCATAACAATCTACTATTTACCATACACACCTAACATTATATCTGAAATACATCATAATAATTTATGTGTGGTACATATTTCAGTGAAAACAACTAATCCTTTCATTCGCAAAAAGCAAAAATAAAATAGATAAACAAAGTTAAAGCTATAGAACAAATTTAAAGCCAGTATCCCATTCCGTGTAAGGAACAAACTAATTAAAGCAAGCAGTAGAGTAAACAAAGTTACTTTATGCAATCTAAAATGTAAGTTTCTGTTTCTAATTACCTAGCAATAAACAATTTAGGAAGTCGTGAAGAAAAATCTTCCACATTGATCAGTCAACTTGTATTGCAGAGAGACATAAAATAAAAACGAGGAAAAATATCTACAACCTAAATATAGATTGATCAAAATTATTAAGCAGATTTTATCTACATGTATGGTCAAATTGTTCCTCATTTTGTGTCTTATATTCTTGGAGATGAACTGCTCCCTAAAAAAACATACCTAGAATTCAAATTATATAGATCCTTTGGCATGTATCCTTCAGGAGATACTGATTCAGTTGGTGGTGGTAACCATACAGTTGTAAAACCCAGTGAAGATAATTCAGAGGCCTTTGAACTGAGATCAGTATACCATCTCCCTGACTTGTGAGATTCCCAGTTAAATCCTTGGCAAAGTATTTCATACCCTGACCCTGTTCCAGAACATACTTTTGCAGCAGGCTTTAATTGCTCAGCATCAGGAACAGATTCCTCCACAAAAGTTGGAACAGAGCTTCTAAAGATTTTATAAGCTTCTGCAGCTAACTTTTCAATTTCTTGCAGAATATTCTCCCTTGCTTCTTTATTATTTGTCCCCTTACCTCTTTCAGAGGCTATGCCAGTTGTTAGGTTTCTTATGCCATTGATAATTTCATCAGTATACGCACCATGTTCAACTTGGTTCGTCTCCCCAATACTTTGAGGACTTTCAGGAAGAATGGCTTCAGACTTTTCACTTATGAGAGGAATATAGAAATCAGTTCCCAAATTATTCAACCAAACGTATTCACTAAGCTTGAGCACGAAAAGCACAGCTGAAAATTCCTTGTCCACATGGAGTAATCCCCAATTGCCGCGGCCATCTGCTTTTGGCTGCAATGTAAATGACCTCCATAAATTGAGTAATAAGCAGACAGAACCAAGTTTCTTCTCTACAACATCTCAATCAAGAAAAAATGAGTAAATTGATAGATAGGAATTCTCTATCAAAAGTTGGATTATTAATGGTCAAATAAAAGGTCTATCACAGTTATATTTTATGCATCCGATTGATAAACCACCACAATTTATAGTCGTGTAAACCATGGGTGTCAAAGGCGCGCCTCGCAGTAATGCGCAGCAGCTGCGCCTCAGACCTCACTAGGTGAGGTGCCTTTCTCCAGGCGCACTCAAGGCGCGCCTTTCAGCAAGGCGCAAACAAGAAAATGTGTGCCTTATGTTTCTTTTCTTTCTCTTTTTTTCAAAAAACATTAAGGCTGGGGGATAGCCCTTACCTCATACAAGTGGGAGGGAGGTAGCTCTTTCTACGGTTGCCAAAGTTTCTTATTAGTTTTGTTGCCTAGTATTGATGCTAGCTCACTTGGTTATGTTGTAATATATTTTTGTTTGTCTTAATATGTTATCTGGTTTTACTTCTTACATTACTAATTTATTTATTTATGTATATTATTATTAGTATTTTATTTTTGCGCCTCACTTCATTCAGGTGTGCACCTTAAGTGCGCCTCAGGCAATATGGACCATTTGTGCCTTGAGTGCGCCTGACTACCTTGGCGTGAATCAAGTAGGTTGGTTAAGATTGCTAAACTAAGGAGAAATAGAATATGTGCGTGTGTTTCTGGCGCGCGTGTTTGTGGCATATCCTCCTGGACCTCCTCCATATAGTCTGTTGACTCAGTCAAGTCTATTAAAACTGAAGTGTCTTCAACTGAGAGTTGTAGAAAACAGCATAATTAAATACTATTTCCTTGTCACATTCAAAGATCAAATATTCAAATACAAGCAACGCAAAGTACTTCATGTACCAGAATATTTGGCCAACACTCCCCTTCACGTTGAACATGTCAAACATTGAAGCAAAAAGTTAAAAAAGAGGCTAGGCCTCTTCTTGAAAATCGATGTGAGGTGAATGATCCCTACAGTTCTAGAAGCCTGAAAAGGATGATTGACACCGGCAAAACGAAACCGAAAGGTTAATTGACCCCGCCGAAACGTCGCCTCCTTAGAGTTTGCTCGAGTCCACGAGCGAGTATCCCAAGTCCACGAGATTTACCTGAGTCCTCAGACGACTGGAATCCACCAGAAAAATAAGATAATGAACTCTGAATTTAATTGAAATATTATGAAGATAATTAACCTATTAATAGTGGGGCCTTTATTTACGCTTACAATTCCACAAAAAGCAATAAAGAAAATCCTAATCGTGATTTATCGAAATGAAGTATAATGGAAAGACTTAGTCAAAGATCTGACCAAAAATTGAACCAGGTCTATTATATAAAAAAAATTATAGAAAGATTCACTAAACCTGCCAAAAATAACCCAAAACCTTATTTTCTGGACCACCTCAGAATACACATCAAAAGACTCAAAACCTTCATAAAAGTAATAAAAAGTATCATAGAGTATCAGAACCTTAAAACAACAGAAACAAGTTTTTCTCTATCTTGCTGAAACAAGTTTAGAGCATATTTCAAAGATTGATTAAAATTTAAAATCGCCAATAGCAAACCTGAATGAATACCATAGCGATCTCGATGCAAATGAACCATGAATTGGAACTACCGTACAAGAATGTGATTCGATGGGGTTACGATGTACACGGTAAATATGACCCTAAACCGACGCGAGTTTCGGGTCAGGTCGGGCAGGACCTGAACAGGTGCCAATCGACTCATCCTGAAACTTAAGTTCAAACTTAAAGTTTGGTTTAGGGCTTTCATTCTCCAGCAGTTCATCTTCACTGGCTCCTTCTCTTCCTCTATCTCCCTCCCAATTCTCTTCCTACATCCCGACCACCGGTAGCCAGCATCGACCAGAGGTGGCAGGCTGTGCAAATCCAATTAGGTGTACTTTACATATGGCATCATTGACATGGAATTAAAAGTATTCTTTTCGTTTTCCCAATGCCTAATCGGTTTGTGTCAGTTTGGGAATTACCTTTTTAGTGGTTTCATAAACATACAACAACAACAAAGCCTCAATGCAAATTTTTTGGGGACACCTGTTTGAATCTTTTTCTTCCCTTAATCTCTGTTAAGCAGAATGCACTCTAAACATATGGCATGAAAGTTTTCTAATTTCTTTTGTGTGCATGTGTGAGAGAGGCATGTCAGTGTTCTAATTTTCAAAGTTGTCGTGTGGACGTGTCATATAGTGATGTCAGTGCAACATAGATAGGGAGAACCTTCCTGTCTATCCACCGTTGGACTAAAGTAAATAAATAAACCTGCTAACTCTAACAAATATATGGAAAGAAAGTATAAATTTTGGTTTGTAACTTTGTATGCACTAGTTACCAATTGTTATGTTAGTGTTTATAGTGTTCCTTAATTTATACTAATATGCAAGCACAGACACTAGATAGAATTATTAATCACAGCCAGTTGGCAGGTAGGTAAACCTACTCTCTACAGTTTAAGCTCATGCGTCCAAGGAGCACCCTCCAAGTTCCCTTATACTATAAAGAATGGTAAGATGATACAATTGGCTTTAGGAAATTGCATTCATCTCTATGACACATTAAGCAAAAGAGTGAAAAGAAACATAGTTCCCAATTCCCATAAGTACTACATAACAAGCTTTAATATAAAGAATGATAATTATCTTAAATGTCAACCAATTAAAATAAGGTACATGTGTACCTGTAACAAAGTTTGCAGAGCCTTTTTCCGGAAAATTGTGGTTGATGGAGGATGTGGGGTGGACGGGAATTCCCACTGTTTACTATTATTCCTACACACACCCCAGTGAACAACCACATCACCAGGAACATCAGTGTCAATATGTACAAGATTCTTATTCGTCTCGTCACTTTTCTTCACGACAACTGTCATGGAATTCTGAACAAAATGCTCTTTTGAAATAGGAAATTCTTCATGAAATCCTGGACTCTGCTGCATTGTATATTTGCTATCCTCCACTTCCGAACGAGAGCCTTCAGGATTACGCAATAAACTTGATATCAGATCCAGCCCTCCTAAAAACCAAAGAGCAAACACGATCTTTGTCATCAATAGATCCAGATTCCTGAACTGGACTTACTTGATAATGTATCAAATATATAGCTGAGAAGGTTAGTATAAATGATGGAACCTTCTGCGAAGACTCTCCTAAATCGGTCTGTTTTTCCTCTAAACCACTTATATGCTAAATCACCAAACTATTTCTCCAAATTTTGGGGTGTCATGGTAATATTACATGAGGAAAGGACCCAATATGGTTGAGAACAAAAGTATGGTACATCTTTCACTTGTGATACACAGCCCAAACCATTTTTCGATGACTATTTTCATTTTATTTATATGACAAATCAGTATATTATTCAAAGTAGAACATCTTCAAAAAATTGTAACTTGGGTACCGGCAATGTTGTGTTTCCCTTTCAAATCAAAAGGATTCAATGGACTGCATATAAAGTGGAATTGACAAGGAAGTCAAAAACCACAAAACATTTTATAAAGAAAAAAAATGCTTTTCTGTTATTCCAAATTTAAAGGTAATAGAGCACAGCTGAGAAGTATAACAATACAGAAAATACCAATCAAATCAATTGCTTGCTTTATCAAAGCACGATAAAAGAAGGTCAAAATTTTATAATAGCTTGTATCTCTAAGTTAAATCACTGTTCCATACAAATAGAACATAAACTGCAGGATCCCTTTCGTGCATCAGGTCTAGCATCCTAATGCTTTGGTACCAATTCAAGAACATGCAACTGAACTTTTGTACAACGTTTACAGAATGAAGAGAGAATTTATTTTTTTTGTTTCCTCGTCTATAATTGCTGTGTTGTTGTGCACAGTGCACCAATCAAAACTTCAAATACTAAAGAAACGCAAAATTGCAAACGATTTTCAACATTGTGATAGAGAAGGTTTGTAGCATATGACTTACTTGTCAACATGCACTGACACGTTCTAAAATTTCCAGAACATAAAAACCTCTCCACAATTTAATCAGGTCCTACTTACTGCCACATCATGCTACTAGACGTGAAGTAAAGAACAATATTACCTATAATTGTCAATAAAGTTTGCAGATATTTAACTGCAGGCCTTTTATCTACGGTCAGTTCAGTAAATAAGATTGCAGGCAATATACATATAAAAACAATCCAATTGATCATAACCGTTTAGTTACGACGTCGACTCCTGTATAACTAGGGGTTACCTGGCCAAATGCTGAAGCTCTGTTTTCCACGTACCGCGTCTTCCTTTTCTTCAAGTGATTTCGTCAAAGGAATTCTGAAATCTCTACCTTTGTGCTGAAACCATGCTCCAGTTTTCTCTTCCTGATGCAGCAAAGCATAATTATACAATAGATGCTCCAATTTATTTTATTGCAACATTCCCGCGAAATAATAGAACTACAAAAAAAAAGACAAAATGCAGACAATAATAGTCCATAATCCCCCCAAAAGAAACCAATGGGAAGTATATACTGTACTCATTCCAACCAAAAATAGGAAGCATGTCATCAAAGGAGGCATGTGCATAAGATCAAGTTAAAAAAGAATGTCTCTGCTGGCACCAAAAAGGAAAGTAAAAAAAGATTTCTGCAATGATATATTAAAAGTCATGATTAAAAAATGCTGAAACAAAAAGGATATTCACCTTCAAAACAAAATGAATAGCTTCTATGGTACTACTGATATCAAAATCAATCTGCACTTCATGAAGAATCTTCCCATTCAACACGGAAGAAGATTTCTTTAATGGTGTTTCTATTGCATAATCCTGAAGTTAGGAAAGTATACTGTGAATAGAATATCATAATATGTCAGTACCAAAGAGAGATTGATTGCCACAATGCAAAATAACTACCTTGATTGTTACAGAGCCAGGAGGTCTCATTTCTGGAGGAGGTTGATCCCATTCACTGCAATTTAGCGAGGAATAAAAAGTGCATTTGAATTCACAGAGAAATATATACGCATTACATCTAAGTCATTGAGTTCACGACTTCAAGAAACACATGGACATAATCTAAGATATAGAAATGGTAACACAATTAAAATGGGTTCACATTTGTCTAATTATTTGAAGTGTACAATTAGTTTCTAATTAAACAAATTATCGTGACAAGGTGATGTTACACAAATTAATGAGTTGTCAAATTGCAGACCAACTATGATGGAACTTGGTGGTTCAAGTTATGGTCTTTTATACAACACTTTGTTACAAGTCGGTTCTTTTAGGTCTGAAGTTGTTCGGATGTATCTAGAACTCTTGTTGTTATATTATAAGATTTAGTAATATATAAAAATGTTAGCTCTGATTTCATTTCCACATATCATACAGATTTACATTTCCCCCATTTCCTTTTGCCTCAGCCACTTCCAAGGGACTAAAATAAGTTTTTTTTTTAATATTCCATAAAAGTGGTAGTTTCCGAAACTCTACGGGCCAGTTTGATTGCAGTTACTTTCATCCCAAACTCCATTTGGTGCCAAACGCAAGAGGCGGGCTTTAACTCGAGGGGCGGGCCAAGCGGTTTCCATGTTTTTTTTTTCCAAACGTGCCATTCATTTTGGGGTTCAAATGGGCATTTCAGAAAAGCTAGCCCAGCGAACATTCCAGAAATTGACGTTTGAGCAAACGTGATCAGACGTAACTGCAATCCAATCCAAACTAGGCCTACAATTCCTTTCGAAATTGTACTGTTATGGAAATATATTACCAAAATACCATTTTTATGGGATAGTTTTTATAAGTAGCATCATATTAGTCGAAATTCGCACTTCCATGAAGACAGTAAAACCTACCAAAACCGACTAGTATCAATTCTAGTTTATATGGAGAAAAGGTTGCATCTTTGGCAATCCAAGAAAGAATCTAACAACAATCAATAGCAAATTATCACTAAATAGAGCAATTAAAAACCTGCCGAAATCATCGGGATAGGTAACTCCCCAGTGCAAGATCCACTCCCCATCGAGATCGCACCCCACGATCAGCTTCCACTTCGATCCCCCCTCTTCTTTCCTGTCCAATCTCACCGAGATCCTCCCTTCCTCCTACAAACCCAACCAAAAATCCTCTCAACATTCTCAAAATCTCTACAAATAGTAAGGATCATCAAAATCACACGAAAAACAAAAAATTACCGATTGGATTCGTCTCAGCTGGAACGTCTCCGAGAAGAGGACCCCGGACTCCTCGGCGAGGGGCGGGGACTGGGAGGAGGCGAGACTCGACCTCGGGACCGGGAGGACGCGGCGCCGGGGAGGACCGGAGCTGGAGAGGGCTCCGGAGCTGCGGCGAGGGATCGCGCGGGAAAATATGGGGGCGGTTAGTCTGTGGAGGGGGGATTTAGGGTTTTGCAATGGGGGGTGGTGGAGAAGAGGCTTCCATCGAACGATCGACATTGGAGGAAGAGGCGGAGGAAAGTGTGTGTGTGAAGAGTGAAGAGGGAGGACAAAAAAAAGGAGAGAATTATAGATACGTAACTTCTTTATTTGGAAATAACAAATGAAGCGTGAATGGATGATATGGAGAGGAAATCCTAGTTTAGAGGAGATCTGGTGTTCCGTTCGGTATACGCAACACTTTTATTTGTCCAATAGGTTATAGACACGTGTACTGAGTTACGGAAGCACGTTGTCTGGTCTGCGTGTGCTTTGCTTACACGCATGGATTTAGACCGATGATTAGTATCGTCTTCTGGGTGGGTCTAAAATTTGGTCCAAAATTCAACCTATAAATTTTGGATTGTCACAATTATCCAGTATAATTAATTCTAATTTTAACTTTAAAGGGGAATCAGAGATTCTTAGAATTGCAAAATAGAGTTAGAAACTTAGAATTACGCACATATAAATAGTAAACCTTATTGCTATTTCTAGATTTTAGATTCAGGATATAGGAGTTCATATGCGTATGCGTCTCGTGTGTATACTTATGTGTTCTTTCGTTTGGATGCTTTGAATAAGTGGAAGTTAAAAGTATAAAATCGTAAAAAAAAAATGGATGGTTGTTGAAATAATTTGGAAAGTGGTTGTTGAAGTAATGGAATATTTTAACAAATGTCCTCATTTTAAATATAAAAGTTAGCATATACCTCCATTTTTTAAAATACTAAAAAAAAATCCTCTCTTTTTGTGCGGAATGTAACATTCGTTACGAGTTCTTGTATTTCTGAATTGTGAGTATTTAAAAAATTTCCAAAATTATGAAATTTAGACTCTCGACCGGCATATTGCCGGTATGCCGTTCAGGATATATTTGTGAATAATATCTAGATATTTTCATGAATAGTGTTTTGATATTTTCATGAATAGTATTTAGATATTTTCATGAATAGTGCGATATGTTCTATTGTCCATTGGTTTTTTGGTTCTGAAGCATCCTATTATCCATTGGATAATTGGTTTTCTTTCAATGGTTATGATCGATTTAGATCGAGTTGCGGATCGCGATCCAACGGTCACGATTAATTTCCATCTTCTATATATACCCTTTGATTTTCTCTCTCCTCTCTCTTTTCATTCCCTTCATTCTTCTTCTCTTCTCTCCCTTTGGGCTATGCATGGGAGCCGGCCTTGGGTTTGGTGTCTAACCCCCCTAGGAGGAGGGGTAGAAGCTTAGGCTTGGTTGTTAAAGACTCTAGGCAAGTACATTTTGTTCAAATGTGATATGGTCATGCTTTATTTTTTGGTTTTCCTTAGAAACTGAAGTTTTATTATTCTATAATATGTTTCTCTAAATTGTTAACATCTTTAGTATATAGCATTTTTGTTTTGATCGGTGGTATTGCGTAGATATGAGTTTAAAGATAGAATTTTCGAGTATTTTGAGGTATTCACCTATCAAATTTCAAAATTTGTAAAAACTAATGCTTCCAGTTATAGTAGATTCAATTCTATGCGATTTTGACTTTTGAGAATCTGAATTTCGATCTAAAAAGAGGTTATTATGGCCGAAATAAGTTTTATAATTTTTTTAAATTTCTGTCGCTGTTACAAAACGGTATACCAGTGTATATCGACGAAAAATTGATTTTATATCCCGAAAACTCTTTGTCTTTTGGCTATAAAGAATACCGTCGATATACTATAGTATACCGTCGGTATACTGATATTTTTTTTTCTTTTGCTGATTTTAGCTTTTTTCGTTTTTTACCCATTTTAGTCCTTTTTTTATATTTTCTTCGATTGAATGATGTCTTATCATGCTCTAGTGTTGTTGTACAGTTATAAAGTGATTGTACATCCTATATACATGACACATGATATGTTCATGTATTGTTCTATGTCCAGATTCTATATAGTAGCTCATAGTAGCCCACTTTTGTACTGATTTTCTTGTTGACTTATAAATTCATATTTGAATGCATGTTTTTTATTGACACTGTGGATATAGCTTGTCACGTATTTTATCTATTGCATCTTGACACTGGACAATCAAGTGCGAGTATTGTCCTATGTATCGGATATTGTGAGTACGAAAATATTCGTAAGTGATAACTTGCGAATTACTCTTATATAGCATACGCCACTTTAGGAAATCTTGATTATTCACGACTTGAGAATTTGAAATAAATATGATAAGGTAAATGACTAGTAAATTCAAGTAGATCATTATAGGAGAAAATTTGCACTAACAAACCCCAAGTGTCACGCCCCAGAACCAGAATACTGGAGAGCGGGGGACAGACACAGCCAGCTACGTACATTGAAGTGAATCCCACCTCGCAATACGGTCACGGCTGTCTAGATGCATGAGGGTTTACTACAAGCCATTAGTCTCTTAGGGTCAAGAACAAGCCTAGTGTCTCAATCTCAAGCAAGCAAGTAAATGTAACAAGATGGTAGATCATCAGACATACAAAGTAAGGTGTCCCAAACATTATATATTCAGATGATCATGAAGCTAGTCATACAAAATACGAAGACTAGCAAGAGTTTAAGTCATACATGATCAATCCTAGGATATGTCAATCATGTTACAGTCATTAGGCAGACAGAAATGTAAATTTAACACGAGCTAACACTTGCTCGGCGGCTAAACGCCTCAAAAGAATAATTTTACAATAGAGTGGGAGAGCAAAATAAAATCCACTCGTTGCCAGGATTTTTTCTAGTGGTCACCATCTGGCAAGAAGGCTGAGAGATCCTCGGAAGCTGCTTCGAAATCTGGCCATACAAAACCAGCTGGGTTAGACCCCAGAAGAGCAAGTGCCACAAAGGAGGCTTCACTTAAGAACTAAAACCAGCATATAGCACATAAGGACATAAATAAAATAACAAAAGACATGAGTTAGAGAAAACAGGGTGATAAACGATAAGATAACTAAAGGACTATTCCGGTAACCAAGTTACAACCCGTAAACCAAACAAGGACCGGGGTTGTAACCATTCACCTGAACAGAACTTAGTCTCTAACCAATTATCGATAAAGTAAAGCATACGCAAGCGTGTCCTGAGATAGCCATGTACTGGATCTAGGCAAGACTAGACAAGATGGGACTCCATCCAACATTCACGGCCAAGCAAAGAGTACGGCTTGATACTTAAACTAACTAGGGTTATCACAAGCCTAGTTACTAGCAAGATGCAATGAGATATCCCTACGGCCACAAGCCCTGCAGACTATTCAGGTTATCCAGATGCAAGGTTCATGCTAAGAGTTATCATGACTTGTTAGGTGACTTGAGTACAACACATGACAGTGTGCATAGTAATCGTTTCATAAAGTGCCCCACATGATAGTGAGCTGGAAATGTGTCCTACTCGTCGGCAGGCTACAAGTCCATCAGAGAAGGCGCCCATATAACGGGATTGCTTGTAGCCGGAATACCTCTCTATATGAACTACTTGATCAATCTAGTCATTAACCTGGTCCGATTCAGTATGAATCCCTGACCGTGGTAACCAGAGATACAAGTCTTAGACATGATGCGAGACAAGACTGGTAGCTTATACAAGCACATTCAATACAATCATCCACGATGTCATGATGAGAATTTACTTAGCATGTCGAGATAGCCGTCGCAACAGCGTTCAAGATTACATGTTAGACTTACTTATCAAGATTACTTGTCAAGAGTGCGCCACGACGGACTACTATCAAGATTACTTATCATGTTAAGAGTGCGACACGACGGACCACCATCAAGAATTATCATGTCAAGGTTGATTGTCAAGAGTGCACCACGACGGGTCACTACTTAGGAGTTATCATGTCAAGCTACTTATTAAGAGTGTGCCTGAATAGGTCATTATCGTGTCATGTTACTTGTTACTTGGTAAGAGTGCACCTTAACAGGCCACTATCGTGTTCTATTCTTATATTATCATGAGTGAGAGAAACTTGCATAAAATAGCTAGTAACATATTCTTGAAGCCAAAGAAAAGATCTACAACTTTTATATTGGAAGCTGGAAGAGATTCTGGCCACAATTCAGCCAAATAGGACATAAAACAGCCAAAAACAGCCAAAATAGGCACTATGCGGCATTTTGCGGCACTATGCAGCCTTCTGCGATACTATGCAGCCTTCTGTGGTACTATGCATCTATGCGGTACTATTCATTCCTGTGGCACTATGCATCCATACGGTACTATTCATTCCTGCGGCACTATGCAAGCCATGTGGCACTATTCATTCCTGCGGCACTATGCATCCATGCGGCACTATTCATTCATGCGGTACTATGAAATCTATGTGGCACTATTTATTTCTGCGGCACTATGCATCTATGCGGCACTATTCATTCCTGCGGCACTATTCATCGTCCCTGCCAAATTCAGGACAGATGAACCAGAAAATGTCCAAATCTTATTTTGGCCATAACTTCCTCAAAACAAGTCGAAATCTAACTTTTTAAAGGTCCATGTAGAAGCATAAAATAAACTTCATAGACCAAGTCAAAGAAGTTGAGAACTTTATGCAAAGTCAGACTCTACGCAAGGTCCATTTAAAGACTCTACTGAGTCAGATTCAAGCTCTACGCAGAGATCAAACAGAGTCTAACTCTACGCGAGCTCCTTTACGTAAGAGTCATCCTCAAACTCTACGCGAGAGCGACAGGATGTCCAGACTGCATTTAATGCGCGTGATACTGTTCTGACAGAATGATTTTCTGACAGAATATTGCACAGAAGCCGAGAAGATTTTTTGCACCAAATCCAACGCTTGTCGTTTAATGTGCAGATGAGCTACTTTACGCTCAATACACCGCTTCTTTTACGCATGAAAGTCATTTGAGTTTTTACGCTCAAGGCTATCTCAGCTACTTTTGTGTGTGTAGAGTTTATTTGAGCTAGCTATACGCTCAAGGCTATTTCTTAGCCACTTTACGCAGGAAGATTACTTTGGGCTATTTTACGCTCAATCTTTTCTTGCTATGTGAGAACGTGGTCTGCATACGTGGCTTTCATGCCACACTTATCGAGGAACATGTGTACGTGCTGTCCCTATATTGTTGAAGTCATGGGACACGTGTCACCATGCGTAGAGACTACAACTCTTCATGGGACATGTGTCATCACGCGTAGAGGTTGATTTTCAATCGTGGGTGGCAGTTACTTGCGTAAAGACCCAATTATGTTGCTTTTTACGCACAGAGGGTCTAGTCTATAAATAGACTTATTTTTAAACAGAAAACACAACAGATCACATAGAGATCAGAGCCCAGATACTTTGAGAGCAAAGTGATTTTCCAGAGCGTTTCTCTTCAACTTTTTTTCAAGAATAGAGTGAAGCAAAGCAGAAAAGTATTCGACTTCGCCATCAGTGCCCAGTGTGTCGATACCTTTCTGGTGCCTTATTTCTTCCAGCTGTTCATCTTCCAGCAGTTTTTTCTTCATCATCATCCTGTGGTCCAAGGAACAAAGTGATCGTTCTCAGATCAGACTTCCATAGCAATACTTTCCAGAATTTATTTATACTTTTGTACTTTTTCTCGTTTTCTTTCAAAAGCCTTTCAAGGGCATTTTGTTAAGTGAAACAAAATGGCGACTCTGCTGGGGACGACTTTCTCCTTCGACGAGAAAGCAATTGCTCAATATGATGATGTGTCGGTTGGATCGACAAAGAAGACTCTGGTTGTTCAATTCGACCACACTGCTTACGAAGAAATGCTCCGAACTGGGGGTAGTACTCGCTGCTCTAATGTTCAAAAATCACGAAAAGTGCAAAAAGTTTGGATTCTTAAGTCCAAAGCACCTTCTGATCTCCCTGTTGTCTCTGAAGGCAAGGGAATTCTTCCCACTCCTGTTGTTCGGGCTCCCGTCTGTGACGAGGCAGTCCCTACTTCAGTTTTGTGCCCAGTGCGTAAAATTCAGTCTCCCGTCTATGACGTGGTAGACGCTCAAGTCTTGCGCTCTACGCGTAAATGCAAATCTTCCGTCTGTGACGTGGCAGATACTTCTGTTTTGCGCTATACGCGTAAAGGCAAATCTCATGTCGGTGACATGGTAGATAAAGTTCACAATGGTGGTTTTGTACCTAAAGTGAACTTGCCTACACGCGTGCAGCGTAAAAATAAGTCTTCTGTTACTATGACAAACAATTCCTTTGTTTTATCCAAGAAAAATAAAAATTGTGGCAAAGCTTCTGTTTAACGCCAACAATCCTCTAATGCTGCTTTACGCAAAGTGCCTAATCTTAGGATTACGCGCAATGCTGATGGTATTCGTACAGCACAAAAATCAACTCCAGATTTACGCACACACCTTCAAGCGCGTAAAAATGCACAACTTTCTGCCAATGAAGCTAGTAATCTTCTTTTTACGCAAGGGACTGGATATTTCTCTGTCCCAAATATAAAAAAGAAGATATTACCTTCTACTTCTTCTGATTTATGCGAGTTGCTTGTACAAAAGCTTAAAAATAGAAAATCTTATGTAACACTCCCCCAAGAAAATCATCATTGTGAGTGTCACCAAATTGTGATTAAATGTTGTTGTTCTGCTACTAAACGGTCAGTTTTCGACCGATTAAGCTACAACGTACCTCAGCAACAACTTGATGACCAAGAATGTGAGATGGCTTATGCATCAGTCAATATGGCATCTCATATCAATAGAGAACGACATCCAAGATGCAATTCATCCCGGACTCCAGGTCAACAAAGGTTTAACCAAATTCTTGACACTTTTGAAGGAGTATATCAACATAATCGGTCAAGAAGTCAATGACCTTTAAACACGCATTCTTCAGATTCAGAGGCTGGGGGTGCCTAGTACTTG
The DNA here is from genome assembly GCA_029216955.1 of Iris pallida. Lineage (NCBI taxonomy): Eukaryota > Viridiplantae > Streptophyta > Magnoliopsida > Asparagales > Iridaceae > Iris > Iris pallida. Next base: position 47,651,407 of record JANAVB010030220.1, on the reverse strand, counting down.
GAGTCATAAACTAATAGCGTTGATTCATACCTCTACACCAATCCCTCTGTATGTTCAAGGGAGGTTGAATCTTATGTTATTGGAGAAGAACCAGAGACGTATACTTCTAATACAGAACAATGTCTTTTGGCAGTAAAACAATCGCTGAAGGACATGCTTGCTATGATGCAAAATATGCATCAAATAATGATGACTCAACAAACAGTCCAACCAGCAGTGGTAACACCAGTACAAGTAGTAGCACAAACTCAAGATAGTCAAGGGGTTGACATACCTTTGAATAATCTGAGTCAAGAGCCTGCTATCAATCAAAACTTCGCATCTCCTGATCCTCTTGTTCCAAAAGATGTATCACCTCCGGTGGAGGTTACGGTACATCCAGCCACTATTCAATCAAATGTGCTTCCTCAAACTAGTAAAGCTATTCAAGCAGTGCATGAGTTAAAAGCACAGTTTGAGGTTCTTAAGCACAAAGATCAGCTCCAGAGGTTGGGGATCAAGCAACCTTATCCTCCCCATTGGAATGATGTGCCTTTTCCTCCCAAATTCAAGCCACAATCTATGGTATTATTTGATGGAAAGGCTTCTCCAAGTCAATATATCAATTATTCTAATATTATGACTATGCATCTACAGAAGAATGATGCTCTTCTCACCCGAGTCTTCATTGGGTATTTAACGGGTTCAGCATACGACTGGTATCGCTGTCTACCCGACAATTGCATATCGTCTTTTGACAAGTTTAAAGCAATGTTTCTCTCCCGTTTCTATGAAGAAGGAATGGACATGAATATGTCCCCCTTAATAGAAATTAAATAAAAAGAAAAGGAGGATACTCGGACGTTCATTGAACGTTTTCGACAGGCTACATTAAAAATGCCTCCTGCTATGACAGATTCAGCATTGATTGATACATACAAAATGAATCTGCGACCAACCATTGCTGTTTTTACAGGCTCTCAATTCACAGATTGGGCCTCATTTATTATAGCAGCAGTTTCAGCCGAGACCAACGGTAGATTAGCTCGTGAACATGAGATGATCTTCGCCTCAGAAGACAAAGGAAAGAAAGCCTCTTCAGGCAACAACTCTGGTAATCGCAATAGGAAAGGAAAGGAAACCCTAGTGGTAAACCTTTCGAAACCCAAAACAACACCAAGTAATCCGGTGTCTTCTAAGCCAAAAGAGGAATACTCTTTCGATGACAGTGATATTCTTGGGATGTTTCAATGTCTTGTGAAGAGTGGTAAACTTCTGATTCCAGAGCCAAAATGACCTAATGAAGTGGATTTGGTCGATAATCCTAAATATTGTATCTATCATAGATACATAAATCATCCCACGAAAGCTTGCTATGTCTTGAAGAAGAAGATTCAAGAATTGATAAATGCTAAAGCTATCGCTTTAACTAATGATGATCATACAGTCACAACCAATATGGTTTCTTTTCAATTTGGAGCTTTTTCTCCATAGCAAGTTCCTGATGGGGTTGTCCTAATTCCGAAGGCGACGATGAAGATTGTGAATCTTCCACCAGCCAGAGATCAAAGTGAAAGATTAGTGCCTCTCACTTAAAAAAATGGTGAAATCATGTGGGTATACCCTGACTTAGTACCTGAAGTGGAACATGAAAGTAAAACTTCAAAATCCAAGAAAGGCAAAAAAGTTAGAACCTGCAATATGATCTCGCATGTTGTTACCATAGATCATGATGATTCTGATCATCTGTGGGATGGCATCCCTTTGGAAGATAGACTACGAGGTCTGAATATATGCCCTCCGAGTTTGGCTCCTCCTACCAAACTAAAGCTCACTCATCAACAGTGGTTAGCAATGAACAATGTCCCTTTGTACAGGGCACAACAAGTTTTTGTTGCTTACGAAAAAGCTCCGGTTGGGATTCTACCTCCTGCACCGAAAGATTCCACTCTTGTGACTACAGAGGTCTCTGTTCCTTCTTCATCTGTCCGACCATCTGTTGAAAGTTTGCTACCCACTCACATGTACAGTCAACAATCGGTTCATCTCATGAAAAAGATGGGCTATGACTTTCAAAAAGCGGAAGGCTTGAACTATGGTAAAGGTATGTGAGTTCCTTTACAAATTCAAGGCCAGAAATCCTCCGTCGGATTGGGATTTGAGATTCCTCGCAAAAATACCCATAAGAAGAAGACTAAGGAAAAAAAGACTAAATCCTGTAATATGGTACTTCATTCTCCTGAGTCTGAAGAAAAGTATTTGCTGGTACAAGGTCCGGAAAGGACTACCACAAAGATTATGAAGGAACTTCCAAAGAAGCGGAAGACACCGTTGAAACACTACCGACTCAGTCATCTTCTGTTCCTGCTGAGACAAGGCCTTCTAAACCCCCAGTAGTTGAAAAAGAGAAACAGAAGGCAGTGCGTTTTGATGCCCCGTTGAAGTCTAGTTCAAATCAAGGGTCAATGAAACCCTATAAATTTGACATACTAGCCCAGTTAGCCAATACTTCGGCTAGGCTCTCTATTTTTGAGTTACTCCGACTTTCTAAAGAAAGTCGAGAAACCTTGAGTGAAGCATTACTACAAGCAGATTCATGCTTAGCTCAGCTCAAAAGTCCCGACAATATACCGGTGTCGTGTCCTCAATGCCACAGTGTAATGGAATCAATTCCTAACATTACTTTCACACAAGAGGATATGCTATTAAAGCATAATCGATATGACATGCCTTTGTGTTATACAGGGTATATTGATTCTACTAAAATTGACAGGATTTACATTGATCCTGGGTCTTCTATTAGCATTATTCTTCAGAGTATGCTAAGACCATTGAGGATTCCTACTAGTGATTTGACTTGCACTAGTACAACAATCGTTGATTTCAATTCTGGAAAGAGTAAACCATTGGGGAAGATTCGTCTGAAGATTCAAATAGGTGATCTTCGAACTATGGCGACCTTTTATGTTATCAACTCAGATGTATCTTACAACATCCTACTCGGAAGACCATGGATACATGAGCATAATATTGTACCTTCAATTCTCCACTAATGCTTCAAGTATGTGGATTATCAAGGGATTGTGAAGGCTGAATTTGCAGACATCAATCCTTTTAAGGATATTGAAGCCTATTTCTCTGATTCAATACTCTACAAACAGGAGCATGTGAAGGAAATATCTGATATGGCTGAAGATTGTTCGCCTGCAGAAGATCAATCTGTTGTAGAAGATCCTTCAGAAGATCAACATTTGATGATTAAAGTTAAAGGTCGAATTCAATCCCAACATGTTAATGATGAACCTTTGGTGATTAAAGTCAAAGGAAGAACTCAAGCTACGTCTGATGAAGCTGTGAGGATTCCGGTCAAAAGTCGGGTTCAAGCCAACACTGGTGATCAACCTCTCATGATCAAGGTCAAAGGACGTACTTCTCATGCAACTGATCCAGAACCACTGGTTATCAACCTTGGCAAGTCTACGCTGAAGACGGATGACGGTCCGTTAATGATCAATCCAAAGCGTAGTAGTCAGTCTGTAAATGATGTAAATATTGATCACTCTGTATTCTCTTATTTTAATAAAGATTTCCTTTTGGAGTATATGGCTGTCAAATTTATTGAAAGAATGACTTTATCTGCTGATAATCGAAGTCATCAACATAAAACTGACATAAATACAGAGAAAACCTTATATATTAATCATAAAGAGAGTTCTTTTCCTCTTCATGTCGATGTTGAACCCTATGCTCAGAGGTTCCTAACATCTTCTCCTTATCTTCTACCTGTAGCCTCATCATCACAAGCTTGTGTAACTTATAGACGTCACGAAGAATCTTATTTTGTGATCCCGTCTAATAAGAAAAACAAGTGTCAAATTGTGTTTGGGTTGGCCAGAAATATCCCTGTTATTCAGACAGATAATCTCGTAGAGAAAGATAAGGGAAAAAATCAGAATTGACAAATATAGTCAATAATCTTGTAAGATTATCCAGAATATGGAATATGATTTGAAAACTATGCTAGGTCTCAATCAAGGCAAAGGTAGACGGTTACTGTTATGTGGTGATCCGTTTTACCAAAAAATTCGTCATGGGTTAGGATACGATCCATCCCACATGTTTAATAAAGATATACAAGAAGAATTTTCTTCCAGTTCTTCACAATCCTCAGATTCTGAAGAAATCCAGTTTATTGAATCTGATACATCCCACATGTTTAATGAAGATATGGAAGAATAATTTTTTTCCAGTTTTTTACAATCCTCAGATTCTGAAGGAGTCTAGTATGTTGAATCTGAGCACGTCTTTTCAGTCAATATGGTTCAAACTGATGGTGAATCTGAACTATTTGAAAATGACCCTTGGGTATAACAAATGGACACTCAGTGGGAGCTTCTATTTGAACAACGACAGCCACCTACAGAAGATAAAATTGTTCAGATTGACGTTGGAGACGAAACTACGTCTAAGCCAATATTCATCAGTAAAAACATTTCTGAAGATGAAAAAAGAAGAGTTGATCAAGCTGATTAAAGAATATATTGATATCTTTGTATGGAGTTATGAGGATATGCCGGGTCTGGATCCCAAAGTAGCTACTCATAAACTCAATATTTTTCCTAATGCCAAACCTGTAAAACAACAACAGCGGCATTTTTGACCAGATATGATGGAGGCAATTGAAGCAGAAGTCAAAAAGTTGATTACATGTGGCTTTGTCCGTGAAGAGCAACATCCAGATTGGGTCGCCAATATTGTTCCTGTCATGAAGAAGAATGGAAAGGTTCGAGTTTGCATAAATTTTTGAGATCTCAATGCAGCTTGTCCAAAAGATGAATTTCCACTTCCTATTACTGATGTCATGATAGACAATACATGTGGTTTTGAATGCATGTCTTTCATGGACGGATTTTTAGGATATAATCAAATTAAAATACATCCAGGAGATGAAAAGCATACTGCTTTCCGTACACCCCTTGGAGTTTATTGCTATACAGTTATGCCTTTTGGTCTGAAAAATGCTGGTGCCACGTATCAAAGGGCCATCAACAATATATTTCAAGAACATCTGCGAAAAATAGTTGAATGTTACGTAGATGATATCGCTGTCAAAAGTCGATTAAAGGATGATCATATTCAAGATTTGAAGACAGTATTCGAGTTGATGCGTCGACATCAATTAAAGATGAACTCCACTAAGTCTTTCTTAGGGGTTTCTAGTGGCAAATTTTTGGGATTTGTCATTACTTCTCAAGGTATTCATGTTGATCCTAATAAGGTCAAAGCAATTCTTGAAATGCGTCCTCCACGTAATCTGAAAGAACTCGGTGGCTTTCAGGGTCGCATTGCTTATATTAGGAGATTTATATCAAATCTCTCTGGGAGATGTCAACCTTTCTCTCGTCTATTAAAGAAAGGTGTATCATTTGTTTGGGATGAAGTATGTCAAAAAGCCTTCAATGACATCAAGCAATACCTTACAAATCCATCTGTTCTAGTACCCCCAGTAGTGGGAAGATCATTTTTGTTGTATGTTCGAGCATTAGATCATTCTCTTAGTGCTCTTCTTACACAGAAAAATGATAAGGGTCATGAACATGCAATTTATTATCTCAGTCGAATGATGGTTGGGGCTGAACACAGGTATACTCATGTAGAAAAAGAATGTCTAGCCTTGGTTTTTGCCATTCAAAAGACCCGACATTATGTGTCAGGACAAACTATTCATGTCATATCCAGAATAAATCCTATTCGGGTATTGATGAGAAAGCCGAGTATCCTTAACTTCCGGTTAGCCAGCTGGGCAATGTTGCTTACTCCCTATGATATGGTCTACATACCTTAAAAATCAGTGAAGGGTCAAGCATTAGTTGACTTCTTAGCAGCTCACCCTATACCTGAGACTTCCAAGTTATATGAAGATATTCCAGATGAAGTTGTAGATTGCAACATGAATTTAAGGATGACATTTGGCAATTATACTTTGATGGAGCATCGCGAGTTGGGCCTAAAGGCAATATTGTCTCCGGAGTAGGCATCGTCTTGGTCTCTCCTGATAAGATGGTCATATACCGTGCTTATTCTCTTAATGAACCATGTTCCAATAATGTAGCAGAATATAATGCTCTGCTAATTGGTCTTTAAGTAGCAAAACAATTGGACATTAAGTTCTTAGAAGCTTATGGAGACTCTCAACTGATTGTCAATCAGGTCAGAGGGACATATGAAGTCAGGAATCCTGACCTCATTCCCTATCATCAAGTGGTAATCGAATTGGCTCTTTCATTCAAAGGATTCTTCATTGAATTCGTAGCACGTTCTAAAAATTTGGAAGCTGGCGTTCTTGCTAGTTTAGTTGCGGATTTAGCCGTTCCAATTAGAAGACAAAACATCATTACTTTGTTGGATAGAGATCTATTCTGTGTCAAGAATAATTTGCATATCGAACACAGTTATGCTACTGAATCAAATTTTCAGCAAAGAGATTGGAGAAGTCCGTTTATTGATTATGCGGTTCATGGGATTTTACCTGAAGATCCAAAAGAAGCTGCATCAATCAAAAGACGATCATTTCGATTCTACTATGATTCTTCTTTGCATATGTTGTATCGTCGTTCTTATGATGGACTTTTATTGCGTTGTCTTTCGGAAAGTGAAGCCAAACAAACACTACGTGAAGCTCATGATGGAGTTTGTGGTGCGCATCAACCAGGTCCGAAATTACAGGACCGTATTCGAAGAATGCATTATTATTAGCCTTCTACGATAGCAGACGCTGTGGATTATGCCAGACGGTGTAAAGCATGCCAGATTCATGCTGACTTTATTCACCAACCCTCTGAATTCTTACATCCTACAACAGCTTCTTGGCCTTTCGAAGCTTGGGGCATGGATATTATTGGTCCAATTAATCCTCCTTCTGTCAAAGGACATCGATTTATCCTGGCTATAACCGATTACTTTTCTAAATGGACAGAAGCAGTTCCTCTTGTGGAAGTAAAAATGTCTAATGTGGTTAGCTTCATCAAACATCATGTCATTTATCGTTTTGGAGTTCTCCGAAGGATAATCCATGATAATGGACCACAATTTGCCAGTCAGGCGTTTTATCGATTTTGTGATAAGAATCAGATCTAGAACATAGCTTCTACGGCTTATAATCCGGCTGCTAATGGTTTAGCGGAAGCTTTCAACAAAACTATTATTAAACTTCTCAAAAAGTTCGTCTGTTCTAATAAATGTGATTGGAATGAGAAACTTGGAGAATGTTTATGGGCTTATCGAACAACAGTCCGAACTCCCACTGGTTTTACACCATTCTCACTGGTTTACGGATGCGAGGCTGTTCTTCCATTGGAAATCTAGATCTCGTCTCTTAGAATAGCCATTGCTAATGAGCTAACCTATAAAAATAATGATCGCTTACGACTCCAAGAACTTGAAGGACTGGACGAGAAGCGTCTTCAAGCACAACAGCACATCGAGTTATATCAAGCCCGCTTATCTCGAGCTTTCAACCGTAAAGTTAAAGAGAGGGTATTCAAAGTCGGTGAGCTAGTCTTAGTTGTCCGAAGACCTATGGTTATGACTCATAAGAGTAAAGACAAATTCTAAGCTAAATGGGAGGGTCCTTATGTAGTCGAGACAGTATTCTCCAATGCTGCCTATAGGTTATCGAAACCTAATGGAGATTTGATTATGATGCCAATTAATGGCAAATTCTTGAAGAAATATTACGTTTGAATTTTTTCCTTATTCCCCAGCTACCAAGGTTTGGTTAAGTTGAAGATTTATTTATTCTCCTAAAAGAGAATTTTGATTTTCTGTCTTACCAGCTGATTCTGGAAAGAAAAATATTTATTATTTATTATGTCTTCGTTACCTCTGAATAAATTTTAAATCCATTTCTTTTCCTTATTCATCTATCATGTCCACATTACCTCTGAATAAATATTAATCTATTTTTTTTGAGTCATCACGATCTATTATGTTCATATTACCTCTGATAGTATTGTATGCTCTAAAAAGAAAACAAGATTTGTTATCTATCATGTCCACATTACCTCTGGATAGATATAATCTACTTTGTTGAGTTTTGAAAACTTATCATGTTCATATTATTACCTCTGATAATTGTTTTCTATCTCATAACCATTAAAAAAAATTCATTGCATGATTTGAAATATTATAGCAAAAGAAAGAATAAAAATTCTTTATTGATGATATGAAAGGAAGAATACAAAATTCTTTATCTCCTAAGGTGGAGCAGATACATCTTCAAGTATTTTCTGCAGCTCTGTCAAACACCTCTCACGAGAACTCGGTACAGTTGTAGTAGCTATGGTGCGACGAGCCTCTGCAGTACAAAGATGTGAGAGTTCGGCAAAAGTAGCTATCATCTTATCCTTGGCATCATCAAGGGTTTTTTTGGTAGCTTTAGCACCAAAGACCTTCTCTTCCAATATTGAGCTCTGTGTCAGATGTTTGTCTCGAGTTGCAATCATCTGCTCTCTCTCTGCCTTTAATCGAGCCAATTCTGCCTCAACTTCATGAATTCTATCATTTTGTTGATAGATTCTCATGTTTGAAGTTTCATAGGCTTCTTTATGGATCTCCAGCAGGGGTTTAGTTTCATTCAATAAAGCTCGCTCATTGGCAACTTTGCTACTGTAGTCTTGGAGAGATTCTTTAAAAATAGTCTCCTGAGTGATGTATTCAGCTGATAAAGCATCATACTCGGTCTGGATGAGACTTTCAAGGGTTTCACTTGACAGCCTTAGATATTCCTTGATAGGCTGTTCAAGTCCTTCTTCTACTTTCTCCAAAGCTGCTGCTCTCTCAGCATCATTGAATATAGCAACATTCCCAATGGTGGGAGCAATCGCAGCCTTTAAGCTTTCATAATTTAAGCCCTTCTTCAAGACCATCTTGATCAAGGCCGCCAAGGTTTTATAGAAAGCTTCAGTATGAATCTCAACTAAAAGATTCATTTCTGTATTGGAGCTCGGTGTGGCAGCAAGATCTGCTAAATCCTTCTTCTGAAGACTGGGGGCAGATGTCGTTGTTGCCTTGGTAGCAGGTTGAGCTAAAGCTGTAGTTGTTGTTGTTACTATAGCTAATTGATCCCAGGAGTTCCAGAGACAATATCTTCAGCAATTTTGTGGTTCATTTCTCCAGTCGTTTCTTGAGCTAAAACTACTTGAGTTTCGGTGACGGTGATTGTTGCGGTAGGAATGGTGATTGTTGTAACCGATTCAGGTTCAGACACTATATTCTCAAGAACTTGTGCCGAATTAGTAGTAATAGCTGAAGGTGCTATTACTATGTCTCTGACTTCGGTTGATGGGTTGATAATGTCTTCATCACCTTTGCTGATTGCAGGCCTTTCAAGCTCTGACAGTATTTCAGTTGCAGTTGGTTCTTCATATGCAACTGGTTCTTCGCCTGTAGCTGGTTCTTCTGCAACCGGTTCTTCTTCTCTTTCTTCAGCAAGAGAAGGCAATTCTTGGTGGGCCTCTACTACAGGCTCTTCTGGTATCTTCATAGATGGAGAGTCTTCTTTAGAAGCAGAATCTTCTTTTGAAGAAGAACTCTCTTCTTCATACTCTATGTTTTCTTCATGAATAGTTTCTTGAGGAGGAAGAGGAGCCACAGGCTTTACTGCAGCGATGACACCTACAAAGATTAAGCAAAATAAGTTAATATACAAAATCATAATACATAATTTTGTATAGATTTTGTATAATTTATATTTACCTGGAGTAGGTGCAGGACGTGCCAAAAGTTCGTCAAAATCTTGATCCCAGTCATCATCTTCTAAATCAAGAGCCAGTTCATCCGAGGGGATGGGTTCCAGATCTACAGTGTGAGTGGTGGCGGTGTCTTCGATAGCTTGCGTCTTTTGTGGCGAAGTGAGATGCATCGAAGTACTGAGACGTCCGGGAGATAGGAGCCCCATAGTTTCTGTTGCTGCTGCTGATTGGGATGCTGAAGACCCTTCTCCAGGATGAGCTGAAGAAGATGCAATGTTTTGAGCTTCGTCGACTGGAGTTTCGCTTTCTGGAGTAGCGGCCCTCTGTCTGGAAGACCCTCTAACAGTGACCTTTTTCTTCTTCTCTTGGGCAGCAACCGCTGTGTCAGATTTACGCTTCCTAGAGGTAGAAATTTTAATTGCTCCTGCTGGTGCCTCCCCTAATCCCGTTGGGATCACTTCCAGATATTCATCTGGAACAGCAACATCATCAGGTACGTCCGAAGGTACCCTAACTGGTTCTTCGACATTTCCCTCCTTGTCCCATCGAAGACTTCCCTTCATGTTGTAGTCATTTGCGAAGGAACGGATGGAAGCACACTACTAAAACAACCCCTTTTAGCGACGTCAGAAGACGTCGCTAAATAAGGTAAATCTGTCGCTAAAAGCTATTTGCGACGTATTTAGCGACGAAAATTGGATGTCACGTATAGGCAAGTCACAGATGACAATTTCGTCGCAGAACGTCGCTTTTTGCGACGTCACGTTTAGTGTCGCTAGACGTCGCAAAATGCGCGACAGATAGCGACATAATCTTACGTCGCCAAAATAGCGACGTAGAGCGACCACTTTGCGATGCGGTAAACTTTATATATGATGACATGGCATGGCAGCCACGTGGACACTTTAGCGACGCCTAGCGACAAATTTAGCGACGTCCGCTCTCAGGTTGTCATATCCCACGTCAGCAGTTTAACGACTTCTAGCGACATTACGTCACTATTTAGCGACGTATAGCGACGTGTACATACCGTCGCTGTACGTCGCAGAACGTCGCTATACGTCGCAGATATTTTAAAAAAAAATTAAAAAAAATATAATTGGTATTTTTGTTATGCTGTGTGTCTGTGTTTACAGTGTGTGTGAAGTGCAGTGTTCGAACCATCGACGGATTCACTTACTGTTCTATGTTTTATCTTGGATAGAAAGAGCAACAGTGCAGGGTGCACTTCTCAGAGCTTCCTCTTCACGTCCTTCACCTTCTCGGGAACCTTTACGACGTCCGGAGAAAGTGAGGGACGTGAAAATGAAGCTCTCAGAAGTACACCCTGAACTGTTGCTCTTTCTATCCAAGATAAAACATACAACAGTAATCGAAACTGTCGATGGTTCCGAACACTGCATTTCACATTCACTGTAAACACAGACACACATCATCACAAAAATACACATTATATTTTTTAAAAATTTTGGCAGCACCTCCTTTGTATATCAGATCGTCGCTTATAACCCAACGTAGGTATATTTGTCATCCCCGTCGCAGATATCACAAAGTAAATATCACAATAAAAATAGGAGGCAGTGCAAAGTAAATATCACAGACACATCCTCACAAACATCCAATAGAGTCAAATAAAAATGGGAGATGATAAAAAGTCTCCCACCAAGTGTGCAAAGTAATTTATATATGTATTTGTGTGTGTATGTAAGTGTGTGAGAATTTATATACATGTATATATGTAGATATGTGTATTTATATATATAGGTATATATGTATGTATTGTGTGTGTATGTGTCCTGTGTCCTGTCCCTGCCCCCCTCCCCCCTACCCCAGCACCCACCTACCCCTGCCCCCCTTCCCCTACCCCTGCACCCACCCATCCCTGCCCCCTGCCCCTATCCCTGCACCCACCCACCCCTGTCCCCCTCCCCCCTCCCCTCCTCGACAGCAAGACCCCCCCTCCCCTGCCCCCTCTAGACAGCAAGATCCCCCCTCCCCTGCCCCCCCTCCCCCTACCCCTGCACCCACCCCAACCCTGCCCCCATCGACAGCAAGACCCCCCACCCCCGGGTACCCCCACCCCTCCCTCCACCCCTCGACAGTAAGACCCCCCACCCCCAACCCCCTGCACCCACCCCCACCCCTCTCTCCCCCCTCGACAGAAAGACCACCCCAGCTACGGTTAGGGTTCTCGTGTCCGTGTCTGTGTCTAGATAGCTAGGGATAGGGTTAGGGTTTACCTGAGGAGGGTGGCTTCGTCGGAGGATGGAGGCGGCGAGGAGGGTGGCTTCGTCGGAGGAGGAAGGCGGCGAGGAAGGCTCCTTCGTCGGAGGAGGGAGGCTGGTCGCCGGAGGGAGGGGTCAGCGGGCGAGCGGGGTCGCCGGAGGGAGAAGGGGAGGGTGTCGCCGGAGGGAGGGGTCGCCGGAGGGGAGGGTTCGCCGGGGGGAGAGGGGAGAGGGAGATCGAGCGCGCGGGAAGAAAAATTTTGGGTGAAATTTTTGTGATTTCGATCGGGCCAGGAGCCCTATATGAAATAAGACAGCGACGTATAAATTATACGTCGCTAAACGTCGCAATACAGCGACTTAAAAGGGACGTCCGTCGCAAAACATCGCCCGTCAGCGACGTAAAATATACTACGTCGCTGAACGTCGCTATGCAGCGACGTTCAGCGACGTGTAGCACAAGGAGTCGCTATAGGCAATTATCAGCGACGGCTTTTTCCGCCGTCGCTAATATACGTCGCTATTCTAGCATATTTTAGTAGTGGCATAAAAACGAGCATACGAATGAAGCATTCGTAGCTCAGTTGTACTGGTGGCAGTTGACACACGGAATTTAGCACCGGTACATCCAGCGTTGAAATATCTCCATGCCCTTGCACCATCAACTAACTTCTCATAATAATTGAAGGCAGTAGAGGGATTACCAACGTGAAGTTGGTCATACCCGAATTGACGAGCGAACTGACTGGACAGGTACGGTTCAAAGATGCAGCTGTCCTCAATCCTATATATCAAATGTGATGGTCTGATGCATATCAGCCAATTAAAGACTTGAGCAGGGAGCCCTGTCCTCTCTTGACCTATATCTTCAAATTGCACACCGAGACAGTCGGCTGGAACTGGTGGTCTTGCAGAAAAAGTTCCATCCATAAGAGTAGTTTAGTACTGCTCGAGTATCTGCCATTGAAGTTGCAATCCACGTGGCTTTATTGAACTTCTGGAGGAAGACCTCCACATTATCTTCAGGGCCTGGTGGCAATAAACTGCAGTTGTGATGCAGTAACCAACCCATTAAATAAGTGTAGGGCATCTCTACCCTAGGAAAATCTTTACGGTAGGGAGCGTTATTGATCAGCTCCTCACCAAATGCTCGCAGAACAGCATTTATTCGACATACCATTGCCGGTAATAGGCTGAGTCTGGTCTTGAACACCAAACGTACTGCTGGCCATAGTACGTTCCGGTGGATTCTGTCAACCGTACCAGTTCCTGGTACGACCCATTTTCGCAGCCACAGAGAAAGAAAGCCCGCCAGCAAGGCTTTCTTTGAGATCTTTCGACTGTCATACTTCAGGTAGCTCAATGCTTCAGTTTCCGCAGGGAATTCTCCAGTCTTGGTGGTCAAATACTTGTCCTGAGACTTAGATGTGATCATCAAACCATGAATCAAATCCGAAGGAATTATTGACCAAAGGTTGATGGATTGAGCCTTATTGCTTGGAATCTCCCCTTGTCATCCTTGGATATCTTATTCTGATGGTAGAATAGATATGTTGTCCATTTATTGATGTATGCCAAATGCGATCCACTTTTATACATAGTGGTGCAAATTAGATAATGGCACATTAATTCTTGATATACTTCGACAAGATCGGGGTTTGTCTGGCTGATCTCTGTTAATTCCCGGTTGGAGGGAACATATTCTTCATATGGAACTTCCTCCATTGGCAGCTTAGAAATGAATTGCATCTCATGCAATGCAAAACCCATTTCACCTATCGGGGTTGCAAAAGTCCCTGTTGAGCTAATGTATAACTCCATCAAAGCTAAGAACAGGTTATTGTTCATTGGTATGCCTTGACTTGTGGAGGCTACTGCTTCAAACAACCCAATGGCTTGCAGTTCCGCTTTGAAGTTCTGCATGATCCAAGCACTGAGTTGAATCCAGTTCTTATTATGAGGGGTCATCCACCCTGGAAGCCTAGGGTTGACCTGGGGATATAACACTGAGACGTTCATAAACTTATTTATGAACATTGGTATCTGTACTGGTTGGATCAAAGCTGAATCCTCGCTTGGTGTGAATCCAGGCAGTAAACCAGAAGAAGGAATGACACCACCGCTAGGAGTACTGGTATGGTAGCCCATTTGGTTAGACCCATCTCTCTTAAATATAATTTTTCCTGGTCTACCATGACTGTTGGGAGTCAGGTTCCAGATTATATGTCTTGGGTGGGTAGCATGAACAAACGAAGATAGGGGATAATCCCTTGACATTGACGGGAGGCACATCGCTCTTTCCCCAAATCTAAATACCCATGACTCATTTTTGGATTTGTCTGAGATTTGAAGTCAATGGCGTCTCCAAACATGAAAGCAGGCTTAAAAAATTGTTGGCCATCCAGCGATGTCAGCAGTTCTCCGTTTATCAAAGTTAGCAGCATCATGTCTCCCTGAGCAGCTATCAGTTGTTGTCTCTCTTCAGGGTACTGCTTGTCACTTTGTGGAAACTCAACATGAGACAGATTCTCCAAATAGTTGGAACCCAAGATACCAGTTGGGGAACCAAAGACTCCAGAGAGAGAATGAATCTGCAAGTCCACTGCAAAAAGAATATCAACAAAAAAAATCAAGTTAGTAAAATTCAGAATTGATCTCTATACATCTCTACGCAAAAGTTCTTTTTACGCAAGTGAAGATTTGTGCGTAAAGGATTATGAATATTTTTTCTTTGTTTCAAAGAATTGGAAAATATTCTAAGTTGAGGCAGTGAATAACTAAAAGTTTTTTACGCATACTTTTCTCTGTTCAAAAGAGTAAAAGTTGTATGCATGAAAACATAGTCTTTTGACTTGCTTTACGCAGACGAGCATGAACGTGGGTGACTTGCGTATTGTTAACTTTATGCTAGCACATATAGACGTGCGCGTATTTAATGCTTAAACATTTTACGCTGGCACGTATAGACGTGGGCGTATTCTGTTGTTCCTATTTTTATGCTGACACGTATAGACGTGGACGTATTTTGTTGTTCCTATTTTTACGCTGACACGTATAGACGTGGGCGTATTCTGTTATTTTTATTTTACGCTGACACGTATAGACGTGGGCGTATTTGGTAGTTTTTATTCTACGCTGACACGTATAAATGTGGGCATAAATTTAGGGTTCGACTCTTCTTCTTCTCCGACGAACCCGCGGTCGAACTAGATAGGATTTTACCTATCATGGCCGGAGCCACAGCGGGATTAGGCCTAGGGGTCGCCACCGATGATGGAACGGTGTCACGCCCCAGTACCAAAATACTGGGACGGACTAGGCCAGCTACTCCGTATGAGGTATAAAACGTCATACGACGATCGTGGCTGTCAATCTTGCTGGGTATCCTAGCATGCAAGCAGTCTATGGCCTAAATTCGATCTCATATCCACAGGCAATAATCAATAAAATAACGACAAGGGAGATAATCATATAAAAAACAGAAAATACTCATATGATAATCAGAGAGTCTACAATAAGAAATAATGTAGACAAGAATACCTTCACACACAGTTCCCTCATGGTCAGAAACTGAAGCACGTCCTCCAAGTCAAGTCTGGAAGATCCACATGGCCGGTCACAGGCAATCTGGGAACAATCCAGGGTTGGTCAGGCCAACCGTAGCAAGTACCAGAAAGGAAGGCTCAAGGACAGGCGAAGAAAACCAATAGGATATAATATGACAGGAATAGCATCTGAAAACAGTAAATAAGGTAAGGGATCGTGCGGTACCAACGCACGATTACAGAATATAAGGCAGCAATCCAACTACTAATACGTAAGTAACCAACGATCATCACAATCATCCTGACATCCACTAATACTTGCATCGCCAACTGGAACTCGTAGTCCGTCATCGAAACGGTAACCCATCCCTACATCAAACAAGAACAAGGGAATGAATCACCGCGCCGGGACAGCGTTACGTGCCAGCCAGCTTAGCAAGCAACAAGCCATACAATTTAGGTGAATAAGCGGCCACTCAAAAGTCTACGGCTATCTATGTGGAGGTTGGGTTACCCCAACAATGCAATATAGGAATCCTCAGATCGTGCCATATCCCGCAAGGGCTAGCGAGGCCAAATTACGCATAGCAGGTAGGTATGCACGGTCCCTCGGAAGGCCACCGTGCTAAGCAGGAGTACATATAGTAGTCGGATACTGCCATATCCGTGGCGGCCAACCCCGACGCGCCAGGACGAGCCTGTGGCAGCCGGTAATGCACGATCTCGGGATTCCGTTCCCTCCCAATGCTTCTACCATTTTTAGTTGCCTAGATTAATCCTACATTTATCCGGAATCACATGCCGTGGTCACATGATCATCCTCCTAGATGTCGTACCTCAGTACGAGAACGCTAAGTAAGAATCAGCCTCGGCACCTATAGTCCCAGTTGTGATCCATCCTTAGTGTTATGCAACAAGCAAGCAAGCAATCCTAACCACGCTAAGACTATAGGCCAACTACCAGATACCCGTGCAGGTAATCATATAATATAGCCAGAATATCAAGATGGCATCGCAATGCCATATAATCATGGAAGTAGCACCTCAAAGTGCCAATAGACAAAGGGCACCGCAGTGCAATGTCAGGGCCAGCACCTCACAGGGTAAGCTGGACTTATAGCACGGATACAGGTAGTCAGGTCTGGGACAAGGACAACTCTGTCAGTCATAAGAAGTCATCTGCCCACATCGTGGCATGAATATCAGGTCAAGTACAAGACCAGAACCTCTACTATAATAACATCTCAAGCATATATGGGAGCCTACAGCTCCAATCATCAAGTCGGTCTACCCACCGGATCAATCTATTAATAGTCTACCAATCCTCGATGGGATAAATATCATATCAGGAAAATACGATCACTTGGTACTAGGCTAATCACTATAGACAATGCTAGGCCCTCTAGCTCACAAGAATCCTCCGAGTCAATGATCACAGGCTATCAGCAACTAAGTCTTCCAACTACCGGGATACAGCAAAGGTACTAGGTTTGGGCATTTGGGAAGTCGAGTAAAAATCATATATTGATATCCTCGATATTCTATTCGTTCCGCGAGACACTCGCACCAATATCAAAATCCAAGAGTCCTCAAGACATATCTGATCAAATTAGAACATCACTAAAGAACTAGTAACACTATCTAAGAATCCACTTAGTCTACCATAACCACTATCTCAATATCATATCTCCTCATAGTCAATCCTCGAATAAGATCATAATCCCAACACATGGGTCAACACTAATCAACGCCGTCGGAAAATGGCAAGGATTGTGTGAACCACTCTGGATCAGATCCACAACCCTTAAACCAAACAAGGACCAGGGTTGCAGACCTTCACCCGAGTAGAACCGCTCTCCTTACGCAATCCGACGGACAGGACAAACAATGGGATAACAAACTAAACTAGAACACCATCTAAAAGAAGAGTCACGGGTCAAAAGTCCAATGGGTGATACCGTCGAAAAGGCAAGGATTGCGTGAACCACTCTTGATCAGATCCACAACCCTTAAACCAAACAAGGACCAGGGTTGCAGACCTTCACCCGAGTAGAACCGCTCTCCTTACACAATCCGGCGGACAAGACAGACAAGACGCTAGGCGACTAATCTAGTCGGGAGTCTACCTAGCAGGCAATGAGATCAGGGATGCTATACCAAGAAGAACATGCATGAGTTCAGTCCCGCAAACCAAAGGAATGGTTCTGCCCAATCCTTCGAACCAAATTCCCAACCGGAAATTCTGGAAAAATCCGGCAGAGTCTCCTTTGTAATCTGGATGGGAGCACCCTACGAATAGAGGCTAAAACCACTCGGCACAACCCGCCGTAGAATCGTAGAATCGTAGGCTGAGAACACTAAGTCTCAGCTACCAGCAGCACTAAGATGCGTACTGGGAACAAGTCGATAGCCGAGAACACTAAGTCTCGGCCTCCAGCAGCACTACGATGCGTACTGGAAAATCAATCGAACCCGAGACCACTAAGTCCCGGCCTCCAGCAGCGCTACAATGCGTACTGGGCGCCAAGCCAACATGCATAATAATAAAATAACCGCCTCGCAGGGCGCATCACAGCACATGCTCGTAATTCTAACCCAAGCGCAATCACAGCCACAAGAATAGTTCGCCAAGCCGTTACCCGACCGCGAGTCGGACACGGGGCACATAGGGACAATCCGTACAAGTGAGTCGTGCTCGTGTCCTCGGAGGTGTGGATGACCCATCCGAGTCGTCCGATACGGTCTATCCCAGTACCGGACCAAGCTAGTCTAGGTTATCATGACAGTTCTACTGCTAAGCTACACCACTCATGATTATACAATTTTACAATAAATTAAATACAATAAAATCCAAGAGAGATGGCAAGAGCCGCCGATGAGCAAGGGATACTTGCCTAGAGGGCTCGGCTAGGTAAGCAAGTCTTCGGCAGTCGCGATCCAAGCTAGCACGCCAATCGAGATCCTCAGAACACACAATAAACAATCATCAGCACCAAATAATAAAATAATAGAATAATCATAAGAGATGGCAGAAGGCTATACCGTGTGGGTTTCGCAAGCAGTACAGGGATCTAGCACGGAAACCGAGGTACGCGGATCGATACGGACACGTAAACCGAGACGTGTACGTATATCGAGACGCACACGAGAATCGAGATGACATGAATATCGAGATGGCACGAATATCGAGATGAACGGGAAACACGTGCACGTAAATCGAGACGTGCATGTAGATCGAGAAAATCACGAATATCGGGATGGCACATAAATCAACGCGACACGCAAATCGAGGCGTGCACACGAATCGAGACGGAGCGAGATTCAAGGAAGCACGCAAATCAATGTGGCATACAAGTCGACGTATGCACGCAAATCGATGCGGTGCGAAGTCCAAAGTGATACACAAACCAAGGCGGCACGTAAATTCGTACGTACACGCAAACCGAGATAGCACAAAGGCCGAGACACATAAACGAGGCAACACGCAAACCAATGGGGCACGGTGCCCGAGGCAGCGCGGGGCTCGAGGCGTCCCGCTGCCCAAGACAGTGCGTGAACCGAGGGTGCACGAAAACCAAGAAGGCGCACGTAAACCGAAGCATACGCAGAATAAGGCGTACGCAGACCGAGCAGCGTACTGCTCGAGGCAGCACGTGCATCGAGGTACGTGGCCCGAAGAGCACGCAGCCCGAGGCTGGCTCGCTGCTCGAGCAGCGCGGGGCCCAAGGGCGTCCCGCCGCTCGAGGCGGTGCTGGCCCGGGCGCGGCAACGGCACAGCGGTGGTGCTGGCCGCCGGAGAGAAGAGGAAAGGAAGGGGCGCGGGGGAGATCGGGGCTCACCGGGGTCGGTCGGGCTCCGACGGAGGGGGCAGCAGCAGCGGTGGTGGTGCTGGTGGAGACGGAGGAGGCCGGCCGAGAGGGAGACGACGACGGCGACGATAATGGTGGTGGCTGCAGTGAGTGGCAGCGGACGCGGCTCTGGGAAGAGGGAGCCGGGGAGGAGGCGACCATGGCGAAGGGGGCGGCTGCGGTGGAGATGGGGGCGGCGCTCGTGGGTGAAGGCGACGGCGCGAGCGGTGGCAGGCGCCGGGAACAGCGAGAGAGGAAGAGATGGAAGTGGTGGCGGTGGAGACGAGGGCGCCGACGGCGCTCGGGGGGGGGGGGCGGAGGAGAAAGGAACAGTGGTGGTGGTGGCCGGAGCTGGCCGGGGAAGAGCGGGAGAGAAGAGAGTGAGCTCGAGAGAGAGAGAGCTGAGAGAAAAAGAAAAGGGGGAGGGGGCTGGTCCAGTGAGGGGTCGGGAGAGAGAAAAAGAGTGAAGAGAGAGGTGAGGGGGTTAGGTAGGGGGGTGTCGGCTGAGTAAAAAGTGAGGGGGAGAGAGAGAGTGAAAGCATGGGTTGGGGTTAGGGTTAGGTAAAGGGGATAATAATAATAATAATAATAATAATAATAATAATAATGATAATAAAATGGTAATAACAATAGTGGCAAGAATAATAATGTGAATAAAATTCACCCTCAAGAAAATATCAATAAAATTTTAACAATATCCAAATTTAAATTTCCCAAAAATACAAAATACAGTCAGATACCTATTTCAAAAATAGGGATTTGACATCCTACCCACCTTACAAAAATTTTGTCCTCGAAATTTCAAAATTATCAAAATAGAGTTTTCAAAACTAGTACATATATATCTGCCATGAAAACTCTACCCACCTTACAGAAATCAAGTAATACAATAAAAAACGAACAAATTCTCAATATAAGAACATCAAAGGGAACAAGGTCTAGCTAAATAAATCAACTCGCAAGGTAACCCAAAACATCGAAAGAATCTCGAAAATCAAATTCTCGCACACACGAAATAACCCCGTAAATCAAAACAAGTACAAAATATCGAAAACAATGTCCAAAAACGTAAAATCCCAACTGCATAAAAATTTGCATAAAATCGTAACATACAGGATATCTGTCTCGAACCGATGACCGTAGTTCCTAATATCCGAAAAATGTGTCATGATCATTCCTTGCCACGCCATCCAGAATGGCTGCAAAAGATTCACCATGACACTAATATCGAGCGGCTGCAACTTTCGTTACCACGCCGTCAAGGTATACTAGGGTCACCCGGTACTCTTGACAAATACCTAGAACGAATCAAATCCATAACCCAAATATCCGAATCACAAAAATTCACAAAATCTCTAACAATGTAATGAGAGTCCTAGAAAACAATCAAAATCCAAAATCCAGGTGAACCGTAACACACATCCAAAAATATCTTCAACAATAACCACAAAATAGCTTTTTTAGGAAAATACTCCAAACCAAGAATCCACATCAAAATATAATGTATAGAAAGTATATCTATAATCAAAATAATATCTGAAACAAATAATCATGAGTGCGGAACTGTCCGGAATCAAGGAAGCCAAATCGATACAAGAATATCCCTCGGATACTCAACAAATGTTAAAATATCCAATCTCAGAGTCCAGAGGAAGTCTTCAGTCCGCAGCAATCCAGCCAACGCTCGAAGAGGACGATAATGAAACTAAGTCAACACGAAGTCAACGTACGAAAGAGATAACAGAAATCAAACAAGACGAAACACCGGTAGAGAGTACAGAACCCAAGACAGATAATCAAGTAACCCAATGATGGAGATAAGATGACATCTCATCGGATAAAACGATCGACCTGACCAACTATAGGATCATATCTATCAAACAAGGATCAGGGGTAGATAACAACAAATGAGACAGGACAAAGCAAAATAGGTCCAGGTAGAGATGAGGACAAATTTACAAGTTCAAGGGAACGAAGGGCAAGTGTAGCAAGTTAGAATCCCAAGGAATAGTGGACTGAGATCAACAATCATGTGATACCCAACAATATCTCAAAATGAGACCTGCATGGGCCACCAATAAAACCTTGTCACGCCCCAGTACCAAAATACTGGGACGGACTAGGCCAGCTACTCCGTATGAGGTATAAAACGTCATACGGCGATCGTGGCTGTCAATCTTGCTGGGTATCCTAGCATGCAAGCAGTCTATGGCCTAAATTCGATCTCATACCCACAGGCAATAATCAATAAAATAACGACAAGAGAGATAATCATATAAAAAATAGGAAATACTCATATGATAATCAGAGAGTCTACAATAAGAAATAATATAGACAAGAATACCTTTCCACAGTTCCCTCATGGTCAGAAACTGAAGCACGTCCTCCAAGTCAAGTCTGGAAGATCCACATGGCCGGTCACAGGCAATCTAGGAACAATCCAGGGTTGGTCAGGCCAACCGTAGCAAGTACCAGAAAGGAAGGCTCAAGGACGGGCGAAGAAAACCAATATGATATAATATGACAGGAATAGCATCTAAAAGCAGTAAATAAGGTAAGGGATCATACGGTACCAACGCACGATTACAGAATATAAGGCAGCAATCCAACTACTAATACGTAAATAACCAACGATCATCACAATCATCCTGACATCCACTAATACTTGTATCGCCAACTGAAACTCGTAGTCCGTCATCGGAACGGTAACCCATCCCTACATCAAACAAGAACAAGGGAATGAATCACCGCGCCGGGAGAGCGTTACGTGCCAGCCAGCTTAGCAAGCAACAAGCCATACAATTTAGGTGAATAAGCGGCCACTCAAAAGTCTACGGCTATCTATGTGGAGGTTGGGTTACCCCAACAATGCAATATAGGAATCCTCAGATCGTGCCATATCCCGCAAGGGCTAGCGAGGCCAAATTACGCATAGCAGGTAGGTATGCACGGTCCCTCGGAAGGCCATCGTGCTAAGCAGGAGTACATATAGTAGTCGGATACTGCCATATCCGTGGCGGCCAACCCCGATGCGCCAGGACGAGCCTGTGGCGGCCGGTAATGCACGATCTCGGGATTCCATTCCCTCCCAATGCTTCTACCATTTTTACTTGCCTAGATTAACCCTACATTTATCCGGAATCACATGCCGTGGTCACATGCTCATCCTCCTAGATGTCGTACCTCAGTACGAGAACGCTAAGTAAGAATCAGCCTCGGCACCTATAGTCCCAGTTGTGATCCATCCTTAGTGTTATGCAACAAGCAAGCAAGCAATCCTAACCACGCTAAGACTATAGGCCAACTACCAGATACCCGTGCAGGTAATCATATAATATAGCCAGAATATCAAGATGGCATCGCAATGCCATATAATCATGGAAGTAGCACCTCAAAGTGCCAATAGACAAAGGGCACCGCAGTGCAATGTCAGGGCCAGCACCTCACAGGGTAAGCTGGACTTATAGCACGGATACAGGTAGTCAGGTCTGGGACAAGGACAACTCTGTCAGTCACAAGAAGTCATCTGCCCACATCGTGGCATGAATATCAGGTCAAGTACAAGACCAGAACCTCTACTATAATAACATCTCAAGCATATATGGGAGCCTACAGCTCCAATCATCAAGTCGGTCTACCCACCGGATCAAACTATCAATAGTCTACCAATCCTCGATGGGATAAATATCATATCAGGAAAATACGATCACTTGGTACTAGGCTAATCACTATAGACAATGCTAGGCCCTCTAGCTCACAAGAATCCTCCGAGTCAATAATCACAGGCTATCCGCAACTAAGTCTCCCACTACCGGAATACAGCAAAGGTACTAGGTTTGGGCGTTTGGAAAGTCGAGTAAAAATCATATATTGATATCCTCGATATTCTATTCGTTCCGCGAGACACTCGCACCAATATCAAAATCCAAGAGTCCTCAAGACATATCTGATCAAATTAGAACATCACCAAAGAACTAGTAACACTATCTAAGAATCCACTTAGTCTACCATAACCACTATCTCAATATCATATCTCCTTATAGTCAATCCTCGAATAAGATCATAATCCCAACACATGGGTCAACACTAATCAACCCCGTCGAAAAATGGCAAGGATTGTGTGAACCACTCTGGATCAGATCCATAACCCTTAAACCAAACAAGGACCAGGGTTGCAGACCTTCACCCGAGTAGAACCGCTCTCCTTACGTAATCCGACGGACAGGACAAACAATGGGATAACAAACTAAACTAGAACACCATCTAAAAGAAGAGTCACGGGTCAAGAGTCCAATGGGTGATACCGTCGAAAAGGTAAGGATTGTGTGAACCACTCTGGATCAGATCCACAACCCTTAAACCAAACAAGGACCAGGGTTGCAGACCTTCACCCGAGTAGAACCGCTCTCCTTACACAATCCGGCGGACAAGACAGACAAGACGCTAGGCGACTAATCTAGTCGGAAGTCTACCTAGCAGGCAATGAGATGAGGGATGCTATACCAAGAAGAACATGCATGAGTTCAGTCCCGCAAACCAAAAGAATGGTTCTGCCCAATCCTTCGAACCAAATTCCCAACCGGGAATTCTGGAAAAATTCGGCAGAGTCTCCTTTGTAATCTGGATGGGAGCACCCTACGAATAAAGGCTAAAACCACTCGGCGCAACCCACCGTAGAATCGCAGAATCGCAAGCTGAGAACACTAAGTCTCAGCTACCAGCAGCATTAAGATGCGTACTGGGAACAAGTCGATAGCCGAGAACACTAAGTCTCGGCCTCCAGCAGCACTACGATGCGTACTGGAAAATCAATCGAACCCGAGACCACTAAGTCCCGGCCTCCAGCAGCGCTACAATGTGTACTGGGTGCCAAGCCAACATGCATAATAATAAAATAACCGCCTCGCAGGGCGCATCACAGCACATGCTCGTAATTCTAACCCAAGCGCAATCACAGCCACAAGAATAGTTCGCCAAGCCGTTACCCGACCGCGAGTCGGACACGGGGCACATAGGGACAATCCGTACAAGTGAGTCGTGCTCGTGTCCTCGGAGGTGTGGATGACCCATCCGAGTCGTCCGATACGGTCTATCCCAGTATCGGACCAAGCTAGTCTAGGTTATCATGGCAGTTCTACTGCTAAGCTACACCACTCATGATTATATAATTTTATAATAAATTAAATACAATAAAATCTAGGAGAGATGGCAAGAGCCACCGATGAGCATGGGATACTTGCTTAGAGGGCTCGGCTAGGTAAGCAAGTCTTCGGCAGTCGCGATCCAAGCTAGCACGCCAATCGAGATCCTCAGAACACACAATAAACAATCATCAGCACCAAATAATAAAATAATAGAATAATCACAAGAGATGGCAGAAGGCTATACCGTGTGGGTTCCGCAAGCAGTACAAGGATCTGGCACGAAAACCGAGGTACACAGATCGATACGGACACGTAAACCAAGATGTGTACGTATATCGAGACGCGCACGAGAATCGAGATGACATGAATATTGAGATGGCACGAATATCGAGATGAACGGGAACACGTGCACGTAAATCGAGACATGCACGTAGATCGAGAAAATCACAAATATCGGGATGGCGCACGAATCAACGCGACACGCAAATCGAGGCGTGCACGCGAATCGAGACGGAGCAAGATTCAAGGAAGTACGCAAATCAATACGGCATACAAGTCGACGTATGCACGCAAATCGATACGGTGCGGAGTCCAAAGTGATACACAAACCAAGGCGGCACGTAAATCCGTACGTGTATGCAAATCGAGATAGCACAAAGGCCGAGACACATAAACGAGGCAACACACAAACCAATGGGGCACGGTGCCCGAGGCAGCACGGGGCTCGAGGTGTCCCGCTGCCCAAGGCAGCGCGTGAACCGAGGGTGCACGAAAACCAAGAAAGCGCACGCAAACCGAAGCATACGCAGAATGAGGCGCATGCGGACCGAGCAGTACACTGCTCGAGGTAGCACGTGCACTAAGGTACGTGGCTCGAAGAGCATGCAGCCCGAGGCTGGCTCGCTGCTCGAGCAGCGCGGGGCCCAAGGGCGTCCCGTCGCTCGAGGCGGTGCTGGCCCGGGCGCGGCAACGACACAGCGGTGGTACTGGCCGCCGGAGAGAAGAGGAAAGGAAGGGGCGCGGGGGAGATCAGGGCTCACCGGGGTCGGTCGGGCTCCGACGGAGGGGGCAGCAGCAGCAGCGGTGGTGGTGCTGGTGGCGACGGAGGAGGCCGGCCGAGAGGGAGACGACGACGGCGACGATGATGGTGGTGGCTGCAGTGAGTGGCAGCGGACGCGGCTCCGGGAAGAGGGAGCCGGGGAGGAGGCGGCCATAGAGAAGGGGGCGGCTGCGGTGGAGATGGAGGCGGCGCTCGTGGGTGAAGGCGGCGGCACGGGCGGTGGCAGGCGCCGGGAACAGCGAAAGAGGGAGAGATGGAAGTGGTGGCGGTGGAGACGAGGGCACCGACGGCACTCGGGGGGGGCAGAGGAGAAAGGGATAGTGGTGGTGGTGGCCGGAGCTGGCCGGGGAAGAGCGGGAGAGAAGAGAGTGAGCTCGAGAAAGAGCTGAGGGAAAAAGAAAAGGGGGAGGGGGCTGGTCCAGTGAGGGGTCGGGAGAGAGAAAAAGAGTGAAGAGAGAGGTGAGGGGGTTAGGTAGGGGGGTGTCGGCTGAGTGAAAAGTGAGGGAGAGAGAGAGTGAAAGCATGGGTTAGGGTTAGGGTTAGGTAAAGGGGATAATAATAATAATAATAATAATGATAATAAAATGGTAATAACAATAGTGGAAAGAATAATAATGTGAATAAAATTCACCCTCAAGAAAATATCAATAAAATTTTAACAATACCCAAATTTAAATTTCCCAAAAATACAAAATACAGTCAGGTACCTATTTCAAAAATAGGGATTTGACAAACGGTGGTCTTTGCACGTTCAGCCGTCGACGAAGCATTGACGGCGGGCTTCTCGCCCTTAGCGTCGACGTTGGTCTTGCTCTTTGGTGCCATTGGTTTAGATGTGGATTTCGAAGATTAGAGTAAAGGAGATTGAGTTTGCAAGAGATGAGTAAAGTTCTCTCTCTATTCGTGATGCTCTATTTATAGAAATGTTTGAAATCGGTTCAAATTCTGAGATGACTGTTGGTATCCCAAATTTTACGCTTCTGAGATGACTGTTGAGTATCCCGAACTATACGCGGATGACTGTTGGATATCCCGAATTTTACGCTTTTGTTCAAAGTATTTCAAATTTTAGAAAATTTGAAAACTTTGAAGGGGGTCGGGTAGAAGCATAAAATAAACTTCATAGACCAAGTCAAAGAAGTTGAGAACTCTACGCAAAGTCAGACTCTACGCAAGGTGCATTTAAAGACTCTACTGAGTCAGATTCAAGCTCTACGCAGAGATCAAACAGTGTCTAACTCTACGCGAGCTCCTTTACGCAAGAGTCATCCTCAAACTCTACGCGAGAGCGACAGGCTGTCCAGACTGTATCTAATACGCGTGATACTGTTATGACAGAATGATTTTTTGACAGAACATTGCATAGAAGCCGAAAAGATTTTTTGTACCAAATCCACCGCTTGTCGTTTAATGTGCAGATGAGCTACTTTACGCTCAATACACCGCTTCTTTTATGCATGAAAGTCATTTGAGTTTTTACGCTCAAGGCTATCTCAGCTACTTTTGTGTGCGTAGAGTTTATTTGAGCTAGCTATACGCTCAAGGCTATTTCTTAGCCACTTTACGCAGGAAGCTTACTTTGGGCTATTTTACGCTAAATCTTTTCTTGCTATGTGAGAACGTGGTCTGCATACGTGGCTTTCATGCCACACTTATCGAGGAACGTGTGTACGTGCTCTCCCCATATTGTTGAAGTCGTGGGACACGTGTGTAGCACCCAGTTTCTAAAATGAGGGTAATTTTGAATTTTTTTAATTATAATCATTTAATAATAATATTTAAACCATGTTATGATTTTTGGTAATTTTTAATTATTTTAAAACTATTTAAAATGTTGAATTATGATTTTAATGGTTAACTAGTGTAACCCTCGAGACTGCATGACCTAGAGACTAACCATGACCATGGGAACCTAACCATGTGATTAGGATGACTAATTGTGACTTTTTAGCCTAAGGATATTTTGGTCATTTTTGACTTATTAATGAAAACGAATTTTGATTAATTAATATTGTGCTAATTGAATTGTTAGAGACTAACCTAGTTTTGACTAAACCTAGATGTTAATGATGCTCATAGAGGTTTAGTTAGAAGGTTAGAGACTTAATGGTTAAGTTAGATTAACAATATCTAGATATTTCATAGTAGGATATTTACCTATTGGGATATTTGTGAAAAAGAAAGCCTTATAACTAATTAAACCAATAGGAAGGCTTAGAATTGGGTGGACAAGTCCTAGCCACTCATCTACATGTAAAACTAACCCTAATTCATCTAATGACCAGCCATCAACTGTTTCCCTCTTCCTATAAAGAATTTTTAAGAAAACACTTGCCTCTTTTTACCTCTACATAGAACCCTAATTTGTTCTTCCCCAAACTTGAGAGCTTTCCTCTTGATTTTGATATCCAAATCCCTCCATTCTTCTTCCAATCTTCCATCATTTCTTCTCATTCAACCAAGGAGGAGGTGCTAGCAAGGATTGGGAGTAAGGAGCAAGTAAGGGTGTCCATTTTGGATGGGCTTTCGTGTCGGAACCGTGTCCTTTGAGTGTATCATTGGGATCCCACTTCCAATAGGTATAACCATCTCTCTATTTCAATTTTCGTGGCATTTTAGTTAGATTTGAATCCATAGGATCCACCCCCATGCATGTACAACCATTAGATTTTAATTTGAGGCCATTTGGAGCTCTCTTGAGGATTTTAGATATTTGTCTTGTGTCCTACTTGATAAATCCCAAATTAGGACACCCCATGTGTATGTATGTATGATAATAGTTTAAATAGATATTTAAATTTAGTTTTAGAATGGTTAGAGAGTGGATTGATCTTAGTTAGGATGGTTAGAATGAGTTTCATTTGGATACCTATGTTGGTATCCAAGTATCTTGGCCTACATGTGTTTCTTTTGTCCAAAACAACTCAAATTCGTCATAATATTCATCCACGTTTTTATTAACCAAAGCAACTTAGAAATGTCATAACTTTTAGCTTAGAACTCCAATTTATCTTTCGTTTTTTTTAAAAGAACCGTATCGAAGTTAGCTTTCCAAATATATATTTAATAAGCCAAAATCGTTCTAAAACTTTTTGTAGAACTGTTTGAGTGTCAGCTGTACGAAAGACGAACACATTTCGGTGTTTTCGCGATTCTGGAAGCTTCTGGACACAAAAATGTGATCTGTTTGAAGTTTCGAAAAGCTAATACGAAGGGCTACGACATACTTTAATCCTAGAATTTAGTGAAGGCCCAATTGGTACAGTATTGATTTTAAGTGGAAGAATGACTATACGACATATGTATTTTGTGTAACCTATGAGCCTATGTAGTATGGATATTAAATGAATGTAGAGTATGTAATGCATGATATGTTAGATGAATGAAATGATATATATATATATGATATGTTTCCTCTTTACATTAATATATATATATATGGTTGAATGCAAGCATGTAGGAATGCAATCAATGTAATGTATGTAAGTAATGCATAAATGCATGAATGAAAGAATGATATACAATGTATGCGTGAAAGTATATAATGAATGCTAGATATGAATGCAAGGTATACATGTAATGATATATATGAATTCATAATGTATACATAATGTAATACAATATATAATGATAGCATGTATGGTAATGTAGAATATATGATGCAAGTATGTATATGTCCACTGTTTTCCCTTTTTCTTACATTTTTTCTTCCCTTCCCTTTCTATTTCAGTTTTCCCCCTTTTTTCCTCTTCTATTTTTCTATGTTGTATACAATGTATATAATGTATAGATGCATGTATTTATGTAATATGCATGAATGACATGTATGTAATAAAAATAAGTATATGTTTGCAACTTAATGATATGTGAATGTAATATAATGTAGAGTATGCATATATGAAATATAATATATGCAAGTATATAATGCATTCAAATATGTATGTATGCATCTATGTATGTATGTATAGGTGCATGAATGAATGCAAGTATGCATATGTGATATGTTTGTAGGCATGTATGTATGTATGTATATATGATATGTATGTATGCATGTATATAATGTAAGTATGTATGTATGTATTTCTATAAACTGAGTTAACCTATAACCTTTTACACACATGCATTTATACATCCTTTGACACCATGTATCCCATGTCACACACACACTCACTTACTCTTTTACCTCTCCTTCGCTCTCTCTATGTATATATATGTATATGCCTATATATATATATATATATATATATCTTTTCTATATATATCTATGTATATGAATATGTGAATGTGAATAATATATATACATTATATGACTAAGTTTGTGTGCCTTGTTAGCTTATGGCTTAGTTTTGTGCTTGGTTAGCAAGTGACTTAGGCTGTGAGTTAGTAGCTATCTTGGATACTTGATTTGCATATACTTAGTTTGTTTAGACCTAGAATTGACTAACCTAGACTAGTTGACCATTGTTGACCCAACCCTAGCTAGTTTGACTTTATAGTTGACCAGAGTTGACCAAGAGTTGACTTTGACCTAGATTGACTTAGACTCATGTAGATTGCATTATAATTTCAATTACCATATAAATTAAACTCATCATAACCTGTAAATTGTTTTAAATAGGACTCTGTGACACCAGTTCGGACATCTATTTATATCAGTCATACAGGGTGACAGGCGAGTACATTTTCTGATTATTTCATACTTGTCAGGACTTATATTCTTGCTCTAGATTACTTTACTTGATACTGGTACGATTGTTATCACGGATTGGTACTATATGGATCTTCTCTTACGATGTTATCTCCATTGTGTTCAACAGATACATATTATGATGTGCGTTTCACGAACATATTGTATTTATTGTACACCCCTATTCATGTATACTCATTGTGCATCTTGTACTCTCATAATCACATGACCTTCATAGAGAACTATTATACAAGGTAGCGTAACTGGATTGGATCCTTGTGTATTGATTGGAGAGGGTGAGTAAGAAATGGTTATGTAATTGTTTGCAAAAACAAAAGTATGAAACTTTATTGATACAAACTTTGTAAAGATTACAAGAATTCTGGAAAAGTACAACTGTAGGAATCCAATCTAGAAGACGATTGCTTTATCCCTTGGACGATATGAACTTTGAAGACGGTAGTCTCTGAAGTTGAAGGCAAAAGCCTCGGAAGTTGAAGGCAAAAGCCTCGGAAGAATACAGCAGCACTTGGGCAAGAACTCCTGAACTCTCTGGTATTTCTGAACTTTTATGTCTGATCTCTCTATCTGATCTCTGATCTCCTTGAATGAAGACTTAAAACTCTATTTATAGAGTTCTAGAAATAACTAATTTGTAGTTATTCTGAATAGCGCAAATTGGATTGCGCAGGAACTGGATTGCGCAGCATCAGACTGCACAGGCAGTCGTCTGGTCGTGGGCCAACTGTCTTGGACACATGGCATCATTTGATTGAAATGTGTATGATCGTGTATAGACGGTTGCCACGTAGTGAGAAATTGATGGCATGAATGCCACGTGTACTTTTGTCAATTGTCAGGATGAAGTGCACCACATGAATTGTGCTGACTTCGGATTGCACTGAAATAGATTGCGTAGACACTGGATTGCGCAAGCACTGGATTGCGCTGTATGTACAGCTGTCCTCGAGCGCTGTACGACGTAATAAACGAACAGTCTTCTCGTTCTTTGTGCTGTCAGCTGTCAGAAAGATTTGATTTTGTCAGATAATGATGACATTGCCACGTCAGCCTGCGCAATTAAAAGTGTGCGCAGTCCGGTGTGCGCAATCGAAATGATGCACAATCTGATGTCTGTGCAGTTCATTTGAAAGTTGTATTTCTTGATTTTCTGACTTTGTTGATAGGTGTAACTTGATTTTTTAGGACCTACAAGACCCCCTTCAAAGTTTTCGAAAGTTGAATTTATTCAAAGTTTCGAAATACTTTGAATTTCAAAATTTAAAATCAAGTTGCGCATGAGCTGTCTGCGCAATCGGATGAGTCGATCCGACTTTTTTGGTGCAGTCTGAGGCAGCCTTTACTCTTTGAAAAACTATAAATAGTTCTCTTCGATATTCATTTCATTCTTTACTTTGCTTTTGTGATTTAAGAGAGAAGTCTCGAGCCTATTCCTCCTTTCTTCTCTATCGAATCTCCATGGCTTCCAAGCATTCTTCCGTCGTTGCCAAGGGCAAGGCCCCCGCCGAGCCTTCGGCTAAGGTGGCACGACGTCCTTCTCGACATGAGACTGCGCAACCTGCGTTGCAAGGTAGTTAATCCAATCGAAAACTCTTTTTAGGGTTATTCGACTTCAATGATCCTTAGAATCCATCTCTTTTTAGAGATGTGATCATACTGCGCCACCCCTTTTTATGGTCTTGGTTGCACGAACTAGTTATTCTTCATTTTTATGAAGAATACTCTTTTGCGCAATCGGTTGAACTGCGCTGACAAAAGTCAGCACAATCTGCTAATTTGCGCAGGATTGCCAGCGCAATCTGATGCTGCACAAACTGATGGATACGTAATCTGATGGTTGCACAATCTGATGGTTGTGCAGTCGAATAGTTGCGCAGTCTGATGGTTGCGCAATCTGATAATAGCATCTTTGATTGTACTTGTGCTGATTTTTTGTTTTCTCTGTTTGATGCAGTGAATACCAGAGAAGATCCTGGGTATGAAAACTTTGTAGGGACTCTTTCAGAATCAGAATTCAAAGAGGACCTATCCCATGTGCACTATCCGCAGTATGATCTGCCAGCTTCCCGCCAAGCTATCTTGGTAACCCAAGATAATGAAACCCTGTTATGTCTGATGAATGGGCAACCTTTGGAGTCGGCAGACGCCATCATTCACAAGAAGCCCCTATTTCTGTTTGGCGAAGCTTTTGAGAAGAGCTCGCAGCCGAGGCCACGGATGAAAGAACGGATTGTCCAACAGAAAGACAAGACAATCTCGATACCAGATGTCTCCCGCTGTCTTCCCTTATCTCGATATGCTCATGCAAGCTATCCGAGGAAAATAGAATAGAATCTCACACCTTTTCAGGATGCCCGTCCAGGAAAGATTTATATGAAGAAGGGGCCTAACAAGAAAGACATGTTCTACAGTTCTTCGGAACGATACAGTGTCTTGCTCAGAGGTTTAAAGCCCGGTTGTATTCTGCCGGAAAATTCTTCTTTGTAATGCCCATGAGAATTTCAATATTCGCGAATGAGTTCGCAAAGGTCGAAGGGAGGTATCCAGATCAAGACCTCATATTAACTGGACTGGTGAACCCAGACTATAAGAGATGGAGTTGTATAGCAAACTGGATTTTGACTAAGTTTGAAGACAAACTTCAGCAGATTAACTTGTATCAAGCAGTGTATGCCACTGTTTATGGTTTCGCCCCCAATCCGTATCTATTTCTGGCTCTAGCAGAAAGATACAACTACAGGACAGGGACTTTTATGACTCCCTGCGGAGAGATCGGGTTTGCCCTTCACGAGATGCAGTACATCTCTTACCTGCCGATGGGGGATGCCCCGTATGAGGAATTTGTCCCAACTAATGATGAGTTGGACAAACTTAGAAAAGAGAACGCAGCCATGGTAGCAGTCTTCGAAGAACTGCTATGTCATTATAAAATCTGTTCTCTGTTTTACAAAAGTGGTACATCTGGTACCTGTTATTCATCTAAATGGTTGCCTTATCTGTTCCTCAACCATATTGAAGAAAAGAAGACCAAGGAATATGATAACTGCTATCCCGACTTCTTTAAACCACTGAGCAGCACTGAGGTGGTGAAGTTAATGGAGAGAAGTGGTGACTTGGATGTCGAGATCAAGGACGATCATCAATGTCCTCCTCTAAAGAAAGGAGACACTCTCGAGAGTTATCTGAGAGTGGGATATCGATTTATGTCAAAATAAGCCCAACTGGCAGGTTTTTTGACATATTGGCTCCGTAGATTCGTCGTTCCCGGAGCAAGTGTCGTAGACCGCTTCCATCGCGGTATTCTTTTTGCTTTCGTTCGATTAGTCTTCGGCTACAAGATGGATCTCTTATCGGCGATGACTTGTAGGATGAACGCCAGTCTCCGCCTGTACGTCGAATTGATGCTGAAAGCTAAAGGCAAGAAAGAGTTTCCTCGGCTAGAATTGCCGTATACTTATCTGTTCGTGTGGTTGCTTCTACACCATCCTACTTTGATGGACCCTGACATAGGACCAGTCAGTGGCAGCTTTTTGCGGAGATTCTCCCATGGTAAGTGGAAATATACTTCTTTGAGAGATTGCAGATATGCTTTGAACCTTGGCAAAGGATGGAACTTCTATTGTACTCCTCCTCCTGCCAGATATAAACAAATGCCGACCAACATGGTTGACTCAAAGATGCAACCTTTGAGCCGTACAGCTTTTGATTGGTTGAAGACAATTCGTCCATCCCACTTGGTGTATCGGTTTGAAGAAGAATGCTACTTGGAGCCATATCTTTCCAGCCGGTTTGCTCGGCAGTTTGGATATGACCAATTCCACGTAGGTAATGCTATTTCATGCCTACAAGGAAAAAGTTTCTTGATAGATGGAGCCCGAGCTTGGTCTTATTACAACGCTCGAGATACGAAAGCAACGTTCTCGATGCCGGTGAATAGTAGTCATGGCCCTCGTATGCTGTTCACATATTCAGTGTTTTATACATCATCGAACACTTTTGCCGAGAACTTCAATCTTGCGGATAGCTTCTCATCTGCAACGAGATTGAAGAAGGGAGGAGTCCTCATGTCACTTCCAGGTAATGATGAGGTACACGAGCCAGTGGATGCACCCTTAGAAATTTCGAGGGATGCTATGTTCCCTGAAGAGATTAACGCGCCACTGTGTGTTTTTTTGAAGGTTGCTAAATCTCCGGCCAAGAAGAGAAGGAGAGAGGAGCCTTCCGTCCCAGCTGCGAAGAAGAAACTGATTTTGGATCATTCGTCAGAAAAGATTACTACCAGATCTCAATCTCGGCAGCTGGCCGAGACAATTCAGCAGGAAGAAGCTGCCACACCGACCTCTGTTCAAAAACAAGTCGAGGTAATAAATGTAGAGAGTCCTGAGAAACCTCTACGTAGAAAGAAAAGGTTGGTCCGCAAAAGACAAGTTTTGTCTTCGATCGTGATAGACGCTGCAGCGGGACTCACCATGCCCTCTTCCACTCCTGTTTCTGAGGCTAGACATAAAACTCCTAGTCCAGAACAGAGGGAGGATATTGAGGAGAGAGAAGAGATCGACCGGAGAGATGAGGCCATAGAGCCTAGAGACAATATTGCAGAAACAGAGCATGACCTTTGCAATCTCCATTGCCAACAGCAGCAGAAACTCATCTTCCTACCACTCCGGGAGCAACCCTTGCGGAAGAAGATCGTTTGATGATCGAAGCTTTATATGGCTGTGACTTCGGTTATCAAGCAGAAGCTGATCATGCCGTTGATGCTGCTAGTGAAGAAGCTCCCGAGGACAGCGAGAACGAGGAGAGCACCTCATCAGAAGCTGCTGATGAGACACAAAATCCGGAAAAGAATATTGAGATCCAGACATCCCCTCGAGACACTCTAACTCCTGAAAAGGAAGCTGAGGTGCCGAGATCTCCGGAGAAGATTGCTGATGAAGAGGTGGATTTGGAGGAAACTCCAGTTGCTGCTCCCGAAGGTATTGTAATGAAATTAGCGATCTTCTTTTAATAAATAACTTGATAGCTAACATCGTTACTTTTATTCATACAGAACCCGGATCCTCTTCTGCTCCTCAAACATGCATGGACATAGTACTGGCAACGACAATTGCCAGTAGTAGCCGTCATTTATCTTGTGGTTCTGAAGCAGGAAGTAGCCAGGCCGTAGCGTCTGAAGCTACTTCTGCTCAGCTAAAGTCTGTTCCTGCAGATGATAGGCTTATTGCTGGATCCACCTATGGTAAGACTGTTTTCACTTTTGATTCTCTTTATCAATAGCCAATGACAGACAAAGTGACAGTATTTGATTTTGTAGAGGAACAACCAGGAGGAGCAACCAGCTCCACTTTGGTTCCATTATTCAAAGAGCCTGCTATTCAGATACGAGAAATTGAGCGTCCTGCTGCTTCGTCATCAACAGGAGTAGCTACGACTCCTGGTGCTCTGGCGATTAATCAGCTTGTCATCCAATCATTCACCAAATGCTTCTTCGAGTCCTTGGGACCTCTGATCAATAGAATGATGGACAGAGAAGACGCTGATTTTTACATGGTTAGAGGTCCGACCTCTTTCTTGGTGAAGGCCATCCGGGAGCAAGGTGATGAGGCTCAGGCCACTTTCCTTGACCATATATTGAATGAGCTGGAAATTTCCATAAAGAACTATAAAGATCTCAACAAAGGGGAAGTGGAACCTTTAGTGCAGGCAGAGTTTGAACAAATGGATCAGGCAGCTGCAATTGAAAGAGTGAATCTCCAGAACCTCTTGGATGCTTATACTACAAAATCTGCTGAATATAATTCCAAGCTGGAATCGGTGATCTCAACTGCTGAGAGAAGAGAGAGAATGATTGCCGAGCTGAGAGTGGAAATTGCTCGTCTCGAAGAGGAACTGGAAAAATGAAGTTACAGAGCATCAGACTGCAGTCCAACAAATTGATGCTCTAACTCAGGAAAGAAACGAGTATGTAGCAGCTCATGATGCGGAAATCACTCGCCGAATGGTGACCATGCCCATTTTTAATGAAGAATCTGGGATGGAAGAGGCCAGGAGGAGAGTGATGGCATCTCGCGAAGAACGGTTGCAGATTCTGAAACAACAGATTACTAATCTGATGATGCCTCCGTCTCATTAGAAAGAACATCTTGTATCTTTTTGTTTTTCTTTATGCTATGCATGTAATGTCTTAAATTTTGATCAATAAAAGACATTTTGTTGTGGCTCAATTATTTCTTGCATATCTTATTCAGATATAAATAATAGCGACAGAAAATATATTCAGAGGTGCAAGACATGATATATATCTTGATGATTTTGTAGAAAATAATTATATTCATTATATCTGCTCAGAGGTAATGTGGACGTGGCAGAATATAATTTGTTGGATATTATTATTTCAAAATAGACAACTTAATCAAAGACGATAAGTTGCTGATGTGGATAAATGAACGAAATGAATCGTCAAAATGTGTGAATGAAATAAATGAACGAAATGAATCGTCGGGATGAACGGATGGACCGTCAAATGAATTGAATGAACGGGTGAACCGTCGGATGAATGTGAATGAACGGATGAACCGTCGTATGAACGGGTGAACCGTCGGATGATGATAATGAACGGATGAATGTGAATGAACGGATGAACCATCGGATGAATTAATGAACGGATGAATGTGAATGAACGGATGAACCGTCTGATGAATTAATAAACGGGCGAACCGTCAAGTGGATGTGTGAACGGACGAACCGTCAGATGATGATGAACGAATGAACCGTCGGATGAATTAATGAATGGGTGAGTGTGAATGAACGGATGAACCGTCTGATGAATTAATGAACGGGCGTACCGTCAGATGAATGTGTCGTTTCATTGTCTTGAGAATCTCTGCCTATAAATAGACCAAAAATCTGGAAGGAATGATCATTTCCACTTTTCAATCATAAAGATATCATCCGGAGATGCATCCAAGAAGGCTGAAGTTACCCCAAAAGTTGAAGCGGGCATTGAAGAACGTCTTGTCGAACCAGTCCAGCCAAAGCAGACGGAAGCAGGCGAAGGTTCGTCCGCACCCAAACCACCGCGGGATATCCTGGATTTTTTGCTTGAACCAGGAAAGACTGAAGAGGAAGAGACCATGAGAATGGCTGCTTGCAAGTTCCTAGTAGGATCTAGCAAAGAAGTCCTCAGTTCTTTTGCTGATTATGTCTTTGATAAGGACGGCAGTGGTCCGCGTCCTAATGCTGAGAAGGACGATAGCGACCTTCCTTGATATCATGTAACATCATTTATGATGAAATAAAAATCAAACTTTATTTATGAACTGTCTGATCTTATTTACATAAAATCCCTGTTACATTTATACATAGTATTTCTTAAGGAATTTGCCATTGATAGGCATCATTGCAATTCAACCGTCTAACTCTGAAAGTTGATATGCTCCATTTGAAAAGACTTTGCTGACAACGTAAGGTCCTTCCCACTTCGCATCGAACTTGCCTTTGCTCGAGTGAGTCATAGTCATAGGACGTCTTACTGTTAGAACAAGTTCTCCTTACTGAAAGGCTCTGACTTTAACTTTACGATTGAAAGTCTTCGAGATACGGGCTTGATATAACTCAATATGCTGTTGAGCCAATAGCCGCTTTTCATCGAGCGCTTCTAATTCTTGAAGTCGGAGAAGATCGTTATTCTCTGTAGTGAGTTCGTTAGCAATGGCAATCCTTAAAGAAGGAATTTGAAGTTCCAGAGGAAGAACTGCTTCACAACCATACACCAAAGAGAAAGGTGTAAAGCCTGTGGGATTGCGGACCGTAGTTCGGTAGGCCCAAAGACATTCACCAAGCTTTTCACTCCAATTTCGTTTGTTAGTAGATACAAACTTTTTGAGGAGCTTGATGATAGTCTTGTTAAAAGCTTCAGCTAATCCATTAGCTGCAGGATTGTATGCTGTCGAAGCAACATTGTCAATTCGATGATCATCGCAGAATCTTGTAAATTTCTGGCTGATGAATTGTGGTCCGTTGTCATGGATGATTCGTCGAGGTACACCAAATCGATAGATGACATGGTGCTTGACAAAGTTGATAACACTACTAGTCTCGACTTCAGCCAAAGGTATAGCTTCAGCCCATTTGGAGAAGTAGTCGGTTATTGCCAGTATGAACCGATGTCCTCTAGAAGAAGGAGGATTGATAGAACCTATGATGTCCATGCCCCAAGCTTCAAAAGGCCATGAAGCAGCCGTTGGATGTAGAAATTCTAAAGGTTGATGAATGAAATCTGCATGGATTTGACAAGCTCGACATTTCTTCGCATATTCGATGGCGTCAGATACC
This sequence comes from Iris pallida, assembly GCA_029216955.1. Lineage (NCBI taxonomy): Eukaryota > Viridiplantae > Streptophyta > Magnoliopsida > Asparagales > Iridaceae > Iris > Iris pallida. Next base: position 47,612,812 of record JANAVB010030220.1, on the reverse strand, counting down.
ATAGAGGGCCAATAATAACCCATTTATCGGATGCGATCCTGTAGCTTAGGATCGGGTTGATGTGCTCCGCAGACACCGTCGTGAGCTTTACGCAGTACTTGTTTTGCTTCATCACCAGCTAGACAGCGCAAGAGTAAGCCGTCATAAGTTCGCCGGTATAGTGTCTTGGTAGTCTGATTGTAGTAGAATCGCAGAGACCACCGGCGAATACTCGTAGCCTCCTTGGGATCTTCGGGGAGTATGTCATGAACTACGAAGTCGATGAAGGGAGTTCTCCAATCTTCATTGATAACATTGACTTCAGTAAGATTACTGAATTCAATATTACGATTGTTTTCGACGCAGAATAATTCTCGATTAGAGATGACCACCACCTGCTGTCTTCTGATAGGGATGGCTAGGACTGCTGCAAGATTGGCCAAAGCATCAGCTTCAGTATTACAAGCTCGGCGTACATATTCAATAAAGAAGGCTTTGAATGATGTAGCCATGTTGATTGTCACTTCAAAGTAAGGCACTAGATCTTGGTGGCGAACTTCATAGGTTCCTCTAACCTGGTTAACAACCAGCTTAGAGTCGCCATAGACTTCAAGATACTCAACATCCAGTTGTTTGGCTAGCTGAAGGCCGATGAGTAGAGCATTGTACTCTGTGACGTTGTTGGAGCAAGGCTCATCTAGGGAGTAGGCTCTTTGGATAGTTGACCCGTTTGGAGAAACAAGGACAACTCCAACTCCTGCGACAATGGCACCATTGGGTCCGATTCTGGAGGCACCGTCAAAGAATAGACGCCAAGTAGGAAATTCTTCAGAGACCATATTTGATTCCAAAATCTCGTCCGAAATTTCATCATAGAGTTTAGATGTTTCTGGCACAGGATGAGCTGCTAAGAAATCCGCCAGGGCTTGACCTTTGACAGATTTTTGAGGAACGTATACCATGTCATATTGGGCTAGCAGAATGGCCCATGTGGCTAGCCGAGAGTTGAGTGTGCTGGGCTTTTTTATGAGAACCCGAAGAGGATTAACTCGGGATATGACATGAATAGTTTGGCCAATGATGTAATGCCTCGTCTTTTGAACAGCAAACATAAGAGCTAGGCATTCTTTTTCGACCGGACTATAACGGTGTTCAGCACCAATCATAGTATGACTGAGATAATAGATGGCTTGTTCGTGGCCTTCCTTGTTCTTTTGGGCAAGTAAAGCACCCAATGAATGATCCATAGCACGGACATACATTAAAAATGGTATGCCAGAGATCGGTGGTACCAAGACTGGTGGGTTCATGAGATACCGTTTGATGTCGTCAAATGCTCGTTGACATTCTTCTGTCCAAACGAAAGATACACCCTTCTTCATGAGTTGAGTGAATGGTCTGCAGCGTCCAGACAGATTCGAAATGAATCTCCTGATGTACGCAAGTCGACCTTGGAATCCTCGTAGCTCTTTTAGGTTGCGTGGAGGACGCATCTCTTGAATGGCTTTGATCTTCTCGGGATCCACGTGTATATCCTTAGAGGTAATGACGAAGCCGAGAAATTTGGCACTAGAGACACCCAAAAATGACTTGGTGGGATTCATTTTGAGTTGATGTTGGCGCATGAGATTGAAGATAGTTCTCAAGTCTTGGATGTGATCTTCCTTCAGACGACTTTTGACAGCAATATCGTCGACATAGCATTCGACAATCTTGCACAGATGATCTCGAAAGATGGTACTCATGGCTCGTTGGGATATTGCACCAGCGTTCTTGAGACCAAATGGCATGACAGTATAATAGTAGACTCCACGAGGAGTGCGAAAAGAAGTATGTTTTTCATCTTCAGGATGCATCCGAATCTGATTGTATCCGGCGAATCCGTCCATGAAAGATATTCTTTCGAACCCACAGGTGTTGTCGATCATGACGTCCGTGATGGGAAGAGGAAATTCATCTTTTGGACATGCTTCATTAAGATCCCAAAAGTCGATACAGACTCGAACTTTGTCGGTTTTCTTTAGAACTGGGACAACATTAGCTACCCAATCAGGATGTTGTTCTTCTCGAATAAAGCCACAAGCGATGAGCTTCTTGACTTCATCATCGATTGCATCCATCATTTCTGGCTTGAAATGCCGTTGTTGTTGTTTGACCGGTTTTGCATTCGGCAAGATGTTCAGTTTGTGAGTAGCAACTTTAGGATCCAGACCTGGCATGTCTTCATAGCTCCAGGCAAAGACATCGATGTATTCTTTAATCAGAAGAATTAATTCTTGCTTATCTTCCTCTGGAAGGTTTTTGCTGATGAATATTGGACGAGGTGACCCGCTCTCCCCTACATCAATCTGAATTAATTGATCTTCGGTAGGAGGTTCTCGTTGTTCGAATCGGAGTTCCCATTGGGTATCCATTCGTTGAGCCCAAGGATCTGTTTCAGTACTTTCTTCAACATCCTTGTCATAACCTTCTGGAAGTTCGACGGAGACCATGTTAGAAGATACTGTCAGCCGATGAACTTGACCGATACTGGTGTTAGAATCCCATGATCTGGAATCAGAAGAGTTAGAGCCCTCCTCACTATCGGATTCAGAGCCTGCTGGGGATAATATCGGAGGAGAAGCATATCCGAGACCTCTTTTGGTCCTGCTGTAGTACATCTCTGACTTCCCTTTTGGAACAGCGGTACGGAGAGGAGTGTTTCTACCCTTACCGTAGTTGAGACCACTCTTGAAGTCATAACCCATCTTTCGGACGATATCTTTTGACTGTTGACTGTAACGACGGAATTGAAGATGACCTGTGTCATTAACTTTGCTATCATCCGTATAGCTGAATTGTTGTTCCGGTCCTTTACTAAAAAGTATTGGATTTTCGCCTTTCTTACGAGCGGGAACAATACGATATGAATCCTTTGGGTGTTCACATGAAACTTCTGTTTGAAGAGATTGCACAACTCCTATTGTAAATGACTGATAGCTATCTAACATATCCAAATAGCATTTAGCATGATAAATGACATCAGTATACTGGAAAGTAGGTGCTTTTTCATTGATTTGTATATGGGTATTTACAGCAGGACCTTTAGCCTTAGCAGGCTTAGTCAGATTGATTACAAGAGGGGGAGAAAAAGAACGTGGAGGAGGATTGGCTTTGTTACGACGGAGGTCGATAACAAGCGGCTCAGAGGAGGTGAGCTCCCTTTTCTCCTTGTTATGAGATAGATCGATAACAAGGGGCTCATAAGAGATGAGCTGCCTTTTTTCTTTGTCACGACGTAAGTCAATAACTAGCGGCTCAGAAGAGGTGAGTTCCCTTTGATCCTGATCATCATCAGTTGGTTATTTCTGAACTGGCAAGTGAATAGCCAGTGGCTTGGAAGACTGAGGATGAGAAACACGCTCTTTGACAGGTATGATGAGGGTGTCATTAGGCACTGTTTCTTGCTCTTCTTCGGTGTCCAGAGATAGGACAACCTTCATGAATTCGTCCTTGTACATACGAGCATCATTACAGTATGCTTCAATGCCTTTAAAAGGATAGAGATCAGCAACTTCCTTTTGCACCTCTCAATTGTCATCAACATATTTAAAATATTGATGGAGAGTTGAAGGGACAATGTTATGCTCGTGCAGAAATAGTCTTCCCAGCAAAGCATTATAAGAACAACCGTGATTGTCAATGATGTAGAAGGTAACCTTTGTGCGAAGATTGCCTATTTGGAGTTTTAGACGAATCTTGCCCAGAGGTTCACTCCTTCCCTGATTGAACCCAAGGATGGTGGTGATTGTACTGGAGAGACTATGCACTGGAATTTTTAGCGCATCCAACATTGTCTTTGGCATTATGCTGAGAGCGGAGCCTGGATCTATCAGAATACGATCGACTTTCATCGAGTCAACGTATCCTGTATAGTAGAGAGGACGATCATGCCTATTGTCTTCCATCAACATGTCATCTTGTATGAAAGTTATGTTTGGAATTAACTCCAACATACTATGACAATGGAGGCAAGAGACTGGTTCTGCTTCCGGCTTCTTCAGAAGGGCTAGACAGGTTTCTGCTTGCATAAGAGCCTCACTCAGAGTTTCTCGATTCTCTTTAGAGAGGCGCAAGAGCTCAAAAATTGACAGCCGGGCCGGTGTATTGGACAACTGAGCCAGGATGTCAAAGTTGTAAGGCTTCTCAAGTCCGGAGGGAGCTGACTTCTTCAAAGGTTTGTCGAAGCGGACTTGCTGTTTGCCTTTGTCAGCGACCGTCGGCTTGGGAGGAATAGATACTACAACTGGTAAGGGTGCAGTAGGAATATCCTCAGTGGAAGTAGGCTGTACTGGAGCAGGCTCAGAAGAAGAAGTAGGATTCTCTTGAGCTTCAGGGTAATCCTTCAGATAGGTTTTCCCTGATCTGGTGCCTAGTAAGATTTCTTCATCAACTATGGGGTCAAAAGACACCATATTGCAAATCTTTGTCTTGCCTTTAGAACGATCATTTTTCTTGGAGGAAGAGGGAACTTCGAACTCTGAAGCAAGATCCGGATGAATCCACATTATCTCGCCATTGTCAAGAGACAAAGGGACGAGACCTTCACTTCGTGGAGGAGGAAGATTCTCGATCTCGAGAGTAGCTTTGGGGATAGGAATGACACCATGTTGCAACATCTGGGGCGGGAAGTCACTGAACTGAACTGATACCATATTTGCACTAACAGTCTTCTCGTCTTGTTGCAGAGTGACGACGCCAGCGTTGACCAGCTCCTAAATTTTGCCTTTGAGCACATAACATGCTCGAGTAGGATGTCCGATGAACCTGTGATAGACACAGTACTTGGGATGATCAGTCTTACCGACTTCATCGGGCTTCTTGGGATCTGGGAGTTTAAGCTTATTGCTTTTGATCAAGCAATCAAAGATGCTCACTGTGTCATTCTCATCAAAGGAATATTCTACTTTAGGACGAGGTTCCCTTGGTGGAGGTGCAGAAGGAGTGGAAGTAGACGTAGGAGGAGCTACGTTGACCGCCAGAGATTCTTTGTTCTTGTTCAAATTGATGTTCAAAGTTTCTTTTGCTTTGCAGTTGTTCTGGCGATTACCACCACCTGATGTCTGGTTCTCGTTCCTGTCGGGGTTAGACATTTGTACCCCTAGCTGCTTGAATTTGTCGGCGCTAACTTCAGCTGCTTTAGCGTTGACAATAAAAGATGGCCAGTCTTGGAACTGAGTAGATCCCGTCCACATGCTGATAATAGACAACATATTTGCCTTGCAGGTGTCTATGGTGACAGCAGCCGGAGTTCCAGGAGGCATTTTCAAAGCTTTTCGGCGGAATCTTTCAATGAAACTCTCAGCAGTTTTATTGTGCTTTTGTTTGATTTTATTGAGGGCTGACATAGTCATGTCATTGATTCCCTCATAGAATCGTTCCAAGAAGATTTGCTTTAAGCCAGAGAAGGAGGTGATACAACCATCGGGCAAGCTTCTGTACCAATCGTATGCTACGCCGGCTAAACAGCCGACGAATACTCTGGAAAGAAGAGCGTCATTTGGTTGAAGTTGAACAGTCATAACCTCAAAGTGGTTAATGAACTGACTGGGAGATGTGCTGCCATCAAATAGCGAGATAGTTGGAATCTTGTACTTTGGAGGAAACGGGACTTCCTTCCATTCAATTGGGTAAGGTTGCTTGATCCCCAACCTTTGTAAGTTGTCTTTCTCCTTGAAAGCTTCGAACTGAGTTCGCAGGAGCTTCACAGGTTCATTGGCGTCTTCTACTGATGTAGAAGGAGCAGGCTGAACCACGGTGTTAGGAGGAGAAACAGCATGATAAGCACTACCCCCAGCACCTGACTGACTGGGTGAAGGTTGGGCTTGTACAGGAGGTGTTGGAAGAGATGCTACCCCCAGTCCAGTATTGACAGGCACCGACGATGCTATGATTTTAGGATTTATAGGTGGTACGGCCGGTGGTACCGTATGCTGGGCCACAATGATGGAATGCATACTTGCGACCATTTCGGCCATAGTTTTCAGCTTGTCTTCTAGTGCAGCTATTCTTTGTTCTTGGCTAGCTGAACTGGAAGCGTCGGGATCTTCATTGACAACATAAGCTGTCACTTCCCTGGGTACAGTGGAGGACACCGTCTGTTCTGAGCTTTCGCTGTATGCATCGTAGTCAGAGAAAGAATCATCTCCTGAGTGAGAAGGAAGAAGAAGATTCCTTTGACCGATTGTGTCTCGGCTTCTGGAACGGGTATGTTGGAATACTCCTTCAGAAGATTCTTGAAGTAGATCCAAATACCGCTGGCTTGACCTGCGAGGTTTCCCATGCTTAGAGCACTTCCTACCCCCAGTGTCTCTGGAAGTCATGTTGACGGAGGCATACAAAACCTCGTCTTCATCCTCAGACATATATTCAGAGTTAGGAAAGTTCAGACGATCGAAGACAGATCGTCTTGTTGTCTGACACAACACATGATGACCACTTTGTGATTACAGTGATGTCCAAGTGATTGTACTAGGGGTGTTGGGATGTTGTCCCATTTTTGCTTGAGGTGTTCTCGGAGATCAGGAACAGCAACGGGACGAGAAAAAGTTCGAGGGATATGTTCTTTGATAACATTCGGAACATGGTTCTGGTTCTGTAATGCCTGTGGTTCGTATAACGTATTTCTGGAATACGTGTACGTATTTATTCTTGTATTGCATGATTCCTTGTTTAGTTTTCTTCATGGCTTGGCTTGGTTTATTCTTGGCCCGGGTTGGCTTGGTTCGATTGGGATTATTTTGGTTCATCATGAACCATGGATAAACCCCCTACCTACCACCACCTTTGATATTTATTGCCCTTTTCTTCTTTCTCTCTCTTCATTACTCATCTTCTTCTTTCTCATTTACTCCCTTCACCTACCAGAGAGAGAAGAGAGAGGTCTAGGCAAGTGCAATCTTGCTTCATGATGGATCTCGTTTTATTGTTCCATTCTCTTCCTTACTAGATTCTAAGCCTCTTTAGAACTGGAAGTTTTCGGTTTTGATGGTTATATTTTTGTAGATCTAAGTTTTAAATTCCTTCTTGTTTAGTTTTCTTGGTTTTGATCTCTAAAAACTTGGTATTTCCAAAAACTAGTGGTTCCATGTTGTAGAGAATTTGATTTCATGCAGTTTTGGCTTTTGTTTCGCTTGATTTCGACTCCGGATGAGGAAGTTATGGCCATTACAAGTTTTCAGAACTTTCATGGCTGAACTTGCTGTTTGGGGACGATGAACCTCATGCGTCGGGAGGCCATGCGCCGATTCGTGCAGGAATCCCATGCGCCGATTGCGCAGGAATCTCATGCGCCGATTCGTGCAGGAATCTCATGCGCCGATTCGTGCAGGAATCCCATGCGCCGATTGCGCAGGAATCTCATGCGTCGATTCGTGCAGGAATCCCATGCGCCGATTGTGCAGGAATCTCATGCGCCGATTCGTACAGGAATCCCATGCGCCGATTGTACAGGAATCTCATGCGCCGATTCGTGCAGGAATCTCATGCGCCGATTCGTGCAGGAATCCCATGCGCCGATTGCGCAGGAATCTCATGCGCCGATTCGTGCAGGAATCCCATGCGCCGATTGCACAGGAATCTCATGCGCCGATTCGTGCAGGAATCTCATACGCCGATTCGTACAGGAATCCCATGCGCCGATTGTGCAGGAATCCCATGCGCCGGAATTGCTCTATTTCGTTGTTTTGCATGTTTAAGTCGTTTTGTAGCTAGAATCTTGAAAAACTCAAAACATAAAAGTTGTAGTTCTTTTCCTTGGCTTCAAGAACATGTTACTAGTTATTCTATGCAAGTTTCTCTCATTCATGATAATGTAAGGGTAGAACACGATAGTGGCCTATTAAGGCGCACTCTTGACAAGTACCAAGTGGACATGACATGACCTGATAGTAGCCCGCCGTGGCACACTCCTGACAAGAAAACCTGATATGATATACCCTGATATGCTGTTGCGACGGCTACCTGACATGACATGACCTGTTTAATTAATCAGGACACCGTGGGCGATTGTGCTTGTACAAATAATCCAGTCCTGTCTTGCATCATGTCTAGGAGGGGACTCCTGAGTACCACGGTCAGGAGTACCTACTGAAATGGACTAAGGTTAATAATTAGTATAATTCACTAGTCATGAAGAGATGTTCCCCAGTTACAGGCGATCCCGTTATCCCGGCCGCTAATGCTTGGACTTGTAGCCTGCCGACGAGTAGGGCACATTTCCAGCCCACTGTTATGTGGGGCACTCTTGATTGTCACTTTAAATGATTGAACTCTATTGTCACTCTAATGTATTGTACTCTCTGAATTGTTACTATAATGATTGCCTAGATAACCTGGATAGCTGCAGGGCCTGTGACTACTTGGAGCATCTCATTGCATCTTGCTAGTAACTAGGATTGTGATAACCCTAGTTAGTTAATGTAGAAAGCCGTAGGCAAGTCCAGTATGGTATTGTCTAGAATTGATTGATTGCAAGATTGTACCAGAATGATTGAATGATTATCACTCCAGATTGTCACTATAATGATTGTCACTCCAGATTGTTACTTGACCTGATTTCTTATATTTATCTTGCCGATAAATGGTGAGAGAAACCAAGTTCCGTTCAGACGAAGGGTTACAACCCCGGTCCTTGTTTGGTTTACGGGTTGTAACCTAGCTATCTGAATAGTTCCATGGTTATCTCATCGTATATCATCCTGGCATGCTTTTCCATATGTCCTGTCTTTTAGTGATTCTATGCAAGATTGTCTTTTATAATTACCTATCATACTTTTCTTAAATTACGGTCTCTTATTATGTAATTACATTATTGTGCTAATTTGCTGGCTTTAGTTCTTAGTGAAGCCTCCTTTGTGGCACTTGCTCTTTCTGGGGTCTGACCCAGCTGGTTTTGCATGGCCAGATACCGGAGCAGCACCAAAGGATCTCCCTGCTTTCCAGCCCGATGGTGGTCACCAGGTGTAACCAGGGCTTCGAGTGGGTTTTTTTTGTTCTCCCACTGTAATATTGTAAATTATTCTTTTGAGGCGTTTAGCCGACGAGCAAGTGTTAGCTCGATTGTACTTACTTACTGTCTGCCTACGGGCTGTAGCATGATTGACAAGCCCCGGGGGTTGATCATGTATGACTGAACTCTTGCTAGTCCTCGCATTTTGTAACGACTAGCTTCATGATCATTCCGAATATATAATGTATGGGACGCCTTACTATTGTGTATTTGGTGGTCTGACATCTTGTAATTACTATTAGTTGGTTGAGATTGAGACAATAGGCTATTTTATGACCTTAAGAGACTGATGGATTGTAGTGAAACCCTCACATATCTAGACAGCCGTGACCGTATAGCGGGGTGGATCCCATTCCGTTATACGTAGCTGGCTATGTCTGCCCCCGCTCTCCAGTATTCTGGTTCTGGGGTGTGACATGGTTTAAGTGGTGGCCCATGCAGGTCTTGTTAATCAAGATGTGTGAGGGTTTACCGAATAGATGTCTCAATCAGTACTCGTCCTTGATCTCTGCTCGTATCCTCTTGATTCCTGAAATTCTTGTCCTGATCACATGCTTGTAATCATTGATCTGTCCTGGTCCTTCCTTATTGTTTCCATGTCGTCTTCTTCAGCGACATTGAACCTGGACCTGCCGATCAGCAAGGCGGATCACCTCCCGTGGACCAGCAGCAACCAGAAGATCAGGCCCAGCACTCAGCAGCAGCCTCCCGATCCGTACCTCCTGGAGAACCAGTACCGCCAGTTCAGCCTGTCCAGCCAGCAGGGTCAGAGGATGGAGGATTGGTAGGACTCATCCGTGAGTTGCTCGCGTCCCAAGATCGTCAGGGAGATGCCCTGTACCAAGCAGTACAAGATGCTCTGAATAAAAGTGGTCCTCGAGGGAACAGTGCGGTCAACAGTTTCAAGCGCCTGAACCCTCCATTCTTCGATGGCAGCGAGGATGCCATTGCTGCCGATTCTTGGCTACAAGATATAGAGGTGATTCTCGAAGCCGCGAAGACTCCAGAAGACGAGAAGGTGGCTATGGTGCGCCTACAGTTATTGGATCTAGCCCGCAGTTGGTGGGCCGCACAAGCAGTGGGATTGACAACACCTGTCTCCTGGGCAGTGTTCAGCGAGAAGTTCCAGACCAAGTATTATGATGCAGTGGCTCGATATGACTTGCAGACCAGGTTCAGTAATCTTAAGCAGATGGGGAGGACGGTCGACGGATATGCGGCCGAGTTTTCCAGACTCAGTCGGTTTGCTCCCACCTTGGTGGCAACCGAGTTTGACAGAGCACAGAGGTTCCTGCAGGGACTTCACCTGGAGATTATATTGGCAGTAGAACAGTTCGAGCATCAGACCTATGATGCGGTGTTGCGAGCAGCAAGGAGGCACGAGTATACCTTTCAGAGAATAGTGGACAGGACCGGAGGTCGGAAGCGGTCCCATAGTCAGATAAATCAGTCTTCAGCACCAGTCCCGGCAGATAGGGCTTTGACTATTGGAACTCCGAGGCAAGCAACCTCAGTTACGTCGGTTCAGCACTCAACCCCGACGTACCCTCAGCAGAAACAGAAGCAAGCACAGTCTTCCACCGTAGGCTGTTCTTATTGTGGGAAGCCTGGACACGTGGTAGCAGAGTGTCGCAAGGCGTTGGGATTGTGTTTATTGTGTGGAGCACCGGACCATAGGGTGGGGTCCTGTCCATTCAGAGTTGATTCAACATCGACAGAATCTAGTCCCTCGGTTAGGAGACCAGCACCAGCACCAGCACCAGTACCAGCTCCAGTTCACCAGCAACAGCAGTTCCCGTTCCCGAGGCCATTGCCGACTCAGGCCCAGACTTTCCAGCAACAGAACCCGCGACAGTTTGCCTTAGCCCAGGCTCAGGTTCAGAATCGGCCGAGAGGTATATGTGTCCTCTTATCTTGCTTTTCTACCGTCATTATGAGGGGTGCATGACGTATTTCATGTATCCTAATTACAACGGTACATCTCGGACCCGAGCCATATCTAGGTCATTCGAAACTGGTTATTGGTACCAACCTTTTCGTATGAGGATAGGCCCGTGTCCATGTTTGACCAAAGAGAGAGACCTCAAGCGCAAGACTATCTGTTTAGTTCGTGTTGCTTGAGTTCATCGCTCTTTGGGTGAGTCAACGTGGGAGCGTGAGGATGATATCCGATCACGATATTCTGACTTGTTTGACTCGTGAGGTATAATGTCCTTCTTATGCCTCATGCCTTCGATTCCTTGCTTGCATGATTGATTGCTTGATTGATTGTCTAGTATAGCTTGCCTGTGATTAATGTAGCTTGTCATTGCTCCTCTAGCCTCTTGATTAAATTCCGAGGACGGAATTCTTTTAAGGTGGGTAGAGTTGTAATGCCTGTGGTTCATATTACGTATTTCTGGAATACGTGTACGTATTTATTCTTGTATTGCATGATTCCTTGTTTAGTTTTCTTCATGGCTTGGCTTGGTTTATTCTTGGCCCGGGTTGGCTTGGTTCGATTGGGATTATTTTGGTTCATCATGAACCATGGATAAACCCCCTACCTACCACCACCTTTGATATTTATTGCCCTTTTCTTCTTTCTCTCTCTTCATTACTCATCTTCTTCTTCCTCATTTACTCCCTTCACCTACCAGAGAGAGAAGAGAGAGGTCTAGGCAAGTGCAATCTTGCTTCATGATGGATCTCATGTTTTATTGTTCCATTCTCTTCCTTACTAGATTCTAAGCCTCTTTAGAACTGGAAGTTTTCGGTTTTGATGGTTATATTTTTGTAGATCTAAGTTTTAAATTCCTTCTTGTTTAGTTTTCTTGGTTTTGATCTCTAAAAACTTGGTATTTTCAAAAACTAGTGGTTCCATGTTGTAGAGAATTTGATTTCATGCAGTTTTGGCTTTTGTTTCGCTTGATTTCGACTCCGGATGAGGAAGTTATGGCCATTACAAGTTTTCAGAACTTTCATGGCTGAACTTGCTGTTTGGGGACGATGAACCTCATGCGCCGGGAGGCCATGCGCCGATTCGTGCAGGAATCCCATGCGCCGATTGCGCAGGAATCTCATGCGCCGATTCGTGCAGGAATCTCATGCGCCGATTCGTGCAGGAATCCCATGCGCCGATTGCGCAGGAATCTCATGCGTCGATTCGTGCAGGAATCCCATGCGCCGATTGTACAGGAATCTCATGCGCCGATTCGTGCAGAAATCCCATGCGCCGATTGCGCAGAAATCTCATGCGCCGATTCGTGCAGGAATCTCATGCGCCGATTCGTACAGGAATCCCATGCGCCGATTGCGCAGGAACCTCATGCGCCGATTCGTGCAGGAATCCCATGCGCCGATTGCACAGGAATCTCATGCGCCGATTCGTGCAGGAATCTCATACGTCGATTCGTGCAGAAATCCCATGCGCCGATTGTGCAGGAATCCCATGCGCCGGAATTGCTCTATTTCGTTGTTTTGCATGTTTAAGTCGTTTTGGAGCTAGAATCTTGAAAAACTCAAAACATGAAAGTTGTAGATCTTTTCCTTGGCTTCAAGAACATGTTACTAGTTATTCTATGCAAGTTTCTCTCATTCATGATAATGTAAGGGTAGAACACGATAGTGGCCTATTAAGGCGCACTCTTGACAAGTACCAAGTGGACATGACATGACCTGATAGTAGCCCGCCGTGGCGCACTCCTGACAAGAAAACCTGATATGATATACCCTGATATGCTGTTGCGACGGCTACCTGACATGACATGACCTGTTTAATTAATCAGGACACCGTGGGCGATTGTGCTTGTACAAATAATCCAGTCCTGTCTTGCATCATGTCTAGGAGGGGACTCCTGAGTACCACGGTCAGGAGTACCTACTGAAATGGACTAAGGTTAATAATTAGTATAATTCACTAGTCATGAAGAGATGTTTCCCAGTTACAGGCAATCCCGTTATCCCGGCCGCTAATGCTTGGACTTGTAGCCTGCCGACGAGTAGGGCACATTTCCAGCCCACTGTTATGTGGGGCACTCTTGATTGTCACTTTAAATGATTGAACTCTATTGTCACTCTAATGTATTGTACTCTCTGAATTGTCACTATAATGATTGCCTGGATAACCTGGATAGCTGCAGGGCCTGTGACTACTTGGAGCATCTCATTGCATCTTGCTAGTAACTAGGATTGTGATAACCCTAGTTAGTTAATGTAGAAAGCCGTAGGCAATGATTGGCCGTGATTGATTGGATGGAGTCTAGTCCAGTATGGTATTGTCTAGAATTGATTGATTGCAAGATTGTACCAGAATGATTGAATGATTATCACTCCAGATTGTCACTATAATGATTGTCACTCCAGATTGTTACTTGACCTGATTTCTTATATTTATCTTGCCGATAAATGGTGAGAGAAACCAAGTTCCGTTCAGACGAAGGGTTACAACCCCGGTCCTTGTTTGGTTTACGGGTTGTAACCTAGCTATCTGAATAGTCCCATGGTTATCTCATCGTATATCATCCTCGCATGCTTTTCCATATGTCCTGTCTTTTAGTGATTCTATGCAAGATTGTCTTTTATAATTACCTATCATACTTTTCTTAAATTACGGTCTCTTATTATGTAATTACATTATTGTGCTAATTTGCTGGCTTTAGTTCTTAGTGAAGCCTCCTTTGTGGCACTTGCTCTTTCTGGGGTCTGACCCAGCTGGTTTTGTATGGCCAGATACCGGAGCAGCACCAAAGGATCTCCCTGCTTTCCAGCCCGATGGTGGTCACCAGGCGTAACCAGGGCTTCGAGTGGGTTTCTTTTGTTCTCCCACTGTAATATTGTAAATTATTCTTTTGAGGCGTTTAGCCGACGAGCAAGTGTTAGCTCGATTGTACTTACTTACTGTCTGCCTACGGGCTGTAGCATGATTGACAAGCCCCGGGGGTTGATCATGTATGACTGAACTCTTGCTAGTCCTCGCATTTTGTAACGACTAGCTTCATGATCATTCCGAATATATAATGTATGGGACGCCTTACTATTGTGTATTTGGTGGTCTGACATCTTGTAATTACTATTAGTTGGTTGAGATTGAGACAATAGGCTATTTTATGACCTTAAGAGACTGATGGATTGTAGTGAAACCCTCACATATCTAGACAGCCGTGACCGTATAGCGGGGTGGATCCCATTCCGTTATACGTAGCTGGCTATGTCTGCCCCCGCTCTCCAGTATTCTGGTTCTGGGGCGTGACAGGTTCTTCAAATGTTTTGTCCCTTGAGTGTACAGGGAAGTACTCACTTCATTAGCATAAGTGTCCGGATTTTTGATCCTGGAAGTTTGCTTCTGATGATGTTTGGTCTTCGGCATTGGTTGTTTACGTTTCACCGAAGTTGGCCTGTTAAGATAAGTTCTTAGATCAGCAAACTCACCCCCAGGAGTTTCTGTTTGAGACACCAGCAGTTTTCCCTGTCTTGAACGGGAGATCTGAAGAGTTGGGAGATCTTGGAACTCTGCTACCGGAGTAGGCAGAATACCTCTCTGATCAGTACAAGTTCTTTTAACATGGAGAGAATAATCCTTGTTTGAAAGAGTTTTTGTACTGACTGATGCCGGAGCACATTCAGTTTGATCTTCAACGGTAAAAACCGAGGAAGACTGAGAAAAGACCAAAGGGCATTTTCCTTTGTTTTGGAAAGAAGGGTTAGCTAAAGAGCGTTTCCCTCTGTTGTCTTCCAAGTCAAGGGACGAGAAAGTTTGAGAAAAGACCAAAGAGCCTTTTTTTGTTCTGGAGAGGAGGAGGAATAGCCAAAAGACTACCCCCAATGGATTGCGCAGGAGCAACAGGGTGTTGGAAAGGAGCAGCACTCTTCCCCTTGTTGTAAGAAGAAGAGAGATTAGCCAAAGGGCTGTCTCTCTTGGATTGTGCAGGCACAGTTTGCGCATGGGTGGATGGCGCACTGGCAGGTTGCCCAGGAGAGTCTTTGGCAGATGACTTTTTGGTTCTGGCCACAGACACTGTGGTTTGTGCATCAGCAGTTCTGGCCACAGATTGTTTGGGATACACTCTAGTTGCTGGAGTGCTGGTTTGCGTAGGAAGATTGGCAGCCAACTGCGCCAGAGGCAGAGGAGTCTTGCACTTTGATAGGGCAGCATAAGAAGTCTTCTGTGTACTGGCAACAGCAGATTACGCATTTATGACAGAGACAGATTGTACAACAGTCTTAGTGGCAGCAACTGTAGACTGTGCAGTAGGCTTATTGGCAGACTGCGCAATAGTCTTGCTGGCAGAGTTAATGGACTGCGCAGCAGTCTTGGAGACCCACACTGGGCGCACTTTGCTCGTGGAAGAAGTGGTTGCAGTGCGAGGAGTAGTTTTGGAGTTGATCATGGCTTCGTAGGCCGTCTGGTTGACCTTCACAACCAGCGTCTTCTGCGTCTTCCCGATAGACGCTACGTCACATTGAGTTGTCACTTCCTCGTCGGAGGAGAAAGTCGTCCCCAGCAGAGTCGCCATTATGTTGTTTGCAAAAACAAAAGTATGAAACTTTATTGATACAAACTTTATAAAGATTACAAGAATTCTGGAAAAGTACAACTGTAGGAATCCAATCTAGAAGACGATTGCTTTATCCCTTGGACGATGTGAACTTTGAAGACGGTAGCCTCTGAAGTTGAAGGCAAAAGCCTCGGAAGTTGAAGGCAAAAGCCTCGGAAGAATGCAGCAGCACTTGGGCAAGAACTCCTGAACTCTCTGGTATTTCTGAACTTTTATGTCTGATCTCTCTATCTGATCTCTGATCTCCTTGAATGAAGACTTGAAACTCTATTTATAGAGTTCTGGAAATAACTAATTTGTAGTTATTCTGAATAGCGCAAGTTGGATTGCGCAGGAACTGGATTGCGCAGCATCAGACTGCGCAGGCAGTCGTCTGGTCGTGGGCAAACTGTCTTGGACACATGGCATCATTTGATTGAAATATGCATGATCGTGCATAGACGGTTGCCACGTAGTGAGGAATTGATGACATGAATGCCACGTGTACTTTTGTCAATTGTCAGGATGAAGTGCGCCACATGAATTACGCTGACTTCGGATTGTGCTGAAATGGATTGCGCAGACACTGGATTGCACAAGCACTGGATTGCGCTGCATGTACAGCTGTCCTCGAGCGCTGTACGGCACAATAAATGAACAGTCTTCTCGTTTTTTGTGATGTCAGCTGTCAGAAAGATTTGATTTTGTCAGATAATGATGACATTGCCACGTCAGCCCGCGCAATTGAAAGTGTGCGCAGTCCGGTGTGCACAATCGGAATGATGCGCAATCTGATGTCTGCGCAGTTCATTTGAAAGTTGTATTTCTTGATTTTCTGACTTTGTTGATAGGTGCAACTTGATTTTTTAGGACCTACAGTAATCAAATCCCATCTTATACAACTATTGTATATGTCCATTGTACACTCACGTATGATGGAGTTACCTATTGTTATTGTATAACCTAACTCGTTTACATAACCATATTTTGCTCTAAATCACTAGTACTTGTAGTTTTACTTAACATGTATATATTTTCAGTTATAAATTCTCTCTCATTTTTATGTACAACTTCTTACAATTCATGTATCTTACTCTTTTGCATGCTTTATATTTCCCAACATGATATGAACTGCGTGAGATTTATTGTGCTCGCTCCTGTCCTGACTGGACCTGTTGAAAATATTACAGATGATGATGGTGACTGCCCTACCTTCTATGGGGCACATGAGGGTGCCTAGTCTAGTTTAGTATTTATAGTTTTCAGTTTGTATCGGATTGTTCCGATTGTTAGTTGAGACTTAGTTATATTCAGGACTTGTATTTATTTGTGTTGAACATCTACTTTGTGTGGTGCGGTAACTCTATTTATATTTCAGTTTCTTTCTTTTATCTGATTCCATATCGTGCTCTATCTTCCCTAAACTTGTGATTGAGATATAGAGTTGAGATGTTATATTATACATCCGTACGGAGATGATATGTTTATATCATATTGTTGTTAGATGTTAGATGTTATAGACGAACTATACAGCGTTCTACCGCCGACACTGCGGCGTAGGCTGGACGTACCCACGTTCTCGTGCACTTCCTCAGGGTGCGGGTCGTGACAACGTGTCACTATGCGTAGAGACTACAACTCTTCATGGGACACGTGTCATCACGCGTAGAGGTTGATTTTCAATCGTGGGTAGCAGTTACTTGCGTAAAGACCCAATTATGTTGCTTTTTACACACAAAGGGTCTAGTCTATAAATAGACTCATTTTTAAACAGAAAACACAACAGATCACATAGAGATCAGAGCCTAGATACTTTGAGAGCAAAGTGATTTTCCAGAGCATTTCTCTTCAACTTTTCTTCAAGAATAGAGTGAAGCAAAGCAGGAAAGCATTCGACCTCGCCATCAGTGCCCAGTGTGTCGATACCTTTCTGGTTACTTAGTTCTTCCAGCTGTTTATCTTCCAGCAGTTTTTTCTTCATCATCATCGTGTGGTCCAAGGAACAAAGTGATCGTTCTCAGATCAGACTTCCATAGCAATACTTCCCAGAATTATTTATACTTTTGTACTTTTTCTCGTTTTCTTTCAAAAGCCTTTCAAGGGTATTTTGTTAAGTGAAACAGTCCATTCTGGATAAAATTGAATTCTCTACAACATAGAACAATCAAAACTTGAAAATAATGAAATTTGGTAGATCAAAACCCAAGAAAACCGAAAAGATTATAAACTTAGATTTGCAAAAATCTATCCATCAAACCCAAAAATGTCAAGTTCTAAAGAGGCTTAAAATCAAGTAGGAAAGAGAATGGAACAATAAAACTTGAGATCCATCATAAAACAAGTTGTACTTGCCTAGGACTTGGTAGGTGGGAGGAGTAAATGATGAAGATGAAGAAGTAAATTAAGAAGTGAATGAGGAGAGAGAGAGAAGGAGTTGGGTTATATATCAACCCTCTCCATCTCAAGCCAAGCCAAACCAAGTCAAATTGGACCAAACCAATCAAATAAACCAAGTCAAGATTAAACCAAGACTAGGCTAAGCAAAACAAGTCTAACTACGGTCCACCTGATAAATGTCAAAAATCTCATATACGTATACGAAAATACGTATAACGAGAAACGGGAGTGACAACTCTACCCACCTTAAAATAATTATGTCCTCGGAATTTAATCAAGAGGCTAGAGATGTCGGGACAAGCTATATTAACCATAAGCAAGCTACGACTAGCAGTCAATCAAGCAATCATTCATGCAAGCAAGGAATTAAAAGCATAAGGCATAAGGAAGACATTATACCTTATGAGTCAAACAGGTGTGGATATCACTAGCAAATATCATCCTCACGCTCCCACGTTGACTCACCTAAAGAGTGGTGGCCTCAAATAATACGGACTAAACTAATAGTCTTGTTCTTGAGCACCTTCTCTCTTCGGTCCAATATGGATACGGGCCTTTCCTCATACGAAAGGTTGGTACCAACAACCAATTCCGAATGATCAAGGACATGGCTCGGATCCGCGATGTACCGTCACAATTGGGATACATAGAAAACATCATGTACCTCGCTTAACGACGACGGAAGAGCGAGACGATAGGACACATCACCTACTCGCTCCAGAATATCAAACGGCCCTATATACCTAGGATTAAGCTTTTCCCGCACGCCAAAACGAATGACGACATGGGTAGACGAGATCCTAAGGAACACGTGGTCGCCGACAGAAAACTCAAGGGGACGCCGCTGAGAATCGGCCCAATGACGATGACGATCTTGCACAACTCGAAGATGATCTCTGACTCGTCTGACCACCTCAATAGTCTGCATAATTATTTCGGGACCAAGTATTTGCCTCTCGTCTACATCATCCCAAGCTAAAGGAGATCTGTACTTCCTGCTATATAGTGCCTCAAAAGGTGCCATCTGAATACTGGCCTGGAAACTGTTGTTGTACGAGAACTCCACTAGGTGCAAGTGATCTTCCCACGAACCACCGAAGTCCAGCGTACAAGATCGCAACATATCTTTGAGAGTCTGAATCGTGCGTTCTGACTGACCATCTGTCTACGGATGATATGCTGAACTGAACTTGAGACGAGTCCCCAAACTCTCTTGAAGACTCCGCCAAAAGTACGATGTATATCTTGAGTCTCTGTCTGATATGATACTAACTGGCACTCCATGCAATCTGACTATCTGCCTGAGGTACATCTCTGCTAGCTGATCCGTCGACTGACCAATTCTGAAGGAGAGAAAATGAGCTACCTTTGTGAGACGATCAACTATAACCAAGATAACATCTCTCCCAGCTGGGGATTTATCACGCCATGATTCCGTAGAATCGATAGTCGTCCCCCGGGCGTGATGTCGTGCGAACCTAAGTTGCGATCGTACAAGGCATAGTCATAAGGTCATCCGAAACACAACATCAAGTTAGAGTACGCAGAGAAATTGATTGACATATTTGAAATAGAAGTAGACTTTTATTGATATTAACATTTCTTTTACATTGACTCCATTACAATCATTGCCGTGCGGGCTACAACATGACTCGACATACAAAATGAACGCTGATGAGATAGTCGTTCTATACATTACATCCCTTTTTACAATCAAAAACTATTACACATTCCACCTGCAATCGAAGGAAGTCGAGTCGCCATTTATCTTCTTTGTACTGATTGCGGAGTCTTCAAAAGGAATTTCAGAACGCAAGCCTTCACACGCGGACGAGGATTCAAAAAGGGTTCACGTCGCCGTGAGCTTTATGTGGCACGCCCTTCATGGTTTGGGGGTACCTGCGTGGAGAGCGAGGATCAGTACATTACACTTTATACTAGTACGTGGTAAATTAAGTTCCAAGCTCTCATTTGGTTGAAAGTTATATGACTTAGTTCATGAATGTTTCTAACCATCCTAATGAATTTCAAACAAGCATATGACAAGCATAATGTAAAATACGTTGGAACTTACCCACGGCGGGCTGTGCCGCGCCTTATGAAACTTACCATGTTCTTTCCTGTCAATTGTTATTATTTACATATCAAGTACAATATTACGTGTGATTGGCCACTGGCATGACAAGCCATCCTGGACTATAGCTTTGTTAGCCGGGGCCCTTGCAGCGCAAGTAGCGAGCCCCGCTGCAAGTCTCCGCTTAACCCGTGCTATCACCCAGCACAACTATATCGTGTTTCCTCCTAGGCCGAGTCGGTCCCGTTGGCCCCGGGTTGTCACTCGAGGAAACTCTCTCCTTGTCGACAAGTTATCCAATGATCGAGTTAAGACAATATTTAGTTATTAAGGTCTAGCCTACATTCTCTTTGAAACTTGATCATTTTACCGTGTCCGTGCCCGTACATTCATTCTTTCATCCGCAACAACACTATCGATTCACCTAAGAAGGGGTCGAGAAGAGAAGGGTCAGCCACTCACCTTGAGTTTACTTCGGGCGAGAGAACTTGTTGGCCGTGCTAGACGTCGCCTACGCGATTACCAAAAATCGCACAAGCAACCGATTAGAACATTGCATTATTCAAGAAGTTTGATAGGAAATGCGAGTTCGAAATGCAAGCCACGAAAACCATCAAAAATATTCGCAGAAATGCATTCAGAAAACAAAGCCAAAACCAACGCAAGCGGCGTGAAAAGCAGAGCAACGGGAGGTCTCTCCCGACTCAGCCGCAGAGTCAATCCTTGAGGCACAACCCGCTGACTATGGGACTTGGTTCCGAATAAGACATTCTATAACGAAGAATGGATCTTAATTCAACCGTTCCTGTTCGATCGACTCCATCGATCCCGACCTATCGGTCCCGACCGAATAGATAGCGACAGTGTTCCTTTCTCGCGCATCCCGTGGACGGAGTACGGGGCACGATGTAGGGACGGGGCACTACACCATAACCAACTAAGAAAAAGTTTCGTCCTCGAAACTTAAAATAGAACCTACCTCTACGAGAACAATGAAGGGAACTTTTCCTTCATTTCTGACTCAAGTTCCCACGTCGACTCTTCGACCGAATAATTTCTCCAGAGGACGCGGACGAGTGGAATAGTACGGTTGTGGAGAATTTTATCTTTGTGCTCCAAGATTTGTACCGGCTCTTCGATATATGACAAGTCTGCCTTCAGGTCCAGCTTACCCAAATCCACCATGGCTCGGATCATGCACGTACTTTCGCAATTGTGATACGTGGAAGACATAATGTACCTCTGATAATGCAGGTGGCAAGGCGATTTGGTAAGCTACCGGGGCGACTCGCTTCAATATTTCAAAGGGCCAACAAATCTTGGGCTCAATTTCCCCTTCACACCGAACATGGAAACTCCCCGCATGGGCATGACTTTCAAGAATACATGGTCATCTTTCGAGAACTCGAGGGGCGACGGTGCGTGTCGGCATAGCTCTTCTGCCGGCTTTGTGCTATCTTCAATCTCTTTCGTATTAACTTGACCTTCTGCACGGTCTGCTCCACCAGCTCCGGACCAAGTATATGCCATTCCCCGACTTCATCCCAGCAAATGGGCGATCTGCACTTCCGGTCATACAAAGCTTCATACGGCACCATTTGGATGCTGGACTGATAGCTGTTGTATGCAAACTCGGCCAGCGGTAGATGGATGTCCCAACTTGACTTCAAGTCGATCGCACAGAGTCGTAACATGTCTTCAAGAATTTGGTTCACCGCTCTGTTTGACCGTCAGTCTGAGGATGATAAGCTGAGCTGAACTTCAACTTGGTCCCCATTGCTGAATGAAGACTACTCCAGAAGCGTGCTACGAACCGTCCATCCCGATTCGAGACGATAGATGCTGGGACCCCGTGCAGCCGAACTACTTCATCAAGGTATATCTGAGCAAGGCGGTCGACGCTCCAAGTAACTTTGATGGCGATAAAGTGTGCTGACTTGGTTAGTCGATCGACGATGACCCAGATAGCGTCGTTTTCCCGCGGCGTCCTCGGCAAGCCAACAACGAAGTCCACAGTGATGTGATCCCATTTCCACTCTGGAATGGCAAGGTTCTGTATCCCTGTCCGGTCGCTGATGCTCGGCTTTGACTTGCTGACAGGCCATACATTTTGACACAAAGAGCGCTACGTCCCTCTTCATGCCGTGCCACCAAAAGATAACGCGGAGGTCCTTATACATCTTGGTGCTACCAGGATGCAAGGAATATTTTGCATAATGCGCCTCCGACATTATCTCCTTTCTAAGTTCTGCGTCGTCCGGTACGCATAGCCGTCCCTTCACGTGTAACACTCCCGACTCGTCCTTTGCAAAGTCGGACGCTTTTTCTGTCGATATCAGCTTCCGCATCTTCTCCAGGTATGGGTCGTCCTTCTGAGCAGACTTGATCATCTCCAGTAGGCTCGATTCCACCCGCAGCGCCAGGTTTACGTCTCTAAAATGAACTCAAAGTTTAATGCCCATTCCTTCCAAGTCACGCAGCAGTCGATCGTTGATACATAACGAAGCTAAGTACTTCCGGCTCAGCACATCCGCTACCATATTTCCCTTGCCCGGCGTGTAGTCGATTGACAAGTCATAGTCTTTGATCAGTTCGAGCCATCGCCTCTGCTACAAATTCAATTCTTCTGGGTGAAGAGATACTTGAGGCTTTTGTGGTCTGTATAAATCCTGCACGCTACGCCATAGAGATAGTGACGCCACAGCTTCAACGCAAACACAATCGCCGCTAATTATAGGTCGTGCGTGGGGTAGTTCTTCTCGTGCGGCTTCAACTGCCAGAAAGCAAAAGATATCACCTTATCCCGCTGCATGAGAACACACCCCAAGCCCTGGCCAGAAGCATCGCTGAAGATTTGAAATCCCTCCGTCCCTTCAGGAAGAGCAAGTATCGGGGCCGAAACGAGCCATTGTTTGAGCTCCTGGAAGGAAGCTTCACAGTCGTCTGACCACTTGAATGTGACTCCTTTCTGGGTGAGGCGAGTCAACGGCGATGCAATCTTCGCGAAGTCCTTCACAAAGCGTCGGTAGTATCCCGCCAAGCCTAGGAAGCTTCGAATTTCGCTAACTGATGCGGGCCGTTTCCAATCAGCAACTGCCTCGACTTTCTTCGGATCGACTGCGATGCCCGCGGCGGAGATGATGTGCCCAAGGAATGAGACGTTGTTCAGCCAGAATTCGTACTTGCTCATCTTCGCATACAACTGATTCTCTCGAAGGGTTTGTAGTACCGTCCGCAGATGCTCTGCATGTTGCGCTCGATCCTTCGAGTAGACGAGGATGTCGTCGATGAAGACTACTACGAATTTGTCAACGAACGGACGGAACACCCGATTTAGTAGATCCATGAAGACGATAGGGGCGTTTGTCAGACCGAACGACAATTACCAAGAACTCGTAGTGGCCATAACTGTAGGTCCTAAAAAATCAAGTTGCACCCATCAACAAAGTCATAAAAATTAAGAAATACATCTTTCAAATGAATTGCGCAGAAGTCAGATTGCGCATCATCCAGATTGTGCAGACTGGACTGCGCACACTCTCAAGTGCGTAAGCTGACGTGGCCATGTCATCATTATCTGACACAATCAAATCTTCTGACAACTGACAGCACAAAGAACGAGGAGACTGTTCGTTTATTGCGCCGCACAGCGCTCGAGGACAGCTGTACATGCAGCACAATCTGCCAAGCTTTCTGCTGCACAGTCTATTCCAGTGCAATCTGAAGACAGCGCAATTCATATGGCGCACTTCATCATGACAACTGACAAATGTACACGTGACATTCATGCCATCAATTGCTCACTACGTGGCAACCGTCTGTACATGATCATGTGCATTTCAATCAAATAATGTCATGTGTCCAAGACAGTTGGCCCACGATCAGACAACTGCCTGCGCAGTCTAATGCTGCGCAATCCAGTGCATGCGCAATCCAACTTGCGCCATTCAGAATAACTAAAAGTTAGTTATTTTCAGAACTCTATAAATAGAGTTTCAAGTCTTCATTCCAGGGGATCAGACATAAAGTTCAGAAATATCAAGAGTTCAGGAGTTCTTGTCCAAGTACTGCTGCATTCTTCCGAGGCTATCGCCTTCAAATTCAGAGGCTACCGTCTTCAAAGTTCACATCGTCCAAGGGATAAAGCAATCGTCATCTAGATTAGATTCCTACAGTTGTACTTCCCAGAATTCTTGTAATCTTTTTAAAAAGTTTGTTGAAATAAAGATCAACTTTTATTTTTGCAAACAAAATGGCGACTGGGGACGACTTTCTCCTCCGACGAGGAAGAGACAACTCAATGTGACGTTACGTCTATCGGAAAGACGTAGAAGACGCTGGTTGTGAAGGTCAACCAGACGGCCTACGAAGCCATGATCAACTCCAGGATCACCCCTCGCACTGTGACAACTTTTTCCACGAGCAAAGTGCGCCCAGTGTGGGTCCCCAAGACTGCTGCGCAGTGTGATCCTGCTACCAAGACTGTTGCGCAGTCTAATGTCTCTGCTGCTAAGACTGTTGCACAGTCTGTTGTCTCCGCTATTGTACAATCTGCCACTGCTTCCTGCGCAATATGCTGTTGCCTGTGCACAAGCTACATCATATGCTGCTCTGTCAAAGTGCAAGACTCCTGTTCCTCTGGCGCAGTTGGCTGCCACTCTGCCTGCGCAGTCCACTAATCCAGCAACCAGAGTGCAACTCAAGCACTCTGGCAACAAGGTTCCTACTGCGCAAACCACTGTGACTAAGGCCAAAGACATTCTGCCAGAACTCCTCCTGCGCAATCTGCCAGTGCGTCATCAACTCATGCGCAAACTGTGCCTGCGCAATCCAAGAGAGAGAGCCCTTTGGCTAATCTCTCCTCTTCTCACAATAAGAGGAAAAGTTCTGCTCCTCTCCAACACTCTGTTGCTCCTGCGCAATCCACTGGGGGTAGTCTTTTGGCTATTCCTCCTCCTCTCCAGAACAAAGGAAAAGGCCCTTTGGTCTTTTCTCAAACTTCCTCGTCCCATGACTTGGAAGACAACAGAGGGAAACGCTCTTTAGCTAACCCTTCTTTCCAAAACAAAGGAAAAGGCCCCTTGGTCTTTTCTCAATCTTCTTCGATTTTTACTGTTGAAGATCAATCTGAACGTGCTCCGGCACCAGTCAGTACAAGAATCCTTTCTCACAAGGATTCTTCTTCTCTCCTTGCCAAAGGAAAGTGTACTGATCAGAGAGGTATTCTGCCAACACTGGTAGCAGAATTCCAAGATCTTCCAACTCTTCAGATCTTTCGTTCAAGACAGGGAAAATTACTGGTGTCTCAGACAGAAAGCCCTGGGGGTGAGTTTGCTGATCTAAGAACTTATCTCAATCGACCAACTTCGGTGAAACGCAAACAGCCAATGCCAAAGACCAACCATCATCAGAAGCAAACCTCCAGGATCAAGAATCCGGACACCTATGCCAATGAAATGAGTACTTCCCTATACACTCAAGGGACAAAACATTTAAAGAATCGGAACCATGTTCCAAATGTTATCAAAGAACACATCCCTCGAACTTCTTCTCATCCTGTTGCTGTTCCCGATCTTCGAGAACACCTCAAGCAAAAAGGGATAACATCTCAACATCCCCAGTGCAATCACTTGGACACCATTGCAATCATAAAGTGGTCATCAAGTGTTGTTGTCAGACAACAAGACGATCTGTCTTCGATCGTCTGAACTTTTCTAACTGAACCTATGTCGGAAGATGAAGACGAGGTTTTGTACGCCTCCGTCAACATGACTTCCAGAGACACTGGGGGTAGGAAGTGCTCCAAGCACGACAAGCCTCGTAAGTCGAGTCAACGGTATTTGGATCTACTCCAAGAATCTTCTGAAGGAGTATTCCGACATACCCGATCCCGAAGCCGAGACACAATCAGTCAAAGGAATCTTCAAGATCCTTCCGATCGTCTCCCTTCTCACTCAGGAGATGATTCTTTCTCCGACTACGATGCATACAGTGAAAGCTCAGAACAAACAGTATCCTCCACCGTACCCAGAGAAGTGACAGCTTATGTTGTTAATGAAGATCCCGATGCTTCTAGTTCAGCCAGCCAAGAACAAAGAATAGCTGCGCTAGAAGACAAGCTAAAGACCATGGCTGAAATGGTCGCAAGTATGCATTCCATCATTGTGGCCAGCATACAGTACCACCGACCGTACCGCCTACAAATCCTGAAATTATAGCATCGTCGGTGCCTGTCAATACAGGGCTGGGGGTAGCATCTACTCAAGTACCTCCTGTACAGATCCAACCTACACCCAGTCAATCAGGTGCTGGGGGTAGTGCTTACCACGCTGTTTATCCCCCTAACACTGTGATTCAACCTGCTCCTTCTACATCAGTAGAAGATGCCAATGAAGCTGTCAAGCTCCTGCGAACTCAGTTCGAAGCTTTCAAGGAGAAGGACAACTTGCAGAGGTTGGGGATCAAGTAACCTTACCCAGTTGAATGGAAGAAAGTTCCATTTCCTCCGAAGTACAAAATCCCAACCATCTCGCTGTTTGATGGCAGCACTTCTCCCAGTCAGTTCATTAACCATTTTGAGGTTATGACTGTCCAACTTCAACCAAATGAGGCTCTTCTTACCAGAGTATTCGTCGGTTGTTTAGCTGGCGTAGCATACGATTGGTACAGAAGCTTGCCGATGGTTGTATCACTTCTTTCTTTGGCCTAAAGCAAATCTTCCTGGAACGATTTTATGAAGGGATCAATGACATGACTATGTCAGCCCTCAATAAAATCAAACAAAGGCACAATGAAACTGCTGAGAGTTTCATTGAAAGGTTCCGTCGGAAAGCTTTGAAAATGCCTCCTGGAATTCCAACCGCTGTCACCATAGACACCTGCAAGACAAATCTATTGCCTATCATCAGCATGTGGACAGGGTCTACTCAGTTCCAAGACTGGCCATCTTTCATTGTCAATGCTAAAGCAGCTGAAGTTAGAGCTGACAAATTCAAGCAGCTAGGGGTGCAAATGTCTAACCCCGATCGGGACGAGCACCAGACATCGGGTGGTGGCAATCGCCAGAACAACCGCAAAGGAAAAGAAACTTTGAATATCAACTTGAATAAGAACAAAGAATCTCTGGCGGTCAACGTAGCTCCTCCTACGTCCACTTCTACTCCTTCAGCACCTCCACCGAAGGAACCTCGTCCGAAAGTAGAGTACTCTTTTGACAAGAATGGCACAGTGAGCATCTTTGATTGCTTGATCAAAAGCAATAAGCTTCAACTCCCAGATCCCAAGAAGCCCGATAAAGTCGGTAAGACTGATCATCCCAAGTACTGTGTCTATCACAGGTTCATCGGACATCCTACTCGAGCATGTTATGTGCTCAAAGGCAAAATTTAGGAGCTGGTCAACGCTGGTGTTGTCACTTTGCAGCAAGACGAAAAGACTGTTACCGCAAACATGATCTCAGTTCAATTCGGTGACTTTCCGCCCCAGATGGTACAGCACGGTGTTATTCCTATCCCCAAAGCTACTCTTGAGATCGAGAATCTCCCTCCTCCACGAAGTGAAGGTCTCGTCCCCTTGTCTCTTAACAACGGCGAGATTATGTGGATTCATCCGGATCTCGCTTCAGAGTTCGAACTTCCCTCTTCCTCCAAGAAGAAAGATCGCTCCAAGGGCAAGACAAAGACTTGCAATATGGTATTTTGACCCCATAGTTGATGAAGAAATCTTGCTGGGCACCAGATCGGGAAAAGCTTATCTAAAGGATTATCTAGAATCCTGCTTCTTCTTCTGAACCTGCTCCAGTACAGCCTGCTTCCACTGAGGATATTTCTACTGCATCCTCACCAGTTGTAGTCTCCATTCCTCCCAAGCCAACGGTAGCTGACAAAGGCAAACAGCAAGTCCACTTCGATAAACCTTTGATTGAAATGTGTATGATCGTGCATAGACGGTTGCCACGTAGTGAGAAATTGATGGCATGAATGCCACGTGTACTTTTGTCAATTGTCAGGATGAAGTGCACCACATGAATTGCGCTGACTTCGGATTGCGCTGAAATAGATTGCGTAGACACTGGATTGCGCAAGCACTGGATTGCGCTGTATGTACAGCTGTCCTCGAGCGCTGTACGACGTAATAAACGAACAGTCTTCTCGTTCTTTGTGCTGTCAGCTGTCAGAAAGATTTGATTTTGTCAGATAATGATGACATTGCCACGTCAGCCTGCGCAATTAAAAGTGTGCGCAGTCCGGTATGCGCAATCGAAATGATGCACAATCTGATGTCTGCGTAGTTCATTTAAAAGTTGTATTTCTTGATTTTCTGACTTTGTTGATAGGTGTAACTTGATTTTTTAGGACCTACAAGACCCCCTTCAAAGTTTTCGAAAGTTAAATTTATTCAAAGTTTCGAAATACTTTGAATTTCAAAATTTAAAATCAAGTTGCGCATGAGCTGTCTGCGCAATCGGATGAGTCGATCCGACTTTTTTGGTGCAGTCTGAGGCAGCGTTACTCTTTGAAAAACTATAAATAGTTCTCTTCGATATTCATTTCATTCTTTACTTTGCTTTTGTGATTTAAGAGAGAAGTCTCGAGCCTATTCCTCCTTTCTTCTCTATCGAATCTCCATGGCTTCCAAGCATTCTTCCGTCGTTGCCAAGGGCAAGGCCCCCGCCGAGCCTTCGGCTAAGGTGGCACGACGTCCTTCTCGACATAAGACTGCGCATCCTGCGTTGCAAGGTAGTTAATCCAATCGAAAACTCTTTTTAGGGTTATTCGACTTCAATGATCCTTAGAATCCATCTCTTTTTAGAGATGTGATCATACTGCGCCACCCCTTTTTATGGTCTTGGTTGCACGAACTAGTTATTCTTCATTTTTATGAAGAATACTCTTTTGCGCAATGGTTGAACTGCACTGACAAAAGTCAGCGCAATCTGCTAATTTGCGCAGGATTGCCAGCGCAATCTGATGCTGCGCAAACTGATGGATACGCAATCTGATGGTTGCACAATCTGATGGTTGTGCAGTCTAATAGTTGCGCAGTCTGATGGTTGCGCAATCTGATAATAGCATCTTTGATTGTACTTGTGTTTTTTTGTTTTCTCTGTTTGATGCAGTGAATACCAGAGAAGATCCTGGGTATGAAAACTTTGTAGGGACTCTTTCAGAATCAGAATTCAAAGAGGACCTATCCCATGTGCACTATCCACAGTATGATCTGCCAGCTTCCCGCCAAGCTATCTTGGTAACCCAAGATAATGAAACCTGTTATGTCTGATGAATGGGCAACCTTTGGAGTCGGCAGATGCCATCATTCACAAGAAGCCCCTATTTCTGTTTGGCGAAGCTTTTGAGAAGAGCTCGCAGCCGAGGCCACAGATGGAAGAACGGATTATCCAACAGAAAGACAAGACAATCTCGATACCAGATGTCTCCCGCTGTCTTCCCTTATCTCGATATGCTCATGCAAGCTATCTGAGGAAAATAGAATAGAATCTCACACCTTTTCAGGATGCCCGTCCAGAAAGATTTATATGAAGAAGGGGCCTAACAAGAAAGACATGTTCTACAGTTCTTCGAACGATACAGTGTCTTGCTCAGAGGTTTAAAGCCCGGTTGTATTCGCCGGAAAATTCTTCTTTGTAATACCCGTGAGAATTTCAATATTCGCGAATGAGTTCGCAAAGGTCGAAGGGAGGTATCCAGATCAAGACCTCATATTAACTGGACTGGTGAACCCAGACTATAAGAGATGGAGTTGTATAGCAAACTGGATTTTGACTAAGTTTGAAGACAAACTTCAGCAGATTAACTTGTATCAAGCAGTGTATGCCACTGTTTATGGTTTCGCCCCCAATCTATCTATTTCTGGCTCTAGCAGAAAGATACAACTACAGGACAGGGACTTTTATGACTCCCTGCGGAGAGATCGGGTTTGCCCTTCACGAGATGCAGTACATCTCTTACCTGCCGATGGGGGATGCCCCGTATGAGGAATTTGTCCCAACTAATGATGAGTTGGACAAACTTAGAAAAGAGAACGCAGCCATGGTAGCAGTCTTCGAAGAACTGCTATGTCATTATAAAATCTGTTCTCTTTTACAAAAGTGGTACATCTGGTACCTGTTATTCATCTAAATGGTTGCCTTATCTGTTCCTCAACCAGATTGAAGAAAAGAAGACCAAGGAATATGATAACTGCTATCCCGACTTCTTTAAACCACTGAGCAGCACTGAGGTGGTGAAGTTAATGGAGAGAAGTGGTGACTTGGATGTCGAGATCAAGGACGATCATCAATGTCCTCCTCTAAAGAAAGGAGACACTCTCGAGAGTTATCTGAGAGTGGGATATCGATTTATGTCAAAATAAGCCCAACTGGCAGGTTTTTTGACATATTGGCTCCGTAGATTCGTCGTTCCCGGAGCAAGTGTCGTAGACCGCTTCCATCGCGGTATTCTTTTTGCTTCGTTCGATTAGTCTTCGGCTACAAGATGGATCTCTTATCGGCGATGACTTGTAGGATGAACGCCAGTCTCCGCCTGTACGTCGAATTGATGCTGAAAGCTAAAGGCAAGAAAGAGTTTCCTCGGCTAGAATTGCCGTATACTTATCTGTTCGTGTGGTTGCTTCTACACCATCCTACTTTGATGGACCCTGACATAGGACCAGTCAGTGGCAGCTTTTTGCGAGATTCTCCCATGGTAAGTGGAAATATACTTCTTTGAGAGATTGCAGATATGCTTTGAACCTTGGCAAAGGATGGAACTTCTATTGCACTCCTCCTCCTGCCAGATATAAACAAATGCCGACCAACATGGTTGACTCAAAGATGCAACCTTTGAGCCGTACAGCTTTTGATTGGTTGAAGACAATTCGTCCATCCCACTTGGTGTATCGGTTTGAAGAAGAATGCTACTTGGAGCCATATCTTCCAGCCGGTTTGCTCGGCAGTTTGGATATGACCAATTCCACGTAGGTAATGCTATTTCATGCCTACAAGGAAAAAGTTTCTTGATAGATGGAGCCCGAGCTTGGTCTTATTACAACGTTCGAGATACGAAAGCAACGTTCTCGATGCCGGTGAATAGTAGTCATGGCCCTCGTATGCTGTTCACATATTCGGTGTTTTATACATCATCGAACACTTTTGCCGAGAACTTCAATCTTGCGGATAGCTTCTCATCTGTAACGAGATTGAAGAAGGGAGGAGTCCTCATGTCACTTCCAGGTAATGATGAGGTACACGAGCCAGTGGATGCACCCTTAGAAATTTCGAGGGATGCTATGTTCCCTGAAGAGATTAACGCGCCACTGCGTGTTTTTTGAAGGTTGCTAAATCTCGGCCAAGAAGAGAAGGAGAGAGGAGCCTTCCGTCCCAGCTGCGAAAAAGAAACTGATTTTGGATCATTGTCAGAAAAGATTACTACCAGATCTCAATCTCGGCAGCTGGCCGAGACAATTCAGCAGGAAGAAGCTGCCACACCGACCTCTGTTCAAAAACAGTCGAGGTAATAAATGCAGAGAGTCCTGAGAAACCTCTGCGTAGAAAGAAAAGGTTGGTCCGCAGAAGACAAGTTTTGTCTTCGATCGTGATAGACGCTGCAGCGGGACTCACCATGCCTCTTCCACTCCTGTTTCTGAGGCTAGACATAAAACTCCTAGTCCAGAACAGAGGGAGGATATTGAGGAGAGAGAAGAGATCGACCGGAGAGATGAGGCCATAGAGCCTAGAGACAATATTGCAGAAACAGAGCATGACCTTTGCAATCTCCATTGCCAACAGCAGCGGAAACTCATCTTCCTACCACTCCGGGAGCAACCCTTGCGGAAGAAGATCGTTTGATGATCGAAGCTTTATATGGCTGTGACTTCGGTTATCAAGCAGAAGCTGATCATGCCGTTGATGCTGCTAGTGAAGAAGCTCCCGAGGACAGCGAGAACGAGGAGAGCACCTCATCAGAAGCTGCTGATGAGACACAAAATCCGGAAAAGAATATTGAGATCCAGACATCCCCTCGAGACACTCTAACTCCTGAAAAGGAAGCTGAGGTGCCGAGATCTCCGGAGAAGATTGCTGATGAAGAGGTGGATTTGGAGGAAACTCCAGTTGCTGCTCCCGAAGGTATTGTAATGAAATTAGCGATCTTCTTTTAATAAATAACTTGATAGCTAACATCGTTACTTTTATTCATACAGAACCCGGATCCTCTTCTGCTCCTCAAACATGCATGGACATAGTACTGGCAACGACAATTGCCAGTAGTAGCCGTCATTTATCTTGTGGTTCTGAAGCAGGAAGTAGCCAGGCCGTAGCGTCTGAAGCTACTTCTGCTCAGCTAAAGTCTGTTCCTGCAGATGATAGGCTTATTGCTGGATCCACCTATGGTAAGACTGTTTTCACTTTTGATTCTCTTTATCAATAGCCAATGACAGCAAAGTGACAGTATTTGATTTTGTAGAGGAACAACCAGGAGGAGCAACCAGCTCACTTTGGTTCCATTATTCAAAGAGCCTGCTATTCAGATATGAGAAAT
Source organism: Iris pallida (assembly GCA_029216955.1). Lineage (NCBI taxonomy): Eukaryota > Viridiplantae > Streptophyta > Magnoliopsida > Asparagales > Iridaceae > Iris > Iris pallida. The sequence goes on along the minus strand of JANAVB010030220.1, from coordinate 47,580,262 downwards.
TGAGCGTCCTGCTGCTTCGTCATCAACAGGAGTAGCTGCGACTCCTGGTGCTCTGGCGATTAATCAGCTTGTCATCCAATCATTCACCAAATGCTTCTTCGAGTCCTTGGGACCTCTGATCAATAGAATGATGGACAGAGAAGACGCTGATTTTTACATGGTTAGAGGTCCGACCTCTTTCTTGGTGAAGGCCATCCGGGAGCAAGGTGATGAGGCTCAGGCCACTTTCCTTGACCATATATTGAATGAGCTGGAAATTTCCATAAAGAACTATAAAGATCTCAACAAAGGGGAAGGAACCTTTAGTGCAGGCAGAGTTTGAACAAATGGATCAGGCAGCTGCAATTGAAAGAGTGAATCTCCAGAACCTCTTGGATGCTTATACTACAAAATCTGCTGAATATAATTCCAAGCTGGAATCGGTGATCTCAACTGCTGAGAGAAGAGAGAGAATGATTGCCGAGCTGAGAGTGGAAATTGCTCGTCTCGAAGAGGAACTGGAAAAATGAAGTTACAGAGCATCAGACTGCAGTCCAACAAATTGATGCTCTAACTCAGGAAAGAAACGAGTATGTAGCAGCTCATGATGCGGAAATCACTCGCCGAATGGTGACCATGCCCTTTTTAATGAAGAATCTGGGATGGAAGAGGCCAGGAGGAGAGTGATGGCATCTCGCGAAGAACGGTTGCAGATTCTGAAACAACAGACTAATCTGATGATGCTCCGTCTCATTAGAAAGAACATCTTGTATCTTTTTGTTTTTCTTTATGCTATGCATGTAATGTCTTAAATTTTGATCAATAAAAGACATTTTGTTGTGGCTCAATTATTTCTTGCATATCTTATTCAGATATAAATAATAGCGACAGAAAATATATTCAGAGGTGCAAGACATGATATATACTTGATGATTTTGTAGAAAATAATTATATTCATTATATCTGCTCAGAGGTAATGTGGACGTGGCAGAATATAATTTGTTGGATATTATTATTTCAAAATAGACAACTTAATCAAAGACGAAGTTGCTGATGTGGATAAATGAACGAAATGAATCGTCAAAATGTGTGAATGAAATAAATGAACGAAATGAATCGTCGGGATGAACGGATGGACCGTCAAATGAATTGAATGAACGGGTGAACCGTCGGATGAATGTGAATGAACGGATGAACCGTCGTATGAACGGGTGAACCGTCGGATGATGATAATGAACGGATGAATGTGAATGAACGGATGAACCATCGGATGAATTAATGAACGGATGAATGTGAATGAACGGATGAACCGTCTGATGAATTAATAAACGGGCGAACCGTCAAGTGGATGTGTGAACGGACGAACCGTCAGATGATGATGAACGATGAACCGTCGGATGAATTAATGAATGGGTGAGTGTGAATGAACGGATGAACCGTCTGATGAATTAATAAACGGGCGTACCGTCAGATGAATGTGTCGTTTCATTGTCTTGAGAATCTCTGCCTATAAATAGACCAAAAATCTGGAAGGAATGATCATTTCCACTTTTCAATCATAAAGATATCATCCGGAGATGCATCCAAGAAGGCTGAAGTTACCCCAAAAGTTGAAGCGGGCATTGAAGAACGTCTTGTCGAACCAGTCCAGCCAAAGCAGACGGAAGCAGGCGAAGGTTCGTCCGCACCCAAACCACCGCGGGATATCCTGGATTTTTGCTTGAACCAGGAAGACTGAAGAGGAAGAGACCATGAGAATGGCTGCTTGCAAGTTCCTAGTAGGATCTAGCAAAGAAGTCCTCAGTTCTTTTGCTGATTATGTCTTTGATAAGGACGGCAGTGGTCCGCATCCTAATGCTGAGAAGGACGATAGCGACCTTCCTTGATATCATGTAACATCATTTATGATAAAATAAAAATCAAACTTTATTTATGAACTGTCTGATCTTATTTACATAAAATCCCTGTTACATTTATACATAGTATTTCTTAAGGAATTTGCCATTGATAGGCATCATTGCAATTCAACCGTCTAACTCTGAAAGTTGATATGCTCCATTTGAAAAGACTTTGCTGACAACGTAAGGTCCTTCCCACTTCGCATCGAACTTGCCTTTGCTCGAGTGAGTCATAGTCATAGGACGTCTTACTGTTAGAACAAGTTCTCCTTACTGAAAGGCTCTGACTTTAACTTTACGATTGAAAGTCTTCGAGATACGGGCTTGATATAACTCAATATGCTGTTGAGCCAATAGCCGCTTTTCATCGAGCGCTTCTAATTCTTGAAGTCGGAGAAGATCGTTATTCTCTGTAGTGAGTTCGTTAGCAATGGCAATCCTTAAAGAAGGAATTTGAAGTTCCAGAGGAAGAACTGCTTCACAACCATACACCAAAGAGAAAGGTGTAAAGCCTGTGGGATTGCGGACCGTAGTTCGGTAGGCCCAAAGACATTCACCAAGCTTTTCACTCCAATTTCGTTTGTTAGTAGATACAAACTTTTTGAGGAGCTTGATGATAGTCTTGTTAAAAGCTTCAGCTAATCCATTAGCTGCAGGATTGTATGCTGTCGAAGCAACATTGTCAATTCGATGATCATCGCAGAATCTTGTAAATTTCTGGCTGATGAATTGTGGTCCGTTGTCATGGATGATTCGTCGAGGTACACCAAATCGATAGATGACATGGTGCTTGACAAAGTTGATAACACTACTAGTCTCGACTTCAGCCAAAGGTATAGCTTCAGCCCATTTGGAGAAGTAGTCGGTTATTGCCAGTATGAACCGATGTCCTCTAGAAGAAGGAGGATTGATAGAACCTATGATGTCCATGCCCCAAGCTTCAAAAGGCCATGAAGCAGCCGTTGGATGTAGAAATTCTAAAGGTTGATGAATGAAATCTGCATGGATTTGACAAGCTCGACATTTCTTCGCATATTCGATGGCGTCAGATACCATAGAGGGCCAATAATAACCCATTTATCGGATGCGATCCTGTAGCTTAGGATCGGGTTGATGTGCTCCGCAGACACCGTCGTGAGCTTACGCAGTACTTGTTTTGCTTCATCACCAGCTAGACAGCGCAAGAGTAAGCCGTCATAAGTTCGTCGGTATAGTGTCTTGGTAGTCTGATTGTAGTAGAATCGCAGAGACCACCGGCGAATACTCGTAGCCTCCTTGGGATCTTCGGGGAGTATGTCATGAACTACGAAGTCGATGAAGGGAGTTCTCCAATCTTCATTGATAACATTGACTTCAGTAAGATTACTGAATTCAATATTACGATTGTTTTGACGCAGAATAATTCTCGATTAGAGATGACCACCACCTGCTGTCTTCTGATAGGGATGGCTAGGACTGCTGCAAGATTGGCCAAAGCGTCAGCTTCAGTATTACAAGCTCGGCGTACATATTCAATAAAGAAGGCTTTGAATGATGTAGCCATGTTGATTGTCACTTCAAAGTAAGGCACTAGATCTTGGTGGCGAACTTCATAGGTTCCTCTAACCTGGTTAACAACCAGCTTAGAGTCGCCATAGACTTCAAGATACTCAACATCCAGTTGTTTGGCTAGCTGAAGGCCGATGAGTAGAGCATTGTACTCTGTGACGTTGTTGGAGCAAGGCTCATCTAGGGAGTAGGCTCTTTGGATAGTTGACCCGTTTGGAGAAACAAGGACAACTCCAACTCCTGCGACAATGGCACCATTGGGTCCGATTCTGGAGGCACCGTCAAAGAATAGACGCCAAGTAGGAAATTCTTCAGAGACCATATTTGATTCCAAATCTCGTCCGAAATTTCATCATAGAGTTTAGATGTTTCTGGCACAGGATGAGCTGCTAAGAAATCCGCCAGGGCTTGACCTTTGACAGATTTTTGAGGAACGTATACCATGTCATATTGGGCTAGCAGAATGGCCCATGTGGCTAGCCGAGAGTTGAGTGTGCGGCTTTTTATGAGAACCCGAAGAGGATTAACTCGGGATATGACATGAATAGTTTGGCCAATGATGTAATGCCTCGTCTTTTGAACAGCAAACATAAGAGCTAGGCATTCTTTTTCGACCGGACTATAACGGTGTTCAGCACCAATCATAGTATGACTGAGATAATAGATGGCTTGTTCGTGGCCTTCCTTGTTCTTTTGGGCAAGTAAAGCACCCAATGAATGATCCATAGCACGGACATACATTAAAAATGGTATGCCAGAGATCGGTGGTACCAAGACTGGTGGGTTCATGAGATACCTTGATGTCGTCAAATGCTCGTTGACATTCTTCTGTCCAAACGAAAGATACACCCTTCTTCATGAGTTGAGTGAATGGTCTGCAGCGTCCAGACAGATTCGAAATGAATCTCCTGATGTACGCAAGTCGACCTTGGAATCCTCGTAGCTCTTTTAGGTTGCGTGGAGGACGCATCTCTTGAATGGCTTTGATCTTCTCGGGATCCACGTGTATATCCTTAGAGGTAATGACGAAGCCGAGAAATTTGGCACTAGAGACACCCAAAATGACTTGGTGGGATTCATTTTGAGTTGATGTTGGCGCATGAGATTGAAGATAGTTCTCAAGTCTTGGATGTGATCTTCCTTCAGACGACTTTTGACAGCAATATCGTCGACATAACATTCGACAATCTTACACAGATGATCTCGAAAGTTGGTACTCATGGCTCGTTGGTATTGCACCAGCGTTCTTGAGACCAAATGCATGACAGTATAATAGTAGACTCCACGAGGAGTGCGGAAAGAAGTATGTTTTTCATCTTCAGGATGCATCCGAATCTGATTGTATCCGGCGAATCCGTCCATGAAAGATATTCTTTCGAACCCACAGGTGTTGTCGATCATGACGTCCGTGATGGGAAGAGGAAATTCATCTTTTGGACATGCTTATTAAGATCCCAAAAGTCGATGCAGACTCGAACTTTGTCAGTTTTCTTTAGAACTGGGACAACATTAGCTACCCAATCAGGATGTTGTTCTTCTCGAATAAAGCCACAAGCGATGAGCTTCTTGACTTCATCATCGATTGCATCCATCATTTCTGGCTTGAAATGCCGTTGTTGTTGTTTGACCGGTTTTGCATTCGGCAAGATGTTCAGTTTGTGAGTAGCAACTTTAGGATCCAGACCTGGCATGTCTTCATAGCTCCAGGCAAAGACATCGATGTATTCTTTAATCAGAAGAATTAATTCTTGCTTATCTTCCTCTGGAAGGTTTTTGCTGATGAATATTGGACGAGGTGACCCGCTCTCCCCTACATCAATCTGAATTAATTGATCTTCGGTAGGAGGTTCTCGTTGTTCGAATCGGAGTTCCCATTGGGTATCCATTCGTTGAGCCCAAGGATCTGTTTCAGTACTTCTTCAACAATCCTTGTCAAACTTCTGAAGTTCGACGGAGACCATGTTAGAAGATACTGTCAGCCGATGAACTTGACCGATACTGGTGTCAGAATCCCATGATCTAGAATCAGAAGAGTTAGAGCCCTCCTCACTATCGAATTCAGAGCCTGCTGGAGATAATATCGGAGGAGAAGCATATCCGAGACCTCTTTTGGTCCTGCTGTAGTACATCTCTGACTTCCCTTTTGGAACAGCGGTACGGAGAGGAGTGTTTCTACCCTTACCGTAGTTGAGACCACTCTTGAAGTCATAACCCATCTTTCGGACGATATCTTTTGACTGTTGACTGTAACGACGGAATTGAAGATGACCTGTGTCATTAACTTTGCTATCATCCGTATAGCTGAATTGTTGTTCCGGTCCTTTACTAAAAAGTATTGGATTTTCGCCTTTCTTACGAGCGGGAACAATACGATATGAATCCTTTGGGTGTTCACATGAAACTTCTGTTTGAAGAGATTGCATAACTCCTATTGTAAATGACTGATAGCTATCTAACATATCCAAATAGCATTTAGCATGATAAATGACATCAGTATACTGGAAAGTAGGTACTTTTTCATTGATTTGTATGGATATTTACAGCAGGACCTTTAGCCTTAGCAGGCTTAGTCAGATTGATTACAAGAGGGGGAGAAAAAGAACGTGGAGGAGGATTGGCTTTGTTACGACGGAGGTCGATAACAAGCGGCTCAGAGGAGGTGAGCTCCCTTTTCTCCTTGTTATGAGATAGATCGATAACAAGGGGCTCATAAGAGATGAGCTGCCTTTTTTCTTTGTCACGACGTAAGTCAATAACTAGCGGCTCAGAAGAGGTGAGCTCCCTTTGATCCTGATCATCATCAGTTGGTTATTTCTGAACTGGCAAGTGAATAGCCAGTGGCTTGGAAGACTGAGGAGAGAAACACGCTCTTTGACAGGTATGATGAGGGTGTCATTAGGCACTATTTCTTGCTCTTCTTCGGTGTCCAGAGATAGGACAACCTTCATGAATTCGTCCTTGTACATACGAGCATCATTACAGTATGCTTCAATGCCTTTAAAAGGATAGAGATCAGCAACTTCCTTTTGCACCTCTCAATTGTCATCAATATTTAAAATTGATGGAGAGTTGAAGGGACAATGTTATGCTCGTACAGAAATAGTCTTCCCAGCAAAGCATTATAAGAACAACCGTGATTGTCAATGATGTAGAAGGTAACCTTTGTGCGAAGATTGCCTATTTGGAGTTTTAGATGAATCTTGCCCAGAGCTTCACTCCTTCCCTGATTGAACCCAAGGATGGTGGTGATTGTACTGGAGAGACTATGCACTGGGATTTTTAGCGCATCCAACATTGTCTTTGGCATTATGCTGAGAGCGGAGCCTGGATCTATCAGAATACGATCGACTTTCATCGAGTCAACGTATCCTGTATAGTAGAGAGGACGATCGTGCCTGTTGTCTTCCATCAACATGACATCTTGTATGAAAGTTATGTTTGGAATTAACTCCAACATACTATGACAATGGAGGCAAGAGACTGGTTCTGCTTCCGGCTTCTTCAGAAGGGCTAGACAGGTTTCTGCTTGCATAAGAGCCTCACTCAGAGTTTCTCGATTCTCTTTAGAGAGGCACAAGAGCTCAAAAATTGACAGCCGGGCCGGTGTATTGGACAACTGAGCCAGGATGTCAAAGTTGTAAGGCTTCTCAAGTCCGGAGGGAGCTGACTTCTTCAAAGTTTGTCGAAGCAGACTTGCTGTTTGCCTTTGTCAGCGACCGTCGGCTTGGGAGGAATAGATACTACAACTGGTAAGGGTGCAGTAGGAATATCCTCAGTGGAAGTAGGCTGTACTGGAGCAGGCTCAGAGGAAGAAGTAGGATTCTCTTGAGCTTCAGGGTAATCCTTCAGATAGGTTTTCCCTGATCTGGTGCTAGTAAGATTTCTTCATCAACTATGGGGTCAAAAGACACCATATTGCAAATCTTTGTCTTGCCTTTAGAACGATCATTTTTCTTGGAGAAAGAGGAAACTTCGAACTCTGAAGCAAGATCCGGATGAATCCACATTATCTCGCCATTGTCAAGAGACAAAGGGACGAGACCTTCACTTCGTGGAGGAGGAGATTCTCGATCTCGAGAGTAGCTTTGGGGATAGGAATGACACCATGTTGCAACATCTGGGGCGGGAAGTCACTGAACTGAACTGATACCATATTTGCACTAACAGTCTTCTCGTCTTGTTGCAGAGTGACGACGCCAGCGTTGACCAGCTCCTGAATTTTGCCTTTGAGCACATAACATGCTCGAGTAGGATGTCCGATGAACCTGTGATAGACACAGTACTTGGGATGATCAGTCTTACCGACTTCATCGGGCTTCTTGGGATCTGGGAGTTTAAGCTTATTGCTTTTGATCAAGCAATCAAAGATGCTCACTGTGTCATTCTCATCAAAGGAATATTCTACTTTAGGACGAGGTTCCCTTGGTGGAGGTGCAGGAGTGGAAGTAGACGTAGGAGGAGCTACGTTGACCGCCAGAGATTCTTTGTTCTTGTTCAAATTGATGTTCAAAGTTTCTTTTGCTTTGCAGTTGTTCTGGCGATTACCACCACCTGATGTCTGGTTCTCGTTCCTGTCGGGGTTAGACATTTGTACCCCTAGCTGCTTGAATTTGTCGGCGCTAACTTCAGCTGCTTTAGCGTTGACAATAAAAGATGGCCAGTCTTGGAACTGAGTAGATCCCGTCCACATGCTGATAATAGACAACATATTTGCCTTGCAGGTGTCTATGGTGACAGCAGCCGGAGTTCCAGGAGGCATTTTCAAAGCTTTTCGGCGGAATCTTTCAATGAAACTCTCAGCAGTTTTATTGTGCTTTTGTTTGATTTTATTGAGGGCTGACATAGTCATGTCATTGATTCCCTCAGAATCGTTCCAAGAAGATTTGCTTTAAGCCAGAGAAGGAGGTGATACAACCATCGGGCAAGCTTCTGTACCAATCGTATGCTACGCCGGCTAAACAGCCGACGAATACTCTGGAAAGAAGAGCGTCATTTGGTTGAAGTTGAACAGTCATAACCTCAAAGTGGTTAATGAACTGACTGGGAGATGTGCTGCCATCAAATAGCGAGATAGTTGGAATCTTGTACTTTGGAGGAAACGGGACTTCCTTCCATTCAATTGGGTAAGGTTGCTTGATCCCCAACCTTTGTAAGTTGTCTTTCTCCTTGAAAGCTTCGAACTGAGTTCGCAGGAGCTTCACAGGTTCATTGGCGTCTTCTACTGATGTAGAAGGAGCAGGCTGAACCACGGTGTTAGGAGGAGAAACAGCATGATAAGCACTACCCCCAGCACCTGACTGACTGGGTGAAGGTTGGGCTTGTACAGGAGGTGTTGGAAGAGATGCTACCCCCAGTCCAGTATTGACAGGCACCGACGATGCTATGATTTTAGGATTTATAGGTGGTACGGCCGGTGGTACCGTATGCTGGGCCACAATGATGGAATGCATACTTGCGACCATTTCGGCCATAGTTTTCAGCTTGTCTTCTAGTGCAGCTATTCTTTGTTCTTGGCTAGCTGAACTGGAAGCGTCGGGATCTTCATTGACAACATAAGCTGTCACTTCCCTGGGTACAGTGGAGGACACCGTCTGTTCTGAGCTTTCGCTGTATGCATCGTAGTCAGAGAAAGAATCATCTCCTGAGTGAGAAGGAAGAAGAAGATTCCTTTGACCGATTGTGTCTCGGCTTCTGGAACGGGTATGTTGGAATACTCCTTCAGAAGATTCTTGAAGTAGATCCAAATACCGCTGGCTTGACCTGCGAGGTTTCCCATGCTTAGAGCACTTCCTACCCCCAGTGTCTCTGGAAGTCATGTTGACGGAGGCATACAAAACCTCGTCTTCATCCTCAGACATATATTCAGAGTTAGGAAAGTTCAGACGATCGAAGACAGATCGTCTTGTTGTCTGACACAACACATGATGACCACTTTGTGATTACAGTGATGTCCAAGTGATTGTACTAGGGGTGTTGGGATGTTGTCCCATTTTTGCTTGAGGTGTTCTCGGAGATCAGGAACAGCAACGGGACGAGAAAAAGTTCGAGGGATATGTTCTTTGATAACATTCGGAACATGGTTCTGGTTCTGTAATGCCTGTGGTTCGTATAACGTATTTCTGGAATACGTGTACGTATTTATTCTTGTATTGCATGATTCCTTGTTTAGTTTTCTTCATGGCTTGGCTTGGTTTATTCTTGGCCCGGGTTGGCTTGGTTCGATTGGGATTATTTTGGTTCATCATGAACCATGGATAAACCCCCTACCTACCACCACCTTTGATATTTATTGCCCTTTTCTTCTTTCTCTCTCTTCATTACTCATCTTCTTCTTTCTCATTTACTCCCTTCACCTACCAGAGAGAGAAGAGAGAGGTCTAGGCAAGTGCAATCTTGCTTCATGATGGATCTCGTTTTATTGTTCCATTCTCTTCCTTACTAGATTCTAAGCCTCTTTAGAACTGGAAGTTTTCGGTTTTGATGGTTATATTTTTGTAGATCTAAGTTTTAAATTCCTTCTTGTTTAGTTTTCTTGGTTTTGATCTCTAAAAACTTGGTATTTCCAAAAACTAGTGGTTCCATGTTGTAGAGAATTTGATTTCATGCAGTTTTGGCTTTTGTTTCGCTTGATTTCGACTCCGGATGAGGAAGTTATGGCCATTACAAGTTTTCAGAACTTTCATGGCTGAACTTGCTGTTTGGGGACGATGAACCTCATGCGTCGGGAGGCCATGCGCCGATTCGTGCAGGAATCCCATGCGCCGATTGCGCAGGAATCTCATGCGCCGATTCGTGCAGGAATCTCATGCGCCGATTCGTGCAGGAATCCCATGCGCCGATTGCGCAGGAATCTCATGCGTCGATTCGTGCAGGAATCCCATGCGCCGATTGTGCAGGAATCTCATGCGCCGATTCGTACAGGAATCCCATGCGCCGATTGTACAGGAATCTCATGCGCCGATTCGTGCAGGAATCTCATGCGCCGATTCGTGCAGGAATCCCATGCGCCGATTGCGCAGGAATCTCATGCGCCGATTCGTGCAGGAATCCCATGCGCCGATTGCACAGGAATCTCATGCGCCGATTCGTGCAGGAATCTCATACGCCGATTCGTACAGGAATCCCATGCGCCGATTGTGCAGGAATCCCATGCGCCGGAATTGCTCTATTTCGTTGTTTTGCATGTTTAAGTCGTTTTGTAGCTAGAATCTTGAAAAACTCAAAACATAAAAGTTGTAGTTCTTTTCCTTGGCTTCAAGAACATGTTACTAGTTATTCTATGCAAGTTTCTCTCATTCATGATAATGTAAGGGTAGAACACGATAGTGGCCTATTAAGGCGCACTCTTGACAAGTACCAAGTGGACATGACATGACCTGATAGTAGCCCGCCGTGGCACACTCCTGACAAGAAAACCTGATATGATATACCCTGATATGCTGTTGCGACGGCTACCTGACATGACATGACCTGTTTAATTAATCAGGACACCGTGGGCGATTGTGCTTGTACAAATAATCCAGTCCTGTCTTGCATCATGTCTAGGAGGGGACTCCTGAGTACCACGGTCAGGAGTACCTACTGAAATGGACTAAGGTTAATAATTAGTATAATTCACTAGTCATGAAGAGATGTTCCCCAGTTACAGGCGATCCCGTTATCCCGGCCGCTAATGCTTGGACTTGTAGCCTGCCGACGAGTAGGGCACATTTCCAGCCCACTGTTATGTGGGGCACTCTTGATTGTCACTTTAAATGATTGAACTCTATTGTCACTCTAATGTATTGTACTCTCTGAATTGTTACTATAATGATTGCCTAGATAACCTGGATAGCTGCAGGGCCTGTGACTACTTGGAGCATCTCATTGCATCTTGCTAGTAACTAGGATTGTGATAACCCTAGTTAGTTAATGTAGAAAGCCGTAGGCAAGTCCAGTATGGTATTGTCTAGAATTGATTGATTGCAAGATTGTACCAGAATGATTGAATGATTATCACTCCAGATTGTCACTATAATGATTGTCACTCCAGATTGTTACTTGACCTGATTTCTTATATTTATCTTGCCGATAAATGGTGAGAGAAACCAAGTTCCGTTCAGACGAAGGGTTACAACCCCGGTCCTTGTTTGGTTTACGGGTTGTAACCTAGCTATCTGAATAGTTCCATGGTTATCTCATCGTATATCATCCTGGCATGCTTTTCCATATGTCCTGTCTTTTAGTGATTCTATGCAAGATTGTCTTTTATAATTACCTATCATACTTTTCTTAAATTACGGTCTCTTATTATGTAATTACATTATTGTGCTAATTTGCTGGCTTTAGTTCTTAGTGAAGCCTCCTTTGTGGCACTTGCTCTTTCTGGGGTCTGACCCAGCTGGTTTTGCATGGCCAGATACCGGAGCAGCACCAAAGGATCTCCCTGCTTTCCAGCCCGATGGTGGTCACCAGGTGTAACCAGGGCTTCGAGTGGGTTTTTTTTGTTCTCCCACTGTAATATTGTAAATTATTCTTTTGAGGCGTTTAGCCGACGAGCAAGTGTTAGCTCGATTGTACTTACTTACTGTCTGCCTACGGGCTGTAGCATGATTGACAAGCCCCGGGGGTTGATCATGTATGACTGAACTCTTGCTAGTCCTCGCATTTTGTAACGACTAGCTTCATGATCATTCCGAATATATAATGTATGGGACGCCTTACTATTGTGTATTTGGTGGTCTGACATCTTGTAATTACTATTAGTTGGTTGAGATTGAGACAATAGGCTATTTTATGACCTTAAGAGACTGATGGATTGTAGTGAAACCCTCACATATCTAGACAGCCGTGACCGTATAGCGGGGTGGATCCCATTCCGTTATACGTAGCTGGCTATGTCTGCCCCCGCTCTCCAGTATTCTGGTTCTGGGGTGTGACATGGTTTAAGTGGTGGCCCATGCAGGTCTTGTTAATCAAGATGTGTGAGGGTTTACCGAATAGATGTCTCAATCAGTACTCGTCCTTGATCTCTGCTCGTATCCTCTTGATTCCTGAAATTCTTGTCCTGATCACATGCTTGTAATCATTGATCTGTCCTGGTCCTTCCTTATTGTTTCCATGTCGTCTTCTTCAGCGACATTGAACCTGGACCTGCCGATCAGCAAGGCGGATCACCTCCCGTGGACCAGCAGCAACCAGAAGATCAGGCCCAGCACTCAGCAGCAGCCTCCCGATCCGTACCTCCTGGAGAACCAGTACCGCCAGTTCAGCCTGTCCAGCCAGCAGGGTCAGAGGATGGAGGATTGGTAGGACTCATCCGTGAGTTGCTCGCGTCCCAAGATCGTCAGGGAGATGCCCTGTACCAAGCAGTACAAGATGCTCTGAATAAAAGTGGTCCTCGAGGGAACAGTGCGGTCAACAGTTTCAAGCGCCTGAACCCTCCATTCTTCGATGGCAGCGAGGATGCCATTGCTGCCGATTCTTGGCTACAAGATATAGAGGTGATTCTCGAAGCCGCGAAGACTCCAGAAGACGAGAAGGTGGCTATGGTGCGCCTACAGTTATTGGATCTAGCCCGCAGTTGGTGGGCCGCACAAGCAGTGGGATTGACAACACCTGTCTCCTGGGCAGTGTTCAGCGAGAAGTTCCAGACCAAGTATTATGATGCAGTGGCTCGATATGACTTGCAGACCAGGTTCAGTAATCTTAAGCAGATGGGGAGGACGGTCGACGGATATGCGGCCGAGTTTTCCAGACTCAGTCGGTTTGCTCCCACCTTGGTGGCAACCGAGTTTGACAGAGCACAGAGGTTCCTGCAGGGACTTCACCTGGAGATTATATTGGCAGTAGAACAGTTCGAGCATCAGACCTATGATGCGGTGTTGCGAGCAGCAAGGAGGCACGAGTATACCTTTCAGAGAATAGTGGACAGGACCGGAGGTCGGAAGCGGTCCCATAGTCAGATAAATCAGTCTTCAGCACCAGTCCCGGCAGATAGGGCTTTGACTATTGGAACTCCGAGGCAAGCAACCTCAGTTACGTCGGTTCAGCACTCAACCCCGACGTACCCTCAGCAGAAACAGAAGCAAGCACAGTCTTCCACCGTAGGCTGTTCTTATTGTGGGAAGCCTGGACACGTGGTAGCAGAGTGTCGCAAGGCGTTGGGATTGTGTTTATTGTGTGGAGCACCGGACCATAGGGTGGGGTCCTGTCCATTCAGAGTTGATTCAACATCGACAGAATCTAGTCCCTCGGTTAGGAGACCAGCACCAGCACCAGCACCAGTACCAGCTCCAGTTCACCAGCAACAGCAGTTCCCGTTCCCGAGGCCATTGCCGACTCAGGCCCAGACTTTCCAGCAACAGAACCCGCGACAGTTTGCCTTAGCCCAGGCTCAGGTTCAGAATCGGCCGAGAGGTATATGTGTCCTCTTATCTTGCTTTTCTACCGTCATTATGAGGGGTGCATGACGTATTTCATGTATCCTAATTACAACGGTACATCTCGGACCCGAGCCATATCTAGGTCATTCGAAACTGGTTATTGGTACCAACCTTTTCGTATGAGGATAGGCCCGTGTCCATGTTTGACCAAAGAGAGAGACCTCAAGCGCAAGACTATCTGTTTAGTTCGTGTTGCTTGAGTTCATCGCTCTTTGGGTGAGTCAACGTGGGAGCGTGAGGATGATATCCGATCACGATATTCTGACTTGTTTGACTCGTGAGGTATAATGTCCTTCTTATGCCTCATGCCTTCGATTCCTTGCTTGCATGATTGATTGCTTGATTGATTGTCTAGTATAGCTTGCCTGTGATTAATGTAGCTTGTCATTGCTCCTCTAGCCTCTTGATTAAATTCCGAGGACGGAATTCTTTTAAGGTGGGTAGAGTTGTAATGCCTGTGGTTCATATTACGTATTTCTGGAATACGTGTACGTATTTATTCTTGTATTGCATGATTCCTTGTTTAGTTTTCTTCATGGCTTGGCTTGGTTTATTCTTGGCCCGGGTTGGCTTGGTTCGATTGGGATTATTTTGGTTCATCATGAACCATGGATAAACCCCCTACCTACCACCACCTTTGATATTTATTGCCCTTTTCTTCTTTCTCTCTCTTCATTACTCATCTTCTTCTTCCTCATTTACTCCCTTCACCTACCAGAGAGAGAAGAGAGAGGTCTAGGCAAGTGCAATCTTGCTTCATGATGGATCTCATGTTTTATTGTTCCATTCTCTTCCTTACTAGATTCTAAGCCTCTTTAGAACTGGAAGTTTTCGGTTTTGATGGTTATATTTTTGTAGATCTAAGTTTTAAATTCCTTCTTGTTTAGTTTTCTTGGTTTTGATCTCTAAAAACTTGGTATTTTCAAAAACTAGTGGTTCCATGTTGTAGAGAATTTGATTTCATGCAGTTTTGGCTTTTGTTTCGCTTGATTTCGACTCCGGATGAGGAAGTTATGGCCATTACAAGTTTTCAGAACTTTCATGGCTGAACTTGCTGTTTGGGGACGATGAACCTCATGCGCCGGGAGGCCATGCGCCGATTCGTGCAGGAATCCCATGCGCCGATTGCGCAGGAATCTCATGCGCCGATTCGTGCAGGAATCTCATGCGCCGATTCGTGCAGGAATCCCATGCGCCGATTGCGCAGGAATCTCATGCGTCGATTCGTGCAGGAATCCCATGCGCCGATTGTACAGGAATCTCATGCGCCGATTCGTGCAGAAATCCCATGCGCCGATTGCGCAGAAATCTCATGCGCCGATTCGTGCAGGAATCTCATGCGCCGATTCGTACAGGAATCCCATGCGCCGATTGCGCAGGAACCTCATGCGCCGATTCGTGCAGGAATCCCATGCGCCGATTGCACAGGAATCTCATGCGCCGATTCGTGCAGGAATCTCATACGTCGATTCGTGCAGAAATCCCATGCGCCGATTGTGCAGGAATCCCATGCGCCGGAATTGCTCTATTTCGTTGTTTTGCATGTTTAAGTCGTTTTGGAGCTAGAATCTTGAAAAACTCAAAACATGAAAGTTGTAGATCTTTTCCTTGGCTTCAAGAACATGTTACTAGTTATTCTATGCAAGTTTCTCTCATTCATGATAATGTAAGGGTAGAACACGATAGTGGCCTATTAAGGCGCACTCTTGACAAGTACCAAGTGGACATGACATGACCTGATAGTAGCCCGCCGTGGCGCACTCCTGACAAGAAAACCTGATATGATATACCCTGATATGCTGTTGCGACGGCTACCTGACATGACATGACCTGTTTAATTAATCAGGACACCGTGGGCGATTGTGCTTGTACAAATAATCCAGTCCTGTCTTGCATCATGTCTAGGAGGGGACTCCTGAGTACCACGGTCAGGAGTACCTACTGAAATGGACTAAGGTTAATAATTAGTATAATTCACTAGTCATGAAGAGATGTTTCCCAGTTACAGGCAATCCCGTTATCCCGGCCGCTAATGCTTGGACTTGTAGCCTGCCGACGAGTAGGGCACATTTCCAGCCCACTGTTATGTGGGGCACTCTTGATTGTCACTTTAAATGATTGAACTCTATTGTCACTCTAATGTATTGTACTCTCTGAATTGTCACTATAATGATTGCCTGGATAACCTGGATAGCTGCAGGGCCTGTGACTACTTGGAGCATCTCATTGCATCTTGCTAGTAACTAGGATTGTGATAACCCTAGTTAGTTAATGTAGAAAGCCGTAGGCAATGATTGGCCGTGATTGATTGGATGGAGTCTAGTCCAGTATGGTATTGTCTAGAATTGATTGATTGCAAGATTGTACCAGAATGATTGAATGATTATCACTCCAGATTGTCACTATAATGATTGTCACTCCAGATTGTTACTTGACCTGATTTCTTATATTTATCTTGCCGATAAATGGTGAGAGAAACCAAGTTCCGTTCAGACGAAGGGTTACAACCCCGGTCCTTGTTTGGTTTACGGGTTGTAACCTAGCTATCTGAATAGTCCCATGGTTATCTCATCGTATATCATCCTCGCATGCTTTTCCATATGTCCTGTCTTTTAGTGATTCTATGCAAGATTGTCTTTTATAATTACCTATCATACTTTTCTTAAATTACGGTCTCTTATTATGTAATTACATTATTGTGCTAATTTGCTGGCTTTAGTTCTTAGTGAAGCCTCCTTTGTGGCACTTGCTCTTTCTGGGGTCTGACCCAGCTGGTTTTGTATGGCCAGATACCGGAGCAGCACCAAAGGATCTCCCTGCTTTCCAGCCCGATGGTGGTCACCAGGCGTAACCAGGGCTTCGAGTGGGTTTCTTTTGTTCTCCCACTGTAATATTGTAAATTATTCTTTTGAGGCGTTTAGCCGACGAGCAAGTGTTAGCTCGATTGTACTTACTTACTGTCTGCCTACGGGCTGTAGCATGATTGACAAGCCCCGGGGGTTGATCATGTATGACTGAACTCTTGCTAGTCCTCGCATTTTGTAACGACTAGCTTCATGATCATTCCGAATATATAATGTATGGGACGCCTTACTATTGTGTATTTGGTGGTCTGACATCTTGTAATTACTATTAGTTGGTTGAGATTGAGACAATAGGCTATTTTATGACCTTAAGAGACTGATGGATTGTAGTGAAACCCTCACATATCTAGACAGCCGTGACCGTATAGCGGGGTGGATCCCATTCCGTTATACGTAGCTGGCTATGTCTGCCCCCGCTCTCCAGTATTCTGGTTCTGGGGCGTGACAGGTTCTTCAAATGTTTTGTCCCTTGAGTGTACAGGGAAGTACTCACTTCATTAGCATAAGTGTCCGGATTTTTGATCCTGGAAGTTTGCTTCTGATGATGTTTGGTCTTCGGCATTGGTTGTTTACGTTTCACCGAAGTTGGCCTGTTAAGATAAGTTCTTAGATCAGCAAACTCACCCCCAGGAGTTTCTGTTTGAGACACCAGCAGTTTTCCCTGTCTTGAACGGGAGATCTGAAGAGTTGGGAGATCTTGGAACTCTGCTACCGGAGTAGGCAGAATACCTCTCTGATCAGTACAAGTTCTTTTAACATGGAGAGAATAATCCTTGTTTGAAAGAGTTTTTGTACTGACTGATGCCGGAGCACATTCAGTTTGATCTTCAACGGTAAAAACCGAGGAAGACTGAGAAAAGACCAAAGGGCATTTTCCTTTGTTTTGGAAAGAAGGGTTAGCTAAAGAGCGTTTCCCTCTGTTGTCTTCCAAGTCAAGGGACGAGAAAGTTTGAGAAAAGACCAAAGAGCCTTTTTTTGTTCTGGAGAGGAGGAGGAATAGCCAAAAGACTACCCCCAATGGATTGCGCAGGAGCAACAGGGTGTTGGAAAGGAGCAGCACTCTTCCCCTTGTTGTAAGAAGAAGAGAGATTAGCCAAAGGGCTGTCTCTCTTGGATTGTGCAGGCACAGTTTGCGCATGGGTGGATGGCGCACTGGCAGGTTGCCCAGGAGAGTCTTTGGCAGATGACTTTTTGGTTCTGGCCACAGACACTGTGGTTTGTGCATCAGCAGTTCTGGCCACAGATTGTTTGGGATACACTCTAGTTGCTGGAGTGCTGGTTTGCGTAGGAAGATTGGCAGCCAACTGCGCCAGAGGCAGAGGAGTCTTGCACTTTGATAGGGCAGCATAAGAAGTCTTCTGTGTACTGGCAACAGCAGATTACGCATTTATGACAGAGACAGATTGTACAACAGTCTTAGTGGCAGCAACTGTAGACTGTGCAGTAGGCTTATTGGCAGACTGCGCAATAGTCTTGCTGGCAGAGTTAATGGACTGCGCAGCAGTCTTGGAGACCCACACTGGGCGCACTTTGCTCGTGGAAGAAGTGGTTGCAGTGCGAGGAGTAGTTTTGGAGTTGATCATGGCTTCGTAGGCCGTCTGGTTGACCTTCACAACCAGCGTCTTCTGCGTCTTCCCGATAGACGCTACGTCACATTGAGTTGTCACTTCCTCGTCGGAGGAGAAAGTCGTCCCCAGCAGAGTCGCCATTATGTTGTTTGCAAAAACAAAAGTATGAAACTTTATTGATACAAACTTTATAAAGATTACAAGAATTCTGGAAAAGTACAACTGTAGGAATCCAATCTAGAAGACGATTGCTTTATCCCTTGGACGATGTGAACTTTGAAGACGGTAGCCTCTGAAGTTGAAGGCAAAAGCCTCGGAAGTTGAAGGCAAAAGCCTCGGAAGAATGCAGCAGCACTTGGGCAAGAACTCCTGAACTCTCTGGTATTTCTGAACTTTTATGTCTGATCTCTCTATCTGATCTCTGATCTCCTTGAATGAAGACTTGAAACTCTATTTATAGAGTTCTGGAAATAACTAATTTGTAGTTATTCTGAATAGCGCAAGTTGGATTGCGCAGGAACTGGATTGCGCAGCATCAGACTGCGCAGGCAGTCGTCTGGTCGTGGGCAAACTGTCTTGGACACATGGCATCATTTGATTGAAATATGCATGATCGTGCATAGACGGTTGCCACGTAGTGAGGAATTGATGACATGAATGCCACGTGTACTTTTGTCAATTGTCAGGATGAAGTGCGCCACATGAATTACGCTGACTTCGGATTGTGCTGAAATGGATTGCGCAGACACTGGATTGCACAAGCACTGGATTGCGCTGCATGTACAGCTGTCCTCGAGCGCTGTACGGCACAATAAATGAACAGTCTTCTCGTTTTTTGTGATGTCAGCTGTCAGAAAGATTTGATTTTGTCAGATAATGATGACATTGCCACGTCAGCCCGCGCAATTGAAAGTGTGCGCAGTCCGGTGTGCACAATCGGAATGATGCGCAATCTGATGTCTGCGCAGTTCATTTGAAAGTTGTATTTCTTGATTTTCTGACTTTGTTGATAGGTGCAACTTGATTTTTAGGACCTACAGTAATCAAATCCCATCTTATACAACTATTGTATATGTCCATTGTACACTCACGTATGATGGAGTTACCTATTGTTATTGTATAACCTAACTCGTTTACATAACCATATTTTGCTCTAAATCACTAGTACTTGTAGTTTTACTTAACATGTATATATTTTCAGTTATAAATTCTCTCTCATTTTTATGTACAACTTCTTACAATTCATGTATCTTACTCTTTTGCATGCTTTATATTTCCCAACATGATATGAACTGCGTGAGATTTATTGTGCTCGCTCCTGTCCTGACTGGACCTGTTGAAAATATTACAGATGATGATGGTGACTGCCCTACCTTCTATGGGGCACATGAGGGTGCCTAGTCTAGTTTAGTATTTATAGTTTTCAGTTTGTATCGGATTGTTCCGATTGTTAGTTGAGACTTAGTTATATTCAGGACTTGTATTTATTTGTGTTGAACATCTACTTTGTGTGGTGCGGTAACTCTATTTATATTTCAGTTTCTTTCTTTTATCTGATTCCATATCGTGCTCTATCTTCCCTAAACTTGTGATTGAGATATAGAGTTGAGATGTTATATTATACATCCGTACGGAGATGATATGTTTATATCATATTGTTGTTAGATGTTAGATGTTATAGACGAACTATACAGCGTTCTACCGCCGACACTGCGGCGTAGGCTGGACGTACCCACGTTCTCGTGCACTTCCTCAGGGTGCGGGTCGTGACAACGTGTCACTATGCGTAGAGACTACAACTCTTCATGGGACACGTGTCATCACGCGTAGAGGTTGATTTTCAATCGTGGGTAGCAGTTACTTGCGTAAAGACCCAATTATGTTGCTTTTTACACACAAAGGGTCTAGTCTATAAATAGACTCATTTTTAAACAGAAAACACAACAGATCACATAGAGATCAGAGCCTAGATACTTTGAGAGCAAAGTGATTTTCCAGAGCATTTCTCTTCAACTTTTCTTCAAGAATAGAGTGAAGCAAAGCAGGAAAGCATTCGACCTCGCCATCAGTGCCCAGTGTGTCGATACCTTTCTGGTTACTTAGTTCTTCCAGCTGTTTATCTTCCAGCAGTTTTTTCTTCATCATCATCGTGTGGTCCAAGGAACAAAGTGATCGTTCTCAGATCAGACTTCCATAGCAATACTTCCCAGAATTTATTTATACTTTTGTACTTTTTCTCGTTTTCTTTCAAAAGCCTTTCAAGGGTATTTTGTTAAGTGAAACAGTCCATTCTGGATAAAATTGAATTCTCTACAACATAGAACAATCAAAACTTGAAATAATGAAATTTGGTAGATCAAAACCCAAGAAAACCGAAAAGATTATAAACTTAGATTTGCAAAAATCTATCCATCAAACCCAAAAATGTCAAGTTCTAAAGAGGCTTAAAATCAAGTAGGAAAGAGAATGGAACAATAAAACTTGAGATCCATCATAAAACAAGTTGTACTTGCCTAGGACTTGGTAGGTGGGAGGAGTAAATGATGAAGATGAAGAAGTAAATTAAGAAGTGAATGAGGAGAGAGAGAGAAGGAGTTGGGTTATATATCAACCCTCTCCATCTCAAGCCAAGCCAAACCAAGTCAAATTGGACCAAACCAATCAAATAAACCAAGTCAAGATTAAACCAAGACTAGGCTAAGCAAAACAAGTCTAACTACGGTCCACCTGATAAATGTCAAAAATCTCATATACGTATACGAAAATACGTATAACGAGAAACGGGAGTGACAACTCTACCCACCTTAAAATAATTATGTCCTCGGAATTTAATCAAGAGGCTAGAGATGTCGGGACAAGCTATATTAACCATAAGCAAGCTACGACTAGCAGTCAATCAAGCAATCATTCATGCAAGCAAGGAATTAAAAGCATAAGGCATAAGGAAGACATTATACCTTATGAGTCAAACAGGTGTGGATATCACTAGCAAATATCATCCTCACGCTCCCACGTTGACTCACCTAAAGAGTGGTGGCCTCAAATAATACGGACTAAACTAATAGTCTTGTTCTTGAGCACCTTCTCTCTTCGGTCCAATATGGATACGGGCCTTTCCTCATACGAAAGGTTGGTACCAACAACCAATTCCGAATGATCAAGGACATGGCTCGGATCCGCGATGTACCGTCACAATTGGGATACATAGAAAACATCATGTACCTCGCTTAACGACGACGGAAGAGCGAGACGATAGGACACATCACCTACTCGCTCCAGAATATCAAACGGCCCTATATACCTAGGATTAAGCTTTTCCCGCACGCCAAAACGAATGACGACATGGGTAGACGAGATCCTAAGGAACACGTGGTCGCCGACAGAAAACTCAAGGGGACGCCGCTGAGAATCGGCCCAATGACGATGACGATCTTGCACAACTCGAAGATGATCTCTGACTCGTCTGACCACCTCAATAGTCTGCATAATTATTTCGGGACCAAGTATTTGCCTCTCGTCTACATCATCCCAAGCTAAAGGAGATCTGTACTTCCTGCTATATAGTGCCTCAAAAGGTGCCATCTGAATACTGGCCTGGAAACTGTTGTTGTACGAGAACTCCACTAGGTGCAAGTGATCTTCCCACGAACCACCGAAGTCCAGCGTACAAGATCGCAACATATCTTTGAGAGTCTGAATCGTGCGTTCTGACTGACCATCTGTCTACGGATGATATGCTGAACTGAACTTGAGACGAGTCCCCAAACTCTCTTGAAGACTCCGCCAAAAGTACGATGTATATCTTGAGTCTCTGTCTGATATGATACTAACTGGCACTCCATGCAATCTGACTATCTGCCTGAGGTACATCTCTGCTAGCTGATCCGTCGACTGACCAATTCTGAAGGAGAGAAAATGAGCTACCTTTGTGAGACGATCAACTATAACCAAGATAACATCTCTCCCAGCTGGGGATTTATCACGCCATGATTCCGTAGAATCGATAGTCGTCCCCCGGGCGTGATGTCGTGCGAACCTAAGTTGCGATCGTACAAGGCATAGTCATAAGGTCATCCGAAACACAACATCAAGTTAGAGTACGCAGAGAAATTGATTGACATATTTGAAATAGAAGTAGACTTTTTATTGATATTAACATTTCTTTTACATTGACTCCATTACAATCATTGCCGTGCGGGCTACAACATGACTCGACATACAAAATGAACGCTGATGAGATAGTCGTTCTATACATTACATCCCTTTTTACAATCAAAAACTATTACACATTCCACCTGCAATCGAAGGAAGTCGAGTCGCCATTTATCTTCTTTGTACTGATTGCGGAGTCTTCAAAAGGAATTTCAGAACGCAAGCCTTCACACGCGGACGAGGATTCAAAAAGGGTTCACGTCGCCGTGAGCTTTATGTGGCACGCCCTTCATGGTTTGGGGTACCTGCGTGGAGAGCGAGGATCAGTACATTACACTTTATACTAGTACGTGGTAAATTAAGTTCCAAGCTCTCATTTGGTTGAAAAGTTTATATGACTTAGTTCATGAATGTTTCTAACCATCCTAATGAATTTCAAACAAGCATATGACAAGCATAATGTAAAATACGTTGGAACTTACCCACGGCGGGCTGTGCCGCGCCTTATGAAACTTACCATGTTCTTTCCTGTCAATTGTTATTATTTACATATCAAGTACAATATTACGTGTGATTGGCCACTGGCATGACAAGCCATCCTGGACTATAGCTTTGTTAGCCGGGGCCCTTGCAGCGCAAGTAGCGAGCCCCGCTGCAAGTCTCCGCTTAACCCGTGCTATCACCCAGCACAACTATATCGTGTTTCCTCCTAGGCCGAGTCGGTCCCGTTGGCCCCGGGTTGTCACTCGAGGAAACTCTCTCCTTGTCGACAAGTTATCCAATGATCGAGTTAAGACAATATTTAGTTATTAAGGTCTAGCCTACATTCTCTTTGAAACTTGATCATTTTACCGTGTCCGTGCCCGTACATTCATTCTTTCATCCGCAACAACACTATCGATTCACCTAAGAAGGGGTCGAGAAGAGAAGGGTCAGCCACTCACCTTGAGTTTACTTCGGGCGAGAGAACTTGTTGGCCGTGCTAGACGTCGCCTACGCGATTACCAAAAATCGCACAAGCAACCGATTAGAACATTGCATTATTCAAGAAGTTTGATAGGAAATGCGAGTTCGAAATGCAAGCCACGAAAACCATCAAAAATATTCGCAGAAATGCATTCAGAAAACAAAGCCAAAACCAACGCAAGCGGCGTGAAAAGCAGAGCAACGGGAGGTCTCTCCCGACTCAGCCGCAGAGTCAATCCTTGAGGCACAACCCGCTGACTATGGGACTTGGTTCCGAATAAGACATTCTATAACGAAGAATGGATCTTAATTCAACCGTTCCTGTTCGATCGACTCCATCGATCCCGACCTATCGGTCCCGACCGAATAGATAGCGACAGTGTTCCTTTCTCGCGCATCCCGTGGACGGAGTACGGGGCACGATGTAGGGACGGGGCACTACACCATAACCAACTAAGAAAAAGTTTCGTCCTCGAAACTTAAAATAGAACCTACCTCTACGAGAACAATGAAGGGAACTTTTCCTTCATTTCTGACTCAAGTTCCCACGTCGACTCTTCGACCGAATAATTTCTCCAGAGGACGCGGACGAGTGGAATAGTACGGTTGTGGAGAATTTTATCTTTGTGCTCCAAGATTTGTACCGGCTCTTCGATATATGACAAGTCTGCCTTCAGGTCCAGCTTACCCAAATCCACCATATGGCTCGGATCATGCACGTACTTTCGCAATTGTGATACGTGGAAGACATAATGTACCTCTGATAATGCAGGTGGCAAGGCGATTTGGTAAGCTACCGGGGCGACTCGCTTCAATATTTCAAACGGGCCAACAAATCTTGGGCTCAATTTCCCCTTCACACCGAACATGGAAACTCCCCGCATGGGCATGACTTTCAAGAATACATGGTCATCTTTCGAGAACTCGAGGGGCGACGGTGCGTGTCGGCATAGCTCTTCTGCCGGCTTTGTGCTATCTTCAATATCTTTCGTATTAACTTGACCTTCTGCACGGTCTGCTCCACCAGCTCCGGACCAAGTATATGCCATTCCCCGACTTCATCCCAGCAAATGGGCGATCTGCACTTCCGGTCATACAAAGCTTCATACGGCACCATTTGGATGCTGGACTGATAGCTGTTGTTGTATGCAAACTCGGCCAGCGGTAGATGGATGTCCCAACTTGACTTCAAGTCGATCGCACAGAGTCGTAACATGTCTTCAAGAATTTGGTTCACCCGCTCTGTTTGACCGTCAGTCTGAGGATGATAAGCTGAGCTGAACTTCAACTTGGTCCCCATTGCTGAATGAAGACTACTCCAGAAGCGTGCTACGAACCGTCCATCCCGATTCGAGACGATAGATGCTGGGACCCCGTGCAGCCGAACTACTTCATCAAGGTATATCTGAGCAAGGCGGTCGACGCTCCAAGTAACTTTGATGGCGATAAAGTGTGCTGACTTGGTTAGTCGATCGACGATGACCCAGATAGCGTCGTTTTCCCGCGGCGTCCTCGGCAAGCCAACAACGAAGTCCACAGTGATGTGATCCCATTTCCACTCTGGAATGGCAAGGTTCTGTATCTCCCTGTCCGGTCGCTGATGCTCGGCTTTGACTTGCTGACAGGCCATACATTTTGACACAAAGAGCGCTACGTCCCTCTTCATGCCGTGCCACCAAAAGATAACGCGGAGGTCCTTATACATCTTGGTGCTACCAGGATGCAAGGAATATTTTGCATAATGCGCCTCCGACATTATCTCCTTTCTAAGTTCTGCGTCGTCCGGTACGCATAGCCGTCCCTTCACGTGTAACACTCCCGACTCGTCCTTTGCAAAGTCGGACGCTTTTTCTGTCGATATCAGCTTCCGCATCTTCTCCAGGTATGGGTCGTCCTTCTGAGCAGACTTGATCATCTCCAGTAGGCTCGATTCCACCCGCAGTTACGCCAGGTTTACGTCTCTAAAATGAACTCAAAGTTTAATGCCCATTCCTTCCAAGTCACGCAGCAGTCGATCGTTGATACATAACGAAGCTAAGTACTTCCGGCTCAGCACATCCGCTACCATATTTCCCTTGCCCGGCGTGTAGTCGATTGACAAGTCATAGTCTTTGATCAGTTCGAGCCATCGCCTCTGCTACAAATTCAATTCTTTCTGGGTGAAGAGATACTTGAGGCTTTTGTGGTCTGTATAAATCCTGCACGCTACGCCATAGAGATAGTGACGCCACAGCTTCAACGCAAACACAATCGCCGCTAATTATAGGTCGTGCGTGGGGTAGTTCTTCTCGTGCGGCTTCAACTGCCAGAAAGCAAAAGATATCACCTTATCCCGCTGCATGAGAACACACCCCAAGCCCTGGCCAGAAGCATCGCTGAAGATTTGAAATCCCTCCGTCCCTTCAGGAAGAGCAAGTATCGGGGCCGAAACGAGCCATTGTTTGAGCTCCTGGAAGGAAGCTTCACAGTCGTCTGACCACTTGAATGTGACTCCTTTCTGGGTGAGGCGAGTCAACGGCGATGCAATCTTCGCGAAGTCCTTCACAAAGCGTCGGTAGTATCCCGCCAAGCCTAGGAAGCTTCGAATTTCGCTAACTGATGCGGGCCGTTTCCAATCAGCAACTGCCTCGACTTTCTTCGGATCGACTGCGATGCCCGCGGCGGAGATGATGTGCCCAAGGAATGAGACGTTGTTCAGCCAGAATTCGTACTTGCTCATCTTCGCATACAACTGATTCTCTCGAAGGGTTTGTAGTACCGTCCGCAGATGCTCTGCATGTTGCGCTCGATCCTTCGAGTAGACGAGGATGTCGTCGATGAAGACTACTACGAATTTGTCAACGAACGGACGGAACACCCGATTTAGTAGATCCATGAAGACGATAGGGGCGTTTGTCAGACCGAACGACAATTACCAAGAACTCGTAGTGGCCATAACTGTAGGTCCTAAAAAATCAAGTTGCACCCATCAACAAAGTCATAAAAATTAAGAAATACATCTTTCAAATGAATTGCGCAGAAGTCAGATTGCGCATCATCCAGATTGTGCAGACTGGACTGCGCACACTCTCAAGTGCGTAAGCTGACGTGGCCATGTCATCATTATCTGACACAATCAAATCTTCTGACAACTGACAGCACAAAGAACGAGGAGACTGTTCGTTTATTGCGCCGCACAGCGCTCGAGGACAGCTGTACATGCAGCACAATCTGCCAAGCTTTCTGCTGCACAGTCTATTCCAGTGCAATCTGAAGACAGCGCAATTCATATGGCGCACTTCATCATGACAACTGACAAATGTACACGTGACATTCATGCCATCAATTGCTCACTACGTGGCAACCGTCTGTACATGATCATGTGCATTTCAATCAAATAATGTCATGTGTCCAAGACAGTTGGCCCACGATCAGACAACTGCCTGCGCAGTCTAATGCTGCGCAATCCAGTGCATGCGCAATCCAACTTGCGCCATTCAGAATAACTAAAAGTTAGTTATTTTCAGAACTCTATAAATAGAGTTTCAAGTCTTCATTCCAGGGGATCAGACATAAAGTTCAGAAATATCAAAGAGTTCAGGAGTTCTTGTCCAAGTACTGCTGCATTCTTCCGAGGCTATCGCCTTCAAATTCAGAGGCTACCGTCTTCAAAGTTCACATCGTCCAAGGGATAAAGCAATCGTCATCTAGATTAGATTCCTACAGTTGTACTTTCCCAGAATTCTTGTAATCTTTTTAAAAAGTTTGTTGAAATAAAGATCAACTTTTATTTTTGCAAACAAAATGGCGACTCTGCTGGGGACGACTTTCTCCTCCGACGAGGAAGAGACAACTCAATGTGACGTTACGTCTATCGGAAAGACGTAGAAGACGCTGGTTGTGAAGGTCAACCAGACGGCCTACGAAGCCATGATCAACTCCAGGATCACCCCTCGCACTGTGACAACTTTTTCCACGAGCAAAGTGCGCCCAGTGTGGGTCCCCAAGACTGCTGCGCAGTCTGTCGATCCTGCTACCAAGACTGTTGCGCAGTCTAATGTCTCTGCTGCTAAGACTGTTGCACAGTCTGTTGTCTCCGCTATTGTACAATCTGCCACTGCTATTCCTGCGCAATATGCTGTTGCCTGTGCACAAGCTACATCATATGCTGCTCTGTCAAAGTGCAAGACTCCTGTTCCTCTGGCGCAGTTGGCTGCCACTCTGCCTGCGCAGTCCACTAATCCAGCAACCAGAGTGCAACTCAAGCACTCTGGCAACAAGGTTCCTACTGCGCAAACCACTGTGACTAAGGCCAAAAGACATTCTGCCAGAACTCCTCCTGCGCAATCTGCCAGTGCGTCATCAACTCATGCGCAAACTGTGCCTGCGCAATCCAAGAGAGAGAGCCCTTTGGCTAATCTCTCCTCTTCTCACAATAAGAGGAAAAGTTCTGCTCCTCTCCAACACTCTGTTGCTCCTGCGCAATCCACTGGGGGTAGTCTTTTGGCTATTCCTCCTCCTCTCCAGAACAAAGGAAAAGGCCCTTTGGTCTTTTCTCAAACTTCCTCGTCCCATGACTTGGAAGACAACAGAGGGAAACGCTCTTTAGCTAACCCTTCTTTCCAAAACAAAGGAAAAGGCCCCTTGGTCTTTTCTCAATCTTCTTCGATTTTTACTGTTGAAGATCAATCTGAACGTGCTCCGGCACCAGTCAGTACAAGAATCCTTTCTCACAAGGATTCTTCTTCTCTCCTTGCCAAAGGAAAGTGTACTGATCAGAGAGGTATTCTGCCAACACTGGTAGCAGAATTCCAAGATCTTCCAACTCTTCAGATCTTTCGTTCAAGACAGGGAAAATTACTGGTGTCTCAGACAGAAAGCCCTGGGGGTGAGTTTGCTGATCTAAGAACTTATCTCAATCGACCAACTTCGGTGAAACGCAAACAGCCAATGCCAAAGACCAACCATCATCAGAAGCAAACCTCCAGGATCAAGAATCCGGACACCTATGCCAATGAAATGAGTACTTCCCTATACACTCAAGGGACAAAACATTTAAAGAATCGGAACCATGTTCCAAATGTTATCAAAGAACACATCCCTCGAACTTCTTCTCATCCTGTTGCTGTTCCCGATCTTCGAGAACACCTCAAGCAAAAAGGGGATAACATCTCAACATCCCCAGTGCAATCACTTGGACACCATTGCAATCATAAAGTGGTCATCAAGTGTTGTTGTCAGACAACAAGACGATCTGTCTTCGATCGTCTGAACTTTTCTAACTCTGAACCTATGTCGGAAGATGAAGACGAGGTTTTGTACGCCTCCGTCAACATGACTTCCAGAGACACTGGGGGTAGGAAGTGCTCCAAGCACGACAAGCCTCGTAAGTCGAGTCAACGGTATTTGGATCTACTCCAAGAATCTTCTGAAGGAGTATTCCGACATACCCGATCCCGAAGCCGAGACACAATCAGTCAAAGGAATCTTCAAGATCCTTCCGATCGTCTCCCTTCTCACTCAGGAGATGATTCTTTCTCCGACTACGATGCATACAGTGAAAGCTCAGAACAAACAGTATCCTCCACCGTACCCAGAGAAGTGACAGCTTATGTTGTTAATGAAGATCCCGATGCTTCTAGTTCAGCCAGCCAAGAACAAAGAATAGCTGCGCTAGAAGACAAGCTAAAGACCATGGCTGAAATGGTCGCAAGTATGCATTCCATCATTGTGGCCAGCATACAGTACCACCGACCGTACCGCCTACAAATCCTGAAATTATAGCATCGTCGGTGCCTGTCAATACAGGGCTGGGGGTAGCATCTACTCAAGTACCTCCTGTACAGATCCAACCTACACCCAGTCAATCAGGTGCTGGGGGTAGTGCTTACCACGCTGTTTATCCCCCTAACACTGTGATTCAACCTGCTCCTTCTACATCAGTAGAAGATGCCAATGAAGCTGTCAAGCTCCTGCGAACTCAGTTCGAAGCTTTCAAGGAGAAGGACAACTTGCAGAGGTTGGGGATCAAGTAACCTTACCCAGTTGAATGGAAGAAAGTTCCATTTCCTCCGAAGTACAAAATCCCAACCATCTCGCTGTTTGATGGCAGCACTTCTCCCAGTCAGTTCATTAACCATTTTGAGGTTATGACTGTCCAACTTCAACCAAATGAGGCTCTTCTTACCAGAGTATTCGTCGGTTGTTTAGCTGGCGTAGCATACGATTGGTACAGAAGCTTGCCCGATGGTTGTATCACTTCTTTCTTTGGCCTAAAGCAAATCTTCCTGGAACGATTTTATGAAGGGATCAATGACATGACTATGTCAGCCCTCAATAAAATCAAACAAAGGCACAATGAAACTGCTGAGAGTTTCATTGAAAGGTTCCGTCGGAAAGCTTTGAAAATGCCTCCTGGAATTCCAACCGCTGTCACCATAGACACCTGCAAGACAAATCTATTGCCTATCATCAGCATGTGGACAGGGTCTACTCAGTTCCAAGACTGGCCATCTTTCATTGTCAATGCTAAAGCAGCTGAAGTTAGAGCTGACAAATTCAAGCAGCTAGGGGTGCAAATGTCTAACCCCGATCGGGACGAGCACCAGACATCGGGTGGTGGCAATCGCCAGAACAACCGCAAAGGAAAAGAAACTTTGAATATCAACTTGAATAAGAACAAAGAATCTCTGGCGGTCAACGTAGCTCCTCCTACGTCCACTTCTACTCCTTCAGCACCTCCACCGAAGGAACCTCGTCCGAAAGTAGAGTACTCTTTTGACAAGAATGGCACAGTGAGCATCTTTGATTGCTTGATCAAAAGCAATAAGCTTCAACTCCCAGATCCCAAGAAGCCCGATAAAGTCGGTAAGACTGATCATCCCAAGTACTGTGTCTATCACAGGTTCATCGGACATCCTACTCGAGCATGTTATGTGCTCAAAGGCAAAATTTAGGAGCTGGTCAACGCTGGTGTTGTCACTTTGCAGCAAGACGAAAAGACTGTTACCGCAAACATGATCTCAGTTCAATTCGGTGACTTTCCGCCCCAGATGGTACAGCACGGTGTTATTCCTATCCCCAAAGCTACTCTTGAGATCGAGAATCTCCCTCCTCCACGAAGTGAAGGTCTCGTCCCCTTGTCTCTTAACAACGGCGAGATTATGTGGATTCATCCGGATCTCGCTTCAGAGTTCGAACTTCCCTCTTCCTCCAAGAAGAAAGATCGCTCCAAGGGCAAGACAAAGACTTGCAATATGGTATCTTTTGACCCCATAGTTGATGAAGAAATCTTGCTGGGCACCAGATCGGGAAAAGCTTATCTAAAGGATTATCTAGAATCCTGCTTCTTCTTCTGAACCTGCTCCAGTACAGCCTGCTTCCACTGAGGATATTTCTACTGCATCCTCACCAGTTGTAGTCTCCATTCCTCCCAAGCCAACGGTAGCTGACAAAGGCAAACAGCAAGTCCACTTCGATAAACCTTTGATTGAAATGTGTATGATCGTGCATAGACGGTTGCCACGTAGTGAGAAATTGATGGCATGAATGCCACGTGTACTTTTGTCAATTGTCAGGATGAAGTGCACCACATGAATTGCGCTGACTTCGGATTGCGCTGAAATAGATTGCGTAGACACTGGATTGCGCAAGCACTGGATTGCGCTGTATGTACAGCTGTCCTCGAGCGCTGTACGACGTAATAAACGAACAGTCTTCTCGTTCTTTGTGCTGTCAGCTGTCAGAAAGATTTGATTTTGTCAGATAATGATGACATTGCCACGTCAGCCTGCGCAATTAAAAGTGTGCGCAGTCCGGTATGCGCAATCGAAATGATGCACAATCTGATGTCTGCGTAGTTCATTTAAAAGTTGTATTTCTTGATTTTCTGACTTTGTTGATAGGTGTAACTTGATTTTTTAGGACCTACAAGACCCCCTTCAAAGTTTTCGAAAGTTAAATTTATTCAAAGTTTCGAAATACTTTGAATTTCAAAATTTAAAATCAAGTTGCGCATGAGCTGTCTGCGCAATCGGATGAGTCGATCCGACTTTTTTGGTGCAGTCTGAGGCAGCCGTTACTCTTTGAAAAACTATAAATAGTTCTCTTCGATATTCATTTCATTCTTTACTTTGCTTTTGTGATTTAAGAGAGAAGTCTCGAGCCTATTCCTCCTTTCTTCTCTATCGAATCTCCATGGCTTCCAAGCATTCTTCCGTCGTTGCCAAGGGCAAGGCCCCCGCCGAGCCTTCGGCTAAGGTGGCACGACGTCCTTCTCGACATAAGACTGCGCATCCTGCGTTGCAAGGTAGTTAATCCAATCGAAAACTCTTTTTAGGGTTATTCGACTTCAATGATCCTTAGAATCCATCTCTTTTTAGAGATGTGATCATACTGCGCCACCCCTTTTTATGGTCTTGGTTGCACGAACTAGTTATTCTTCATTTTTATGAAGAATACTCTTTTGCGCAATTGGTTGAACTGCACTGACAAAAGTCAGCGCAATCTGCTAATTTGCGCAGGATTGCCAGCGCAATCTGATGCTGCGCAAACTGATGGATACGCAATCTGATGGTTGCACAATCTGATGGTTGTGCAGTCTAATAGTTGCGCAGTCTGATGGTTGCGCAATCTGATAATAGCATCTTTGATTGTACTTGTGCTGATTTTTTTGTTTTCTCTGTTTGATGCAGTGAATACCAGAGAAGATCCTGGGTATGAAAACTTTGTAGGGACTCTTTCAGAATCAGAATTCAAAGAGGACCTATCCCATGTGCACTATCCACAGTATGATCTGCCAGCTTCCCGCCAAGCTATCTTGGTAACCCAAGATAATGAAACCTGTTATGTCTGATGAATGGGCAACCTTTGGAGTCGGCAGATGCCATCATTCACAAGAAGCCCCTATTTCTGTTTGGCGAAGCTTTTGAGAAGAGCTCGCAGCCGAGGCCACAGATGGAAGAACGGATTATCCAACAGAAAGACAAGACAATCTCGATACCAGATGTCTCCCGCTGTCTTCCCTTATCTCGATATGCTCATGCAAGCTATCTGAGGAAAATAGAATAGAATCTCACACCTTTTCAGGATGCCCGTCCAGAAAAGATTTATATGAAGAAGGGGCCTAACAAGAAAGACATGTTCTACAGTTCTTCGAAACGATACAGTGTCTTGCTCAGAGGTTTAAAGCCCGGTTGTATTTCGCCGGAAAATTCTTCTTTGTAATACCCGTGAGAATTTCAATATTCGCGAATGAGTTCGCAAAGGTCGAAGGGAGGTATCCAGATCAAGACCTCATATTAACTGGACTGGTGAACCCAGACTATAAGAGATGGAGTTGTATAGCAAACTGGATTTTGACTAAGTTTGAAGACAAACTTCAGCAGATTAACTTGTATCAAGCAGT
This sequence comes from Iris pallida, assembly GCA_029216955.1. NCBI lineage: Eukaryota > Viridiplantae > Streptophyta > Magnoliopsida > Asparagales > Iridaceae > Iris > Iris pallida. The sequence goes on along the minus strand of JANAVB010030220.1, from coordinate 47,547,478 downwards.
GTATGCCACTGTTTATGGTTTCGCCCCCAATCTATATCTATTTCTGGCTCTAGCAGAAAGATACAACTACAGGACAGGGACTTTTATGACTCCCTGCGGAGAGATCGGGTTTGCCCTTCACGAGATGCAGTACATCTCTTACCTGCCGATGGGGGATGCCCCGTATGAGGAATTTGTCCCAACTAATGATGAGTTGGACAAACTTAGAAAAGAGAACGCAGCCATGGTAGCAGTCTTCGAAGAACTGCTATGTCATTATAAAATCTGTTCTCTATTTTACAAAAGTGGTACATCTGGTACCTGTTATTCATCTAAATGGTTGCCTTATCTGTTCCTCAACCAGATTGAAGAAAAGAAGACCAAGGAATATGATAACTGCTATCCCGACTTCTTTAAACCACTGAGCAGCACTGAGGTGGTGAAGTTAATGGAGAGAAGTGGTGACTTGGATGTCGAGATCAAGGACGATCATCAATGTCCTCCTCTAAAGAAAGGAGACACTCTCGAGAGTTATCTGAGAGTGGGATATCGATTTATGTCAAAATAAGCCCAACTGGCAGGTTTTTGACATATTGGCTCCGTAGATTCGTCGTTCCCGGAGCAAGTGTCGTAGACCGCTTCCATCGCGGTATTCTTTTTGCTTCCGTTCGATTAGTCTTCGGCTACAAGATGGATCTCTTATCGGCGATGACTTGTAGGATGAACGCCAGTCTCCGCCTGTACGTCGAATTGATGCTGAAAGCTAAAGGCAAGAAAGAGTTTCCTCGGCTAGAATTGCCGTATACTTATCTGTTCGTGTGGTTGCTTCTACACCATCCTACTTTGATGGACCCTGACATAGGACCAGTCAGTGGCAGCTTTTTGCGAAGATTCTCCCATGGTAAGTGGAAATATACTTCTTTGAGAGATTGCAGATATGCTTTGAACCTTGGCAAAGGATGGAACTTCTATTGCACTCCTCCTCCTGCCAGATATAAACAAATGCCGACCAACATGGTTGACTCAAAGATGCAACCTTTGAGCCGTACAGCTTTTGATTGGTTGAAGACAATTCGTCCATCCCACTTGGTGTATCGGTTTGAAGAAGAATGCTACTTGGAGCCATATCTTCCCAGCCGGTTTGCTCGGCAGTTTGGATATGACCAATTCCACGTAGGTAATGCTATTTCATGCCTACAAGGAAAAAGTTTCTTGATAGATGGAGCCCGAGCTTGGTCTTATTACAACGTTCGAGATACGAAAGCAACGTTCTCGATGCCGGTGAATAGTAGTCATGGCCCTCGTATGCTGTTCACATATTCGGTGTTTTATACATCATCGAACACTTTTGCCGAGAACTTCAATCTTGCGGATAGCTTCTCATCTGTAACGAGATTGAAGAAGGGAGGAGTCCTCATGTCACTTCCAGGTAATGATGAGGTACACGAGCCAGTGGATGCACCCTTAGAAATTTCGAGGGATGCTATGTTCCCTGAAGAGATTAACGCGCCACTGCGTGTTTCTTTGAAGGTTGCTAAATCTCTGGCCAAGAAGAGAAGGAGAGAGGAGCCTTCCGTCCCAGCTGCGAAAAAGAAACTGATTTTGGATCATTTGTCAGAAAAGATTACTACCAGATCTCAATCTCGGCAGCTGGCCGAGACAATTCAGCAGGAAGAAGCTGCCACACCGACCTCTGTTCAAAAACCAGTCGAGGTAATAAATGCAGAGACTCCTGAGAAACCTCTGCGTAGAAAGAAAAGGTTGGTCCGCAGAAGACAAGTTTTGTCTTCGATCGTGATAGACGCTGCAGCGGGACTCACCATGCCCTCTTCCACTCCTGTTTCTGAGGCTAGACATAAAACTCCTAGTCCAGAACAGAGGGAGGATATTGAGGAGAGAGAAGAGATCGACCGGAGAGATGAGGCCATAGAGCCTAGAGACAATATTGCAGAAACAGAGCATGACCTTTGCAATCTCCATTGCCAACAGCAGCGGAAACTCATCTTCCTACCACTCCGGGAGCAACCCTTGCGGAAGAAGATCGTTTGATGATCGAAGCTTTATATGGCTGTGACTTCGGTTATCAAGCAGAAGCTGATCATGCCGTTGATGCTGCTAGTGAAGAAGCTCCCGAGGACAGCGAGAACGAGGAGAGCACCTCATCAGAAGCTGCTGATGAGACACAAAATCCGGAAAAGAATATTGAGATCCAGACATCCCCTCGAGACACTCTAACTCCTGAAAAGGAAGCTGAGGTGCCGAGATCTCCGGAGAAGATTGCTGATGAAGAGGTGGATTTGGAGGAAACTCCAGTTGCTGCTCCCGAAGGTATTGTAATGAAATTAGCGATCTTCTTTTAATAAATAACTTGATAGCTAACATCGTTACTTTTATTCATACAGAACCCGGATCCTCTTCTGCTCCTCAAACATGCATGGACATAGTACTGGCAACGACAATTGCCAGTAGTAGCCGTCATTTATCTTGTGGTTCTGAAGCAGGAAGTAGCCAGGCCGTAGCGTCTGAAGCTACTTCTGCTCAGCTAAAGTCTGTTCCTGCAGATGATAGGCTTATTGCTGGATCCACCTATGGTAAGACTGTTTTCACTTTTGATTCTCTTTATCAATAGCCAATGACAGGCAAAGTGACAGTATTTGATTTTGTAGAGGAACAACCAGGAGGAGCAACCAGCTTCACTTTGGTTCCATTATTCAAAGAGCCTGCTATTCAGATATGAGAAATTGAGCGTCCTGCTGCTTCGTCATCAACAGGAGTAGCTGCGACTCCTGGTGCTCTGGCGATTAATCAGCTTGTCATCCAATCATTCACCAAATGCTTCTTCGAGTCCTTGGGACCTCTGATCAATAGAATGATGGACAGAGAAGACGCTGATTTTTACATGGTTAGAGGTCCGACCTCTTTCTTGGTGAAGGCCATCCGGGAGCAAGGTGATGAGGCTCAGGCCACTTTCCTTGACCATATATTGAATGAGCTGGAAATTTCCATAAAGAACTATAAAGATCTCAACAAAGGGGAAGTAGAACCTTTAGTGCAGGCAGAGTTTGAACAAATGGATCAGGCAGCTGCAATTGAAAGAGTGAATCTCCAGAACCTCTTGGATGCTTATACTACAAAATCTGCTGAATATAATTCCAAGCTGGAATCGGTGATCTCAACTGCTGAGAGAAGAGAGAGAATGATTGCCGAGCTGAGAGTGGAAATTGCTCGTCTCGAAGAGGAACTGGAAAAATGAAGTTACAGAGCATCAGACTGCAGTCCAACAAATTGATGCTCTAACTCAGGAAAGAAACGAGTATGTAGCAGCTCATGATGCGGAAATCACTCGCCGAATGGTGACCATGCCCGTTTTTAATAAAGAATCTGGGATGGAAGAGGCCAGGAGGAGAGTGATGGCATCTCGCGAAGAACGGTTGCAGATTCTGAAACAACAGATTACTAATCTGATGATGCATCCGTCTCATTAGAAAGAACATCTTGTATCTTTTTGTTTTTCTTTATGCTATGCATGTAATGTCTTAAATTTTGATCAATAAAAGACATTTTGTTGTGGCTCAATTATTTCTTGCATATCTTATTCAGATATAAATAATAGCGACAGAAAATATATTCAGAGGTGCAAGACATGATATATATCTTGATGATTTTGTAGAAAATAATTATATTCATTATATCTGCTCAGAGGTAATGTGGACGTAGCAGAATATAATTTGTTGGATATTATTATTTCAAAATAGACAACTTAATCAAAGACGACAAGTTGCTGATGTGGATAAATGAACGAAATGAATCGTCAAAATGTGTGAATGAAATAAATGAACGAAATGAATCGTCGGGATGAACGGATGGACCGTCAAATGAATTGAATGAACGGGTGAACCGTCGGATGAATGTGAATGAACGGATGAACCGTCGTATGAACGGGTGAACCGTCGGATGATGATAATGAACGGATGAATGTGAATGAACGGATGAACCATCGGATGAATTAATGAACGGATGAATGTGAATGAACGGATGAACCGTCTGATGAATTAATAAACGGGCGAACCGTCAAGTGGATGTGTGAACGGACGAACCGTCAGATGATGATGAACGGATGAACCGTCGGATGAATTAATGAATGGGTGAGTGTGAATGAACGGATGAACCGTCTGATGAATTAATAAACGGGCGAACCGTCAGATGAATGTGTCGTTTTATTGTCTTGAGAATCTCTGCCTATAAATAGACCAAAAATCTGGAAGGAATGATCATTTCCACTTTTCAATCATAAAGATATCATCCGGAGATGCATCCAAGAAGGCTGAAGTTACCCCAAAAGTTGAAGCGGGCATTGAAGAACGTCTTGTCGAACCAGTCCAGCCAAAGCAGACGGAAGCAGGCGAAGGTTCGTCCGCACCCAAACCACCGCGGGATATCCTGGATTTTTTGCTTGAACCAGGGAAGACTGAAGAGGAAGAGACCATGAGAATGGCTGCTTGCAAGTTCCTAGTAGGATCTAGCAAAGAAGTCCTCAGTTCTTTTGCTGATTATGTCTTTGATAAGGACGGCAGTGGTCCGCATCCTAATGCTGAGAAGGACGATAGCGACCTTCCTTGATATCATGTAACATCATTTATGATAAAATAAAAATCAAACTTTATTTATGAACTGTCTGATCTTATTTACATAAAATCCCTGTTACATTTATACATAGTATTTCTTAAGGAATTTGCCATTGATAGGCATCATTGCAATTCGACCGTCTAACTCTGAAAGTTGATATGCTCCATTTGAAAAGACTTTGCTGACAACGTAAGGTCCTTCCCACTTCGCATCGAACTTGCCTTTGCTCGAGTGAGTCATAGTCATAGGACGTCTTACTGTTAGAACAAGTTCTCCTTACTGAAAGGCTCTGACTTTAACTTTACGATTGAAAGTCTTCGAGATACGGGCTTGATATAACTCAATATGCTGTTGAGCCAATAGCCGCTTTTCATCGAGCGCTTCTAATTCTTGAAGTCGGAGAAGATCATTATTCTCTGTAGTGAGTTCGTTAGCAATGGCAATCCTTAAAGAAGGAATTTGAAGTTCCAGAGGAAGAACTGCTTCACAACCATACACCAAAGAGAAAGGTGTAAAGCCTGTGGGATTGCGGACCGTAGTTCGGTAGGCCCAAAGACATTCACCAAGCTTTTCACTCCAATTTCATTTGTTAGTAGATACAAACTTTTTGAGGAGCTTGATGATAGTCTTGTTAAAAGCTTCAGCTAATCCATTAGCTGCAGGATTGTATGCTGTCGAAGCAACATTGTCAATTCGATGATCATCGCAGAATCTTGTAAATTTCTGGCTGATGAATTGTGGTCCGTTGTCATGGATGATTCGTCGAGGTACACCAAATCGATAGATGACATGGTGCTTGACAAAGTTGATAACACTACTAGTCTCGACTTCAGCCAAAGGTATAGCTTCAGCCCATTTGGAGAAGTAGTCGGTTATTGCCAGTATGAACCGATGTCCTCTAGAAGAAGGAGGATTGATAGAACCTATGATGTCCATGCCCCAAGCTTCAAAAGGCCATGAAGCAGCCGTTGGATGTAGAAATTCTAAAGGTTGATGAATGAAATCTGCATGGATTTGACAAGCTCGACATTTCTTCGCATATTCGATGGCGTCAGATACCATAGAGGGCCAATAATAACCCATTTATCGGATGCGATCCTGTAGCTTAGGATCGGGTTGATGTGCTCCGCAGACACCTTCGTGAGCTTCACGCAATACTTGTTTTGCTTCATCACCAGCTAGACAGCGCAAGAGTAAGCCGTCATAAGTTCGTCGGTATAGTGTCTTGGTAGTCTGATTGTAGTAGAATCGCAGAGACCGCCGGCGAATACTCGTAGCCTCCTTAGGATCTTCGGGGAGTATGTCATGAACTACGAAGTCGATGAAGGGAGTTCTCCAATCTTCATTGATAACATTGACTTCAGTAAGATTACTGAATTCAATATTACGATTGTTTTTGACGCAGAATAATTCTCGATTAGAGATGACCACCACCTGCTGTCTTCTGATAGGGATGGCTAGGACTGCTGCAAGATTGGCCAAAGCGTCAGCTTCAGTATTACAAGCTCGGCGTACATATTCAATAAAGAAGGCTTTGAATGATGTAGCCATGTTGATTGTCACTTCAAAGTAAGGCACTAGATCTTGGTGGCGAACTTCATAGGTTCCTCTAACCTGGTTAACAACCAGCTTAGAGTCGCCATAGACTTCAAGATACTCAACATCCAGTTGTTTGGCTAGCTGAAGGCCGATGAGTAGAGCATTGTACTCTGTGACGTTGTTGGAGCAAGGCTCATCTAGGGAGTAGGCTCTTTGGATAGTTGACCCGTTTGGAGAAACAAGGACAACTCCAACTCCTGCGACAATGGCACCATTGGGTCCGATTCTGGAGGCACCGTCAAAGAATAGACGCCAAGTAGGAAATTCTTCAGAGACCATATTTGATTCCAAAGTCTCGTCCGAAATTTCATCATAGAGTTTAGATGTTTCTGGCACAGGATGAGCTGCTAAGAAATCCGCCAGGGCTTGACCTTTGACAGATTTTTGAGGAACGTATACCATGTCATATTGGGCTAGCAGAATGGCCCATGTGGCTAGCCGAGAGTTGAGTGTGCTGGGCTTTTTCATGAGAACCCGAAGAGGATTAACTCGGGATATGACATGAATAGTTTGGCCAATGATGTAATGCCTCGTCTTTTGAACAGCAAACATAAGAGCTAGGCATTCTTTTTCGACCGGACTATAACGGTGTTCAGCACCAATCATAGTATGACTGAGATAATAGATGGCTTGTTCATGGCCTTCCTTGTTCTTTTGGGCAAGTAAAGCACCCAATGAATGATCCATAGCACGGACATACATTAAAAATGGTATGCCAGAGATCGGTGGTACCAAGACTGGTGGGTTCATGAGATACCGCTTGATGTCGTCAAATGCTCGTTGACATTCTTCTGTCCAAACGAAAGATACACCCTTCTTCATGAGTTGAGTGAATGGTCTGCAGCGTCCAGACAGATTCGAAATGAATCTCCTGATGTACGCAAGTCGACCTTGGAATCCTCGTAGCTCTTTTAGGTTGCGTGGAGGACGCATCTCTTGAATGGCTTTGATCTTCTCGGGATCCACGTGTATATCCTTAGAGGTAATGACGAAGCCGAGAAATTTGGCACTAGAGACACCCAAGAATGACTTGGTGGGATTCATTTTGAGTTGATGTTGGCGCATGAGATTGAAGATAGTTCTCAAGTCTTGGATGTGATCTTCCTTCAGACGACTTTTAACAGCAATATCGTCGACATAACATTCGACAATCTTACACAGATGATCTCGAAAGTTGGTACTCATGGCTCGTTGGTATGTTGCACCAGCGTTCTTGAGACCAAATGTCATGACAGTATAATAGTAGACTCCACGAGGAGTGCGGAAAGAAGTATGTTTTTCATCTTCAGGATGCATCCGAATCTGATTGTATCCGGCGAATCCGTCCATGAAAGATATTCTTTCGAACCCACAGGTGTTGTCGATCATGACGTCCGTGATGGGAAGAGGAAATTCATCTTTTGGACATGCTTTATTAAGATCCCAAAAGTCGATGCAGACTCGAACTTTGTCAGTTTTCTTTAGAACTGGGACAACATTAGCTACCCAATCAGGATGTTGTTCTTCTCGAATAAAGCCACAAGCGATGAGCTTCTTGACTTCATCATCGATTGCATCCATCATTTCTGGCTTGAAATGCCGTTGTTGTTGTTTGACCGGTTTTGCATTCGGCAAGATGTTCAGTTTGTGAGTAGCAACTTTAGGATCCAGACCTGGCATGTCTTCATAGCTCCAGGCAAAGACATCGATGTATTCTTTAATCAGAAGAATTAATTCTTGCTTATCTTCCTCTGGAAGGTTTTTGCTGATGAATATTGGACGAGGTGACCCGCTCTCCCCTACATCAATCTGAATTAATTGATCTTCGGTAGGAGGTTCTCGTTGTTCGAATCGGAGTTCCCATTGGGTATCCATTCGTTGAGCCCAAGGATCTGTTTCAGTACTTTCTTCAACATCCTTGTCATAACCTTCTGGAAGTTCGACGGAGACCATGTTAGAAGATACTGTCAGCCGATGAACTTGACCGATACTGGTGTCAGAATCCCATGATCTAGAATCAGAAGAGTTAGAGCCCTCCTCACTATCGAATTCAGAGCCTGCTGGAGATAATATCGGAGGAGAAGCATATCCGAGACCTCTTTTGGTCCTGCTGTAGTACATCTCTGACTTCCCTTTTGGAACAGCGGTACGGAGAGGAGTGTTTCTACCCTTACCGTAGTTGAGACCACTCTTGAAGTCATAACCCATCTTTCGGACGATATCTTTTGACTGTTGACTGTAACGACGGAATTGAAGATGACCTGTGTCATTAACTTTGCTATCATCCGTATAGCTGAATTGTTGTTCCGGTCCTTTACTAAAAAGTATTGGATTTTCGCCTTTCTTACGAGCGGGAACAATACGATATGAATCCTTTGGGTGTTCACATGAAACTTCTGTTTGAAGAGATTGCATAACTCCTATTGTAAATGACTGATAGCTATCTAACATATCCAAATAGCATTTAGCATGATAAATGACATCAGTATACTGGAAAGTAGGTACTTTTTCATTGATTTGTACATGGATATTTACAGCAGGACCTTTAGCCTTAGCAGGCTTAGTCAGATTGATTACAAGAGGGGGAGAAAAAGAACGTGGAGGAGGATTGGCTTTGTTACGACGGAGGTCGATAACAAGCGGCTCAGAGGAGGTGAGCTCCCTTTTCTCCTTGTTATGAGATAGATCGATAACAAGGGGCTCATAAGAGATGAGCTGCCTTTTTTCTTTGTCACGACGTAAGTCAATAACTAGCGGCTCAGAAGAGGTGAGCTCCCTTTGATCCTGATCATCATCAGTTGGTTATTTCTGAACTGGCAAGTGAATAGCCAGTGGCTTGGAAGACTGAGGATGAGAAACACGCTCTTTGACAGGTATGATGAGGGTGTCATTAGGCACTATTTCTTGCTCTTCTTCGGTGTCCAGAGATAGGACAACCTTCATGAATTCGTCCTTGTACATACGAGCATCATTACAGTATGCTTCAATGCCTTTAAAAGGATAGAGATCAGCAACTTCCTTTTGCACCTCTCAATTGTCATCAATATATTTAAAACATTGATGGAGAGTTGAAGGGACAATGTTATGCTCGTACAGAAATAGTCTTCCCAGCAAAGCATTATAAGAACAACCGTGATTGTCAATGATGTAGAAGGTAACCTTTGTGCGAAGATTGCCTATTTGGAGTTTTAGATGAATCTTGCCCAGAGCTTCACTCCTTCCCTGATTGAACCCAAGGATGGTGGTGATTGTACTGGAGAGACTATGCACTGGGATTTTTAGCGCATCCAACATTGTCTTTGGCATTATGCTGAGAGCGGAGCCTGGATCTATCAGAATACGATCGACTTTCATCGAGTCAACGTATCCTGTATAGTAGAGAGGACGATCGTGCCTGTTGTCTTCCATCAACATGACATCTTGTATGAAAGTTATGTTTGGAATTAACTCCAACATACTATGACAATGGAGGCAAGAGACTGGTTCTGCTTCCGGCTTCTTCAGAAGGGCTAGACAGGTTTCTGCTTGCATAAGAGCCTCACTCAGAGTTTCTCGATTCTCTTTAGAGAGGCACAAGAGCTCAAAAATTGACAGCCGGGCCGGTGTATTGGACAACTGAGCCAGGATGTCAAAGTTGTAAGGCTTCTCAAGTCCGGAGGGAGCTGACTTCTTCAAAGTTTGTCGAAGCACTTGCTGTTTGCCTTTGTCAGCGACCGTCGGCTTGGGAGGAATAGATACTACAACTGGTAAGGGTGCAGTAGGAATATCCTCAGTGGAAGTAGGCTGTACTGGAGCAGGCTCAGAGAAGAAGTAGGATTCTCTTGAGCTTCAGGGTAATCCTTCAGATAGGTTTTCCCTGATCTGGTGCCTAGTAAGATTTCTTCATCAACTATGGGGTCAAAAGACACCATATTGCAAATCTTTGTCTTGCCTTTAGAACGATCATTTTTCTTGGAGAAAGGAAACTTCGAACTCTGAAGCAAGATCCGGATGAATCCACATTATCTCGCCATTGTCAAGAGACAAAGGGACGAGACCTTCACTTCGTGGAGGAGGGAGATTCTCGATCTCGAGAGTAGCTTTGGGGATAGGAATGACACCATGTTGCAACATCTGGGGCGGGAAGTCACTGAACTGAACTGATACCATATTTGCACTAACAGTCTTCTCGTCTTGTTGCAGAGTGACGACGCCAGCGTTGACCAGCTCCTGAATTTTGCCTTTGAGCACATAACATGCTCGAGTAGGATGTCCGATGAACCTGTGATAGACACAGTACTTGGGATGATCAGTCTTACCGACTTCATCGGGCTTCTTGGGATCTGGGAGTTGAAGCTTATTGCTTTTGATCAAGCAATCAAAGATGCTCACTGTGTCATTCTCATCAAAGGAATATTCTACTTTAGGACGAGGTTCCCTTGGTGGAGGTGCAGAAGGAGTGGAAGTAGACGTAGGAGGAGCTACGTTGACCGCCAGAGATTCTTTGTTCTTGTTCAAATTGATGTTCAAAGTTTCTTTTGCTTTGCAGTTGTTCTGACGATTACCACCACCTGATGTCTGGTTCTCGTTCCTGTCGGGGTTAGACATTTGTACCCCTAGCTGCTTGAATTTGTCGGCGCTAACTTCAGCTCGCCTTAGCGTTGACAATAAAAGATGGCCAGTCTTGGAACTGAGTAGATCCCGTCCACATGCTGATAATAGACAACATATTTGCCTTGCAGGTGTCTATGGTGACAGCAGCCGGAGTTCCAGGAGGCATTTTCAAAGCTTTTCGGCAGAATCTTTCAATGAAACTCTCAGCAGTTTCATTGTGCTTTTGTTTGATTTTATTGAGGGCTGACATAGTCATGTCATTGATTCCCTCATAGAATCGTTCCAAGAAGATTTGCTTTAAGCCAGAGAAGGAGGTGATACAACCATCGGGCAAGCTTCTGTACCAATCGTATGCTACGCCGGCTAAACAGCCGACGAATACTCTGGAAAGAAGAGCGTCATTTGGTTGAAGTTGAACAGTCATAACCTCAAAGTGGTTAATGAACTGACTGGGAGATGTGCTGCCATCAAATAGCGAGATAGTTGGAATCTTGTACTTTGGAGGAAACGGGACTTCCTTCCATTCAATTGGGTAAGGTTGCTTGATCCCCAACCTTTGTAAGTTGTCTTTCTCCTTGAAAGCTTCGAACTGAGTTCGCAGGAGCTTCACAGGTTCATTGGCGTCTTCTACTGATGTAGAAGGAGCAGGCTGAACCACGGTGTTAGGAGGAGAAACAGCATGATAAGCACTACCCCCAGCACCTGACTGACTGGGTGAAGGTTGGGCTTGTACAGGAAGTGTTGGAAGAGATGCTACCCCCAGTCCAGCATTGACAGGTACCGACGATGCTATGATTTTAGGATTTATAGGTGGTACGGCCGGTGGTACCGTATGCTGGGCCACAATGATGGAATGCATACTTGCGACCATTTCGGCCATAGTTTTCAGCTTGTCTTCTAGTGCAGCTATTCTTTGTTCTTGGCTAGCTGAACTGGAAGCGTCGGGATCTTCATTGACAACATAAGCTGTCACTTCCCTGGGTACAGTGGAGGACACCGTCTGTTCTGAGCTTTCGCTGTATGCATCGTAGTCAGAGAAAGAATCATCTCCTGAGTGAGAAGGAAGAAGAAGATTCCTTTGACCGATTGTGTCTCGGCTTCTGGAACGGGTATGTTGGAATACTCCTTCAGAAGATTCTTGAAGTAGATCCAAATACCGCTGGCTTGGCCTGCGAGGTTTCCCATGCTTAGAGCACTTCCTACCCCCAGTGTCTCTGGAAGTCATGTTGACGGAGGCATACAAAACCTCGTCTTCATCCTCAGACATCAGAGTTAGGAAAGTTCAGACGATCGAAGACAGATCGTCTTGTTGTCTGACACAACACATGATGACCACTTTGTGATTATAGTGATGTCCAAGTAATTGTACTAGGGGTGTTGGGATGTTGTCCCGTTTTTGCTTGAGGTGTTCTCGGAGATCAGGAACAGCAACGGGACGAGAAAAAGTTCGAGGGATATGTTCTTTGATAACATTCGGAACATGGTTTTGGTTCTTCAAATGTTTTGTCCCTTGAGTGTACAGGGAAGTACTCACTTCATTAGCATAAGTGTCCGGATTTTTGATCCTGGAAGTTTGCTTCTGATGATGTTTGGTCTTCGGCATTGGTTGTTTACGTTTCACCGAAGTTGGCCTGTTAAGATAAGTTCTTAGATCAGCAAACTCACCCCCAGGAGTTTCTGTTTGAGACACCAGCAGTTTTCCCTGTCTTGAATGGGAGATCTGAAGAGTTGGGAGATCTTGGAACTCTGCTACCGGAGTAGGCAGAATACCTCTCTGATCAGTACAAGTTCTTTTAACATGGAGAGAATAATCCTTGTTTGAAAGAGTTTTTGTACTGACTGATGCCGGAGCACATTCAGTTTGATCTTCAACGGTAAAAACCGAGGAAGACTGAGAAAAGACCAAAGGGCATTTTCCTTTGTTTTGGAAAGAAGGGTTAGCTAAAGAGCGTTTCCCTGTTGTCTTCCAAGTCAAGGGACGAGGAAGTTTGAGAAAAGACCAAAGAGCCTTTTTTTTGTTCTGGAGAGGAGGAGGAATAGCCAAAAGACTACCCCCAATGGACTGCGCAGGAGCAACAGGGTGTTGGAAAGGAGCAGACTCTTCCCCTTGTTGTAAGAAGAAAAGAGATTAGCCAAAGGGCTGTCTCTCTTGGATTGCGCAGGCACAATTTGCGCATGGGTGGATGGCGCACTGGCAGGTTGCCCAGGAGAGTCTTTGGCAGATGACTTTTTGGTTCTGGCCACAGACACTGTGGTTTGTGCATCAGCAGTTCTGGCCACAGATTGTTTGGGATACACTCTAGTTGCTGGAGTGCTGGTTTGCGTAGGAAGATTGGCAGCCAACTGCGCCAGAGGCAGAGGAGTCTTGCACTTTGATAGGGCAGCATAAGAAGTCTTCTGTGTACTGGCAACAGCAGATTACGCATTTATGACAGAGACAGATTGTACAACAGTCTTAGTGGCAGCAACTGTAGACTGTGCAGCAGATTGTGCAGCAGGCTTATTGGCAGACTGCGCAACAGTCTTGCTGGCAGAGTTAATGGACTGCGCAGCAGTCTTGGAGACCCACACTGGGCGCACTTTGCTCGTGGAAGAAGTGGTTGCAGTGCGAGGAGTAGTTTTGGAGTTGATCATGGCTTCGTAGGCCGTCTGGTTGACCTTCACAACCGTCTTCTGCGTCTTCTCGATAGACGCTACGTCACATTGAGTTGTCACTTCCTCGTCGGAGGAGAAAGTCGTCCCCAGCAGAGTCGCCATTATGTTGTTTGCAAAAACAAAAGTATGAAACTTTATTGATACAAACTTTATAAAGATTACAAGAATTCTGGAAAAGTACAACTGTAGGAATCCAATCTAGAAGACGATTGCTTTATCCCTTGGACGATATGAACTTTGAAGACGGTAGCCTCTGAAGTTGAAGGCAAAAGCCTCGGAAGTTGAAGGCAAAAGCCTCGGAAGAATGCAGCAGCACTTGGGCAAGAACTCCTGAACTCTCTGGTATTTCTGAACTTTTATGTCTGATCTCTCTATCTGATCTCTGATCTCCTTGAATGAAGACTTGAAACTCTATTTATAGAGTTCTGGAAATAACTAATTTGTAGTTATTCTGAATAGCGCAAGTTGGATTGCGCAGGAACTGGATTGCGCAGCATCAGACTGCGCAGGCAGTCGTCTGGTCGTGGGCAAACTGTCTTGGACACATGGCATCATTTGATTGAAATATGCATGATCGTGCATAGACGGTTGCCACGTAGTGAGGAATTGATGGCATGAATGCCACGTGTACTTTTGTCAATTGTCAGGATGAAGTGCGCCACATGAATTACGCTGACTTCGGATTGCGCTGAAATGGATTGCGCAGACACTGGATTGCGCAAGCACTGGATTGCGCTGCATGTACAGCTGTCCTCGAGCGCTGTATGGCACAATAAATGAACAGTCTTCTCGTTCTTTGTGATGTCAGCTGTCAGAAAGATTTGATTTTGTCAGATAATGATGACATTGCCACGTCAGCCCGCGCAATTGAAAGTGTGCGCAGTCCGGTGTGCACAATCGGAATGATGCGCAATCTGATGTCTGCGCAGTTCATTTGAAAGTTGTATTTCTTGATTTTCTGACTTTGTTGATAGGTGCAACTTGATTTTTTAGGACCTACAGTAATCAAATCCCATCTTATACAACTATTGTATATGTCCATTGTACACTCACGTATGATGGAGTTACCTATTGTTATTGTATAACCTAACTCGTTTACATAACCATATTTTGCTCTAAATCACTAGTACTTGTAGTTTTACTTAACATGTATATATTTCAGTTATAAATTCTCTCTCATTTTTATGTACAACTTCTTACAATTCATGTATCTTACTCTTTTGCATGCTTTATATTTCCCAACATGATATGAACTGCGTGAGATTTATTGTGCTCGCTCCTGTCCTGACTGGACCTGTTGAAAATATTACAGATGATGATGGTGACTGCCCTACCTTCTATGGGGCACATGAGGGTGCCTAGTCTAGTTTAGTATTTATAGTTTTCAGTTTGTATCGGATTGTTCCGATTGTTAGTTGAGACTTAGTTATATTCAGGACTTGTATTTATTTGTGTTGAACATCTACTTTGTGTGGTACGGTAACTCTATTTATATTTCAGTTTCTTTCTTTTATCTGATTCCATATCGTGCTCTATCTTCCCTAGACTTGTGATTGAGATATAGAGTTGAGATGTATATTATACATCCGTACGGAGATGATATGTTTATATCATATTGTTGTTAGATGTTAGATGTTATAGACGAACTATACAGCGTTCTACCGCCGACACTGCAGCGTAGGCTGGACGTACCCACGTTCTCGTGCACTTCCTCAGGGTGCGGGTCGTGACAACGTGTCACTATGCGTAGAGACTACAACTCTTCATGGGACACGTGTCATCACGCGTAGAGGTTGATTTTCAATCGTGGGTGGCAGTTACTTGCGTAAAGACCCAATTATGTTGCTTTTTACGCACAAAGGGTCTAGTCTATAAATAGACTCATTTTTAAACAGAAAATACAACAGATCACATAGAGATCAGAGCCCAGATACTTTGAGAGCAAAGTGATTTTCCAGAGCATTTCTCTTCAACTTTTCTTCAAGAATAGAGTGAAGCAAAGCAGGAAAGCATTCGACCTCGCCATCAGTGCCCAGTGTGTCGATACCTTTCTGGTTACTTAGTTCTTCCAGCTGTTTATCTTCCAGCAGTTTTTTCTTCATCATCATCGTGTGGTCCAAGGAACAAAGTAATCGTTCTCAGATCAGACTTCCATAGCAATACTTCCCAGAATTTATTTATACTTTTGTACTTTTTCTCGTTTTCTTTCAAAAGCCTTTCAAGGGTATTTTGTTAAGTGAAACAGTCCATTCTGGATAAAATTGAATTCTCTACAACATAGAACAATCAAAACTTGAAAATAATGAAGTTTGGTAGATCAAAACCCAAGAAAACCGAAAAGATTATAAACTTAGATTTGCAAAAATCTATCCATCAAACCCAAAAATGTCAAGTTCTAAAGAGGCTTAAAATCAAGTAGGAAAGAGAATGGAACAATAAAACTTGAGATCCATCATAAAACAAGTTGTACTTGCCTAGGACTTGGTAGGTGGGAGGAGTAAATGATGAAGATGAAGAAGTAAATTAAGAAGTGAATGAGGAGAGAGAGAGAGAAGGAGTTGGGTTATATACAACCCTCTCCATCTCAAGCCAAGCCAAACCAAGTCAAATTGGACCAAACCAATCAAATAAACCAAGTCAAGATTAAACCAAGACTAGGCTAAGCAAAACAAGTCTAACTACGGTCCACCTGATAAATGTCAAAAATCTCATATACGTATACGAAAATACGTATAACGAGAAACGGGAGTGACAACTCTACCCACCTTAAAATAATTATGTCCTCGGAATTTAATCAAGAGGCTAGAGATGTCGGGACAAGCTATATTAACCATAAGCAAGCTACGACTAGCAGTCAATCAAGCAATCATTCATGCAAGCAAGGAATTAAAAGCATAAGGCATAAGGAAGACATTATACCTTATGAGTCAAACAGGTGTGGATATCATGAGCAAATATCATCCTCACGCTCCCACGTTGACTCACCTAAAGAGTGGTGGCCTCAAATAATACGGACTAAACTAATAGTCTTGTTCTTGAGCACCTTCTCTCTTCGGTCCAATATGGATACGGGTCTTTCCTCATACGAAAGGTTGGTACCAACAACCAATTCCGAATGATCAAGGACATGGCTCGGATCCGCGATGTACCGTCACAATTGGGATACATAGAAAACATCATGTACCTCGCTTAACGACGACGGAAGAGCGAGACGATAGGACACATACTCGCTCCAGAATATCAAACGGCCCTATATACCTAGGATTAAGCTTTCCCCGCACGCCAAAACGAATGACGACATGGGTAGACGAGATCCTAAGGAACACGTGGTCGCCGACAGAAAACTCAAGGGGACGCCGCTGAGAATCGGCCCAATGACGATGACGATCTTGCACAACTCGAAGATGATCTCTGACTCGTCTGACCACCTCAATAGTCTGCATAATTATTTCGGGACCAAGCATTTGCCTCTCGTCTACATCATCCCAAGCTAAAGGAGATCTGTACTTCCTGCTATATAGTGCCTCAAAAGGTGCCATCTGACTGGCCTGGAAACTGTTGTTGTACGAGAACTCCACTAGGTGCAAGTGATCTTCCCACGAACCACCGAAGTCCAGCGTACAAGATCGCAACATATCTTTGAGAGTCTGAATCGTGCGTTCTGACTGACCATCTGTCTACGGATGATATGCTGAACTGAACTTGAGACGAGTCCCCAAACTCTCTTGAAGACTCCGCCAAAAGTACGATATTATCTTGAGTCTCTGTCTGATATGATACTAACTGGCACTCCATGCAATCTGACTATCTGCCTGAGGTACATCTCTGCTAGCTGATCCGTCGACTGACCAATTCTGAAGGAGAGAAAATGAGCTACCTTTGTGAGACGATCAACTATAACCAAGATAACATCTCTCCCAGCTGGGGATTTATCACGCCATGATTCCGTAGAATCGATAGTCGTCCCCCGGGCGTGATGTCGTGCGAACCTAAGTTGCGATCGCACAAGGCATAGTCATAAGGTCATCCGAAACACAACATCAAGTTAGAGTACGCAGAGAAATTGATTGACATATTTGAAATAGAAGTAGACTTTTTATTGATATTAACATTTCTTTTACATTGACTCCATTACAATCATTGCCGTGCGGGCTACAACATGACTCGACATACAAAATGAACGCTGATGAGATAGTCGTTCTATACATTACATCCCTTTTTACAATAAAAAACTATTACACATTCCACCTGCAATCGAAGGAAGTCGAGTCGCCATTATCTTCTTTGTACTGATTGCGGAGTCTTCAAAAGGAATTTCAGAACGCAAGCCTTCACACGCGGACGAGGATTCAAAAAGGGTTCACGTCGCCGTGAGCTTTATGTGGCACGCCCTTCATGGTTTGGGGTACCTGCGTGGAGAGCGAGGATCAGTACATTACACTTTATACTAGTACGTGGTAAATTAAGTTCCAAGCTCTCATTTGGTTGAAAAGTTTATATGACTTAGTTCATGAATGTTTCTAACCATCCTAATGAATTTCAAACAAGCATATGACAAGCATAATGTAAAATACGTTGGAACTTACCCACGGCGGGCTGTGCCGCGCCTTATGAAACTTACCATGTTCTTTCCTGTCAATTGTTATTATTTACATATCAAGTACAATATTACGTGTGATTGGCCACTGGCATGACAAGCCATCCTGGACTATAGCTTTGTTAGCCGGGGCCCTTGCAGCGCAAGTAGCGAGCCCCGCTGCAAGTCTCCGCTTAACCCGTGCTATCACCCAGCACAACTATACGTGTTTCCTCCTAGGCCGAGTCGGTCCCGTTGGCCCCGGGTTGTCACTCGAGGAAACTCTCTCCTTGTCGACAAGTTATCCAATGATCGAGTTAAGACAATATTTAGTTATTAAGGTCTAGCCTACATTCTCTTTGAAACTTGATCATTTTACCGTGTCCGTGCCCGTACATTCATTCTTTCATCCGCAACAACACTATCGATTCACCTAAGAAGGGGTCGAGAAGAGAAGGGTCAGCCACTCACCTTGAGTTTACTTCGGGCGAGAGAACTTGTTGGCCGTGCTAGACGTCGCCTACGCGATTACCAAAAATCGCACAAGCAACCGATTAGAACATTGCATTATTCAAGAAGTTTGATAGGAAATGCGAGTTCGAAATGCAAGCCACGAAAACCATCAAAAATATTCGCAGAAATGCATTCAGAAAACAAAGCCAAAACCAACGCAAGCGGCGTGAAAAGCAGAGCAACGGGAGGTCTCTCCCGACTCAGCCGCAGAGTCAATCCTTGAGGCACAACCCGTTGACTATGGGACTTGGTTCCGAATAAGACATTCTATAACGAAGAATGGATCTTAATTCAACCGTTCCTGTTCGATCGACTCCATCGATCCCGACCTATCGGTCCCGACCGAATAGATAGCGACAGTGTTCCTTTCTCGCGCATCCCGTGGACGGAGTACGGGGCACGATGTAGGGACGGGGCACTACACCATAACCAACTAAGAAAAAGTTTCGTCCTCGAAACTTAAAATAGAACCTACCTCTACGAGAACAATGAAGGGAACTTTTCCTTCATTTCTGACTCAAGTTCCCACGTCGACTCTTCGACCGAATAATTTCTCCAGAGGACGCGGACGAGTGGAATAGTACGGTTGTGGAGAATTTTATCGTTGTGCTCCAAGATTTGTACCGGCTCTTCGATATATGACAAGTCTGCCTTCAGGTCCAGCTTACCCAAATCCACCACATGGCTCGGATCATGCACGTACTTTCGCAATTGTGATACGTGGAAGACATAATGTACCTCTGATAATGCAGGTGGCAAGGCGATTTGGTAAGCTACCGGGGCGACTCGCTTCAATATTTCAAACGGGCCAACAAATCTTGGGCTCAATTTCCCCTTCGCACCGAACATGGAAACTCCCCGCATGGGCATGACTTTCAAGAATACATGGTCATCTTTCGAGAACTCGAGGGGCGACGGTGCGTGTCGGCATAGCTCTTCTGCCGGCTTTGTGCTATCTTCAATCTCTTTCGTATTAACTTGACCTTCTGCACGGTCTGCTCCACCAGCTCCGGACCAAGTATATGCCATTCCCCGACTTCATCCCAGCAAATGGGCGATCTGCACTTCCGGTCATACAAAGCTTCATACGGCACCATTTGGATGCTGGACTGATAGCTGTTGTTGTATGCAAACTCGGCCAGCGGTAGATGGATGTCCCAACTTGACTTCAAGTCGATCGCACAGAGTCGTAACATGTCTTCAAGAATTTGGTTCCGCTCTGTTTGACCGTCAGTCTGAGGATGATAAGCTGAGCTGAACTTCAACTTGGTCCCCATTGCTGAATGAAGACTACTCCAGAAGCGTGCTACGAACCGTCCATCCCGATTCGAGACGATAGATGCTGGGACCCCGTGCAGCCGAACTAATTCATCAAGGTATATCTGAGCAAGGCGGTCGACGCTCCAAGTAACTTTGATGGCGATAAAGTATGCTGACTTGGTTAGTCGATCGACGATGACCCAGATAGCGTCGTTTTCCCGCGGCGTCCTCGGCAAGCCAACAACGAAGTCCATAGTGATGTGATCCCATTTCCACTCTGGAATGGCAAGGTTCTGTATCTCTGTCCGGTCGCTGATGCTCGGCTTTGACTTGCTGACAGGCCATACATTTTGACACAAAGAGCGCTACGTCCCTCTTCATGCCGTACCACCAAAAGATAACGCGGAGGTCCTTATACATCTTGGTGCTACCAGGATGCAAGGAATATTTTGCATAATGCGCCTCCGACATTATCTCCTTTCTAAGTTCTGCGTCGTCCGGTACGCATAGCCGTCCCTTCACGTGTAACACTCCCGACTCGTCCTTTGCAAAGTCGGACGCTTTTTCTGTCGATATCAGCTTCCGCATCTTCTCCAGGTATGGGTCGTCCTTCTGAGCAGACTTGATCATCTCCAGTAGGCTCGATTCCACCCGCAGTTGCGCCAGGTTTACGTCTCTAAAATGAACTCAAAGTTTAATGCCCATTCCTTCCAAGTCACGCAGCAGTCGATCGTTGATACATAACGAAGCTAAGTACTTCCGGCTCAGCACATCCGCTACCATATTTCCCTTGCCCGGCGTGTAGTCGATTGACAAGTCATAGTCTTTGATCAGTTCGAGCCATCGCCTCTGCTACAAATTCAATTTTTCTGGGTGAAGAGATACTTGAGGCTTTTGTGGTCTGTATAAATCCTGCACGCTACGCCATAGAGATAGTGACGCCACAGCTTCAACGCAAACACAATCGCCGCTAATTATAGGTCGTGCGTGGGGTAGTTCTTCTCGTGCGGCTTCAACTGCCAGAAAGCAAAAGATATCACCTTATCCCGCTGCATGAGAAACACCCCAAGTCCTGGCCAGAAGCATCGCTGAAGATTTGAAATCCCTCCGTCCCTTCAGGAAGAGCAAGTATCGGGGCCGAAACGAGCCATTGTTTGAGCTCCTGGAAGGAAGCTTCACAGTCGTCTGACCACTTGAATGTGACTCCTTTCTGGGTGAGGCGAGTCAACGGCGATGCAATCTTCGCGAAGTCCTTCACAAAGCGTCGGTAGTATCCCGCCAAGCCTAGGAAGCTTCGAATTTCGCTAACTGATGCGGGCCGTTTCCAATCAGCAACTGCCTCGACTTTCTTCGGATCGACTGCGATGCCCGCGGCGGAGATGATGTGCCCAAGGAATGAGACGTTGTTCAGCCAGAATTCGTACTTGCTCATCTTCGCATACAACTGATTCTCTCGAAGGGTTTGGTAGTACCGTCCGCAGATGCTCTGCATGTTGCGCTCGATCCTTCGAGTAGACGAGAGATGTCGTCGATGAAGACTACTACGAATTTGTCAACGAACGGACGGAACACCCGATTTAGTAGATCCATGAAGACGATAGGGGCGTTTGTCAGACCGAACGACAATTACCAAGAACTCGTAGTGGCCATAACTGTAGGTCCTAAAAAATTAAGTTGCACCCATCAACAAAGTCATAAAAATTAAGAAATACATCTTTCAAATGAATTGCGCAGAAGTCAGATTGCGCATCATCCAGATTGTGCAGACTGGACTGCGCACACTCTCAAGTGCGTAAGCTGACGTGGCCATGTCATCATTATCTGACACAATCAAATCTTCTGACAACTGACAGCACAAAGAACGAGGAGACTGTTCGTTTATTGCGCCGCACAGCGCTCGAGGACAGCTGTACATGCAGCACAATCTGCCAAGCTTTCTGCTGCACAGTCTATTCCAGCGCAATCTGAAGACAGCGCAATTCATATGGCGCACTTCATCATGACAACTGACAAATGTACACGTGGCATTCATGCCATCAATTGCTCACTACGTGGCAACCGTCTGTACATGATCATGTGCATTTCAATCAAATGATGTCATGTGTCCAAGACAGTTGGCCCACGATCAGACAACTGCCTGCGCAGTCTAATGCTGCGCAATCCAGTGCATGCGCAATCCAACTTGCGCCATTCAGAATAACTAAAAGTTAGTTATTTTCAGAACTCTATAAATAGAGTTTCAAGTCTTCATTCCAGGGGATCAGACATAAAGTTCAGAAATATCAGAGAGTTCAGGAGTTCTTGTCCAAGTGCTGCTGCATTCTTCCGAGGCTATCGCCTTCAAATTCAGAGGCTACCGTCTTCAAAGTTCACATCGTCCAAGGGATAAAGCAATCGTCATCTAGATTAGATTCCTACAGTTGTACTTTCCCAGAATTCTTGTAATCTTTTTAAAAAGTTTGTTGAAATAAAGATCAACTTTTATTTTTGCAAACAAAATGGCGACTCTGCTGGGGACGACTTTCTCCTCCGACGAGGAAGAGACAACTCAATGTGACGTTACGTCTATCAGAAAGACGTAGAAGACGCTGGTTGTGAAGGTCAACCAGACGGCCTACGAAGCCATGATCAACTCCAGGATCACCCCTCGCACTGTGACAACTTTTTTACGAGCAAAGTGCGCCCAGTGTGGGTCCCCAAGACTGCTGCGCAGTATGTGATCCTGCTACCAAGACTGTTGCGCAGTCTAATGTCTCTGCTACTAAGACTGTTGCACAGTCTGTTGTCTCCGCTATTGTACAATCTGCCACTGCTATTCCTGTGCAATATGCTGTTGCCTGTGCACAAGCTACATCATAGCTGCTCTGTCAAAGTGCAAGACTCCTGTTCCTCTGGCGCAGTTGGCTGCCACTCTGCCTGCGCAGTCCACTAATCCAGCAACCAGAGTGCAACTCAAGCACTCTGGCAACAAGGTTCCTACTGCGCAAACCACTGTGACTAAGGCCAGAAGACATTCTGCCAGAACTCCTCCTACGCAATCTGCCAGTGCGTCATCAACTCATGCGCAAACTGTGCCTGCGCAATCCAAGAGAGAGAGCCCTTTGGCTAATCTCTCCTCTTCTCACAATAAGAGGAAAAGTTCTGCTCCTCTCCAACACTCTGTTGCTCCTGCGCAATCCACTGGGGGTAGTCTTTTGGCTATTCCTCCTCCTCTCCAGAACAAAGGAAAAGGCCCTTTGGTCTTTTCTCAAACTTCCTCGTCCCATGACTTGGAAGACAACAGAGGGAAACGCTCTTTAGCTAACCCTTCTTTCCAAAACAAAGGAAAAGGCCCCTTGGTCTTTTCTCAATCTTCTTCGATTTTTACTGTTGAAGATCAATCTGAACGTGCTCCGGCACCAGTCAGTACAAGAATCCTTTCTCACAAGGATTCTTTTCTCTCCTTGCCAAAGGAAAGTGTACTGATCAGAGAGGTATTCTGCCAACACTGGTAGCAGAATTCCAAGATCTTCCAACTCTTCAGATCTTTCGTTCAAGACAGGGAAAATTACTGGTGTCTCAGACAGAAAGCCCTGGGGGTGAGTTTGCTGATCTAAGAACTTATCTCAATCGACCAACTTCGGTGAAACGCAAACAGCCAATGCCAAAGACCAACCATCATCAGAAGCAAACCTCCAGGATCAAGAATCCGGACACCTATGCCAATGAAATGAGTACTTCCCTATACACTCAAGGGACAAAACATTTAAAGAATCGGAACCATGTTCCAAATGTTATCAAAGAACACATCCCTCGAACTTCTTCTCATCCTGTTGCTGTTCCCGATCTTCGAGAACACCTCAAGCAAAAAGGGATAACATCTCAACATCTCCAGTGCAATCACTTGGACACCATTGCAATCATAAAGTGGTCATCAAGTGTTGTTGTCAGACAACAAGACGATCTGTCTTCGATCGTCTGAACTTTTCTAACTTGAACCTATGTCGGAAGATGAAGACGAGGTTTTGTACGCCTCCGTCAACATGACTTCCAGAGACACTGGGGGTAGGAAGTGCTCCAAGCACGACAAGCCTCGTAAGTCGAGTCAACGGTATTTGGATCTACTCCAAGAATCTTCTGAAGGAGTATTCCGACATACCCGATCCCGAAGCCGAGACACAATCAGTCAAAGGAATCTTCAAGATCCTTCCGATCGTCTCCCTTCTCACTCAGGAGATAATTCTTTCTCCGACTACGATGCATACAGTGAAAGCTCAGAACAAACAGTATCCTCCACCGTACCCAGAGAAGTGACTGCTTATGTTGTCAATGAAGATCCCGATGCTTCAGTTCAGCCAGCCAAGAACAAAGAATAGCTGCGCTAGAAGACAAGCTAAAGACCAGCTGAAATGGTCGCAAGTATGCATTCCATCATTGTGGCCAGCATACAGTACCACCGACCGTACCGCCTACAAATCCTGAAATTATAGCATCGTCGGTGCCTGTCAATACAGGGCTGGGGGTAGCATCTACTCAAGTACCTCCTGTACAGATCCAACCTACACCCAGTCAATCAGGTGCTGGGGGTAGTGCTTACCACGCTGTTTATCCCCTAACACTGTGATTCAACCTGCTCCTTCTACATCAGTAGAAGATGCCAATGAAGCTGTCAAGCTCCTGCGAACTCAGTTCGAAGCTTTCAAGGAGAAGGACAACTTGCAGAGGTTGGGGATCAAGTAACCTTACCCAGTTGAATGGAAGGAAGTTCCATTTCCTCCGAAGTACAAAATCCCAACCATCTCGCTGTTTGATGGCAGCACTTCTCCCAGTCAGTTCATTAACCATTTTGAGGTTATGACTGTCCAACTTCAACCAAATGACGCTCTCTACCAGAGTATCTTCAGAGGGTAGCTTAGCTGGCGTAGCATACGATTGGTACAGAAGCTTGCCCGATGGTTGTATCATCTTTCTTTGGCCTAAAGCAAATCTTCCTGGAACGATTTATGAAGGGATCAATGACATGACTATGTCAGCCCTCAATAAAATCAAACAAAGGCACAATGAAACTGCTGAGAGTTTCATTGAAAGGTTCCGTCGGAAAGCTTTGAAAATGCCTCCTGGAATTCCAACCGCTGTCACCATAGACACCTGCAAGACAAATCTATTGCCTATCATCAGCATGTGGACAGGGTCTACTCAGTTCCAAGACTGGCCATCTTTCATTGTCAATGCTAAAGCAGCTGAAGTTAGAGCTGACAAATTCAAGCAGCTAGGGGTGCAAATGTCTAACCCCGATCGGGACGAGCACCAGACATCGGGTGGTGGCAATCGCCAGAACAACCGCAAAGGAAAAGAAACTTTGAATATCAACTTGAATAAGAACAAAGAATCTCTGGCGGTCAACGTAGCTCCTCCTAGTCCACTTCTACTCCTTCAGCCCTCCACCGAAGGAACCTCGTCCGAAAGTAGAGTACTCTTTTGACAAGAATGGCACAGTGAGCATCTTGATTGCTTGATCAAAAGCAATAAGCTTCAACTCCCAGATCCCAAGAAGCCCGATAAAGTCGGTAAGACTGATCATCCCAAGTACTGTGTCTATCACAGGTTCATCGGACATCCTACTCGAGCATGTTATGTGCTCAAAGGCAAAATTTAGGAGCTGGTCAACGCTGGTGTTGTCACTTTGCAGCAAGACGAAAGACTGTTACCGCAAACATGATCTCAGTTCAATTCGGTGACTTTCCGCCCCAGATGGTACAGCACGGTGTTATTCCTATCCCCAAAGCTACTCTTGAGATCGAATCTCCCTCCTCCACGAAGTGAAGGTCTCGTCCCTTGTCTCTTAACAACGGCGAGATTATGTGGATTCATCCGGATCTCGCTTCAGAGTTCGAACTTCCCTCTTCCTCCAAGAAGAAAGATCGCTCCAGGGCAAGACAAGACTTGCAATATGGTATCTTTGACCCCATAGTTGATGAAGAAATCTTGCTGGGCACCAGATCGGGAAAAGCTTATCTAAAGGATTATCTAGAATCCTGCTTCTTCTTCTGAACCTGCTCCAGTACAGCCTGCTTCCACTGAGGATATTTCTACTGCATCCTCACCAGTTGTAGTCTCCATTCCTCCCAAGCCAACGGTAGCTGACAAAGGCAAACAGCAAGTCCACTTCGATAAACCTTTGATTGAAATGTGTATGATCGTGCATAGACGGTTGCCACGTAGTGAGAAATTGATGGCATGAATGCCACGTGTACTTTTGTCAATTGTCAGGATGAAGTGCACCACATGAATTGCGCTGACTTCGGATTGCGCTGAAATAGATTGCGTAGACACTGGATTGCGCAAGCACTGGATTGCGCTGTATGTACAGCTGTCCTCGAGCGCTGTACGACGTAATAAACGAACAGTCTTCTCGTTCTTTGTGCTGTCAGCTGTCAGAAAGATTTGATTTTGTCAGATAATGATGACATTGCCACGTCAGCCTGCGCAATTAAAAGTGTGCGCAGTCCGGTATGCGCAATCGAAATGATGCACAATCTGATGTCTGCGTAGTTCATTTAAAAGTTGTATTTCTTGATTTTCTGACTTTGTTGATAGGTGTAACTTGATTTTTTAGGACCTACAAGACCCCCTTCAAAGTTTTCGAAAGTTAAATTTATTCAAAGTTTCGAAATACTTTGAATTTCAAAATTTAAAATCAAGTTGCGCATGAGCTGTCTGCGCAATCGGATGAGTCGATCCGACTTTTTTGGTGCAGTCTGAGGCAGCCGTTACTCTTTGAAAAACTATAAATAGTTCTCTTCGATATTCATTTCATTCTTTACTTTGCTTTTGTGATTTAAGAGAGAAGTCTCGAGCCTATTCCTCCTTTCTTCTCTATCGAATCTCCATGGCTTCCAAGCATTCTTCCGTCGTTGCCAAGGGCAAGGCCCCCGCCGAGCCTTCGGCTAAGGTGGCACGACGTCCTTCTCGACATAAGACTGCGCATCCTGCGTTGCAAGGTAGTTAATCCAATCGAAAACTCTTTTTAGGGTTATTCGACTTCAATGATCCTTAGAATCCATCTCTTTTTAGAGATGTGATCATACTGCGCCACCCCTTTTTATGGTCTTGGTTGCACGAACTAGTTATTCTTCATTTTTATGAAGAATACTCTTTTGCGCAATTGGTTGAACTGCACTGACAAAAGTCAGCGCAATCTGCTAATTTGCGCAGGATTGCCAGCGCAATCTGATGCTGCGCAAACTGATGGATACGCAATCTGATGGTTGCACAATCTGATGGTTGTGCAGTCTAATAGTTGCGCAGTCTGATGGTTGCGCAATCTGATAATAGCATCTTTGATTGTACTTGTGCTGATTTTTTTGTTTTCTCTGTTTGATGCAGTGAATACCAGAGAAGATCCTGGGTATGAAAACTTTGTAGGGACTCTTTCAGAATCAGAATTCAAAGAGGACCTATCCCATGTGCACTATCCACAGTATGATCTGCCAGCTTCCCGCCAAGCTATCTTGGTAACCCAAGATAATGAAACCTGTTATGTCTGATGAATGGGCAACCTTTGGAGTCGGCAGATGCCATCATTCACAAGAAGCCCCTATTTCTGTTTGGCGAAGCTTTTGAGAAGAGCTCGCAGCCGAGGCCACAGATGGAAGAACGGATTATCCAACAGAAAGACAAGACAATCTCGATACCAGATGTCTCCCGCTGTCTTCCTTATCTCGATATGCTCATGCAAGCTATCTGAGGAAAATAGAATAGAATCTCACACCTTTTCAGGATGCCCGTCCAGAAAAGATTTATATGAAGAAGGGGCCTAACAAGAAAGACATGTTCTACAGTTCTTCGAAACGATACAGTGTCTTGCTCAGAGGTTTAAAGCCCGGTTGTATTTCGCCGGAAAATTCTTCTTTGTAATACCCGTGAGAATTTCAATATTCGCGAATGAGTTCGCAAAGGTCGAAGGGAGGTATCCAGATCAAGACCTCATATTAACTGGACTGGTGAACCCAGACTATAAGAGATGGAGTTGTATAGCAAACTGGATTTTGACTAAGTTTGAAGACAAACTTCAGCAGATTAACTTGTATCAAGCAGTGTATGCCACTGTTTATGGTTTCGCCCCCAATCTATATCTATTTCTGGCTCTAGCAGAAAGATACAACTACAGGACAGGGACTTTTATGACTCCCTGCGAGAGATCGGGTTTGCCCTTCACGAGATGCAGTACATCTCTTACCTGCCGATGGGGGATGCCCCGTATGAGGAATTTGTCCCAACTAATGATGAGTTGGACAAACTTAGAAAAGAGAACGCAGCCATGGTAGCAGTCTTCGAAGAACTGCTATGTCATTATAAAATCTGTTCTCTATTTTACAAAAGTGGTACATCTGGTACCTGTTATTCATCTAAATGGTTGCCTTATCTGTTCCTCAACCAGATTGAAGAAAAGAAGACCAAGGAATATGATAACTGCTATCCCGACTTCTTTAAACCACTGAGCAGCACTGAGGTGGTGAAGTTAATGGAGAGAAGTGGTGACTTGGATGTCGAGATCAAGGACGATCATCAATGTCCTCCTCTAAAGAAAGGAGACACTCTCGAGAGTTATCTGAGAGTGGGATATCGATTTATGTCAAAATAAGCCCAACTGGCAGGTTTTTTGACATATTGGCTCCGTAGATTCGTCGTTCCCGGAGCAAGTGTCGTAGACCGCTTCCATCGCGGTATTCTTTTTGCTTCCGTTCGATTAGTCTTCGGCTACAAGATGGATCTCTTATCGGCGATGACTTGTAGGATGAACGCCAGTCTCCGCCTGTACGTCGAATTGATGCTGAAAGCTAAAGGCAAGAAAGAGTTTCCTCGGCTAGAATTGCCGTTATACTTATCTGTTCGTGTGGTTGCTTCTACACCATCCTACTTTGATGGACCCTGACATAGGACCAGTCAGTGGCAGCTTTTTGCGAAGATTCTCCCATGGTAAGTGGAAATATACTTCTTTGAGAGATTGCAGATATGCTTTGAACCTTGGCAAAGGATGGAACTTCTATTGCACTCCTCCTCCTGCCAGATATAAACAAATGCCGACCAACATGGTTGACTCAAAGATGCAACCTTTGAGCCGTACAGCTTTTGATTGGTTGAAGACAATTCGTCCATCCCACTTGGTGTATCGGTTTGAAGAAGAATGCTACTTGGAGCCATATCTTCCCAGCCGGTTTGCTCGGCAGTTTGGATATGACCAATTCCACGTAGGTAATGCTATTTCATGCCTACAAGGAAAAAGTTTCTTGATAGATGGAGCCCGAGCTTGGTCTTATTACAACGTTCGAGATACGAAAGCAACGTTCTCGATGCCGGTGAATAGTAGTCATGGCCCTCGTATGCTGTTCACATATTCGGTGTTTTATACATCATCGAACACTTTTGCCGAGAACTTCAATCTTGCGGATAGCTTCTCATCTGTAACGAGATTGAAGAAGGGAGGAGTCCTCATGTCACTTCCAGGTAATGATGAGGTACACGAGCCAGTGGATGCACCCTTAGAAATTTCGAGGGATGCTATGTTCCCTGAAGAGATTAACGCGCCACTGCGTGTTTCTTTGAAGGTTGCTAAATCTCTGGCCAAGAAGAGAAGGAGAGAGGAGCCTTCCGTCCCAGCTGCGAAAAAGAAACTGATTTTGGATCATTTGTCAGAAAAGATTACTACCAGATCTCAATCTCGGCAGCTGGCCGAGACAATTCAGCAGGAAGAAGCTGCCACACCGACCTCTGTTCAAAAACCAGTCGAGGTAATAAATGCAGAGACTCCTGAGAAACCTCTGCGTAGAAAGAAAAGGTTGGTCCGCAGAAGACAAGTTTTGTCTTCGATCGTGATAGACGCTGCAGCGGGACTCACCATGCCCTCTTCCACTCCTGTTTCTGAGGCTAGACATAAAACTCCTAGTCCAGAACAGAGGGAGGATATTGAGGAGAGAGAAGAGATCGACCGGAGAGATGAGGCCATAGAGCCTAGAGACAATATTGCAGAAACAGAGCATGACCTTTGCAATCTCCATTGCCAACAGCAGCGGAAACTCATCTTCCTACCACTCCGGGAGCAACCCTTGCGGAAGAAGATCGTTTGATGATCGAAGCTTTATATGGCTGTGACTTCGGTTATCAAGCAGAAGCTGATCATGCCGTTGATGCTGCTAGTGAAGAAGCTCCCGAGGACAGCGAGAACGAGGAGAGCACCTCATCAGAAGCTGCTGATGAGACACAAAATCCGGAAAAGAATATTGAGATCCAGACATCCCCTCGAGACACTCTAACTCCTGAAAAGGAAGCTGAGGTGCCGAGATCTCCGGAGAAGATTGCTGATGAAGAGGTGGATTTGGAGGAAACTCCAGTTGCTGCTCCCGAAGGTATTGTAATGAAATTAGCGATCTTCTTTTAATAAATAACTTGATAGCTAACATCGTTACTTTTATTCATACAGAACCCGGATCCTCTTCTGCTCCTCAAACATGCATGGACATAGTACTGGCAACGACAATTGCCAGTAGTAGCCGTCATTTATCTTGTGGTTCTGAAGCAGGAAGTAGCCAGGCCGTAGCGTCTGAAGCTACTTCTGCTCAGCTAAAGTCTGTTCCTGCAGATGATAGGCTTATTGCTGGATCCACCTATGGTAAGACTGTTTTCACTTTTGATTCTCTTTATCAATAGCCAATGACAGGCAAAGTGACAGTATTTGATTTTGTAGAGGAACAACCAGGAGGAGCAACCAGCTTCACTTTGGTTCCATTATTCAAAGAGCCTGCTATTCAGATATGAGAAATTGAGCGTCCTGCTGCTTCGTCATCAACAGGAGTAGCTGCGACTCCTGGTGCTCTGGCGATTAATCAGCTTGTCATCCAATCATTCACCAAATGCTTCTTCGAGTCCTTGGGACCTCTGATCAATAGAATGATGGACAGAGAAGACGCTGATTTTTACATGGTTAGAGGTCCGACCTCTTTCTTGGTGAAGGCCATCCGGGAGCAAGGTGATGAGGCTCAGGCCACTTTCCTTGACCATATATTGAATGAGCTGGAAATTTCCATAAAGAACTATAAAGATCTCAACAAAGGGGAAGTAGAACCTTTAGTGCAGGCAGAGTTTGAACAAATGGATCAGGCAGCTGCAATTGAAAGAGTGAATCTCCAGAACCTCTTGGATGCTTATACTACAAAATCTGCTGAATATAATTCCAAGCTGGAATCGGTGATCTCAACTGCTGAGAGAAGAGAGAGAATGATTGCCGAGCTGAGAGTGGAAATTGCTCGTCTCGAAGAGGAACTGGAAAAAATGAAGTTACAGAGCATCAGACTGCAGTCCAACAAATTGATGCTCTAACTCAGGAAAGAAACGAGTATGTAGCAGCTCATGATGCGGAAATCACTCGCCGAATGGTGACCATGCCCGTTTTTAATAAAGAATCTGGGATGGAAGAGGCCAGGAGGAGAGTGATGGCATCTCGCGAAGAACGGTTGCAGATTCTGAAACAACAGATTACTAATCTGATGATGCATCCGTCTCATTAGAAAGAACATCTTGTATCTTTTTGTTTTTCTTTATGCTATGCATGTAATGTCTTAAATTTTGATCAATAAAAGACATTTTGTTGTGGCTCAATTATTTCTTGCATATCTTATTCAGATATAAATAATAGCGACAGAAAATATATTCAGAGGTGCAAGACATGATATATATCTTGATGATTTTGTAGAAAATAATTATATTCATTATATCTGCTCAGAGGTAATGTGGACGTAGCAGAATATAATTTGTTGGATATTATTATTTCAAAATAGACAACTTAATCAAAGACGACAAGTTGCTGATGTGGATAAATGAACGAAATGAATCGTCAAAATGTGTGAATGAAATAAATGAACGAAATGAATCGTCGGGATGAACGGATGGACCGTCAAATGAATTGAATGAACGGGTGAACCGTCGGATGAATGTGAATGAACGGATGAACCGTCGTATGAACGGGTGAACCGTCGGATGATGATAATGAACGGATGAATGTGAATGAACGGATGAACCATCGGATGAATTAATGAACGGATGAATGTGAATGAACGGATGAACCGTCTGATGAATTAATAAACGGGCGAACCGTCAAGTGGATGTGTGAACGGACGAACCGTCAGATGATGATGAACGGATGAACCGTCGGATGAATTAATGAATGGGTGAGTGTGAATGAACGGATGAACCGTCTGATGAATTAATAAACGGGCGAACCGTCAGATGAATGTGTCGTTTTATTGTCTTGAGAATCTCTGCCTATAAATAGACCAAAAATCTGGAAGGAATGATCATTTCCACTTTTCAATCATAAAGATATCATCCGGAGATGCATCCAAGAAGGCTGAAGTTACCCCAAAAGTTGAAGCGGGCATTGAAGAACGTCTTGTCGAACCAGTCCAGCCAAAGCAGACGGAAGCAGGCGAAGGTTCGTCCGCACCCAAACCACCGCGGGATATCCTGGATTTTTTGCTTGAACCAGGGAAGACTGAAGAGGAAGAGACCATGAGAATGGCTGCTTGCAAGTTCCTAGTAGGATCTAGCAAAGAAGTCCTCAGTTCTTTTGCTGATTATGTCTTTGATAAGGACGGCAGTGGTCCGCATCCTAATGCTGAGAAGGACGATAGCGACCTTCCTTGATATCATGTAACATCATTTATGATAAAATAAAAATCAAACTTTATTTATGAACTGTCTGATCTTATTTACATAAAATCCCTGTTACATTTATACATAGTATTTCTTAAGGAATTTGCCATTGATAGGCATCATTGCAATTCGACCGTCTAACTCTGAAAGTTGATATGCTCCATTTGAAAAGACTTTGCTGACAACGTAAGGTCCTTCCCACTTCGCATCGAACTTGCCTTTGCTCGAGTGAGTCATAGTCATAGGACGTCTTACTGTTAGAACAAGTTCTCCTTACTGAAAGGCTCTGACTTTAACTTTACGATTGAAAGTCTTCGAGATACGGGCTTGATATAACTCAATATGCTGTTGAGCCAATAGCCGCTTTTCATCGAGCGCTTCTAATTCTTGAAGTCGGAGAAGATCATTATTCTCTGTAGTGAGTTCGTTAGCAATGGCAATCCTTAAAGAAGGAATTTGAAGTTCCAGAGGAAGAACTGCTTCACAACCATACACCAAAGAGAAAGGTGTAAAGCCTGTGGGATTGCGGACCGTAGTTCGGTAGGCCCAAAGACATTCACCAAGCTTTTCACTCCAATTTCATTTGTTAGTAGATACAAACTTTTTGAGGAGCTTGATGATAGTCTTGTTAAAAGCTTCAGCTAATCCATTAGCTGCAGGATTGTATGCTGTCGAAGCAACATTGTCAATTCGATGATCATCGCAGAATCTTGTAAATTTCTGGCTGATGAATTGTGGTCCGTTGTCATGGATGATTCGTCGAGGTACACCAAATCGATAGATGACATGGTGCTTGACAAAGTTGATAACACTACTAGTCTCGACTTCAGCCAAAGGTATAGCTTCAGCCCATTTGGAGAAGTAGTCGGTTATTGCCAGTATGAACCGATGTCCTCTAGAAGAAGGAGGATTGATAGAACCTATGATGTCCATGCCCCAAGCTTCAAAAGGCCATGAAGCAGCCGTTGGATGTAGAAATTCTAAAGGTTGATGAATGAAATCTGCATGGATTTGACAAGCTCGACATTTCTTCGCATATTCGATGGCGTCAGATACCATAGAGGGCCAATAATAACCCATTTATCGGATGCGATCCTGTAGCTTAGGATCGGGTTGATGTGCTCCGCAGACACCTTCGTGAGCTTCACGCAATACTTGTTTTGCTTCATCACCAGCTAGACAGCGCAAGAGTAAGCCGTCATAAGTTCGTCGGTATAGTGTCTTGGTAGTCTGATTGTAGTAGAATCGCAGAGACCGCCGGCGAATACTCGTAGCCTCCTTAGGATCTTCGGGGAGTATGTCATGAACTACGAAGTCGATGAAGGGAGTTCTCCAATCTTCATTGATAACATTGACTTCAGTAAGATTACTGAATTCAATATTACGATTGTTTTTGACGCAGAATAATTCTCGATTAGAGATGACCACCACCTGCTGTCTTCTGATAGGGATGGCTAGGACTGCTGCAAGATTGGCCAAAGCGTCAGCTTCAGTATTACAAGCTCGGCGTACATATTCAATAAAGAAGGCTTTGAATGATGTAGCCATGTTGATTGTCACTTCAAAGTAAGGCACTAGATCTTGGTGGCGAACTTCATAGGTTCCTCTAACCTGGTTAACAACCAGCTTAGAGTCGCCATAGACTTCAAGATACTCAACATCCAGTTGTTTGGCTAGCTGAAGGCCGATGAGTAGAGCATTGTACTCTGTGACGTTGTTGGAGCAAGGCTCATCTAGGGAGTAGGCTCTTTGGATAGTTGACCCGTTTGGAGAAACAAGGACAACTCCAACTCCTGCGACAATGGCACCATTGGGTCCGATTCTGGAGGCACCGTCAAAGAATAGACGCCAAGTAGGAAATTCTTCAGAGACCATATTTGATTCCAAAGTCTCGTCCGAAATTTCATCATAGAGTTTAGATGTTTCTGGCACAGGATGAGCTGCTAAGAAATCCGCCAGGGCTTGACCTTTGACAGATTTTTGAGGAACGTATACCATGTCATATTGGGCTAGCAGAATGGCCCATGTGGCTAGCCGAGAGTTGAGTGTGCTGGGCTTTTTCATGAGAACCCGAAGAGGATTAACTCGGGATATGACATGAATAGTTTGGCCAATGATGTAATGCCTCGTCTTTTGAACAGCAAACATAAGAGCTAGGCATTCTTTTTCGACCGGACTATAACGGTGTTCAGCACCAATCATAGTATGACTGAGATAATAGATGGCTTGTTCATGGCCTTCCTTGTTCTTTTGGGCAAGTAAAGCACCCAATGAATGATCCATAGCACGGACATACATTAAAAATGGTATGCCAGAGATCGGTGGTACCAAGACTGGTGGGTTCATGAGATACCGCTTGATGTCGTCAAATGCTCGTTGACATTCTTCTGTCCAAACGAAAGATACACCCTTCTTCATGAGTTGAGTGAATGGTCTGCAGCGTCCAGACAGATTCGAAATGAATCTCCTGATGTACGCAAGTCGACCTTGGAATCCTCGTAGCTCTTTTAGGTTGCGTGGAGGACGCATCTCTTGAATGGCTTTGATCTTCTCGGGATCCACGTGTATATCCTTAGAGGTAATGACGAAGCCGAGAAATTTGGCACTAGAGACACCCAAGAATGACTTGGTGGGATTCATTTTGAGTTGATGTTGGCGCATGAGATTGAAGATAGTTCTCAAGTCTTGGATGTGATCTTCCTTCAGACGACTTTTAACAGCAATATCGTCGACATAACATTCGACAATCTTACACAGATGATCTCGAAAGTTGGTACTCATGGCTCGTTGGTATGTTGCACCAGCGTTCTTGAGACCAAATGTCATGACAGTATAATAGTAGACTCCACGAGGAGTGCGGAAAGAAGTATGTTTTTCATCTTCAGGATGCATCCGAATCTGATTGTATCCGGCGAATCCGTCCATGAAAGATATTCTTTCGAACCCACAGGTGTTGTCGATCATGACGTCCGTGATGGGAAGAGGAAATTCATCTTTTGGACATGCTTTATTAAGATCCCAAAAGTCGATGCAGACTCGAACTTTGTCAGTTTTCTTTAGAACTGGGACAACATTAGCTACCCAATCAGGATGTTGTTCTTCTCGAATAAAGCCACAAGCGATGAGCTTCTTGACTTCATCATCGATTGCATCCATCATTTCTGGCTTGAAATGCCGTTGTTGTTGTTTGACCGGTTTTGCATTCGGCAAGATGTTCAGTTTGTGAGTAGCAACTTTAGGATCCAGACCTGGCATGTCTTCATAGCTCCAGGCAAAGACATCGATGTATTCTTTAATCAGAAGAATTAATTCTTGCTTATCTTCCTCTGGAAGGTTTTTGCTGATGAATATTGGACGAGGTGACCCGCTCTCCCCTACATCAATCTGAATTAATTGATCTTCGGTAGGAGGTTCTCGTTGTTCGAATCGGAGTTCCCATTGGGTATCCATTCGTTGAGCCCAAGGATCTGTTTCAGTACTTTCTTCAACATCCTTGTCATAACCTTCTGGAAGTTCGACGGAGACCATGTTAGAAGATACTGTCAGCCGATGAACTTGACCGATACTGGTGTCAGAATCCCATGATCTAGAATCAGAAGAGTTAGAGCCCTCCTCACTATCGAATTCAGAGCCTGCTGGAGATAATATCGGAGGAGAAGCATATCCGAGACCTCTTTTGGTCCTGCTGTAGTACATCTCTGACTTCCCTTTTGGAACAGCGGTACGGAGAGGAGTGTTTCTACCCTTACCGTAGTTGAGACCACTCTTGAAGTCATAACCCATCTTTCGGACGATATCTTT
Source organism: Iris pallida (assembly GCA_029216955.1). NCBI lineage: Eukaryota > Viridiplantae > Streptophyta > Magnoliopsida > Asparagales > Iridaceae > Iris > Iris pallida. Next base: position 47,511,210 of record JANAVB010030220.1, on the reverse strand, counting down.
TGACTGTTGACTGTAACGACGGAATTGAAGATGACCTGTGTCATTAACTTTGCTATCATCCGTATAGCTGAATTGTTGTTCCGGTCCTTTACTAAAAAGTATTGGATTTTCGCCTTTCTTACGAGCGGGAACAATACGATATGAATCCTTTGGGTGTTCACATGAAACTTCTGTTTGAAGAGATTGCATAACTCCTATTGTAAATGACTGATAGCTATCTAACATATCCAAATAGCATTTAGCATGATAAATGACATCAGTATACTGGAAAGTAGGTACTTTTTCATTGATTTGTACATGGATATTTACAGCAGGACCTTTAGCCTTAGCAGGCTTAGTCAGATTGATTACAAGAGGGGGAGAAAAAGAACGTGGAGGAGGATTGGCTTTGTTACGACGGAGGTCGATAACAAGCGGCTCAGAGGAGGTGAGCTCCCTTTTCTCCTTGTTATGAGATAGATCGATAACAAGGGGCTCATAAGAGATGAGCTGCCTTTTTTCTTTGTCACGACGTAAGTCAATAACTAGCGGCTCAGAAGAGGTGAGCTCCCTTTGATCCTGATCATCATCAGTTGGTTATTTCTGAACTGGCAAGTGAATAGCCAGTGGCTTGGAAGACTGAGGATGAGAAACACGCTCTTTGACAGGTATGATGAGGGTGTCATTAGGCACTATTTCTTGCTCTTCTTCGGTGTCCAGAGATAGGACAACCTTCATGAATTCGTCCTTGTACATACGAGCATCATTACAGTATGCTTCAATGCCTTTAAAAGGATAGAGATCAGCAACTTCCTTTTGCACCTCTCAATTGTCATCAATATATTTAAAACATTGATGGAGAGTTGAAGGGACAATGTTATGCTCGTACAGAAATAGTCTTCCCAGCAAAGCATTATAAGAACAACCGTGATTGTCAATGATGTAGAAGGTAACCTTTGTGCGAAGATTGCCTATTTGGAGTTTTAGATGAATCTTGCCCAGAGCTTCACTCCTTCCCTGATTGAACCCAAGGATGGTGGTGATTGTACTGGAGAGACTATGCACTGGGATTTTTAGCGCATCCAACATTGTCTTTGGCATTATGCTGAGAGCGGAGCCTGGATCTATCAGAATACGATCGACTTTCATCGAGTCAACGTATCCTGTATAGTAGAGAGGACGATCGTGCCTGTTGTCTTCCATCAACATGACATCTTGTATGAAAGTTATGTTTGGAATTAACTCCAACATACTATGACAATGGAGGCAAGAGACTGGTTCTGCTTCCGGCTTCTTCAGAAGGGCTAGACAGGTTTCTGCTTGCATAAGAGCCTCACTCAGAGTTTCTCGATTCTCTTTAGAGAGGCACAAGAGCTCAAAAATTGACAGCCGGGCCGGTGTATTGGACAACTGAGCCAGGATGTCAAAGTTGTAAGGCTTCTCAAGTCCGGAGGGAGCTGACTTCTTCAAAGTTTGTCGAAGCAGACTTGCTGTTTGCCTTTGTCAGCGACCGTCGGCTTGGGAGGAATAGATACTACAACTGGTAAGGGTGCAGTAGGAATATCCTCAGTGGAAGTAGGCTGTACTGGAGCAGGCTCAGAGGAAGAAGTAGGATTCTCTTGAGCTTCAGGGTAATCCTTCAGATAGGTTTTCCCTGATCTGGTGCCTAGTAAGATTTCTTCATCAACTATGGGGTCAAAAGACACCATATTGCAAATCTTTGTCTTGCCTTTAGAACGATCATTTTTCTTGGAGAAAGAGGAAACTTCGAACTCTGAAGCAAGATCCGGATGAATCCACATTATCTCGCCATTGTCAAGAGACAAAGGGACGAGACCTTCACTTCGTGGAGGAGGGAGATTCTCGATCTCGAGAGTAGCTTTGGGGATAGGAATGACACCATGTTGCAACATCTGGGGCGGGAAGTCACTGAACTGAACTGATACCATATTTGCACTAACAGTCTTCTCGTCTTGTTGCAGAGTGACGACGCCAGCGTTGACCAGCTCCTGAATTTTGCCTTTGAGCACATAACATGCTCGAGTAGGATGTCCGATGAACCTGTGATAGACACAGTACTTGGGATGATCAGTCTTACCGACTTCATCGGGCTTCTTGGGATCTGGGAGTTGAAGCTTATTGCTTTTGATCAAGCAATCAAAGATGCTCACTGTGTCATTCTCATCAAAGGAATATTCTACTTTAGGACGAGGTTCCCTTGGTGGAGGTGCAGAAGGAGTGGAAGTAGACGTAGGAGGAGCTACGTTGACCGCCAGAGATTCTTTGTTCTTGTTCAAATTGATGTTCAAAGTTTCTTTTGCTTTGCAGTTGTTCTGACGATTACCACCACCTGATGTCTGGTTCTCGTTCCTGTCGGGGTTAGACATTTGTACCCCTAGCTGCTTGAATTTGTCGGCGCTAACTTCAGCTGCCTTAGCGTTGACAATAAAAGATGGCCAGTCTTGGAACTGAGTAGATCCCGTCCACATGCTGATAATAGACAACATATTTGCCTTGCAGGTGTCTATGGTGACAGCAGCCGGAGTTCCAGGAGGCATTTTCAAAGCTTTTCGGCAGAATCTTTCAATGAAACTCTCAGCAGTTTCATTGTGCTTTTGTTTGATTTTATTGAGGGCTGACATAGTCATGTCATTGATTCCCTCATAGAATCGTTCCAAGAAGATTTGCTTTAAGCCAGAGAAGGAGGTGATACAACCATCGGGCAAGCTTCTGTACCAATCGTATGCTACGCCGGCTAAACAGCCGACGAATACTCTGGAAAGAAGAGCGTCATTTGGTTGAAGTTGAACAGTCATAACCTCAAAGTGGTTAATGAACTGACTGGGAGATGTGCTGCCATCAAATAGCGAGATAGTTGGAATCTTGTACTTTGGAGGAAACGGGACTTCCTTCCATTCAATTGGGTAAGGTTGCTTGATCCCCAACCTTTGTAAGTTGTCTTTCTCCTTGAAAGCTTCGAACTGAGTTCGCAGGAGCTTCACAGGTTCATTGGCGTCTTCTACTGATGTAGAAGGAGCAGGCTGAACCACGGTGTTAGGAGGAGAAACAGCATGATAAGCACTACCCCCAGCACCTGACTGACTGGGTGAAGGTTGGGCTTGTACAGGAAGTGTTGGAAGAGATGCTACCCCCAGTCCAGCATTGACAGGTACCGACGATGCTATGATTTTAGGATTTATAGGTGGTACGGCCGGTGGTACCGTATGCTGGGCCACAATGATGGAATGCATACTTGCGACCATTTCGGCCATAGTTTTCAGCTTGTCTTCTAGTGCAGCTATTCTTTGTTCTTGGCTAGCTGAACTGGAAGCGTCGGGATCTTCATTGACAACATAAGCTGTCACTTCCCTGGGTACAGTGGAGGACACCGTCTGTTCTGAGCTTTCGCTGTATGCATCGTAGTCAGAGAAAGAATCATCTCCTGAGTGAGAAGGAAGAAGAAGATTCCTTTGACCGATTGTGTCTCGGCTTCTGGAACGGGTATGTTGGAATACTCCTTCAGAAGATTCTTGAAGTAGATCCAAATACCGCTGGCTTGGCCTGCGAGGTTTCCCATGCTTAGAGCACTTCCTACCCCCAGTGTCTCTGGAAGTCATGTTGACGGAGGCATACAAAACCTCGTCTTCATCCTCAGACATCAGAGTTAGGAAAGTTCAGACGATCGAAGACAGATCGTCTTGTTGTCTGACACAACACATGATGACCACTTTGTGATTATAGTGATGTCCAAGTAATTGTACTAGGGGTGTTGGGATGTTGTCCCGTTTTTGCTTGAGGTGTTCTCGGAGATCAGGAACAGCAACGGGACGAGAAAAAGTTCGAGGGATATGTTCTTTGATAACATTCGGAACATGGTTTTGGTTCTTCAAATGTTTTGTCCCTTGAGTGTACAGGGAAGTACTCACTTCATTAGCATAAGTGTCCGGATTTTTGATCCTGGAAGTTTGCTTCTGATGATGTTTGGTCTTCGGCATTGGTTGTTTACGTTTCACCGAAGTTGGCCTGTTAAGATAAGTTCTTAGATCAGCAAACTCACCCCCAGGAGTTTCTGTTTGAGACACCAGCAGTTTTCCCTGTCTTGAATGGGAGATCTGAAGAGTTGGGAGATCTTGGAACTCTGCTACCGGAGTAGGCAGAATACCTCTCTGATCAGTACAAGTTCTTTTAACATGGAGAGAATAATCCTTGTTTGAAAGAGTTTTTGTACTGACTGATGCCGGAGCACATTCAGTTTGATCTTCAACGGTAAAAACCGAGGAAGACTGAGAAAAGACCAAAGGGCATTTTCCTTTGTTTTGGAAAGAAGGGTTAGCTAAAGAGCGTTTCCCTCTGTTGTCTTCCAAGTCAAGGGACGAGGAAGTTTGAGAAAAGACCAAAGAGCCTTTTTTTTGTTCTGGAGAGGAGGAGGAATAGCCAAAAGACTACCCCCAATGGACTGCGCAGGAGCAACAGGGTGTTGGAAAGGAGCAGACTCTTCCCCTTGTTGTAAGAAGAAAAGAGATTAGCCAAAGGGCTGTCTCTCTTGGATTGCGCAGGCACAATTTGCGCATGGGTGGATGGCGCACTGGCAGGTTGCCCAGGAGAGTCTTTGGCAGATGACTTTTTGGTTCTGGCCACAGACACTGTGGTTTGTGCATCAGCAGTTCTGGCCACAGATTGTTTGGGATACACTCTAGTTGCTGGAGTGCTGGTTTGCGTAGGAAGATTGGCAGCCAACTGCGCCAGAGGCAGAGGAGTCTTGCACTTTGATAGGGCAGCATAAGAAGTCTTCTGTGTACTGGCAACAGCAGATTACGCATTTATGACAGAGACAGATTGTACAACAGTCTTAGTGGCAGCAACTGTAGACTGTGCAGCAGATTGTGCAGCAGGCTTATTGGCAGACTGCGCAACAGTCTTGCTGGCAGAGTTAATGGACTGCGCAGCAGTCTTGGAGACCCACACTGGGCGCACTTTGCTCGTGGAAGAAGTGGTTGCAGTGCGAGGAGTAGTTTTGGAGTTGATCATGGCTTCGTAGGCCGTCTGGTTGACCTTCACAACCAGCGTCTTCTGCGTCTTCTCGATAGACGCTACGTCACATTGAGTTGTCACTTCCTCGTCGGAGGAGAAAGTCGTCCCCAGCAGAGTCGCCATTATGTTGTTTGCAAAAACAAAAGTATGAAACTTTATTGATACAAACTTTATAAAGATTACAAGAATTCTGGAAAAGTACAACTGTAGGAATCCAATCTAGAAGACGATTGCTTTATCCCTTGGACGATATGAACTTTGAAGACGGTAGCCTCTGAAGTTGAAGGCAAAAGCCTCGGAAGTTGAAGGCAAAAGCCTCGGAAGAATGCAGCAGCACTTGGGCAAGAACTCCTGAACTCTCTGGTATTTCTGAACTTTTATGTCTGATCTCTCTATCTGATCTCTGATCTCCTTGAATGAAGACTTGAAACTCTATTTATAGAGTTCTGGAAATAACTAATTTGTAGTTATTCTGAATAGCGCAAGTTGGATTGCGCAGGAACTGGATTGCGCAGCATCAGACTGCGCAGGCAGTCGTCTGGTCGTGGGCAAACTGTCTTGGACACATGGCATCATTTGATTGAAATATGCATGATCGTGCATAGACGGTTGCCACGTAGTGAGGAATTGATGGCATGAATGCCACGTGTACTTTTGTCAATTGTCAGGATGAAGTGCGCCACATGAATTACGCTGACTTCGGATTGCGCTGAAATGGATTGCGCAGACACTGGATTGCGCAAGCACTGGATTGCGCTGCATGTACAGCTGTCCTCGAGCGCTGTATGGCACAATAAATGAACAGTCTTCTCGTTCTTTGTGATGTCAGCTGTCAGAAAGATTTGATTTTGTCAGATAATGATGACATTGCCACGTCAGCCCGCGCAATTGAAAGTGTGCGCAGTCCGGTGTGCACAATCGGAATGATGCGCAATCTGATGTCTGCGCAGTTCATTTGAAAGTTGTATTTCTTGATTTTCTGACTTTGTTGATAGGTGCAACTTGATTTTTTAGGACCTACAGTAATCAAATCCCATCTTATACAACTATTGTATATGTCCATTGTACACTCACGTATGATGGAGTTACCTATTGTTATTGTATAACCTAACTCGTTTACATAACCATATTTTGCTCTAAATCACTAGTACTTGTAGTTTTACTTAACATGTATATATTTTCAGTTATAAATTCTCTCTCATTTTTATGTACAACTTCTTACAATTCATGTATCTTACTCTTTTGCATGCTTTATATTTCCCAACATGATATGAACTGCGTGAGATTTATTGTGCTCGCTCCTGTCCTGACTGGACCTGTTGAAAATATTACAGATGATGATGGTGACTGCCCTACCTTCTATGGGGCACATGAGGGTGCCTAGTCTAGTTTAGTATTTATAGTTTTCAGTTTGTATCGGATTGTTCCGATTGTTAGTTGAGACTTAGTTATATTCAGGACTTGTATTTATTTGTGTTGAACATCTACTTTGTGTGGTACGGTAACTCTATTTATATTTCAGTTTCTTTCTTTTATCTGATTCCATATCGTGCTCTATCTTCCCTAGACTTGTGATTGAGATATAGAGTTGAGATGTTATATTATACATCCGTACGGAGATGATATGTTTATATCATATTGTTGTTAGATGTTAGATGTTATAGACGAACTATACAGCGTTCTACCGCCGACACTGCAGCGTAGGCTGGACGTACCCACGTTCTCGTGCACTTCCTCAGGGTGCGGGTCGTGACAACGTGTCACTATGCGTAGAGACTACAACTCTTCATGGGACACGTGTCATCACGCGTAGAGGTTGATTTTCAATCGTGGGTGGCAGTTACTTGCGTAAAGACCCAATTATGTTGCTTTTTACGCACAAAGGGTCTAGTCTATAAATAGACTCATTTTTAAACAGAAAATACAACAGATCACATAGAGATCAGAGCCCAGATACTTTGAGAGCAAAGTGATTTTCCAGAGCATTTCTCTTCAACTTTTCTTCAAGAATAGAGTGAAGCAAAGCAGGAAAGCATTCGACCTCGCCATCAGTGCCCAGTGTGTCGATACCTTTCTGGTTACTTAGTTCTTCCAGCTGTTTATCTTCCAGCAGTTTTTTCTTCATCATCATCGTGTGGTCCAAGGAACAAAGTAATCGTTCTCAGATCAGACTTCCATAGCAATACTTCCCAGAATTTATTTATACTTTTGTACTTTTTCTCGTTTTCTTTCAAAAGCCTTTCAAGGGTATTTTGTTAAGTGAAACAGTCCATTCTGGATAAAATTGAATTCTCTACAACATAGAACAATCAAAACTTGAAAATAATGAAGTTTGGTAGATCAAAACCCAAGAAAACCGAAAAGATTATAAACTTAGATTTGCAAAAATCTATCCATCAAACCCAAAAATGTCAAGTTCTAAAGAGGCTTAAAATCAAGTAGGAAAGAGAATGGAACAATAAAACTTGAGATCCATCATAAAACAAGTTGTACTTGCCTAGGACTTGGTAGGTGGGAGGAGTAAATGATGAAGATGAAGAAGTAAATTAAGAAGTGAATGAGGAGAGAGAGAGAGAGAAGGAGTTGGGTTATATATCAACCCTCTCCATCTCAAGCCAAGCCAAACCAAGTCAAATTGGACCAAACCAATCAAATAAACCAAGTCAAGATTAAACCAAGACTAGGCTAAGCAAAACAAGTCTAACTACGGTCCACCTGATAAATGTCAAAAATCTCATATACGTATACGAAAATACGTATAACGAGAAACGGGAGTGACAACTCTACCCACCTTAAAATAATTATGTCCTCGGAATTTAATCAAGAGGCTAGAGATGTCGGGACAAGCTATATTAACCATAAGCAAGCTACGACTAGCAGTCAATCAAGCAATCATTCATGCAAGCAAGGAATTAAAAGCATAAGGCATAAGGAAGACATTATACCTTATGAGTCAAACAGGTGTGGATATCATGAGCAAATATCATCCTCACGCTCCCACGTTGACTCACCTAAAGAGTGGTGGCCTCAAATAATACGGACTAAACTAATAGTCTTGTTCTTGAGCACCTTCTCTCTTCGGTCCAATATGGATACGGGTCTTTCCTCATACGAAAGGTTGGTACCAACAACCAATTCCGAATGATCAAGGACATGGCTCGGATCCGCGATGTACCGTCACAATTGGGATACATAGAAAACATCATGTACCTCGCTTAACGACGACGGAAGAGCGAGACGATAGGACACATCACCTACTCGCTCCAGAATATCAAACGGCCCTATATACCTAGGATTAAGCTTTCCCCGCACGCCAAAACGAATGACGACATGGGTAGACGAGATCCTAAGGAACACGTGGTCGCCGACAGAAAACTCAAGGGGACGCCGCTGAGAATCGGCCCAATGACGATGACGATCTTGCACAACTCGAAGATGATCTCTGACTCGTCTGACCACCTCAATAGTCTGCATAATTATTTCGGGACCAAGCATTTGCCTCTCGTCTACATCATCCCAAGCTAAAGGAGATCTGTACTTCCTGCTATATAGTGCCTCAAAAGGTGCCATCTGAATACTGGCCTGGAAACTGTTGTTGTACGAGAACTCCACTAGGTGCAAGTGATCTTCCCACGAACCACCGAAGTCCAGCGTACAAGATCGCAACATATCTTTGAGAGTCTGAATCGTGCGTTCTGACTGACCATCTGTCTACGGATGATATGCTGAACTGAACTTGAGACGAGTCCCCAAACTCTCTTGAAGACTCCGCCAAAAGTACGATATATATCTTGAGTCTCTGTCTGATATGATACTAACTGGCACTCCATGCAATCTGACTATCTGCCTGAGGTACATCTCTGCTAGCTGATCCGTCGACTGACCAATTCTGAAGGAGAGAAAATGAGCTACCTTTGTGAGACGATCAACTATAACCAAGATAACATCTCTCCCAGCTGGGGATTTATCACGCCATGATTCCGTAGAATCGATAGTCGTCCCCCGGGCGTGATGTCGTGCGAACCTAAGTTGCGATCGCACAAGGCATAGTCATAAGGTCATCCGAAACACAACATCAAGTTAGAGTACGCAGAGAAATTGATTGACATATTTGAAATAGAAGTAGACTTTTTATTGATATTAACATTTCTTTTACATTGACTCCATTACAATCATTGCCGTGCGGGCTACAACATGACTCGACATACAAAATGAACGCTGATGAGATAGTCGTTCTATACATTACATCCCTTTTTACAATAAAAAACTATTACACATTCCACCTGCAATCGAAGGAAGTCGAGTCGCCATTTATCTTCTTTGTACTGATTGCGGAGTCTTCAAAAGGAATTTCAGAACGCAAGCCTTCACACGCGGACGAGGATTCAAAAAGGGTTCACGTCGCCGTGAGCTTTATGTGGCACGCCCTTCATGGTTTGGGGTACCTGCGTGGAGAGCGAGGATCAGTACATTACACTTTATACTAGTACGTGGTAAATTAAGTTCCAAGCTCTCATTTGGTTGAAAAGTTTATATGACTTAGTTCATGAATGTTTCTAACCATCCTAATGAATTTCAAACAAGCATATGACAAGCATAATGTAAAATACGTTGGAACTTACCCACGGCGGGCTGTGCCGCGCCTTATGAAACTTACCATGTTCTTTCCTGTCAATTGTTATTATTTACATATCAAGTACAATATTACGTGTGATTGGCCACTGGCATGACAAGCCATCCTGGACTATAGCTTTGTTAGCCGGGGCCCTTGCAGCGCAAGTAGCGAGCCCCGCTGCAAGTCTCCGCTTAACCCGTGCTATCACCCAGCACAACTATACCGTGTTTCCTCCTAGGCCGAGTCGGTCCCGTTGGCCCCGGGTTGTCACTCGAGGAAACTCTCTCCTTGTCGACAAGTTATCCAATGATCGAGTTAAGACAATATTTAGTTATTAAGGTCTAGCCTACATTCTCTTTGAAACTTGATCATTTTACCGTGTCCGTGCCCGTACATTCATTCTTTCATCCGCAACAACACTATCGATTCACCTAAGAAGGGGTCGAGAAGAGAAGGGTCAGCCACTCACCTTGAGTTTACTTCGGGCGAGAGAACTTGTTGGCCGTGCTAGACGTCGCCTACGCGATTACCAAAAATCGCACAAGCAACCGATTAGAACATTGCATTATTCAAGAAGTTTGATAGGAAATGCGAGTTCGAAATGCAAGCCACGAAAACCATCAAAAATATTCGCAGAAATGCATTCAGAAAACAAAGCCAAAACCAACGCAAGCGGCGTGAAAAGCAGAGCAACGGGAGGTCTCTCCCGACTCAGCCGCAGAGTCAATCCTTGAGGCACAACCCGTTGACTATGGGACTTGGTTCCGAATAAGACATTCTATAACGAAGAATGGATCTTAATTCAACCGTTCCTGTTCGATCGACTCCATCGATCCCGACCTATCGGTCCCGACCGAATAGATAGCGACAGTGTTCCTTTCTCGCGCATCCCGTGGACGGAGTACGGGGCACGATGTAGGGACGGGGCACTACACCATAACCAACTAAGAAAAAGTTTCGTCCTCGAAACTTAAAATAGAACCTACCTCTACGAGAACAATGAAGGGAACTTTTCCTTCATTTCTGACTCAAGTTCCCACGTCGACTCTTCGACCGAATAATTTCTCCAGAGGACGCGGACGAGTGGAATAGTACGGTTGTGGAGAATTTTATCGTTGTGCTCCAAGATTTGTACCGGCTCTTCGATATATGACAAGTCTGCCTTCAGGTCCAGCTTACCCAAATCCACCACATGGCTCGGATCATGCACGTACTTTCGCAATTGTGATACGTGGAAGACATAATGTACCTCTGATAATGCAGGTGGCAAGGCGATTTGGTAAGCTACCGGGGCGACTCGCTTCAATATTTCAAACGGGCCAACAAATCTTGGGCTCAATTTCCCCTTCGCACCGAACATGGAAACTCCCCGCATGGGCATGACTTTCAAGAATACATGGTCATCTTTCGAGAACTCGAGGGGCGACGGTGCGTGTCGGCATAGCTCTTCTGCCGGCTTTGTGCTATCTTCAATCTCTTTCGTATTAACTTGACCTTCTGCACGGTCTGCTCCACCAGCTCCGGACCAAGTATATGCCATTCCCCGACTTCATCCCAGCAAATGGGCGATCTGCACTTCCGGTCATACAAAGCTTCATACGGCACCATTTGGATGCTGGACTGATAGCTGTTGTTGTATGCAAACTCGGCCAGCGGTAGATGGATGTCCCAACTTGACTTCAAGTCGATCGCACAGAGTCGTAACATGTCTTCAAGAATTTGGTTCACCTGCTCTGTTTGACCGTCAGTCTGAGGATGATAAGCTGAGCTGAACTTCAACTTGGTCCCCATTGCTGAATGAAGACTACTCCAGAAGCGTGCTACGAACCGTCCATCCCGATTCGAGACGATAGATGCTGGGACCCCGTGCAGCCGAACTAATTCATCAAGGTATATCTGAGCAAGGCGGTCGACGCTCCAAGTAACTTTGATGGCGATAAAGTATGCTGACTTGGTTAGTCGATCGACGATGACCCAGATAGCGTCGTTTTCCCGCGGCGTCCTCGGCAAGCCAACAACGAAGTCCATAGTGATGTGATCCCATTTCCACTCTGGAATGGCAAGGTTCTGTATCTCTCTGTCCGGTCGCTGATGCTCGGCTTTGACTTGCTGACAGGCCATACATTTTGACACAAAGAGCGCTACGTCCCTCTTCATGCCGTACCACCAAAAGATAACGCGGAGGTCCTTATACATCTTGGTGCTACCAGGATGCAAGGAATATTTTGCATAATGCGCCTCCGACATTATCTCCTTTCTAAGTTCTGCGTCGTCCGGTACGCATAGCCGTCCCTTCACGTGTAACACTCCCGACTCGTCCTTTGCAAAGTCGGACGCTTTTTCTGTCGATATCAGCTTCCGCATCTTCTCCAGGTATGGGTCGTCCTTCTGAGCAGACTTGATCATCTCCAGTAGGCTCGATTCCACCCGCAGTTGCGCCAGGTTTACGTCTCTAAAATGAACTCAAAGTTTAATGCCCATTCCTTCCAAGTCACGCAGCAGTCGATCGTTGATACATAACGAAGCTAAGTACTTCCGGCTCAGCACATCCGCTACCATATTTCCCTTGCCCGGCGTGTAGTCGATTGACAAGTCATAGTCTTTGATCAGTTCGAGCCATCGCCTCTGCTACAAATTCAATTTTTTCTGGGTGAAGAGATACTTGAGGCTTTTGTGGTCTGTATAAATCCTGCACGCTACGCCATAGAGATAGTGACGCCACAGCTTCAACGCAAACACAATCGCCGCTAATTATAGGTCGTGCGTGGGGTAGTTCTTCTCGTGCGGCTTCAACTGCCAGAAAGCAAAAGATATCACCTTATCCCGCTGCATGAGAACACACCCCAAGTCCTGGCCAGAAGCATCGCTGAAGATTTGAAATCCCTCCGTCCCTTCAGGAAGAGCAAGTATCGGGGCCGAAACGAGCCATTGTTTGAGCTCCTGGAAGGAAGCTTCACAGTCGTCTGACCACTTGAATGTGACTCCTTTCTGGGTGAGGCGAGTCAACGGCGATGCAATCTTCGCGAAGTCCTTCACAAAGCGTCGGTAGTATCCCGCCAAGCCTAGGAAGCTTCGAATTTCGCTAACTGATGCGGGCCGTTTCCAATCAGCAACTGCCTCGACTTTCTTCGGATCGACTGCGATGCCCGCGGCGGAGATGATGTGCCCAAGGAATGAGACGTTGTTCAGCCAGAATTCGTACTTGCTCATCTTCGCATACAACTGATTCTCTCGAAGGGTTTGGAGTACCGTCCGCAGATGCTCTGCATGTTGCGCTCGATCCTTCGAGTAGACGAGGATGTCGTCGATGAAGACTACTACGAATTTGTCAACGAACGGACGGAACACCCGATTTAGTAGATCCATGAAGACGATAGGGGCGTTTGTCAGACCGAACGACAATTACCAAGAACTCGTAGTGGCCATAACTGTAGGTCCTAAAAAATTAAGTTGCACCCATCAACAAAGTCATAAAAATTAAGAAATACATCTTTCAAATGAATTGCGCAGAAGTCAGATTGCGCATCATCCAGATTGTGCAGACTGGACTGCGCACACTCTCAAGTGCGTAAGCTGACGTGGCCATGTCATCATTATCTGACACAATCAAATCTTCTGACAACTGACAGCACAAAGAACGAGGAGACTGTTCGTTTATTGCGCCGCACAGCGCTCGAGGACAGCTGTACATGCAGCACAATCTGCCAAGCTTTCTGCTGCACAGTCTATTCCAGCGCAATCTGAAGACAGCGCAATTCATATGGCGCACTTCATCATGACAACTGACAAATGTACACGTGGCATTCATGCCATCAATTGCTCACTACGTGGCAACCGTCTGTACATGATCATGTGCATTTCAATCAAATGATGTCATGTGTCCAAGACAGTTGGCCCACGATCAGACAACTGCCTGCGCAGTCTAATGCTGCGCAATCCAGTGCATGCGCAATCCAACTTGCGCCATTCAGAATAACTAAAAGTTAGTTATTTTCAGAACTCTATAAATAGAGTTTCAAGTCTTCATTCCAGGGGATCAGACATAAAGTTCAGAAATATCAGAGAGTTCAGGAGTTCTTGTCCAAGTGCTGCTGCATTCTTCCGAGGCTATCGCCTTCAAATTCAGAGGCTACCGTCTTCAAAGTTCACATCGTCCAAGGGATAAAGCAATCGTCATCTAGATTAGATTCCTACAGTTGTACTTTCCCAGAATTCTTGTAATCTTTTTAAAAAGTTTGTTGAAATAAAGATCAACTTTTATTTTTGCAAACAAAATGGCGACTCTGCTGGGGACGACTTTCTCCTCCGACGAGGAAGAGACAACTCAATGTGACGTTACGTCTATCAGAAAGACGTAGAAGACGCTGGTTGTGAAGGTCAACCAGACGGCCTACGAAGCCATGATCAACTCCAGGATCACCCCTCGCACTGTGACAACTTTTTCTACGAGCAAAGTGCGCCCAGTGTGGGTCCCCAAGACTGCTGCGCAGTATGTTGATCCTGCTACCAAGACTGTTGCGCAGTCTAATGTCTCTGCTACTAAGACTGTTGCACAGTCTGTTGTCTCCGCTATTGTACAATCTGCCACTGCTATTCCTGTGCAATATGCTGTTGCCTGTGCACAAGCTACATCATATGCTGCTCTGTCAAAGTGCAAGACTCCTGTTCCTCTGGCGCAGTTGGCTGCCACTCTGCCTGCGCAGTCCACTAATCCAGCAACCAGAGTGCAACTCAAGCACTCTGGCAACAAGGTTCCTACTGCGCAAACCACTGTGACTAAGGCCAGAAGACATTCTGCCAGAACTCCTCCTACGCAATCTGCCAGTGCGTCATCAACTCATGCGCAAACTGTGCCTGCGCAATCCAAGAGAGAGAGCCCTTTGGCTAATCTCTCCTCTTCTCACAATAAGAGGAAAAGTTCTGCTCCTCTCCAACACTCTGTTGCTCCTGCGCAATCCACTGGGGGTAGTCTTTTGGCTATTCCTCCTCCTCTCCAGAACAAAGGAAAAGGCCCTTTGGTCTTTTCTCAAACTTCCTCGTCCCATGACTTGGAAGACAACAGAGGGAAACGCTCTTTAGCTAACCCTTCTTTCCAAAACAAAGGAAAAGGCCCCTTGGTCTTTTCTCAATCTTCTTCGATTTTTACTGTTGAAGATCAATCTGAACGTGCTCCGGCACCAGTCAGTACAAGAATCCTTTCTCACAAGGATTCTTCTTCTCTCCTTGCCAAAGGAAAGTGTACTGATCAGAGAGGTATTCTGCCAACACTGGTAGCAGAATTCCAAGATCTTCCAACTCTTCAGATCTTTCGTTCAAGACAGGGAAAATTACTGGTGTCTCAGACAGAAAGCCCTGGGGGTGAGTTTGCTGATCTAAGAACTTATCTCAATCGACCAACTTCGGTGAAACGCAAACAGCCAATGCCAAAGACCAACCATCATCAGAAGCAAACCTCCAGGATCAAGAATCCGGACACCTATGCCAATGAAATGAGTACTTCCCTATACACTCAAGGGACAAAACATTTAAAGAATCGGAACCATGTTCCAAATGTTATCAAAGAACACATCCCTCGAACTTCTTCTCATCCTGTTGCTGTTCCCGATCTTCGAGAACACCTCAAGCAAAAAAGGGATAACATCTCAACATCTCCAGTGCAATCACTTGGACACCATTGCAATCATAAAGTGGTCATCAAGTGTTGTTGTCAGACAACAAGACGATCTGTCTTCGATCGTCTGAACTTTTCTAACTTTGAACCTATGTCGGAAGATGAAGACGAGGTTTTGTACGCCTCCGTCAACATGACTTCCAGAGACACTGGGGGTAGGAAGTGCTCCAAGCACGACAAGCCTCGTAAGTCGAGTCAACGGTATTTGGATCTACTCCAAGAATCTTCTGAAGGAGTATTCCGACATACCCGATCCCGAAGCCGAGACACAATCAGTCAAAGGAATCTTCAAGATCCTTCCGATCGTCTCCCTTCTCACTCAGGAGATAATTCTTTCTCCGACTACGATGCATACAGTGAAAGCTCAGAACAAACAGTATCCTCCACCGTACCCAGAGAAGTGACTGCTTATGTTGTCAATGAAGATCCCGATGCTTCCAGTTCAGCCAGCCAAGAACAAAGAATAGCTGCGCTAGAAGACAAGCTAAAGACCATAGCTGAAATGGTCGCAAGTATGCATTCCATCATTGTGGCCAGCATACAGTACCACCGACCGTACCGCCTACAAATCCTGAAATTATAGCATCGTCGGTGCCTGTCAATACAGGGCTGGGGGTAGCATCTACTCAAGTACCTCCTGTACAGATCCAACCTACACCCAGTCAATCAGGTGCTGGGGGTAGTGCTTACCACGCTGTTTATCCCCCTAACACTGTGATTCAACCTGCTCCTTCTACATCAGTAGAAGATGCCAATGAAGCTGTCAAGCTCCTGCGAACTCAGTTCGAAGCTTTCAAGGAGAAGGACAACTTGCAGAGGTTGGGGATCAAGTAACCTTACCCAGTTGAATGGAAGGAAGTTCCATTTCCTCCGAAGTACAAAATCCCAACCATCTCGCTGTTTGATGGCAGCACTTCTCCCAGTCAGTTCATTAACCATTTTGAGGTTATGACTGTCCAACTTCAACCAAATGACGCTCTTCTTACCAGAGTATTCGTCGGTTGTTTAGCTGGCGTAGCATACGATTGGTACAGAAGCTTGTCCGATGGTTGTATCACTTCTTTCTTTGGCCTAAAGCAAATCTTCCTGGAACGATTTTATGAAGGGATCAATGACATGACTATGTCAGCCCTCAATAAAATCAAACAAAGGCACAATGAAACTGCTGAGAGTTTCATTGAAAGGTTCCGTCGGAAAGCTTTGAAAATGCCTCCTGGAATTCCAGCCGCTGTCACCATAGACACCTGCAAGACAAATCTATTGCCTATCATCAGCATGTGGACAGGGTCTACTCAGTTCCAAGACTGGCCATCTTTTATTGTTAATGCTAAAGCAGCTGAAGTTAGAGCTGACAAATTCAAGCAGCTAGGGGTGCAAATGTCTAACCCCGATCGGGATGAGCACCAGACATCGGGTGGTGGCAATCGCCAGAACAACCGCAAAGGAAAAGAAACTTTGAATATCAACTTGAATAAGAACAAAGAATCTCTGGCGGTCAACGTAGCTCCTCCTACGTCCACTTCTACTCCTTCAGCACCTCCACCGAGGGAACCTCGTCCGAAAGTAGAGTACTCTTTTGACGAGAATGGCACAGTGAGCATCTTTGATTGCTTGATCAAAAGCAATAAGCTTCAACTCCCAGATCCCAAGAAGCCCGATGAAGTCGGTAAGACTGATCATCCCAAGTACTGTGTCTATCACAGGTTCATCGGACATCCTACTCGAGCATGTTATGTGCTCAAAGGCAAAATTTAGGAGCTGGTCAATGCTGGTGTTGTCACTTTGCAGCAAGACGAAAAGACTGTTACCGCAAACATGATCTCAGTTCAATTCGGTGACTTTCTGCCCCAGATGGTACAGCACGGTGTTATTCCTATCCCCAAAGCTACTCTTGAGATCGGGAATCTCCCTCCTCCACGAAGTGAAGGTCTCGTCCCCTTGTCTCTTAACAACGGCAAGATTATGTGGATTCATCCGGATCTCGCTTCAGAGTTCGAACTTCCCTCTTCCTCCAAGAAGAAAGATCGCTCCAAGGGCAAGACAAAGACTTGCAATATGGTATCTTTTGACCCCATAGTTGATGAAGAAATCTTGCTGGGCACCAGATCGGGGAAAGCTTATCTAAAGGATTATCTAGAATCCTGCTTCTTCTTCTGAACCTGCTCCAGTACAGCCTGCTTCCACTGAGGATATTTCTACTGCATCCTCACCAGTTGTAGTCTCCATTCCTCCCAAGCCAATGGTAGCTGACAAAGGCAAACAGCAAGTCCGCTTCGATAAACCTTTGAAGAAATCATCTCCCTCCGGACTTGAAAAGCCTTACAACTTTGACATCTTAGCTCAGTTGGCTAATACACCGGCCCGGATGTCAATCTTCGAGCTCTTACGCCTTTCCAAAGAGACTCAAGAAACTCTGAGCGAGGCTCTCATGCAAGCAGAAACCTGTCTAGCCCTGCTTAAGAAGCCGAAAGCAGAACCAGTCTCTTGTCTCCATTGTCATAGTGTGTTAGAGTTAATTCCAAACATAACTTTCACACAGGATGACATGTTGATGGAAGACAACATGCACGACCGTCCTCTCTACTATACAGGATATGTCGACTCGATGAAAGTCGATCGTATTCTGATAGATCCAGGGTCTGCTCTCAGTATCATGCCGAAGACAATGTTGGATGCGCTGAAGATTCCAGTGCATAGCCTTTCCAGTACAATCACCACTATTCTTGGGTTCAACCAGGGAAGGAGTGAACCTCTGGACAAGATTCGCCTAAAACTCCAAATAGGCAATCTTCGCACAAAGGTGACCTTCTATATCATTGACAACCATGGTTGTTCTTACAATGTTTTGCTGGGAAGACCATTTCTGCATGAGCATAACATTGTTCCTTCGACTCTCCATCAATGTTTTAAATATGTTGATGACAATGGAGAGGTGCAAAAGGAGATTGCTGATCTTTATCCTTTTAAAGGTGTCGAAGCATACTGCAACGATGCTCGTATGTATAAGGATGAATTCATGAAGGTTTTCCTGTCTCTGGACACTGAAGAAGAGCAAGAAATAGTGCCTAATGACATCCTCATCATACCTGTCAAAGGGCGTGTTTCTCGTCCTCAGTCTTCCAAGCCACTGGCTATTCACTTGCCAGTTCAGAAACAACCAACTGATGATGATCAGTATCAAAGGGAGCTCACCTCTTCTGAGCCACTTGTTATAGACTTACGTCGTAATAAGGAAAAAAGGCAGCTCACCTCTTCTGAGCCACTTGTTATAGATCTATCTCATAACAAGGAAAAAAGGGAGCTCACCTCCTCTGAGCTGCTTGTTATCGACCTTCGTCGTAATAAGGCCAATCCTTCTCCACGTTCTTCTTCTTCCCCTCTTGTAATCAATCTGACCAAGCCTGCTAAGGCTAGAGGTCCTGCTGTAAATACGAATGTACAAATTAATGAAAAAGTATCTACTTTCCAGTATACTGATATCGTTTATCATGCTAAGTGCTATTTGGATATGTTAGATAGCTTTCAATCATTTACAATGGGAGTTGTACAATCTCTTCAAACAGAAGTCTCATTCGAACTTCCAAAGGATTCATATCGTATTGTTCCCGCTCGTAAGAAAGGCGAGAGTCTAATACTTTTTAGTAAAGGACCTGAACAACAATTTAGCTATACGGATGATAGCAAAATTAATGATATGGGGCATCTTCAAATCCGTCGTTACAGTCAGCAATCAAAAGACATCATCCAGAAGATGGGTTACGACTTTAAAAGTGGCCTCAACTACGGTAAGGGTAGAAAAACTTCTATCCGTACAGCTGTTCCAAAAGGAAAGTTAGAGATGTATTGCAGCAGGACCAAAAGAGGTCTCGGATATGCTTCTCCTCCGGTATTATCCCCGGCAGGCTCTGAATCCGATAGTGAAGAGCGCTCTAACTCTTCTGATTCCAGATTATGGGATTCTGACACCAGTATCGGTCAAGTTCATCGATTGACTGTATCTTCTAACATGGTCTCCATCGAACTTCCAGAAGGCTATGACGAGGATATTGAAGAAAGTTCTGAAACAGATCCTTGGGCTCAACGAATAGATACCCAATGGGAACTCTGATTCGAACAAAGAGAACCTCCTACCGAAGATCAATTAGTTCAAATTGATGTAGGAGAGAGCGGGTCACCTCGTCCAATATTCATCAGTAAGAACCTTCCAGAGGCTGATAAACAAGAATTAATTCTCCTGATTAAAGAATACATTGATGTCTTTGCCTGGAGTTATGAAGACATGCCAGGTCTAGATCCTAAAGTTGCTACTCACAAATTGAACATCTTGCCGAATGTAAAATCGGTCAAACAGCAGCAACGGCATTTCAAGCCAGAAATAATGGAAGCAATCGACGATGAAGTCAAGAAGCTCATCGCTTGTGGCTTTATTCGAAAAGAACAACATCCTGATTGGGTAGCCAATGTTGTCCCAGTTCTAAAGAAAACCGGTAAAGTTTGAGTCTGCATCGACTTTCGAGATCTTAATGAAGCATGTCCAAAAGATAAATTTCCTCTCCCTATCACGGAAGTCATGATTGACAACACATGTGGGTTCGAAAGAATATCTTTCATGGACGGATTCTCCGGATACAATCAGATTCGGATGAATCCTGAAGATAAAAAGCATACTTTTTTTCGCACTCATCGCGGAGTCTACTGCTACAATGTCATGCCATTTGGTCTCAAAATGCTGGTGCAACATACCAACGAGCCATGAGTACCATCTTTCGAGATCATCTGCACAAGACTGTCGAATGCTACGTCGACGACATTGCTGTCAAAAGTCGTCTAAAGGATGATCACATCCAAGACTTGAGAACTATATTCAATCTCAAGCGCCAACATCAACTCAAAATGAATCCTACCAAGTCATTCTTGGGTGTCTCTAGTGGCAAATTTCTCGGCTTCGTCATTACCTCTAAGGGTATACACGTAGATCCCGAGAAGATCAAAGCCATTCAAGAGATGCGTCCTCCACGCAACCTAAAAGAGCTACGAGGATTCCAAGGTCGACTTGCGTACATCAGGAGATTCATTTCGAATCTGTCTAGGCGCTGCAGACCATTCACTCAACTAATGAAGAAGGGTGTATCTTTCGTTTGGACCGAAGAATATCAACGAGCATTTGACAACATAAAGCGGTATCTCATGAATCCACCAGTCCTGGTGCCACCAATCTCTGGCATACCATTCTTAATGTATGTCCGTGCTATGGATCATTCATTGGGTGCCTTACTTGCCCAAAAGAACAAAGAAGGCCACGAACAAGCCATCTATTATCTCAGTCGTACTATGATTTGTACTGAACACCGTTATAGTCCGATCGAAAAAGAGTGCCTAGCTCTTATGTTCGCTGTTCAAAAGACTCGGCATTACATCATTGGCCAAACTATTCATGTCATATCCCGAGTTAACCCTCTTTGGGTACTGATGAAAAAGCCTAGTACACTTAATTCTTGGCTGGCTACATGGGCCATTCTGCTAGCCCAATATGACATGGTATATGTTCCTCAAAAGTCTGTCAAAGGTCAAGCACTGGCGGATTTCTTAGCAGCTCATCCTGTTCCAGAGACGTCCAAGCTATATGACGAAATTCTAGACGAGACATTGGAATCTAATACAATCTCCAAAGAATTTCCTACTTGGCATTTATTCTTTGACGGTGCATCTAGGATTGGACCCAATGGTGCCATTGTCGTAGGAGTTGGAGTTGTCCTTGTTTCTTCAGACGGGTCAGCTATTCAAAGAGCCTACTCCTTAGATGAGCCTTGCTCCAACAACGTGGCAGAGTACAATGCTCTACTCATTGGTCTTCAGCTAGCCAAGCAACTTGACGTCGAGTATCTTGAAGTCTATGATGATTCCAAGTTGGTTGTTAACCAGGTTAGAGGAACCTATGAAGTTCGCCATCAAGATCTAGTGCCTTACTTTGAAGCGGCAATCAACATGGCTACATCATTCAAAGCCTTATTCATTGAATATGTACGTCGAGCTTGCAATACTGAGGCAGATGCTTTGGCCAATCTTGCAGCAGTCCTAGCCATCCCCATCAAAAGACAGCAGGTGGTGGTTATCTCTAATTGGGAATTGTTCTGCGTTGAAAACAATCGTAATATTGAGTTCAGTAATCTTACTGAAGTCAATGTTATCAATGAAGATTGGAGAACTCCTTTCATCGACTTCGTGGTCCATGACATACTTCCTGAAGATCCTAAGGAGGCTACGAGTATTCGTCGGCGGTCTCTGCGGTTCTACTACAATCAGACCACCAAGACTCTCTACCGGCGGACTTATGACGGCCTACTCCTACGCTGTCTTGCTGGTGATGAAGTAAGCAAGTACTGCGTGAAGCTCACGACGGTGTCTGCGGAGCACATCAGCCCGGTCCTAAGCTATAGGATCGCATCCGACGCATGGGTTATTACTGGCCCTCTATGGTATCTGATGCCATCGAATATGCGAGGAAATATCGAGCTTATCAAATTCACGCAGACTTCATTCATCAACCGTCGAAATTTTTTCATCCGACTGCTGCTTCCTGGCCTTTCAAAGCTTGGGGCATGGACATCATCGGTCCTATCAATCCTCTTTCTTCTAGAGGACATCGGTTCATACTGGCAATAACCGACTACTTCTCCAAATGGGCCGAAGCTATACCATTGGCTGAAGTCAAGACCAGCATCGTCATCAACTTCGTCAAACACCATGTCATCTATCGATTTGGTGTATCTCGAAGAATTATCCACGACAATGGATCTCAATTCATCAGTCAAAAGTTTACAAGGTTCTGTGATGATCACCGGATTGATAATGTTGCTTTGACAGCCTATAATCCTGCCGCTAATGGATTAGCTGAAGCTTTCAACAAGACTATCATCAAGCTCCTCAAGAAGTTTGTGTCTACTAACAAACGAAACTAGAGTGAAAAGCTTGGGGAATGTCTTTGGGCCTATCGAACTACGGTCCGCAACCCTACAGGCTGTACACCCTTCTCTTTGGTGTATGGCTGTGAAGCAGTTCTACCTCTGGAACTTCAAATTTCGTCTTTGAGGATTGCCATCGCCAATGAACTCACGATAGAAAATATCGATCTTCTCCGACTCCAGGAATTAGAAGCGCTTGATGAGAAGCGGCTATTGGCTCAACAGCATATTGAGTTATACCAAGCCCGTATCTCAAAGACTTTCAACCGCAAAGTTAAAGTCAGAGCCTTTCAGAAAGGAGAGCTCGTTCTAACAGTCAGACGTCCTATGACAATGACTCACTCGAGCAAAGGCAAGTTTGATGCGAAGTGCAAAGGTCCATACATCGTGAGCAAAGTCTTTTCAAATGAAGCCTATCAACTCACAGAGCTAGACGGTCGAGTTGCAATGATGCCCATCAATGGCAAATTCCTCAAGAAATATTATGTGTAAATGTAACAGACAGTGATTATAATTATCAAACAAGTTCATAAATAAAATTTAGTTTTATTTCATCTTGAATGATAGTACATAATATCAAGGAAGGTCACTATCATC
Organism: Iris pallida; assembly: GCA_029216955.1. Lineage (NCBI taxonomy): Eukaryota > Viridiplantae > Streptophyta > Magnoliopsida > Asparagales > Iridaceae > Iris > Iris pallida. The sequence goes on along the minus strand of JANAVB010030220.1, from coordinate 47,488,355 downwards.
CTTCTCAAAATTGAGACGCGGACCACTGCCGTCCTTATCAAAGACATGATCAGCAAAAGAGTCAAGAATATTCTTACTGGAACCCACCAGGAACTTGCAAGCAGCCGTTCTCATAGCTTCTTCTTCTTCAGTCTTCCCTGGTTCGAAAAGGAAGTCCAAGATGTCCTTTGGCGGCTTGGGGGCAGATGAACCTTCACCCGCTGTCATCTACTGAACCGGCTTGTCTGGACGTTCTTCAGTCCCCGCTTCCACCTTCGGGACGATCTCAGCCTTCCTGGATGCATCTCCAGACGACATCTTTATGTTGAAAAGTGAAAGTGACCATCTCATCTGATTTTCTGTTCTATTTATAGACAGATCGTCGTAAGACTATGAAGCGACACATTCATCCAACGGTTCACCCGTCTATCATCTGACGGTTCGTCCGTTCATTACATTCATTTCTTTGACGGTTCATCCGTTCACACATCTATCCGATGGTTTACTCGTGCATTCATTATATTCATCCGACGGTTCGTCCGTTCACATATCCACTTGACGGTTCGCCCGTTCATCATTCGACGGTTCGTCCGTTCACACATCCACTTGACGATTTGCCCGTTCATCATTCGACGGTTCGTCCGTTCACACATCCACTTGACGGTTCACCCATTCATTATTTAACGGCCTGTCCGTTCATTACATTCATCCCAACGATTCATTTCGTTCTCACAGTTTGACGAATCATCCAGTTCGTTCTTATCAGCAACTTGTCATCTTTGATTAAGTTGTCTATTGAAATAATGATATTCAATAAATTATATTTGCCACGTCCATATTACCTCTGAGCAGATATAATTGAATATGATTATTTTCCAAGATCAAGAAATATATCATGTCCTGTACCTCTGAACATATTTTCTATTGCTATTATTTATATATGAACAAGATATACAACAAATAATAGAGCCACAAAAATATCTTTTTATTGATCAAAATTCAAGACATTACAAAGATTCATACTGCAAAACAAAAAGATACAAGAAATATTTCTACTAGGCTAGAGGTGTCATCAAATTGGCAATTTGCTGCTTCAAAATTTGCAGACGCTCTTCACGAGATTCCATCACTCTCTTTCTGGCTTCTTCCATCCCAGATTTTTCATTGAAGGTTGGCAGAGTTACCATTCGGCGAGTGATTTCAGCATTATGAGCCGCAGCATATTCATCCCTTTCTTGAGTTAGAACATCAAGCTGTTGAATTGCAGTTTGATGTTGGATGACCTCATCTTCCAGTTCTTCCTGAAGACGGGCAATCTCCGCTTTTAATTCAGCAATTTTCTTTTCTTTTCTTTCAGCAACAGAGGTCACTGTTTCCACCTTGGAGTTGTATTCAGCAGATTTGGCGGTGAAAGTATCCAAGAGAATTTGGAAGTTAACTTTCTCAACCGCAGCCTCTTGAGACATTCGTTCAAACTCGGCTTACACTAAAAGTTCTACCTCTCCTTTGTTTAGCTCTTTGTAGCTATTTATTGAGGTCTCCAGCTCATTTAATATGTGATCAAGAAAAGTGGCTTGAGCCTCATCACCTTGATCGCGGATAGCATTTACCAAATAAGAGGTTGGACCTCTAATCGTAGAGAAATCGACCTCTTCCTTCTCCATCACTCTATTTATTAAAGGTACCAATGAATCAAAGAAGAATTTGGTAAATGATTTAATGACAAACTGATTGGTAGACAAAGCACCAGGAGTAGCAGCTACTCCTGTTGACGATAAAGCGGCGGGATGTTCAGTCTCTTGCACTTGGACGGAGGGCTTTTTAAATAAAGGAGCTAGAGTAGAGCTGGTTGCTCCTCCCGGTTGTTCCTCTGCAAAATTAAAATTTTGTCATTTTGCCTGTCATTTGCTACTGTCAAAGAAGATTAAAGATGAAAGCAATCTTACCGTGACTTGGTCCAATATCAGGCCAGTCATCTGTTGGAACAGATTCCAGCCTAGCAGATGTAGCCTCAGACATTACTACCTGGCTACTACCTGCCTCAAAGCCACATGATAAATGACGACTACTACTAGCTATCGTCGTTGCAAGTACTATATCTGTGCACGCTGGAGGAGCTGGAGAAGATCCGAGTTCTGTATGGATAAAAAAAATAAAGATGTCAGTTATCAATTTATTAAAAGAAGATTGCTAATTTCATTCTATACCTTGGGGATCAACAGCAGGAGTTTCCTCCAGGTCCACTTCTTCGTCTGCTATCTTTTTCGGAGATATCTGCACCTCAACATCCTTTTCAGGATCCAGGGTGTCATCAGCTGCTTTAGGAGATAGATGGACTTCAACGTCCTCTTCAGGATTCTGTATCTCATCAACAGTTTCTGATGATGTACTCTCCTCACTGTCCTCAGGAGCTTCTTCGCTGGCAGTAGCAGCGGCATGATCAGCATCTTCTTGATAACCGAAGTCACAATCATTTATTGCCTCGATCATTAGACGATCCTCCTCTTCGCGGACTGCTCCCGGTGTGACAGGAAGCTGAGTCGTTTCTATCGCTGGCGAAGGAGATCGTGAAGCTTCATCTTCTCTAGGCTCTGCAGCCTCATCTCTTTGTTCAGCATCTTCCATAGGCTTTACAGCCTCATCTCTCGGTGCAGCCTCTTCTCTTTGTTCAGTCTCATGTCTCCTCTCTGGACTAGGTTCAGAGGCAGGAGTAGGAGATGACATAGTAATCCCAGCAGCAGCATTCACCACCACTGAAGATGGGATCACCTTCTTTCTCTTTCTAATAGCCTGCTTCTTTCTATGAAGAGGCCTTTCTGGGCTCTCCACATCCACTATATCAACCGTCTTTTGAATAGAAGTCAGCGTGGTTGCCTCTTCTCGTTGGATTGACTCGGCCATCTGCCGAGATTGGGATCTAGTAGTAACTTTCTCTGGGTGATCCAGAATTAGTTTCTTCTTTGCAGCTGGGGAAGAAGGTTCTTCAATCCTTCTTTTTCTCTCTCTGGCTAGAGATTTAACCACTTTCAGAGAAATTTTCAGTGGTTGATTGACTTCCTCAGGGAAGTTTACTTCCCTGGAAGCTTCCAATGGATCATCTACCAGTTCATGCTGTTTATCATTTGCTGGAGCTAGTGTAGCGGTGGCTCCTTTCTTCAGACGTGTTGCTGTTGCGAAGCTATCAATCAGACTAAAATTCTCAGCAAATATATTGGCAGCTGTGTAGAACAATGAATATGTGTACAGCATTCTTGGACTATTATCATTCTTGTTAGGCATTGAGAACACTGTCCTAGTGTCTCGAGCAACGTAGTAGGCCCATGCTCTCGTACCATCAATTAGGTACCCCTTTCCTTGTAGGCAAGTTATTGCGTTGCCCACATGGAATTGGTCATAACCAAATTGACGAGCGAAGCGACTCGGCAGATATGGTTCAAGGTAGCACTCCTCCTTAAATCTGTGTACCAAATATGATGGTCTAATCGCCTTCAGCCAGTCAAAAGCTGCTCGGCCCAGTGGCTGTCTCCCCAGATCAACCATATTTATCGCCATGAACTCGTAACCAGCTGGAGGAGCGAAGCTATAAAAGTTCCATCCCTTGCCAAGGTTGAGGGCACGTCTGCAGTCCTTCAGACTAACGTACACCCACTTGCTTCGGAAGAATCTACGCAGAAAGCTGCCGCTAACTGCCCCCATGTTGGGGTTCATCAGAGATGGATGATGCAGAAGCACCCATCCGAATAGATAGGTGTGGGGCAACTCCAGTCTTGGGAAGTTCCCTTTCTCACCCTTCCACTTGATCATTGAGTCGACATACAGACGAAGACCTGCATTTATTCTACAGGTCATCGCTGATAACAAATCCATCCGGTAGCCGAAGATTAACCGGACGGCAGCGAAGAGTACGCCGCGGTGGAAGCGGTCCACGGCGCTTGCCCCAGGTACAACAAATCGGCGGAGCCAGTATGTCAAAAATCCTGCCAACAGAGCTTCTTTAGACATGGACCTGTAGCCCATTCTTATAAAGCTTTCAACAAAATCTCCGGGCTTGAGCGGAGGATATTGGTGTTCATCAGTAACTCTGATATCCATTCTCTTATTCTCTTCCATCAGCTTTATCACTTCACTGTTGCTGAGAGGTTGAAAGAAAGTTGGGTTGCAAGAGTCATGATCCTTGATCTTTTTCTCAACGATATGATTAAGAAAAAGATAAGGTAACCATTTGGAGGAATAACATGTGCTGGAGGAGCTGCTCTGGTAATACAGGGAGCATATATTATAATGGCACAGTAGTTCGTCTAAAACAGCTACCATTTCTGGATTTTCCTGATGCAGTCTATCTAACTCGTCGTTTGTGGGAACATACTCCTCATAAGGACAGTCTCCCGTTGGTAGGCATGAGATATACTTCATCTCATGGAGCGCCAATCCCATCTCCCCGTAGGGCGTCATGAACGTCCCTGTCCTATAGTTATACCTCTCTGCTAGGGCTAGAAACAGATGAGGGTTTGGATGGAAGCCATACACGGTAGCATATATCGCGTCATAAAGCTCGATCTCTCTAAGTTTATCTTCAAACTGAGCCAATACCCAGTTGGCTATACAGTTCCACCTCCTGTTTTCCGGGTTTACCAAACCGGTCAGCCAGATGTCTTGTTCAGGATATCTGCCCTCCGCCTTTGCATACTCGTTAGCAAAAATCGGTATCCTTACCAGCAGCAACAAAGACGAGTTCTCAGGAGGGATACAACCTGGCTTCAACCCTCTTAGTAGAGTGTTGTGTCGCTCAGAAGAGCTATAGAATATGTCCCTATTGTTCGGGCCTTTCTTGACACAGATTTTTCCTGTCCGTGCATGTTGAAGGGGAGTAATGTCCCAATGGCTTGTATGAGCATATCGTGCTAGAGGGAGGCATCTAGCTATGTCTGGTAACTGGATCAGTTTCTCCTTCCTTTGGAAAGTTCTCGACTCAACTCGGGGTCTAGGTTGAGAACTTTTGTCAATGGCTTCACCGAAGAGGAACATAGGCTTCTTGTGGGTGACAGCGTCAGCAGACTGCAACGGCTGTCCATTCATCAGACTTAACAAAGTTTCATTATCCTAAGTTATCAGGATAGCTTGGCGAGAGGATGGAAGGGCATATTGTGGGAAGAGCACATGGGATAAGTTTTCTTTGAATTCTGGCTCCGCTAAAGTTCCTGTGAAGATTTCATAATTCGGGTCCTCTCTGGTATCAACTGCGTCAGACAGAAAAAAACAAAATTTAGTACAAGTCAAGTCAGAAATTCTGTCATCAGATTGCGCAAACATCAGATTGCGCAAGCATCAGATTGCGCTGATAAAGCTTGCGCAAGCATCAGATTGCGCTGACAATCTTGCGCAAATCAGCTGATTGCGCTGACTTTTGCCAGCGCAATTCAACCGATTGCGCGAGAAGATATTCTTCATAAAAATGAAGAATAATGGGTTCGTGCAACCAAAACCCTAAACATGGTGGCGCAGTATGATCACATCTCTAAAAAGAGATGGATTTTAAGATTCAGTAAAGTCGAAAAACCCTAAAAAAGGGTTTTCGATCGGGTTGTCTACCTTGCAAAGCAGGGTGCGCAGCTTCGTGTCGGAAAGGGCGCGGCGCAACCCGAGCCGAAGACTCGGCGGGGGCCTTGCCCTTGTCGACGGCGGAGGAACGTTTGGGAGCCATGAAGTCGACGGGGAAGAAAGAGTGAAGTCGGAGTAGACTCGGGGATTTCTCTCTCTCAACCACAATGAAAACAAGTAAAAAATAATATAAAGGACGAAGGGAACTATTTATAGTTTTTCAAAGAGCAATGGCCGCCTCAGATTGTGCCGAATAAATAGGGGTAATCCCTCCGATTGCACAGACAGCATCATCACGTGTGCAACTTGATTGAAAATTCAAAATTCAAAGTATTTCAAAATTTTGAATAAATTCAACTTTCGAAAACTTTGAAGGAGGGCTTGTAGGTCCTAAAAAATCAAGTTGTACCCATCAACAAAGTCATAAAAATCAAGAAATACATCTTTCAAATGAATTGCATAGAAGTCAGATTGCGCATTATCCAGATTGCGCAGACTGGACTGCGCACACTCTCAAGTGCGCAAGCTGACGTGGCCATGTCATCATTACCTGACACAATCAATTCTTCTGACAACTGACAGCACAAAGAATAAGGAGACTGTTCGTTTATTGCGTCGCACAACGCTCGAGGACAGCTGTACATGTAGCACAATCTGCCAGGCTTTCTGCTGCGCAGTCTATTCCAGCACAATCTGAAGACAGCGCAATTCATGTGGCGCACTTCATTATGACAACTGACAAATGTACACGTGGCATTTATGCCATCAATTGCTCACTACGTGGCAACCGTCTGTACACGATCATGCGCATTTTAATTAAATGATGCCATGTGTCCAAGACAGTTGGCCCACGATCAGACAACTGCCTGCGCAGTCTAATACTGCACAATCCAGTGCATGCGCAATCCAACTTGCGCCATTCAGAATAACTAAAAGTTAGTTATTTCCAGAACTCTATAAATAGAGTTTCAAGTCTTCATTCCAGGGGATCAGACATAAAGTTCAGAAATATCAGAGAGTTCAGGAGTTCTTGTCCAAGTGCTGCTGCATTGTTCCGAGGCTATCGCCTTCAAATTCAGAGGCTACCGTCTTCAAAGTTCACATCGTCCAAGGGATAAAGCAATCGTCATCTAGATTAGATTTCTACAGTTGTACTTTTCCAGAATTCTTGTAATCTTTTTACAAAGTTTGTTGAAATAAAGATCAACTTTTGTTTTTGCAAACAATAACGAGTACGGAAGGCAGACTTCGGCACGTCATCTGGCTTGACTTTGAGTTGGTGATAACCCGATCGCAGATCAATCTTCGAAAACACCGTTGCACCTTAGAGCTGGTCGAACAAGTCGTCTATGCGGGGCAGGGGATATTTGTTCCGGACGTTGGCCTTATTCAATTCTCGATAGTCGATGCAGAGCCGCATCGATCCATCCTTCTTCTTCACAAATAGCACGGGCGTACCCTATGGCGAGACACTCAGACGGATAAACCCTCTGTCGAGTAATTCTTGTAGTTGTGCCTTTAGTTCTTTCAATTCTGCAGGGGCCATTCTGTACAAAGCTTTCGAGATCGACCGGGTGTCGGGGAATGTGTCGATTGTGAACTCTATTTCTCGATCGGGCGGCATGCCGGGTAGCTCGTCCGGGAACACGTCTGGAAATTCTTCCACAACGTCGGTCTGACCCACGTTTGTACCATCCTGTCTCATATCACGAACGGACGCCAAGTAGCCTTCGCATCCGGAATGCAGCAGCTTCCGAGCCGAGATTGCCGAGATCACCATACAGGTCGGCGATGTTTCACCACACAAATAGCAGAATTCGGGCACTCTAGGTATGCGAAAGGTGACCTTCTTTCCTGCGCAGTCGATGGTGGCGTTGCAAGGACCGAGCCAATCCATGCCCAGTATGATGTCGAAGTCCTTCATATCTAAAACTATCACAACAAGACCGATCTTTTGACCCCCAATACATATGGTTCCTCCCCCGCTTGCTAAGTTTATGAGTAATGGCACACCCGAAGGCATACTTACGCTAAGATCAAGGTCTAACGACATCACAGGAAATTTATGCTCGGCGGCGAAGTCCGCCGATATGAAAGTATGCGAAGCGCCTGAATCAAATAACACACGAGCAGGTACATTATTGAAACTCAATATACCTGTCACGACAGTGTCGAAAGCGAACGCCTCATCTCGAGTCAGAGCAAAGACACGTCCTTGAGCATTAGGGCATCGGGCTTGGTTGTTGGGTTGAGTGGGCTGAGGATGTCGGGGTGCCTGTCGTCCATTCTCTTGACGGTATTGTTGTGGTGGTGTGTTGGGATGATTTGGTTTTCGAACCGGGCATTCTCAAAATTGGTGCCCCCTTTGTCCGCAAAAGAAACATCCTCCTTCGTGAACAAAACAATCATTGGCATGGTGGTCGGTGTTGTAACATTTGGTGCAAGGAAACGGAGGGGTTTGCCCCCTGTTGCCGCCATGATTTGGGCACTTTGACGCGTAATTGTTGCCTCCCGTATAGCTATGACGTTTGTGATTGGAGTGGCGCACAAGGTCGTCAGCACCAGAAGGATGCAGGCTCTCAAGGCGGAGAGTGTGATTCAGAGCCTCGCCCGTAGTTTTGTACTCCGGGACCCTGACATGCGCACCGATAGAGTGTCGCAGAACCACTTCGAACCGTCGCACACGGCACTCTTCTGTAGGCAGAAACGCACTAGCAAACTTGGACAACTTGTAGAATTCTGCGGCATACTGTTCTACTGTCCGATTCCCTTGCTTCAATTGCATGAACTCATTTTCCTTCGCTTGACGAACGGCTGACGGAAGGTACTCAACTTCAAAAGCCTTACGGATCGTGGTCTAAGAGATCGGCGCTGTGTTGTTGTCGCGTCGGATTGCTCGCTTGTGCACGGCCCACCAGTCGTGTGCGTTCAACCGTAGTTGAAGTTGTGCGCAGGTGACTTGCTTTGATTCTTCAATGCCGAAGAGCTCGAAGTGATCTTCCAGCTCTTCCAACCAGTCGATCACCATAGAAGGGCCTTCGGTACCGTTGAAGGAAGTGCGGCACACTTTCTTGAATTCTGACACTTCAAAGTTGTACTTTTTTGGTGTCGCAGGTTGACGCTCGGGCTCCTCCGTGTCGACTTCAATGGGTTGGATCGCCGGCACGGTGACAGTAGGCGTGGTGACGGTAGGCGCAGTCGCAGAATTTCCGTTGGCCACAATTGTCTGGATGATCTGCTGCAGGGTATCCAGCTGCTTTGTTGAAGTTTAGCATGTGCATCGAAGCGAGCTTCGAATTGGGCCAGTCGTTCCTCTGTTTGTTGATGTCACGGTTCTCAGACTGGTTTCGCTGCACCTCCATCATGCGCAGCATCCTTTCGATGGTATCGTTAGAATGTCCGGCCCGCGAACGACACGAACTACTAGTGCCGCTAGAAGCGCTCTGCTCTCGCCCGGCTGTGGGTTCCGGCACTTCTATAATACGAAGACAAACACATCAATCATAAATTATTACAGACTCATTGTATGGAACAACTTATCTCATCGATGCGAGGTCAAAGGTTTGAAACTCTAGATGTAACGCCCCAGTCTCAAAATACGTAGGACTAGGAACATAGACATGCCAGCTGTATACATACGAAGTACACTCCAATATATGGAAACCTCGTATGAATACATAAGCTGTAAAATATAGTAGAACCATAACTAATCTCATGCACAACAAAATAAATGAATAAAAGATATCATATAATGATAATGAATTGTCTTGATACAATATATTGGGCGGAGACAAATTCACTACCAACAAGTAAAGGAAAAATACATGAGAAAAGATATGAATTTGGCGAGCGAAGCGAAGACGATCTAAGTGAAATCATCCTTGAAGAAATAGTGACGATCATGGCCACGGATAGAACACCTGCGAAAGACAAGAGCACACACCTGGCGAGATAACCAGGTCCTCAGAGGGACGTAACAAGACACATAATATCATGCCATAAACTGAGTAATAAAACCTCAACAGAAAAGTATATCACTACACCAAAAAGGTCCTTTTGGAATGCTAAAATTCTATTCCAAATAATTTTAGGCACACTTATATGTTGCCTATTTATGGGCTGCCAGATTTGTTGGAACGGAATAAAGGCGTTCCAGTAAACATTTATTAGAACGCTTTTATGGTGTTCCAATATTGGAACACCGATAAAGCGTTCCAAAAAAAGGGTTCCAACAAAACATTACAAATTACTTTTTCCCCACTCATTGGAACGGCTAAAAATAGTTCCAATTTTGGAACATTAGAAACGCGTTCCTAAGAAAAGCATCCCAAAATACTTTTTGCGCCAAATTTTGGAACACCTAAAAAGTGTTCCAATTTTCAATATATATATATATATATATATTGAAAGAAGGTAATTGTGGCAAACGCTCCCACGGGGATATATATATAGCCCGAGTGGTCAGGAGATCGATTCCCGGTGGGAGCGTTTGCCACAATTACCTTCTTTCAATATATATATATATATATATATATATATATATATATATATATATATATATATATATATATATATATATATATAATTTGAAATTGCACACGTGTAGCTTAAAATAATATATAGCTAGCATAAGTACTATGACTTACAAAACCTGTAGCGCTCCAAGGAATTTTGTAAAAAAGAATAATAATTGACACAATCTTGTTATCATCCTGAGAATTTATATATGTAGAACTCACAAAAATATAAAATGAAAGTAAACTAACTTCCATAATACAAGCGCATAGAGAATAGATAATGTTAAAGCTACATACACAAAGTAGCCAAATGTCTTACATAAACATTGTAAGTTTAATACCAGTTGTCTACTACACCAAAAAACAATATCTAAGAGCTGTAAAAATAATTTGAGACTTTGACACTTGATGTTCTTGTTAGTGAGATGATAACCGAGGAAGCAAAAAATGTGACGTCCTGTAAACATTTCAAAGAATGTTAAAAATATGATAAAATAATTTGATCGCAATTAAGAACCTAGTCATTCAACGAGGCACATAAAAGAAAAAAAATTAACAACCATAAACTAGTGCAATAAAAAAAGGTTTCAACTTTAGTCTAAACTGAAGTGAAGAAGAGAGAAAAATTCATTGGTGGATGCGAGTGTTAGTGAGTTGTGCATTGTGTGTGTTGGTGTCCAAGGAATATTGCCAGGACTACATAACTCAACCTGCTGAATAAGCAAACATATGCAGATGTTTGCAAATGGACTCACATTGACATTGCATGTTCTTATGTTGATATCGGTTAACAGCGAGGATGTTGCAGGGGGATGTACTCATGAGGTATTTACAAAGGAAATGTAAAATAGATCTTCTCTCATTACTTGTTGCTTCAAAATCTCATGTGTATAGCTTATTAATTTCTATCGACACCTACATGGGAATCAATTTCGTCCTTATTTTGCACTAGGGTTGAGGTAAAGCTTGTAGTCGTGATGCTTTTGGAGTGATTGTCTGTCTCGGCCCTCGGGACCCTTGTAACTAAGTCAGTTGGGCGTGCTAAAGCGGTTGAGGAAAGAAAAGCAACTGTGGAATGAGTCCTTCCAATACAACAATAACAATAGTTCATATCTTCATTTTTTGTACACTTTTGATAGTTAAGGAATCAAAATCAAATGTTTGACACCACAAAAATAAATACCCTCTAATTCTACAAGCAAAACTTCCTGCAAAGCATGAACTTACAATTCTAGACTTTCTTGTGCATTTTTTTAAGTGCTCCATTAATAAATCCACTCCTTAAGGATACCTACATATGAATATACATTATAAGAATACAGTAATATCTTTCAGTGACTTATAAGTTACACATGTGAAAAAACAACCAAACTAAAGACAATCTTTCTGATTATAAATGGTGGAAGAGAATTACGGTATTCGCTAAAAATGAGAGAGAAAGAAGTGATCTACAAATATGAGCTACAGATAATTCATTGAAAGTCAAGTTCTAGCAACAGCCGCTAATAAACACCTCATTACTTACAACAACAATGAATAAGCTTCATCAACTATTTTATGCTGAATTCTTCCTGGCTTCATTGGAGTGCCCATCATTCCTTGCTTAACTCTAAGATATGTAAACTCAGCCTTTGATAATGTAACCAAATGCAGAATGTTGGCATAAGAGGGGTTAGATGTGAGCAATTCATAATAGACATAGACTACATATAAATATTGAAATTAGATCTTGGAGAATAAACATAGGCATTACATTAATGTGAAGCCTTTCTCCACTTGAAGTATCTACTACAAGCTTTGTTTCTGTAGCTGCATGAAGATACAATCCTGCAGCCAGAAGAATCCATTAGTCGCAGTACTCTGAATAGTGGTTAGTTAATTATAACAATACTAGCCAGATAAATAGGTAAAATCTACAAACAAGAAATTATGCAGGTTACTTAAATGGAAAAGGAACTCTATGCAGGTACTGACGATGATTTTTTTTCTATAGTTATTTAATTGAGATAAGTCTCTATACGATGTTAGGATATGAATCCTACCAAGAAATTTAAAATTGGTGCTTGAAGGCCGATAAGGGACATTCGACGATGCGACAACAGACTCAGTTTGCTTTTAATTCACATGCCCATAAACACTCGTCTTTCGTAGGTAGAATTTTGTGAGAAGTTCTGGCTTACAGCAAAACAGTTTACCTTTCATGTTGTAATACAAAACTACAATATAAAGCCAACAAAAGAATATATCAGAGAGTTTGAGAAAGATTTAGGATACAAGTGAAACAGTACAGGCTACAACTATTAAGTAGGATAGGTTCAGTTAATTAGGATAGGTTAAGAGAGTTTGATAAAAAAATATTGGTCATTTCTAAACAATGACGGACATTTCACACAAGTTATAAAAACAAACATCAATTTGGTAGTTTCCAGTAAACTTGGTCTTCCTTCATGTTTTTGTGCTGAAATTCCATGGACATGTCACAGTTGTACAGAGAACATTCAAATCAAATGACATAAAAGATAATACATTACTTTCAGATAGAGAGGTAGTAAAAATTGGCTACATCAATTTTTATCCCAAACATATATATATTCATCAACATTTAGACATACCATCTTGACTAATCAAATAAAAAGAATTATGGAACGTGCACTGGCTAATTTTAGATTAAGTTGGTTCATAGGCTCCTGAAAATTTCCCTCCACAGTGATAAGTTTACAAGGATACCAACTTAATTCATTTTTCCACTCAGAGAGAAGTCCTTAACACTAAGCATATATATGTATTGGTAGGTAAGTATCTTTGAATTGATAAGTAAGTAAACATACACTTAGAGAGAAGTCCTTAACACTAAGCATAGCGCTCATCATTACCAGCTTTAACCAACTGTTCATATTTTTTTCTTTAAAGCATTACACATGCTTAAAGCATAGACATTACTTTAAGCATGTGTAAAATGGTGACAATATGTATTCGAAAGGGAAAACTCTCAAGGTTCATGAATTGCAAATCTCTTTAAGCATGGTAAGTAAATTATTTCCACCACCGAATACGAACAAACAAGAGGACATAACATTTTTTCTTCCCCTTTTGGTTCGGACTATAGACCAGCTGATAGTTGAGGAGCAAATAAAGTAACTACATAATCAGAGGGAATGAAATGAATAATACATGTATAAAGACAACTACGTAAAACAACCACGTAAAACAAATAAAATAAATAAACGATAAGAGCATATAGGCACTCATATACAATACACTAGCTAATTATAATTGGTGTGCTTTCAAATTCATATGATGCTCACCTAAAAAATTTATCAGTACATGGTTAAAGTGCCTATCCATAGGCATAAAGTGATAAAATAAATAAGATAGTTCTATCAGTGGTTTCAATATAAGATGATCTAAATAACTTTAACAGTTTGAAAAGCAACAATATATGTATGAAGATCTCAAGAGATCTTAGCTCAGAAAAGGGCTGCTTGAATATAAAGGAAAACCAAGATGAGTGTTAATTTATGAAACCAAATAAAGAAACTGCAACATATAACACCAAGATCCACAGTTTTTTTCTTCCAGAATTTCATAATGCACTTTGCAGGAAACATTCTAAAGCAGCTTAAGTAAATAAGCACATAGAAAAAGTGAGAAAGATGACTTCAAGGGGACAACATTATTACCAGTAAAGACGACAAAGTAGACTTCCCATAACCACTTGTACCACACAAAAGAACCGTCACAGATTTCTTCCTTTCTCGAATTCTAGATGAATTGAAAATCAACCAAAAACATAATGAGAGCTTAAAAGAAGTCAAAAGTAAACAACATAAAAGAAGCCTATAAGTTACAGCTAGCATATCAAGAGTACTAGGGGAAATAAAAATTCAACAAAATGTCTGGAAAGAAGGCTTCTGGCCACAACCTAGAAGCTTGCACTGTGCTATACATTCTCTGGATATATCAGAATATTTCTACGAATCTATAAAATACAGTCAAAAGCCTATCACATTGACTATGTATCAAAAGAAATTTCCATCTCTGACTAAAATTCCTGAAGGCTTCACTTCATCATTAATAGAATCAACAAGTAAACATAGCATATGGCCCAACTTGGTTTTCTCGGAAGATTGAATCTTTTAATAGCATCCTTATGAACTCACATTTGCAGTTCCTTGGCTTGCAGCCTTGCCTAGCTTTTTAATACACATTTGCAGGGTTATTGGAACTTTTGTTTCTAGCAGCAACTATTGAGGATTGCTTATTGTAACAATTGAGAGAAAAAGGTGAGCATGCTAAGAACACGATGCCACAAATTACATCCAACATAAAACTCGTCAACAAGTTTAGTAAATATTGCATGCACTTTACTATGAGCTGGAAACTCAATCTTCTATGAGATGGAAACTCCATCATGACAGCTCCGCCATCTCCTGTCATGATAAACAATTGATGATTGAACAAGAAATAGTAGCACAAAGACATTAACAGACATGTATAATATGACCTAGATTACATGCACATATTGCATTCAAGACACGCAGATGAAAATTATAAACATAATATAATGTGCAACACATGTCTGGTGCAATGAGTATCCCCTTCAGTATTTGCATTCCCCTGTTCCTTAAATTATTCATACGCTCCATGATTGTGGGACACACTCTACATGAAAAGTAATATGTAGGAAGTATTATCATATACTCTACACCTCCACCAAGCATCAGGTTTGTTGGTAGTCGATGGCATCACTTTAAACAACAAATTCGTAAACACCATTACAGGCAAGGAAGGAACCAACTAATAAGAAGGCATGATAAGACTGTAAGAACATGTATGAATTACACCACGATACATGCAATCCATCTAGAATGGCTAGCCCGATCTATATCTACTGGTTGAATTAGGATCCTAATATTTGACTATGTAATTAGGATGTGGTAACTGCAAGCCGGCACCAGGTCGGCCCTCTAATTTGGCCTGACATACTTATATTATGAGAGAGCACCACAAGTACCTTTTAAGAACCTCTCTCTGGTAACAACTACAGTGGTTAATCTTTTGTACAGTTCAAAGGGCAATGAATGACTCATCTCCACATCATCCTGATCCAAGCAGCCAGCGACTACTCCTTGATAATTTCCTTTTGAAAAATCTATAGCCAATCCTAGAACAAAAAAAAAACCGTGTTAATTAAAATTTTAATATTATATTCTTTGAATGTTAAATTCTCAGTTGAATCAAAACATGGACTGTAACTTTTCTAATTCCAATCAATCGATTAAAATAAGAGGAAAAAAAAGAAAAAAATGGTGAAAATTCAAAATTTAGGGCTAGGGTTTCGATTGAGCGATCAAAGTTCATATGGTTGTGCCCGAAAAGTGTCAACCGAGAAAAAATTAGGGGTTTTGTGAAAGTCGAAATTAAAATTAGGGCAAACATATGGTTTTTGAGTAGGAGTTCACAATAGGGACTTACTGTGAAGAGGATACTGGAGGTCGCTGGAGTCGAAAAGGCGTTTGCTGGAGTCGAAGGGGCGGTACTAGAGGCCGGGATTGGTGGATGGGAGTCATCGGAGATACGATAGCCGGTAGAGAGGGAGAGGGAGGTTTATGTTTGTGAATGGTGGGGAGAGAAATTTTATGTTGCCTTGGATGCTTTTTTCACCTAATCGCTTGAGATGCACGTGTGCATCCTGAATTTGGAACATATTTGGAACACTATAAAAGTGTATCTAAATAAATAATTTTTCAAAAAATTATAATAAAATATATTAGGCACGATTGTATGATCTGGAACGCTTTTAGTTCGTTCCAAACCCTAGGTACGAAAAATAAACGTTCCAAACTAAAAAATATCTAGTGTTCCTAATTTATCATTTTGGTGTAGTGTATATGACTAAACAAATAAAGGTCCTTAACTATTCTATGTGAAAATGTAATTTGAAGACAACGTTCCACACAAGGGCTTTCGAGACTAGAAACACGGCGCGTTAGCGTTTCAACCGAGGTACTAGTGACATCTAGAGGAAAATAAATAAATGTACGGCACACTAGTCTCTCGGATGAGTCACTAACGGCAGCTAGAGGAAAGTAAATACACGACACATTTGTGTTTCAACCAAGGCACTAGTGGCATCTAAAGAAAAGTAAATAAATGTACGGCTCACTAGCTCTCGGCTGAGTCACAAATGGCAGCTAGAGGAAAGTAAATAGGTGAAAGCCCCTGCGCCTAATAACTGTCTTCTCCCTCCCCATGCGCTACACGTGCTGTATCCATATCACGATATTCCTAATAACTGCTAAGTCTTCTAGACATCCATAACTATTAGCAGTCATATCCTAACGCACGGCCTGTACGCACCGATGATCAGTCAGCACGCAAGTCCGTATCTATATGTGACTCACGACTTCGTGGCACACAAGTGTCGGGCCAATGAATGCGGCACAAACAAAGGTGGTCCCTTAACTCTAGGCAAAATGCATAAAGAAAACTAAAGTATAGTAATTTGCAACTACATATGGTTTTAAAAAAAATAACTTATAAGAAATAAAACATGCATGATATTGAGCAAGAAATTAAACAGTAAAGGCAAGGTGTCTTGCCTGGTGTGTCGCCTGGTGGGGTGCAATGATCTGACAAGTCCAGTTTGTCCGATAGCTATGGACGAGGTGTAAGAGTCCGAATCCGCGAAAAATTAGGAATATGATCAGTCATTGACAATAAAAGAAAATTTTGCGGAGAAGTACTTTATACTATTTTAGAAAGCATTTATAATATGGAAAACTAGATTTTGTTAATACTTTAGGAAATATTTGTATATAATAGAAAATCACATTATAAATTTGGTAACTATTTTCTTATTAATAAAAATATAAATATAATTTGTAGGTAGTTACTAAAAAGATAAAAATTCTTTTTTTAGCAAACTCCTAGGTTGGTAACATTTATAAAAAAATATTTTATTAGTCAAAATATTTTCAACATATATAATAAAAATCTAGAAAAGCTTCTTAGGATAAAATTTAAAATTTAATATTTTATAGTTTGTAAATAATAATTTAATCAATCATATTAATAGGTAAAAATAAATTATTAAGCATAATACTAGTACTCACCAACTATTTATTACTAACAGTATTGATAGTAGCCATAGTAATAATAAAAATAATATTTGTACAGAAAGGAGCACACTTGCCAACAACCACAAAAGATAAATAATAAAAATATAGAAGTAGTGGTCAATGGTAAGCAATTAGCACAGTTGTTAGCTGTGTACCCTTTTTTTTTACTTTTTCGTGAGAGAGAGAGAGAGATAGAGAGAGTGTGCTCTTCTTCTCCCAAGAAGGAGTTCAGAAAGAGTGAGAGGGAGAGAGCGATGAGATGAAAGGGGTTACCAGTGAGAGGGGCTGCAGTAGCAGAGGCCAGAGGTGGGGATCCGTGGTGCTAGTTTTACGTTGGTGCGCGGCGGGATAGACTCCACCGGCGGTGAGGAGGAAAGCATCAATGTGGACGACTCCCGCTGGGTGCTTGACCAGGGAGGACGTCGGCTGGGAGGAGGCGGCGACCGGAGTTGATGGGCGGCGCTGTGAGGGTCGGAGGAGACTCGGGTCGTGTGTGGTGGGGCCCTGCGCCGTAGGAGGCGGACACGCGTGGTGGGAGGCGGAGGACGGAAGGCGCGGGTGCGGCTCCGGGCGGAGCTCGCGGGAATACGCGGTGGCGGCCGGGTGAGTTTAGGGTTAGGGTTTTACTTAATTCTGGTGGTGGCGGTGGTTTGGTTGGCTGTCACGCCCCGCTTCCCTACAAGCGATCGTCCTCGCTAAGGCGTGATGCCGCACAAGCCTAGATTGTGCTCGTGCAAGGCAGTTTCATAACGGCCGATTACATCGGCGGCGACGGGGCCGTCGCACAGAAGTCCCAAGCAGAAACATTAAAACCTGCAACAAAAATTTAAAGGCAAACACAAGTTATTCAAAAGAACACTTTTATTAATATTGAACAATGATATTACAATGGGCGCAAGGCCTTGATTACAAGTCTCTCGTACTCACTTTTCTCTTATTTTACAAGTCACTCTGCTCTCTCTCATCTCTCGATACAATGCTTGAGCCAGCGGAAGCTTCGGAAGGTGATGTCCATACATTATGTCCTGTATAAGTCTTGAGTTCACGCGGCCGTACGCTTCGACTCGCCAAGGAACTCCGTGCCTCGACGCATCCAAGCGAGCTCCGCGCCATAAGCTTCTACCTGTGCCTGCACATGAAGACTGTATGGGTGTCAGTACTCAACTGTACTGGTGGAGTGAGCTCCTCGCCCACCCATACAAAACCGACACGTTCATTTACTTTGTACATTACAAGTCCCTTTACGATTGTCTTTCTAGTCTTGTCTTAGGATGAGTTTTAAGACTTGACGTCTAACCAACTCGTTATACGACGACATAGTCGTGCTATCATGTCAACGTGTAATTCGATCGAGGCAGTGCCTCATCGCTTACGTACTCGACCAAACTTTAATTCAGGACGGCAGGGTCGTGCCATACTCTATTTGTAACTTCAACGTATTTGAGACAGCGCTTCGTCGAGGAGCAACTTATGCGAACTCGGCCGTGCCAAGACTTTTACTTAAACTTAAGCGCCTCTACCAATTCTCGTGTGCGATCGACGTCAAGGGGGAACGACTCGTGCAGGTTGTGCCTCTAGACCTTGCTTAGACTTGTTCATGCATCAATATTGAGGTCGTGCCTAACGACTCCCTGACTTAGCCATCTTTTACATTACGGTCCTTTCGACTTAAAGTGATGGCACTCGACTTAACTTATGCAAACTTAGGCCAACAATGCCGATACGCGAATGCCAATATTGATACGCGAAAGCCAATATTTGATACGCGAATGCCAATAATGATACGCGAAAGCCAATGCTTGATACGCGAAAGCCAATACTTGATACGCGAAAGCCAATACTTGATACGCGAATGCCAATACGCGAATGCCAATATTGATACGCGGAAGCCTTGCTTTGTGCCGAAGCACGTGTCTTGCTGCAGCCCAATATTAGGCCCAGACCTTGTGTTACTGACTGGACATGATTCAAGTCCTAGACTCAATCCAAAGGCATACACGTGGTTTACCGCTATTCTGCCGACCCATCTATATGAGCGGTCACTAGCAATGTCAAGCTATCTTGGACTAGCTCGGAGATATCGGCTCGTCCCTACACGAATAGCTAGCCCGGAGGTGTCGAAGTCTCCCATGCGGTTATCCAGCATCCTACCTTGAGCCGCAACTCGCTTCCCCCGGGCCGACCTGATCCCGGTGCCCCGGCGATCACTCGAGAAGACTACACCTTGTCGACAAGTTGTCTAATGACCATGCAAGACTCAACTCGATCTACCAATCCTTCCTTAACATGACCATGCTTTCCTTCTTTCTATCGAGACTCCCAAGTAGCGGAACCGATCTCGTGCGTGCGACTTATCGAGACTCCCAAGTAGCGGGACCGATCTCGTGTGTTTTCTTTCGAGACATAGCGAGACTCCCAAATAGCGGGACCGATCTCGTGTGCGGGACTTATCAAGACTTAGCGAGACTCCTAAGTAGCGGGACCGATCTCGGCGACAACCAGTCGCGTGGACTTCCTTTGTTCGTGGCATGCTATTCGCTAAACCGACCGTGGTTCGGGCCTTAGACAGGCTCTATTCTCTAGGCGACGCTATCGCTCAAGTCATATACTTTATATGACGAGCTTTATTCTTGAGGGACTACGCAACTTGACAACCGCAGATAGCACAGGACAGAGCTAGAAATGGCTTCGATAGCCCAGCACAACTCTTGTCTAACTTACTCGGGCAATGACTCGACGAGCAAAGGCTACGCCGAGCTTCGCATCGAAGGAACATGCCGTGCACGCGTTCGACTTGAACAACCAAGTTCTCGGGTGCCTAGACTTAAGCCAACAAGCCGTGCAAGACGACTTAACTTGCGGGACGTACGAAGGCTATGCCAAGCCTTTCGGGACATGACCGTGCATACTTTATTAAGCATTCATGCGGGTGACGCCTATGACTTAGGCTGATTCGAGTGTTGGGACAAAACGACGGGACCGTGCATGCTTTACCAAGCATTTACGCATACGACGCCTATGACTTAGGCTATTTTAAGTGTCGAAACAACTTAGCAACTTAAGCCAACTTCCTTCTCCCAAGCTGTAATGCCCGTAGTTCGTATTACCTATTTTGTATACGTGTACGGAATTCTGACCTGTAGTTAGACTTGTCATGCTTGTCTTGATCCTGGTTTAGTGGCTTGGCTTGGCTTGGTTTTGTTTGGCTTAGTTCGGTTCGATTGTAAACCCACCCCACCTACCACCACCATCACTATTTATTAACTCCCACTCCTCTCTCTCCTCATTAATTCTTTTCCATTACTTCTTCTTCTTCACTATTACTTCTCTACCAACCTGAGAGAGTGGAGAGCTTAGGCAAGTGCATCTTGCTTCATGGAGGAACCCCATTTTTATTATTCCACTGTCTTCCTCATGTGTTTCTAACCTACTTTAGTACTTAGCATTTTTCGTTTCTGTGGTTAATTTCTTGTAGATCTAGTTTTGTGGTATTTTTGGTTTCCATAAATTTTGATCTATCAAACTTGCATATTTTTGCTAGTTGATAGTTCCATGTTGTAGAGAATTCCATTTTACCCAAATTTGACCTACGGGAGTTTGAATTTGGGTTCCTATCGTTGTTTGGAGGAGCATGGAGGCCATGGTATTTTCCATGGACATGTTCTTTGTGGGAGCCATTAATTGCACTCTGAGCCGCATGAGCATATTTGTTCTGAGCCGCATGGCCTTAGGCATTAGCATTTAATAATTACATGCTTATATTTAATTTCTAGCCGCATAGGCCTTTAAATAATTGCCAGGCCATTACTCAGCCGCATACGGCATCACTGCTAAAGTGAGTCGCATAAGGAACAATACCAAAGTCAGCAGCATGCAATATTTAAATGCTTATATATTAAGTGAGCCGCATGTAAACATGCATGTTATATTTAATGCATTTTATCAAAGTCAGCCGCATGCATACTTGAATACTTAGCATCAGCCGCATATACTTAATACATTAAATAATGCATTTGTAAGTCAGCCGCATGCATGCAAGCATGCATGCATTCTTTAATGCATTGTTAATGCATTTGTTAATGCCTTCTTTAATGCATTCCTTAATGTATTTCCTTAATGCATTGGTTACTACATTTGTGAAACCCGCAATTTTCTAAATTATTTTAAATTATTTAGTTGTGTGTTTGTGAAGTTAATATTAGTATTATTTAAATCATTGAAATATAAAAATTCTTTTCAAAAATATTTAAACACGGATTTTTGATTGTCAGCCCAGACCTGAACCCGAATTGAAACATAAAGCATTTAAAAAAAATTAATTTAGTTGTCATTCATATCATTATTTTAGCCACATTTTAGAAGCCCGGAATTAATTGAGTTTTATTTAAGCCTTCGGCCCACAACTTATTATTACTTAAAACCATTAAATCATTTTTAGAAAAGCCTTTATATTAGAAGCCCAAGCTTCTAAAGCCCAAACCCAATAAGTTTGCTTATATCCATACCCATTTAGCTTATATACCCATTAAGGCTATATTTTAATCCATTAGTTTTGAGAGAGAAGGAAACTTTCCATTCTCTTCATTCTCCTTACTGTTGGTTCTTCGAGAGTTACCAAAGACTCTTCGGGAGCTTGGCCGACCCTAGGCTGATCGCCTCCCTGTAACCTCCGGCAACTCCTCCTTTCCTTTCCGAACGGCCGTGGCTCTCCAACTTCGGTAACTCCTTCCCCTTTCTTCCTATATAAACCACCATTTCCCACCACCATCTCTTTTTCCCCCAAATTCTCCAAGCCCTAGCCTTCCCCCACCCGATCCTGGCGAACCCGACCCCTGGCCGACCCCCTCTGGCCGGCGCACCCCTTACGTAGCCGTCGCCCCGTCGCCCGCCGTTCCTGGGCCGCCCGACCCCCTCCTGTGCGAGTGTCCGGCCCCGTTACGCTGCTGACCGGTGTTTCTCTGTCTCCGACGAGCTTCCGAACGTGACCCGCTGTCCGATCCATTCCCGAGAATTATCCCGCGACTCCCCGACCAACGGATATTGGGTAATTTCTGTGTAATCACAGTAGTTCGTCCCTCCCTGGTGTCTGTGATGATAATTTTGGTCCACAAATTTCTTCGAAAATTTGGTTTTCGGTTGCGTGCTTGGTTTCGGAAATTTTCGAAACCACTGTTATATGTTATTTCTGTGGTTTTCTGGATTTCTGTGTGTTCTGTGGTTTCTTTGAGATATTTCGGAAATCCCGAGGGAGTTGGAAATGATTTCTGGAATTTTTGGGTTAGTTCTGATGGTTTGGAATTTTTCGAGGAACTTTCGAAAAAGTTCTGTTGGTTGCTGTGATGTTTCTAAGATGGTTTCGGAATTTCCAAATAGTTTTGGGTTTTCCGAATACGTCTCGGGAACGTAATTTTTCTGTATATAAATTCATATATATTTGGTTCTCTTGATTCGGGACTTATATTGGAGTTTGTTGGCAAATTTCCCAGTTTTTGGGTTGACCGAAAATAGAGGAAGTGCTGCCGGATTTTTCTGTAATATCTAAATATAATTTTAAAAAAAATGGTTTTTCGGAAAAGAATATTATTTTGAATTTTGGGCGACGACCGTATTGGTCAATGGGCCCTGGCTAAGTGCAAACGAAACCGGTTTCGCCCGGACGTTGAAGCATTAGCCTATATGACGATTGGACCAATATCTGAGACTCATTATTAAATTTATTTTAATTTAATTATAGGATTTTTAGAGACTAACAAATATCTTCTTCTTATTTAAATTTATGTAAAAAGGTCTGTAATAGGGCATAAGCCCATTTGTTTATTCCTGCTGTGAGAAAGTGTAATAGCTTAGGTGTTATTTTGTTTTCTTTTATTCTCTGGTTGATTTTCTGTCAAGAGAACGTAGTATAAATGTAATGCCTGTGGTTCGTATTACGTATTTTGGAAATACGTGTACGTATTTTCTTGTATTGTTCCTTGTTTAGTTTTCTTGGCTTGGTTTAACTCTCGGTTTGGGTCGGTTTGGTTTGGCCGGCTGGTTGCTTGGTCCATCATGGACCAAGGTGAACCCCCTACCTACCACCAACCCATGATATTTATTTCCCCACCAACCTTCTCTCTCTTCCATAACTCTCATTTATTTCTTCTTCTTCTTCTTCTTCCTTCCTCTCCACAACTCCCCAACCCTTAGGCAAGTGCAACTTGCTTCCACAAGAGAACTCATTTTATGGTTCCATTAGCTTCTTCTTATGGTTTTAAGACACATTAGAACTTGTCATTTTCCATTTTGAGGCTTTGATTCTTGTAGATCTATAATTTAGTATTTTTGGATTTTGGTGGTTTTGATCTATCAAACTCCCTTGTTTTCAAGTTTTGATTGTTCCATGTTGAAGAGAATTTCATTCTACCCAATTTTGACCTTTGAAAAGTTGGATTTGGACTTGTTTTGACCAAGTTATGAGCATTTGGAGTTTTGGGTTCCATCATTCGAGTTCTTACTGTTCTTGCCATTTGGAGAAGACAGTGAACAGTGAGCTAGCTTTTTAGCTTATGCCGCTGAGCTGTACGCTGCTCTTTAGCGAGCGTACGCTAGCCTTCGTACGCTGCTCTTTAGCGAGCGTACGCTAGCCTTCGTACGCTGCTGTTTAGCGAGCGTACGCTAGCATTCGTACGCTGCTATTTAGCGAGCGTACGCTAGCCTTCGTACGCTGCTGTTTAGCGAGCGTACGCTAGCCTTTGTACGCTGCTGTTTAGCGAGCGTACGCTAGCCCTTGTACGCTGCTGTTTAGCGAGCGTACGCTCACCTTGATACGCTGCCTGTTGGCAGCGTGTCTTGAGCATACGCTGGCTTGAGTGTACGCTGACCTGTAGCTTGAGCATGCCCTTGTGTACGCTGACCCTTGCGTATGCTTCCCAATGGAAGTGTATGGATCCTCTGGTACGCAGACCTGAGCGTACGCTAGCCTGAGCGTAGCCTGGCTTGAGCGTAGCCTGATTACCCTTGATCTTCTATAGCCCTGTATATTGAAATTTTATTAGATATTTTACGTCCATTTTATATCCTTACGCCTTTTGTCCTGAACTTGATAATCATGAATTTACTTGATATGTTTGGAATTGATAATTGAGCATGACACGATAGTGACCCGTAGTGGTGCACTCCTGACATGAGTAACCTGACATGACCTGATAGTAGCCCGTCGTGGCATACTCCTGACTAGTACACTTGACATGATAAACCTGACATGTTATATCTTGATAAGCTGTTGCGACGGCTACCTGACATGACATGACTTGACAAGAATGAACATTCTGGACACCGTGGGTGATTGTGCTTGTACAAATAAACCAGTCCTGTCTTGCATCATGTCTAGGAGGGGACTCCTGAGTACCACGGTCAGGAGTACCTACTAAAATGGACTAAGGTTAACAACTAGAATAATACATTAGCCATGAAGAGATTTCCCAGCTACAGGCAATCCCGTTACCTGGGCGCGCCTGGGATCTGTAGCCTGCCGTCGAGTAGGGCATATTTCCAGCACACTGTCATGTGTTGCACCCTTCAAGCTACTTAAGGGTACATGCGTTTCCTGGACGATGTACCCACCTGAATTCAACCCTAATCTCTCGACCTGGGTGACCTGGATGGTCTGCAGGGCTTGTGGCTGTGGAACAATCTCACTGCATCTTGCTAGTAATTAGGCCTGTGATAATCCTAGTTAGTTAAAGTATCAAGCCGTAATTCTTGCTTGGCCGTGAAATGATTGGGTGGAGTCTAACCAAGTCTAGTCCTGTCTTGATCCTGTTACATATCCTAATTTTTATATTATCTTGCCGATAAATGGTGGGAAACCAAGTTCCGTTCAGACGAAGGGTTACAACCCCGGTCCTTGTTTGGTTTACGGGTTGTAACCTGGCTATCTGAATAGTTCCATGGTTATCTCGTCGTATATCGTCCTGGCATGTTTTCTTTATTTCCAGTTTTTACCATTTATTTATATGCCTGTCTTTACTATATTATTTATATCTTGTGCTGATTGCTGGTTTTAGTTCTTAAGTGAAGCCTCCTTTGTGGCACTTGCTCTTCTGGGGTCTGATCCAGCTGGTTTTGTGTGGCCAGATTTCGGAGCAGCTTCGGAGGATCTACCGACTTCCCAGCCAGATGGTGGCCACTAGAAGGAATCCTGGCAACGAGTGGGTTATTTTTTGGCTCTCCCGCTCTAGTGCAAAAAAATATTTTTTTAGGCGTTTAGCCGACGAGCACCTGTTTAGCTCGATTGCACTTACTTACTGTCCGCCTACGGGCTGTAACATGATCGACAGATCCTAGGGTTGATCATGTATGACTAAACTCTTGCTAGTCCTAACATTTTGTAACGACTAGCTTCATGATCAGCTGAATATGTAATATTCGGGATGCCTTATTATTGTATATTTAATGATCATACATCTTGTAACATTTACTTACTTGCTTGTGATTGAGACACTAGGCTTGTTCATGACCTTAAGAGACTGTTGGCTTGTAGATAAACCCTCATGTATCCTAGACAGCCTGACCGTAAAGCAAGGTGGGTTGCACTTCAATATACGTAGCTGGCTATGTCTGCCCCCGCTCTCCAGTATTCTGGTTCTGAGGCGTGACATGGTTTAAGTGGTGGCCCATGCAGGTCTTGTAAATCAAGATATGTGAGGGTTTACCGAATAGATGTCTCAATCAGTATTCGTCCTTGATCTCTGTTCATATCTTCTGAATCCCTGGATTCTTGTCCTGATCATATGCTTGTATCGTTGCTCTGTCCTGGTCCTTCCTTATTGTTTCCTATGTCATCTTCTTTAGCGGCATAGTACCTGACCCGGCCGATCAGCAAGGCGGAGCACCTCCCGCGGACCAGCAGCAACCCGGAGATCAAGCCCAGCATTCCGGAGTAGCCTCCAGAGTCGTGCCTTCTGGCGGAGAGCCACCAGTCCAGCCAGTTCAACCTGTAGAACATGATGACGGCACTTTGGTAGGTCTCGTCAGGACCTTGATAGCTTCCCAAGACCGGCGTGGAGATGCCTTGGAACAGGCAGTGACGGATGCTTTGACTAGAGGTGGTCATCCAGGGAACAGCACGGCCAACAGCTTCAAGCGCTTGAACCCTCCATTCTTTGACGGTAGTGAAGATGCTGTCGCAGCAGATGCTTGGCTTCAGGACACTGAGGTGATTCTCGAAGCAGCCAGGACTCCAGAGAACGAGAAGGTAGCCGTGGTGCGCCTGCAGTTGTTAGATCTTGCCCACAGCTGGTGGGCAGCGCAGGCCGTTGGATTAGCAACACCTATTGCTTGGGCAGTGTTCAGAGAGAGATTCTAGACCAAGTATTTCGATGCCGTGGCTCGGTATGATCTGCAGACGAGGTTTACCAATCTGAAGCAAGGAGGCAGGACGGTCGACGGATATGCGGCCGAGTTTTCTAGACTCAGTCGGTTTGCTCCCACCCTGGTGGCAACCGAGTATGATCGAGCCCAGCGATTCCAGCAGGGGCTTCACCTAGAGATTCTATTGGCAGTTGAGCAGTTTGAGCATCAGACTTTTGATGCAGTCTTGAGAGCAGCCCGGAGGTATGAGTATACCTCCCAGAGGATCGTGGATAGGACCGGGGGTCGGAAGAGATCTCACGGCCAGATGAATCAGTCTTCGGCACCAGCCCCGGCAGCCAGGGCCTTGACTATTGGAGCTCCGAGGCGAGCAGCCTCAGTAACGTCGGTTCAGTATTCAACCCCGACGTACCCTCAGCAGCAGCAGAAGCAGAAGCAATCTTCCGTAGTGGGTTGTTCTCATTGTGGGAAGCCAGGCCATGTGGTGGCAGAATATCGCAGGGCACAAGGATTGTGTCTGGCTTGTGGAGCACCAGACCATAGGGTTGGATCCTGCCCGAATAGGGGTGGTTCATCATCATCCAACCTTTCTAGTTCTTCGGTGAGAGGACCAGCACCGATCCAGCAGCAGCAGCAGTATCCATTGATGAGGCCCTTGCCGCCTCAGTCCCAGGCATTTCAGCAGCAGAGCCCTCAGCAGTATGTGCAAGCCCAGGCCTTGAGTCAGAATAGGCAGCGAGGATTTCAGCAGAGGGGACCAGCACCCCGAGGGCACGGTCAGGCTATGATGTTGACCATGGAGGAAGGATTGGCACTAGGTGAGGTAGTGGCAGGTACTATTCTCGTCAACTCCTTTCCAGCTTCAGCTTTATTTGATTCTGGTGCATCGCATTCATTTATGTCTGCACGATTCGCGACACGGGTAGGATTGGAGCCCGAGTCATTATCAGTAAGGCTCAATATACTTACTGGTAACGGACTTGTGGGAGTAGATAGAGTGTTTTTCTCGTGTCGGATCGTAGTTAGCGGTAGAAAATTCCCCGCTAGATTGATAGAGTTCCCGATGGCCGATTATGATGTGGTCCTAGGGATGGATTGGTTGAGGAACCAGTATGCTAGAATAGACTGCCATATTGGTAGGATTGTTTTTAGCATTCCAGGCGAGCCAGAGTTTTCTTTCTCTCGAGGCGAGGTTGAGTCATCTCCTCCAGTATTGCGGATGGCAGTAGCAGCAGTTCAGTTGCCCAGGATAGTGGATGAGTTCCCAGATATTTTTCCAGAAGAGCTTCCAGGTATGCCTCCGGAGCGGGAGATCGAGTTCACCATAGACTTGATTCCCGGGACAGCCCCAGTATCAGAGAGAGTCTACAGGATGGCGCCATCAGAGTTGGAGATATTGTACAAGATGATTGAGGAACTCAGAACCAAGGGATTCATTCGTGCTAGTGGATCACCTTGGGGAGCCCCGATGCTTCTTGTGAAAAAGAAGGATGGTACGTCCAGGTTATGTGTTGATTATCGTACCTTGAACTCAGTGACAATCAAGAACAGATACCCTCTTCCGAGGATAGATGACTTGTTTGATCAACTCAAGGGGGCTTCAGTATTCTCGAAGATTGATTTGCGCTCAGGTTATCATCAGATCAGAGTCAGAGAGCAGGACATCCCGAAGACAGCTTTTAGATCGAGATATGGGCATTGGGAGTTCCTTGTTATGCCTTTTGGAGCGACCATTGCGCCGGCAGTATTCATGGACCTCATGAATCGTATCTTCATGTCTTACTTGGATCAGTTTGTGATCGTGTTCTTGGATGACATTCTGGTCTACAGCAAGAGTGAGGCGGAGCATGAGCAGCATCTCCGTATGATTCTTCAGATTCTTAGAGAGCACCAGTTATATGCCAAGTTTAGTAAATGCGAGTTCTGGCTCGATCGCATTTCATACTTGGGTCATATCATCACTCGAGGAGGAGTAGAAGTGGATCCTCAGAAGATTGTGGCTATTGAGTCATGGCCAGTGCCCAGCACAGTTGCAGAAGTTCGCAGTTTCCTCGGATTGGCTGGCTATTACCGGCGATTTATTTCAGACTTTGCTCGGATTTCTGCGCCATTGACGCAGTTGACCCGCAAGGATGCACAGTTTGCTTGGACAGCAGAGTGTCAGAGTTCTTTTGAGCAGTTGAAGCGAGGATTGATAACAGCTCCTATTCTCACGCTTCCAGATGGAACCGGAGAATTTTCAGTGTATTGTGATGCTTCAGGCAGAGTTTAGGATGTGTTCTGATGCAGCATGGAAAGGTAATAGCTTATGCGTCACGACAACTTCGTGATCATGAGAGGAATTACCCAACCCATGACTTGGAGCTGACAGCAGTGGTGTTTGCACTTAAGTTGTGGAGGCACTACTTGTATGGAGATAGGGTGGAGATTTTCACCGACCACAAGAGCCTGAAGTATGTTTTCATCCAGAAGGATCTTAACATGCGTCAGAGGAGATGGCTGGAGCTTCTTGTGGATTATGATGTCAACCTGCAGTATCATCCTGGGAAGGCCAATGTTGTTGCGGATGCATTAAGCAGGAGAGCCGGAGTTTATTTTCTAACAGCGCAACCAGAGCTGTTAGCAGATCTTCAGTAGATGGGTATTGAAGTTGTTCCCCCTTCTAGTCAACATTAGGTCAAGTTTGACCTAGTTAACCTAGAAATGTCTAGGAATGACCTAAATAACTAGTTTAATATTGTTTGACCTAACTTGGACTAGTGTTGACCTAGCCTTGACTTAGAGTTGACCATTGTTGACCATGGTTGACTAAAGTCAACTATTGGTCAAACCATGACCTAATTGACCTAATAAATGACTAGTTCAACTAGTCAGACCATGTTTGACCTAATTACCCTGACTGACTAGTCTTTGTTTGACCAATGACTTAGTTGGTCTAAGTTTGATCTAGACTTGATCCAGATTGATCATGTTGGCTAGTATTGACTAGTTTGATTAGAGTGTTGACCAAGAGTTGACTTTTGACCAGTTTGACCTAGAATCATGTAGTATGCATTGTATACTTTATTTTTATCATTGTGGATACATTGTGACCTGTGTTGCTCTGACTAGGAGCCACACACCTCTCCTCAGGCAGTATATCTTCTTCAGACATTCAGTTATCAGGCGAGTACATTCTCTGACCGTTTCATATTTGCCTGGATTTATATTCTTGCTCTAGATTACTTTACTTGATGCTGACACGATTGTTATCACGGATTGGTACTATATGGATCTTTTCATGAGATGTTATCCCCCTCGGGAGCATCAGATACGGCATGTTTGTGCTTTTCACGAATCATCATGTATCTCTATGCTTTCATAGATTCACGAATCGCTTGTGACTCATGTACTCTCATGCTCACAGAGCCTCTCATGAATCTCCCATTTATGGGCTTATCACGAATCTTAACGTAACCTGAATGGATCCTTGTGTATTGATTGGGGATGGGGGAGTGGAAATAGTCATGTGGATATTACCCCAGTAGCTGTAGTCATGAATCACTTCTAGCTGTAGTCATGAATCTCCTATGCCATTTCACATGTCTATATTTTACTCTGACTCACTAGACACTGCTAGTTCTCTATATACAGTAGATATTTCCTTTACAGCTATCTCTTTTGCTACATGTATCTTCCTTCAGCAGTTCCTGTATTTTACTCTATTGCATGCTTTATATCTCCTATCATTCTATGCACTGCGTGAGATGTATTGTGCTCGTTCCCGTCCTGATTGGACCTGTTGAAAATATTACAGAGGATGAGGAGGAGGCCCTGGTGTCTACCTATTATGGAGCAGGACTAGATGATACTTATGTTGTGGACCCTCAGCAGGATCCACCTGCAGCTGAGGATGTTGTTCCAGTAGTCTAGACCAGTTTAGCCTAGGCAGTCTTTTCTATATTTACTTTTGTCTCACATCTGAGTTGTATTTTGAGATGTTGAGTTATGTATAGACTCTTAGTCTTGTATTATGAGTTGACATTCTGGATGTTATGTATCTTAGACACTTAGTCTTATTTCATCTATGCTATGGTTCTCCTTGAGTTACTATCTATCTGTTCTTCATTCTCTACCTAGATGTGATTGTGATTATTTCTGTTTGTCACCTCCACTCGGAGAGTATAAACTGTACAGGTACTTGATATTGTTAGATGACTTACCTAGGACAGCGTTCTACCGCCGACACTGCGGCGTAGGCTGGACGTACCCACTTCTCGTGCCCTTACTCTAGGGTGCGGGTCGTGACACTTCTAGTGTGGCATTGATGGCCAGTATGCAAGTTCAGTCCACTATAGTCGAGAGGATCCGGATGGCGCAGTCGGCAGATTCCAAGCTTCAGCGACTCAGAGCAGAGTGTGAAGCAGGACGAAGACCAGAGCTATGTATTCATGAGGATGGTACACTTAGGCACGGTAAGCGTCTTTGTGTACCCAGTGGAGATATCAGACAGGAAATCATGTCAGAGGCGCACAGTTCGCAGTATTCCATCCATCCTGGCAGTACGAAGATGTACCGTGATATCCGGCAGCACTTCTGGTGGAATGGCATGAAGCGGGAGATAGCTCGGTTTATCTCTCGGTGTTTGGTTTGCCAACAAGTTAAAGCCGAACATCAGAGACCGGCTGGACTTCTTCAGCCCTTACCGATTCCAGAATGGAAGTGAGAGCATGTGACCATGGATTTTGTGACCGGACTACCTAGATCCCCAGCTGGTAGAGATGCTATTTGGGTTATAGTTGACCGGCTCACGAAGGTAGCTCACTTTCTCCCGTTCAGAGTTGGTCAGTCGACGGCTCAGTTAGCAGAGATGTACCTCAGGCAGATTGTCAGATTATACGGAGTGCCAGTCAGTATCACCTCGGACCGAGATACAAGGTTTACTTCGCACTTTTGGCGTAGCTTGCAAAAGAGCTTGGGGACCCACCTCCAGTTCAGTTCAGCATATCACCCGCAGACAGATGGCCAGTCGGAGCGCACGATCCAGACTCTTGAAGACATGTTGCGGTCTTGCACACTTGACTTCGGTGGTTCATGGGAAGATCACTTGCACCTGGTGGAATTCTCGTACAATAATAGTTTCCAGGCCAGTATCCAGATGGTACCGTTCGAGGCACTGTATGGTAGGAAGTGCAGATCCCCGCTAGCCTGGGATGATGTTGGAGAGAGACAGATGCTCGGTCCAGAGATGATTGCCCAGACAGTTGAGGTGGTCAGGAGAGTCCGAGATCATCTTCGAGTTGCCCAAGATCGCCAGTGCCATTGGACCGATTCTCATCGGCGCCCTCTCGAGTTCTCGGTCGGCGATCATGTATTCCTGAGGATTTCGCCTAACCGTGGCTTCATTCGTTTCGGCATACGGGGCAAGCTTAGTCCTAGGTATATAGGGCCATTTGACATTCTGGAGCGAGTAGGAGATGTATCCTATCGTCTCGCTCTTCCGCCGTCGCTAAGCGAGGTGCATGACGTGTTCCATGTATCCCAATTACGACGGTATATCCCGAACCCGAGCCACATTCTGGATCATTCGGAATTGGTTGTTGGTACCAACCTTTCGTATGAGGAGAGGCCCGTGTCTATATTGGATAGAAGAGAGAAGATCCTCAAGAACAAGACTATCAAGTTAGTCCGAGTTGCTTGGGGTCATCACTCTTTGGAGGAGTCAACGTGGGAGCGTGAGGATGATATTCGATCACGATATCCCGACTTGTTTGGCTCGTGAGGTATAATGTCTTTCTTATGCCTCATGCCTTCGATTCCTTGATTGAATGAGTGATTGTCTGCCTAGTTATAGCTTGCATGTGATTAATATAGCTTGTTCTTGCCCCTCTAGCCCCTTGATTAAATTCCGAGGATGGAATTCTTTTAAGGTGGGTAGAGTTGTAATGCCTGTGGTTCGTATTACGTATTTTGGAAATACGTGTACGTATTTTCTTGTATTGTTCCTTATTTAGTTTTTTTGGCTTGGTTTAACTCTCGGTTTGGGTCGGTTTGGTTTGGCCGGCTGGTTGCTTGGTCCATCATGGACCAAGGTGAACCCCCTACCTACCACCAACCCATGATATTTATTTCCCCACCAACCTTCTCTCTCCTCCATAACTCTCATTTATTTCTTCTTCTTCTTCTTCTTCTTCTTCTTCTTCCTTCCTCTCCATAACTCCCCAACCCTTAGGCAAGTGCAACTTGCTTCCACAAGAGAACTCATTTTATGGTTTCATTAGCTTCTTCTCATGGTTTTAAGACACATTAGAACTTGTTATTTTCCATTTTGAGGCTTTAATTCTTGTAGATCTACAATTTAGTATTTTTGGATTTTGGTGGTTTTGATCTATCAAACTCCTTTGTTTTCAAGTTTTGATTGTTCCATGTTGAAGAGAATTTCATTCTACCCAATTTTGACCTTTGGAAAGTTGGATTTGGACTTGTTTTGACCAAGTTATGAGCATTTGGAGTTTTGGGTTCCATCATTGGAGTTCTTACTGTTCTTGCCATTTGGAGAAGACAGTGAACAGTGAGCTAGCTTTTTAGCTTATGCCGCTGAGCTGTATGCTGCTCTTTAGCGAGCGTACGCTAGCCTTCGTACGCTGCTCTTTAGCGAGCGTACGCTAGCCATCGTACGCTGCTGTTTAGCGAGCGTACGCTAGCATTCGTACGCTGCTGTTTAGCGAGCGTACGCTAGCCTTCGTACGCTGCTGTTTAGCGAGCGTACGCTAGCCTTTGTACGCTGCTATTTAGCGAGCGTACGCTAGCCCTTGTACGTTGCTGTTTAGCGAGCGTACGCTCACCTTGATACGCTGCCTGTTGGCAGCGTGTCTTGAGCATACGCTGGCTTGAGCGTACGCTGACCTGTAGCTTGAGCATGCCCTTGTGTACGCTGACCCTTGCGTACGCTTCCCATTAGAAGTGTATGGATCCTCTGGTATACAGACCTGAGCGTACGCTAGCCTGAGCGTAGCCTAGCTTGAGCGTAGCCTGATTACCCTTGATCTTCTATAGCCCTGTATATTGATATTTTATTAGATATTTTACGTCCATTTTATATCCTTACGCCTTTTGTCCTGAACTTGATAATCATGAATTTACTTGATATGTTTGGAATTGATAATTGAGCATGACACGATAGTGACCCGTAGTGGTACACTCCTGACATGACCTGATAGTGGCCCGTCGTGGCGTACTCCTGACTAGTACACTTGACATGATAAACCTGACATGTTATATCTTGATAAGCTGTTGCGACGGCTACCTGACATGACATAACTTGACAAGAATGAACATCCTGGACACCGTGGGTGATTGTGCTTGTACAAATAAACCAGTCCTGTCTTGCATCATGTCTATGAGGGGACTCCTGAGTACCACGGTCAGGAGTACCTACTAAAATGGACTAAGGTTAACAACTAGAATAATACATTAGCCATGAAGAGATTTCCCAGCTACAGGCAATCCCGTTACCTGGGCACGCCTGGGATCTGTAGCCTGCCGTCGAGTAGGGCACATTTCCAGCACACTGTCATGTGTTGCACCCTTCAAGCTACTTAAGGGTACATACGTTTCCTGGACGATGTACCCACCTGAATTCAACCCTAATCTCTCGACCTGGGTGACCTGGATGGTCTGCAGGGCTTGTGGCTGTGGAATAATCTCACTGCATCTTGCTAGTAATTAGGCCTGTGATAACCCTAGTTAGTTAAAGTATCAAGCCGTAATTCTTGCTTGGCCATGAAATAATTGGGTGGAGTCTAACCAAGTCTAGTCCTGTCTTGATCCTGTTACATATCCTGATTTTTATATTATCTTGCCGATAAATGGTGGGAAACCAAGTTCCGTTCAGACGAAGGATTACAACCCCGGTCCTTGTTTGGTTTACGGGTTGTAACCTGGCTATCTGAATAGTTCCATGGTTATCTCGTCGTATATCGTCCTGACATGTTTTCCTTATTTCCAGTTTTTACCATTTATTTATATGCCTATCTTTACTATATTATTTATATCTTGTGCTGATTGCTGGTTTTAGTTCTTAAGTGAAGCCTCCTTTGTGGCACTTGCTCTTCTGGGGTCTGACCCAGCTGGTTTTGTGTGGCCAGATTTCGGAGCAGCTTCGGAGGATCTACCGACTTCCCAGCCAGATGGTGGCCACTAGAAGGAATCCTGGCAACGAGTGGGTTATTTTTTGGCTCTCCCGCTCTAGTGTAAAAAAATATTTTTTTAGGCGTTTAGCCGACGAGCACCTGTTTAGCTCGATTGCACTTACTTACTGTCCGCCTACGGGCTGTAACATGATCGACAGATCCTAGGGTTGATCATGTATGACTAAACTCTTGCTAGTCCTAACATTTTGTAACGACTAGCTTCATGATCAGCTGAATATGTAATATTCGGGACACCTTATTATTGTATATTTAATGATCATACATCTTGTAACATTTACTTACTTGCTTGTGATTGAGACACTAGGCTTGTTCATGACCTTAAGAGACTGTTGGCTTGTAGATAAACCCTCATGTATCCTAGACAGCCGTGACCGTATAGCGAGGTGGGTTGCACTTCAATATACGTAGCTGGCTATGTCTGCCCCCGCTCTCCAGTATTCTGGTTCTGGGGCGTGACAATAAAATAATAATTATTTATTTTATTTTAAAAAGAAAATTAATAAATGTTTTATCACTTAGAAGTTAAGTTGTAAAATTTTTAAATAGAAATTCATGTATTTCTCATTAAAAAGGAAAATCTTAGTTTTTTATTTATAGAATACTAAGTTTTTCCAAATAAATCAATAAATACAATTTTTCTAGAAATTAAATATAAATTGATGTTTCATAATTATAACGCACCGATAATCGCGTTTTGTTTGTGTTAGCTAAATAAAGATTAAAATTGACTAGGACAAATTAGAGATTGAAACTAGCACATCTAGTATGGCAATTTTGGAATCTAAGACCGACTTCTCGATTGTAGGATTTCGAGGACAAATCTAAAATTCAATCTCGGAGTCATTACCCTCATTCCAGTCAAAACCAAGACAAGTACATTTTGTGTTAATTTACAATTATTTAATAATCATTTTATTGCAAATTTAAACCACGATGCAACACGGAACTCTCTCTGAGAGCACTGACTGATTTACTGTTGGGTACTGGGGGAGTAGTGTAATGAGTATGATCACATCCAAAGCAATAACTTAGAACTGTATTAGCTTACCCCTCATACACACGGGCATAAGTCATATCATTCACTGTATAACCTAATCCGGTCATATTCATTGCCTATTCACATCACAATATTTTAACTGCTGGAGAACTGTTTATTTTAAATTGTTTAAAAGTGCATAACTCTATTATTATTTCAATTGTTGGATTATCATGAATTGTACTTTGCTCCCTCCTGACTGGAGATCCAATATTTTAGGTGTCACTGATGATTGTTGAGCTATAGCAATAGCTATTATGACCCAGTACCATATTCTGCTGAGTTACCGGGACCCCTTTGAGGACGCAGATCCTGAGGCTGACGAGACAACTATTCTAACTAGTTCGAGTTTCTTTTATTGGAATTTTTGTAGACTTGAATTCAGTATTTTCTTTCAGCACTTTCAATTACTGATGTATTACATTTTGGTTGATTAATAAAAGTTTTAAAATTCCCGAATAATCAGTTGTGACAAATGTATAGATGTTGTTGTTGATTACCTGCATGAGTGATACAGCTTACCGCCGTCGTCTCAACAACGGTACAGGTTGGGCATGATCCGATTCGACCCAAGAAATTGGGATCGGGTCGTGACATGTTTTTAGTGGTGGCTCATGCAGGTCTAGAACAACAACTTAGAAAAACATACCTAGAAACAATTAGAACACTAGAACAATAATTTGTCATAACATAGGACCGAATTATATTTTTGGTTGTTATAGACTGGTAGGCTACCTTGCTTATGTTTGCTTCATAAACCTTTCAGACTATGACTAGAGAAAAGACAACCCGTTCCAGTCCTGCTGATGACAAGGTGTTATCTCCTGATCACACCCCTCCTTCTCAGGCCCGTTCCAACCCTTCTCTCTTGCAGCTCATCAATTCCCCCTTTGCTGCACAAGTCCCCAGCATAGCTCATACTACAGCCGAACCTATTCCGCCCATGGCAATTTCACCATCTCCTGTTATGATAGTTACTCCCGTCGCCCCACCAGTACCAGCAGACACCTTCCAAATGGTTGCCCTATTTCAAGGAATCCTGAAGTCCCAGAAGGCACAAGCCGAGGCCCAGCAGAAACAGATGGATATCACGAGAGATGTTATGAAGGATGTCAATGACGTAGCCTTGGCTATCTTAAACCGAGTTGGTGCGGAACCTCACCCTAGGAGGGATATCCCTGAATCTAGAAGATATTTGGGTCCCATCAAGTACTCTACTTCCCGGCAGTCATGTCATAAGAAGCTATTGGCTTGTGCCTACTGCAAGAGGCCTGGTCATCTAGCCAATAGTTGCCGCAAGAGATTGGGACAATGTTTGGCATGTGGATCCGCTGAACATCGGGTAAAGAACTGCCTCTTATCTTTCCATTTTACCAGAGCACCCATCCCAGCAACACCTGCTACGCCGCAACCTAGGAACTCTCTTCCTATCGAACGGACCTTGCCTCCTACACCCACTGCAGAAAGGCATGATGCAGACTCGAGGATCATAGAAGAAGATGAAGCAGTTGAAGACTGCTCGTACAAGAGCCAGAGCCATGAGGATTAGTACCTAGAACTGCTGAGTAGCATTATCTATTGTTATAAGAAGTTGTAACAGGATGTCCTTAGAATAATCATGAGAGTCTTGCTGTAATTCTCCAATATGAATAAAATTCTTGTTTACACCTTTATGGTAGATATCTTTCCCAAAGTTTTTCCCCTACGATACAATCTCTGAAAATTGTAATCTTAATGAGAAGGTATGTAAGACGGTATTTTATCAAGGATATATTGGTGATTAAGAATTGGAAGAATAGAATTTTGGAATACTCATATATTAGTTGGTACTTATAACAATTGGAAGTGATAATGACATAAGGAGTGAATTTTGGACCTTAACCAGTTTAGGCCGACTGTATGATGGTATATGTTACTACATATTTTATTTCCTAGATTTTTGTATCTTTTAGCGTCCCATGATTTTCGGGAATTATCTCCTTCCCATATCTTCAACAGATTTTTAGCATCCCTTAGGATCTATGTTTTTCGCTATTTATGGACCAATACTAGAGCTCTTCAATCTCCTTCGTCAGCAAACCTATTTTTTTCAAACTTCTCCACTAGTCGATCAAATCTTATTTCTCTATCTTTATTTGGAATCCAGACTCGTTCGCCATCTAGAGTTTCTAATTCTAATAAACCCTACTCTCTCTCTATGCAACTTCTTGATCAATCCAAGGCCTAGACAGCTTTTAAACTCAATGCTTGAGTATCGTGAAGTACGAACGGTTAGAGAATTGACTCCATCCTATTATTAAAACTTCTTTAAATCATTGAAAAACTTTTTGTTGAACCATCCCCTTGTTGGCTTTACTAAACCATTTTAACCTGACTTCCTTGAATCCATAAAGACATACTTCTTTTGTGTCAACCCTACATACCCATCCCATTCTTATAACTTTTCTTGGATAAGAAATTATTTCTTCAAATAATTTTGGTAAACGTCTGTATCTTTTAAGTAATTTGTCGGGAATATTCTCATTGGTTTCTTCAACCCAACTCAAAGCTCTGATTCTTCTACCTTATCCTG
The DNA here is from genome assembly GCA_029216955.1 of Iris pallida. NCBI lineage: Eukaryota > Viridiplantae > Streptophyta > Magnoliopsida > Asparagales > Iridaceae > Iris > Iris pallida. The sequence goes on along the minus strand of JANAVB010030220.1, from coordinate 47,449,989 downwards.
TGTCCAACTCAATCAGTCATACTCAAGTTGATCAATTTCTTTAAGATCAAATCTCTTAAATCTCAAAGAGCTACTGGAACACATATTTATCCTGATAAATTTTCTTGAAACCAAAAGAGCATATATCAACATCTTTTCCTATCATGACTAGAACCTTAGAACTCGTTTGAATTTTTCGAAAACTCCTTTGAAATTCTTATGGACAAAGTTTGGGAAAATATTCCTTGACCTAATATGACCTCGCACATTACGTTATAGTCAATTGTCTGAATTATAGAAACTGCGAGTTTACTGCAGCCAGTTGCGCACTGGCGAGGCAAAAGACTCTAAAGTTGAAGTGATTTCGGGTGTTCATAGATTTTCGGATATTATTGTGACTGTCCTAAATGCACCATGTTGATCTTCTATATTGCTTAGCCATAAAATGGATAAGGTTGAAAGAATACTCGGTAACCTAAAATTATTCAAGTTATTGGGTCAAAAATTCACTGCAGTCAGGTGCACTCTGGCGAGGCATGAATTTGAGACAAAGTGACTTTAAACATATTTGGTTTCCGAATATTATTCAGACTATATTCATACCATGGTTGTCTCACCATCAAATCATTCTGACTTTTGCCTGATTAGAGGATTTACATTTCTAGCGGTTTTCTCCATTTCCAGAAATCTCTTGTCACAACCAGAAAGAAAAGATTCTCTATAAAATTCTACTTGATTTTCTTAGAACTTATTAGGACCATATCAATCTCTTTTGGCTCAATTCCTTTCAAGGTTCCATTTTTAGGGTGTTGCATATTTTGTGGGTAGTTATATATTTTTGCAGCTATATAAAGTTGGTTGATAGTTATATGTGGAGAAAACCTAGATAGTCACCTAGCAACCTTATTGTATTAATCTGATAAAAGCACACTTAGGGGATCGATTTTATTCTAATGAGATTAGATAGCTAAGGGTACCAAAGGGTAGCATGGCAAGGCACAAAAGCAAGTTAGTCTAGAGAGAATTATAAATTATGGTTCATTTAGGAATGAATCATTAGTGGAGCATATTAGTACTTGGGTATTGGATTTGGCGAATGAAAGAAAGTGATGATTTTGAATTTTATGATTTGGGAAAATAAGTTATGGCAGGATGGGAGGAGCCGTAGAGGATCCAGAGTGATGATGGTAAGAGCTAGTAATTATGACGTACAAGTAATTGATGGAGCGTACGTTGCAAGCAATATGGAATTGCATCGCGTAGTAGATACCGAATCAACTAGCAAGATGAAGAAGTTTAGATCCTACCCGAAGATTATAGGTACGGATGCAAAGAGTAAGTTCGCACAACCAATCCGGTGGCTGACAATTCAGTAATAGAAGAAATTTTTTAATTATGGGCTATGATTGTGTTTCTAAGGAGAGAAGACTGTGATTCGAAGGAAGTGCATGAATTGATCAAATTAGACTATCTAGAGGTTGTCAACATTAGTAAGAGACAGTAAAGGAAGCTTTGGTCTGCATGAAGAGATTTTGATCATTCCCCTAGTAGTACCCTCTGAATTTCGAGGACGAAATTTCCTAAGGAGGGAAGGTTGTGAAACCCGCAATTTTCTAAATTATTTTAAATCATTTAGTTGTGTGTTTGTGAAGTTAATATTAGTATTATTTAAATCATTGAAATATAAAAATTCTTTTCAAAAATATTTAAACACGGATTTTTTATTGTCAGCCCAGACCTGAACCCGAATTGAAACATAAAGCATTTTAAAAAAAATTAATTTAGTTGTCATTCATATCATTATTTTAGCCACATGTTAGAAGCCCGGAATTAATTGAGTTTTATTTAAGCCTTTGGCCCACAACTTATTATTACTTAAAACCATTAAATCATTTTTAGAAAAGCCTTTATATTAGAAGCCCAAGCTTCTAAAGCCCAAACCCAATAAGTTTGCTTATATCCATACCCATTTAGCTTATATACCCATTAAGGCTATATTTTAATCCATTAGTTTTGAGAGAGAAGGAAACTTTCCATTCTCTTCATTCTCCTTACTGTTGGTTCTTCGAGAGTTACCAAAGACTCTTCGGGAGCTTGGCCGACCCTAGGCTGATCGCCTCCCCGTAACCTTCGACAACTCCTCCTTTTCTTTCCGAACGGCCGTGGCTCTCCAACTTCGGTAACTCCTTCCCCTTTCTTCCTATATAAACCACCATTTCCCACCACCATCTCTTTTTCCCTCGAATTCTCCAAGCCCTAGCCTTCCCCCACCCGATCCCGGCGAACCCGACCCCTGGCCGACCCCCTCTGGCCGGCGCACCCCTTACGTAGCCGTCGTCCCGTCGCCCGCCGTTCCCGGGCCGCCCGACCCCCTCCTGTGGGAGTGTCCGGCCCCGTTACGCTGCTGACCGGTGTTTCTCTGTCTCCGGCGAGCTTCCGAACGTGACCCGCTGTCCGATCCATTCCCGAGAATTATCCCGCGGCTCCCCGACCAACGGATATTGGGTAATTTCTGTGTAATCACAGTAGTTCGTCCCTCCCTGGTGTCTGTGATGATAATTTTGGTCCACAAATTTCTTCGAAAATTTGGTTTTCGGTTGCGTGCTTGGTTTCGAAAATTTTCGAAACCACTGTTATATGTTATTTCTGTGGTTTTCTGGATTTCTGTGTGTTCTGTGGTTTCTTTGAGATATTTCGGAAATTTTGAGGGAGTTGGAAATGATTTCTGGAATTTTCGGGTTAGTTCTGATGGTTTGGAATTTTCCGAGGAACTTTCGGAAAAGTTCTGTTGGTTGCTGTGATGTTTCCAAGATGGTTTCGGAATTTCCAAATAGTTTTGGGTTTTCCGAATACGTCTCGGGAATGTAATTTTTTTGTATATAAATTCATATATATTTGGTTCTCTTGATTCGGGACTTATATTGGAGTTTGTTGGCAAATTTTCCTGTTTTTGGGTTGACCGAAAATAGAGGAAGTGCTGCCGGATTTTTTATAATATCTAAATATGATTTTAAAAAAAAATGGTTTTTCGGAAAAGAATATTATTTTGAATTTTGGGCGACGACCGTATTGGTCAATGGGCCTTGGCTAAGTGCAAACGAAACCGGTTTCGCCCGGACGTTGAAGCATTAGCCTATATGACGATTGGACCAATATCTGAGACTCATTATTAAATTTATTTTAATTTAATTGTAGGATTTTTAGAGACTAACAAATGTCTTCTTCTTATTTAAATTTTTGTAAAAAGGTCTGTAATAGGGCATAAGCCCATTTGTTTATTCCTGCTGTGAGAAAGTGTAATAGCTTAGGTGTTATTTTGTTTTCTTTTATTCTCTGGTTGATTTTCTGTCATGAGAACGTAGTATAAAATAATAATTATTTATTTTATTTTAAAAAGAAAAATAATAAATGTTTTATCACTTAGAAGTTAAGTTGTAAAATTTTTAAATAGAAATTCATGTATTTCTCATTAAAAAGGAAGATCTTAGTTTTATATTTATAGAATACTAAGTTTTTCCAAATAAATCAATACATACAATTTTTCTAGAAATTAAATATAAATTGATGTTTCATAATTATAATGCACCGATAATCGTGTTTTGTTTGTGTTAGCTAAATAAAGATTAAAATTGACTAGGACAAATTAGAGATTGAAACTAGCACATCTAGTATGGCAATTTTGGAATCTAAGACCGACTTCTCGATTGTAGGATTTCGAGGACAAATCTGAAATTCAATCTCGGAGTCATTACCCTCATTCCAGTCAAAACCAAGGCAAGTACATTTTGTGTTAGTTTACAATTATTTAATAATTATTTTATTGCAAGTTTAAACCACGATGCAATACGGAACTCTCTTTGAGAGCACTGACTGATTTACTGTTGGGTACTGGGGGAGTAGTGTAATGAGTATAATCACATCCAAAGCAATAACTTAGAACTATATTAGCTTACCCCTCATACACACGGGGATAAGCCATATCATTCACTGTACAACCTAATCCGGTCATATTCATTGCCTATTCACATCACAATATTTTAACTGCTGGAGAACTATTTATTTCAAATTGTTTAAAAGTGCATAACTCTATTATTATTTCAATTGTTGGATTATCATGAATTGTACTTTGCTCCCTCATGACTGGAGACCCAATAATTTAGGTGTCACTGATGATTGCTGAGCTATAGCAATAGCTACTATGACCCAGTACCATATTCTGCTGAGTTACCGGGACCCCTTTGAGGACGCAGATCCTGAGGCTGACGAGACATCCATTCTAGCTAGTTCGAGTTTCTTTTATTGGAATTTTTATAGACTTGAATTCAGTATTTCCTTTTAGCACTTTCAATTACTGATGTATTACATTTTGGTTGATTAATAAAAGTTTTAAAATTCTCGAATAATCAGTTGTGACAAATGTATAGATGTTGTTGTTGATTACCTGCATGAGTGATACAGCTTACTGCCGCCGTCTCAACAACGGTGCAGGCTGGGCATGATCCGATTCGACCCAAGGAATTGGGACCGGGTCGTGACAACATTCTTTTTAGCACCAGCCGCATATGGCTTAAGAATTCTTTAATGCATTTGTTAATGCATTCTTAAATGCATTCCTTAATGTATTTCCTTAATGCATTGGTTACTACATTCTTTTTAGCACCAGCCGCATATGGCTTAAGGAATCTATTGGCCGCATACAATGCAAGTTTGCTTGCATTATATTAATGCATGCTTGCATTGTAATCCACGTGGCTTTGCTTGCATGCATATTAATGTATGCTTGTTGCATGCTTTGTGGCATTGCTTGCATACAAATGCCAACAGTGAGCCGTATATGGCTTTGCTGCCATGATATATTTAATATGCATTCCATGCAAGCTTGCTTGCATGCTATTATAAGTGAGCCGCATATGGCTTTGCTGCCATGATATTTTTTTATTTGCATGCATGCAAGCTTTGCTTGCATGCTTAATATTCTTGGCCGCATGTAAATTGCATGGCCCTGGGTTTAGTTGTAGTCGCATGCAACTTGTATGGCTTTTAGTTCAGTTGCTGACCGCATATGCCCCTCTCCAAGATTTGATAGCCGCATATGCACCCATCCAATAATTGCCCAGTCGCATATGGCCAACTGCTTGCATGGTCAGTTAAATAATAATTTATGGCCGCATGATTGCTTGCATGAATATTTAATTTGTGCTGCATGGCATACTTGCATTAATTGCGGGTCCCACTATCTTTTGTCTTATTTGTCTTTACAATTATATTATAATGAGTAAATAATGTGTGATTTTAAATTGCTTCCCAAAGCACGAATTGTTAGAGTAATAATTGATAGTGACTTGCTGGCCGCATGAAAATTTTCCTGAGCCGCATGAGTCCCCCACGGCCCTTGCTCCTGCTAATATTTAATTACTACTTGTATGCTTGTGTCATTAATTTAAGTGTGTTTCCTGACACGATGGTGACCCGTTGTGGTGCACTTTTGACATGACATGATAGTGGCACGACGTGGCGCACTCCTGACAAGTACACTTGACATGATAAACTTGACATGATAATTCTTGATAGTGGCCCGTCGTGGCGCACTCCTGACAGTGAACATGACATGATATATATATTTCTCGAAATGCTGTTGGACGGCTAACCTGACATGACAAGTATAAATGACCTGGACACCGTGGACGATTGTGCTTGTACAAATGAACCCGTCTTGTCTTGCATCATGTCTAGGACAGGGACTCCTGAGTACCACGGTCAGGGGTACCTACTGTAAATTGACTAAGGCTAACAACTAGAATAATCCAATAGTCATGAAGAGATCTTCCAGCTACAGGCAATCCCGTTACCTGGGCGCACTTGGGATCTGTAGCCTGCCGACGAGTAGGACATATTTCCAGCACACTGTCATGTGTTGCACCCTTATTGTACTAATATTCGACCTGGGTAACCTGGATGGTTTGCAGGGCTTATGGCTGCGGAAGAATCTCGCTGCATCTTGCTAGTAACTAGGCCTGTGATAACCCTAGTTAGTTAAAGTATCAAGCCGTACTTATTGCTTGGCCGTAAAATGTTTGGATGGGAAATAATCAGTCTAATCTTGTCTTGATCCTGTACAAGATTGTTACATGTCCTGATTTCTTATTTTATTTTGCCGATAAATGGTGGAAGAAACCAAGTTCTGTTCAGACGAAGGGTTACAACCCCGGTCCTTGTTTGGTTTATGGGTTGTAACCTGGTTATCTGAATAGTCCCATGGTTATCTCATCGTATATCACCTGTCATGCTTTTCCTTAATTACTGTCTTTTACTATGTAATTATTATTCTTGTGCTAATTGCTAGTTTTAGTTCCTAAGTGAAGCCTCCTTTGTGGCACTTGCTCTTTCTGGGTCTGACTGTAATGCCCCAATCCCAAATACTTGAGACTAGATACGTATCATGCCAGCTGTATACATATGAGTAGATATACGACTCGTATATATACATAAGCTGTAAATGTAGAAAGCCAAGACACTAAATCTCATCCACAAATAATGATATAAAGCAACTTTGAGTTTGTCAAGTATACAATAGTTGGGCGGAGACAAAGTCCACTACCAACCAAATTAAATATGGAAAAATATACAAGAAAAGAATTTAGCAAGCGAGAGCAATGGCGAGTCCAAGAGCAATCATCACGAAGGAAGGAATGGCCTTAGCTAGAGCACTTGCAAGAAATCACGAAACACACACCTGGAGAGATCACCAGGTCCTCAGAGGGACGTAACAAGACACATAATATCATGCCGATAAACTGAATAATAAAGCTCAACAGAAAAGTATGCATGAGTAAAGGATCCTAACCATTCTATGTGAATTGCAATTTAGAGGACAACGTTCTACGCAGGGGCTGTAACGAATTCATGCAAGCAAGTAATAAAGAGTGGCCAACAAGTAGCGCTCATCCGAGACACTATCGGCTGGGTAACACGTAGCGCTCATCCGAGACACTATCTCCCAAATGTGTAAAATAAAAGTAGCCCCTACGCTAGTAGCTGTCCCCTCCCCCCAATGATACTATATGTGTGTCGTAACCATGACACACAAACACGTGTCGTTTCCACCACACTGTTTTAATATAGATAACTGTCAAGTCTTCTAATCATGCATCTATTGACGGTTATTCCTACGCATGCGCACGGGGGATCAGCCCACACGCAAGTGACGTCTATACGATACTCACAACTCTAACACACAACTCGTGTACCATCGTGATAAGTCAATGAGACACACTAAATTTGACGGTAGTCCCTTAACTCTAAGCCAATTGTATAAAATATAGTAATTTGCATCTATATATATAGTTTTGAAAGAACAACATAAGAAAAAGCATGCATGATATTGAGCAAGAAATTAAACAGTAAAGGCAAGGTGTCTTGTCTGGTGTGTCGCCTGGTGTGGTACGATGATTCAACAAGTCCTGTTCTGTCCAATTGCCAAGGCCAGTATGTAAGGGGTTCGAAGTCACGAGAAAATAGGACACACGATTAGTCATGAGCAATGGGGATAATTCGAAGAGAATTTACGGAGAGTAAATACTTATATTATTTTAGAAAGTATTTATAATGTTTGCAAAGTATAATTTATGAGTTAAAATAATTTTTACGTAAATACTTGAAATTAGTTATGTATATTAATTTAATTTGAGAAATACTTTTTATTAAATACTTTGATAAATCAAAAATCGTATTTAGATATAAGTTTGTAAAAGTAGAATTTTTTTTTGGGTAGAAATCTATGTTTTATTAGTCAAAAAATATTTCAATGAATATATATAAATCTAGAAAAATATTTTAGGGAAATTTCGAATATTTGAAATTACCTATATAACTCTATCATTTATTATATACATGTAGTTGAAAAATAATATTAATACAAAATTTCTAAAAATAATAATTTAATAATAATAATAATTACCAAGACTAACTAAAATAATACTTTAGAAAGCTAATATAAACTCTCTCAAAAAAAGAAAGCTAATATAAATTATGTATATAGCACACTCCTACCAACCTAAGTACAATCAATTAATAATATTTAAATAAATAACTATGGCAGTGCTGGTCCATACTTCTTATATTGGTTGTTGGTTACTTGGTTCTCAATAGAAAAATAACATCAAGGGAGAATGAGAAGAGGAACGAGAGGGAAAAGGGGGAGAAGTGGTCGGGAGAGGGTTTACCGAGTGCGGTCGGCAGTGCTGGAGTCCGAGGCGGAGGAGGGAAGGAGCGGCGGTCGGCGCTGGTCTACCGGCACGGAGGGCCGGCTGCGCACGGCTGGGGCGAAGACTTGGCGGCGGAGGTACGGTCGGCCTCGAACGGCGGGCCTGCCGGGATGGCCAGCGGAGTGACGGCCATGAGGTTGGACGAGATGAGCGGACGCGACGGGAGGAGTCGTCGGCGGTGTAGACGAGCGGATCTCGGCGCACACGGGGATGCGGTCAGAGCTGCCGCGCCCGGCGGAGCTCGGCGAGGAGGGTTTCGATGGGGGACGTGGAAGTTCGAGATCGGCGGAGCAACCGCGCGAGGAAGGGAAAGTCGACGCTGGAGGCGAGGTCCCGCGGAGGAGTCGAGGCGCGGTACGAGAGGGGCTGGTGGTCGACGTCGGGGTCCAGGTGAGGTTTTCCCCTCTCTCTTTTTTTCTCCTTTGCTTCTGGTGTTTGGTGGATGATCGGGGCTGCGGCGAGGACAGTGTGGTGGTCGATGGTGTTGTAGTTGCTAGTGCGGGTGGAGATGATGTTAGGGATTTGGCCGGAGTTGGCCGGGATGGTGGTGGTAGAGGAACCCATTGGTGGTGATAGTCGAGATATCGATGAGGTGCTGTCGAGGATGGTGGTGGTGAGACGGAGGCGGTGTTGTGGCGTAAATTGGCTGGGTTGTAGGCTGTCGTCGTGTCCGGGGTGTGTCCCGACACGAGGTGGAGATAACTGTATATGTAAAATAAAATATCATAGTGGATGGGAAAGACACGGACACGATGTACTATATGGATGGAAATTGTGGTTGTGGGAAAAAATTATGGAAGAGTACCTGTCTATTTATAGGATGTGGGAATTTCTATTAGGATAAGGATTGCGACTTGATTAAATCCCCAATAGATAGATTCCATACAAATTTAAATTGATTTAAAATCTAATTTAATATAAATAAAACTTATCTTTAATTTAAAAGCTATTTAAATTAAGGCAAATAAAATCTTTTTTCAATTTTAAATTATCAAAATAATTCAAATATTAAGTAAAACAAAATTTAAAAATATCTTTCCCATAAATATTAAAATATAGCATTAATTAATTTCAAAAATCAAAAATATTTCTTAAATATTAAATCATGAAATAGCTTTTATAATTAACAAAATATGTAATTAGTAATTTCCAAATTTCGCAAAATATTTGAAACACATTACAAATTTTTTTTTCAATCCCTACTTATTTTTAAACAAGTAACAAAATAACTCTTTTATAAAAATATTTATCATATTGTTTTGGAAAACTAAAAATTCTTCTATATAAATAAAATCTCTAATAAAATGTTTTGCATATATTCGCACTCGACGATCAATTTAGGAATACGTCGCTTGCGCACAACGTACAATACGACTATGCGACGTTCAATACAAAAATTTTAAATCAGTACAAAAATTGATAAAAATATATTAAAAATTTAGGGGTTTTACACTGACCCAGCTGGTTTTGTATGGCCAGATACCGGAGCAGCTCCCAAGGATCTACCGACCTTCCAGCCAGATGGTGACCACTAGGCGGAACCCTGGCAACGAGTGGGTTTATTTTGGCTATCCCACTCTATTGTAAAATATTCTTTTGAGGTGTTTAGCCGTCGAGCAAGTGTTAGCTCGTATTAAATTTACATTCCTGTCTGTCTAATGGCTGTAACATGATTGACAGATCCTAGGGTTGATCATGTATAACTAAAACTCTTGCTAGTCCTCACATTTTGTAATTACTAGCTTCATGATCAGCTGAATATGTAATGTTTGGGACGCCTTACTATTGTATATTTGGTGATCTTATATCTTGTAACATTTATTTGCTTGCTTGTGATTGAGACGCTAGGCTTGTTATTGACCATAGGAGACTGATGGATTGTAGTTAAACCCTCATATATCTAGACAGCCGTGACCGTATAGTGAGGTGGATTCCATTTTATTATACGTAGCTGGCTATGTCCGCCCCCGCTCTCCAGTATTCTGGTTCTGGGGCGTGACACAAGCCACGGGATCGAAGGATCGAGTGTCATTTGAAAGCACGCTGAGCCGACTTCTAAGCAGACCGTGGGACCATTTTCCATGTTCTACGACATTTCGATGGGTCGGGATTATTCTATTAGCTATGTAGATGCATCTCTTTTATTAACAAGCCTAACTTGTGCAAGTTGAAAACATGCGAGTTATTAAGTGAAGGCTAAGATGAGGCGAGTTCACCGAAACTACCCCACCTGAGCGAGGAGTCGCCTCGACCGAGCGAGCCTTCGAGCAGCCGTTGCAAGGCTAAGTCCGAATGCCGTCGGTGTTTCGATTCCTCCGATTGACTTGCAGGACGGGGCACTACATTGGCGGTGATGCCGATGGTGGTGGTGGTGGCGTTCGGCTGAGGCGGTGGTAGTGATGGACGATGGGTTTGGGAAGTCGGGCAAGGAGGAGGAGATGGTCGAAGGGCCGAGGGTGGGGCTGCGGTGGTGGTTTGATCGGGAGGTTCTGTGGTGGCGCTTACTGGAGTTGGCGACGAGTAGGGCTGGGCGGAACGTAGTTGTTTGGTGGGTTTGGCCAGGTAGGTCCGGCGGTGAGAGGACCGCCAGAATCGGCTCCGAGGCGGTGGTGTTGGTTGCCAGTGGTGGTGAAGTGCTGGAATGGGAACGGTGATGAATGATCGGCTATGGTGGTTGTGGGGTGGTCGGTTGGATCGAGCGTGGTGGTGGTGTCGATGGCCCTGGGTCGGAGAAGACAGGTCTTGCCGGGTGACTGCGGGCAGGATTAGGGGTAGGAATTTGATGGTGTCGGGGGTGTGTCCGATACGAAGAAAATATATATGTAAAAATATGGAATAAGAAATTGGATGGGGGAACATCGACACGATGCACGTGGGTGGAGAATTATTTGTAGAATAATATGTGGATTATTTTTGAAGGAAAAAAAAGAATATGGAGGCTCTCCTTATATAGGAGGTGGACTCTTAGATGGATATGGACTAGGAAACTTAAAATTCCCTTAGATAATTTGTCTTTTTAATTTAAAACAAAAACAACTGATTTGATAATTCATAATCAAATATGTATCTAGATAAATATCCATAAGTTTAAACTAAAATAAAAATCATATCAAATTAAATTTAATTTACCACAAATGATCAAACATTAAATCCATGAATTTAGAATTATCTTTATAATCAATAACAATAATAATTAATTTCAAAAATTACTATAATTATAAATATTAACATGAAATAATTTCAAAATAGTTTTTTTATTTAAATTAAAATAATTTCAAAAATCTACTATATATAAATGAACAAAATTTCATTAAATGACATATAAATAAAATTTTGCATAAATCTTATTTTTAATTTAAAGCTATTTTAAATAAAGCCAACATAATCTTTTTTAATTTAAATCATCATAATTAATTAAATATTAAATTAAACAATTTCCAAAATAACTTTTTATAAATAATAAAAATATATTAATAAATAATTCTGAGAATAATTCTTTAAATATTTGAAAATGCCTTTTTATAAATGAATGCAATAGTTACAAGTAATTTTTGAAAAATCAAAGTGAACATGAAATTAATTTCATGCATCTCGCATACAAATTGTATATTTACATAAACCATAGTTTTCTAAAATTGCTACTTATATTTGTACAATAAAATAAATAGTCTTTTTATAAATAAATAAATGAAATAAAGTTTTGGAAATCTCGACACGACGCCTTTTATAATTTATAAGCAAATAGAAGTACCTTATACTTATTTTGAAAATAACTTATTTTCCATATGAAGAAGTCTTTTAATAAAACTTTTGTGTAAAAAAAATATATATACTACCTCGCATATACGTACTCACACGCGACGTACAATACAAATATAAAAAAATAATCAGTACCAATTTTATAAAAAAAATATAGTAAAAATTTAGGGGTTTTACATCCTACCCAACTTAAAAGAATTTCGTCCTCGAAATTAAGAATTAGTAGGGGGTGAGAAGGTACAAGGGGTATATCGGTAAGGAGAATATGACAAGTCTTCGGGCGAGGCAAAGAAACAACGCCTTAACATAAACAAGCATTTAGTAGGTCATGATTTTGATAAATTCGAAAATAGTCATGGTTATGGAGGGTCGCTAGCAAAACACGAATTGAGTGATAACACGAATTGAGTAGATCAAGGAAATTAATTTTAGAGTTTGTAGGAGAGGTAGTTCCTTGGAAGGAATTTGGGTAGTGGACGTCCAGGTCGAAGGCATGGAAATAGGAGAACGATTGGGATTATTCAAATGATTTAGAAGGTCACGATGGTAGGTTTAGGATCAAAAAAAAAGACGAATAGTTTTAGGATGAGGATGATATAGCCACGGGTTGGTAATGGCTAATTACATTGGTCATAAGTGATCGGGCAACTAAAGGGGATACTCTGTACGAGAGATTTTGTCCTTCTAAAATAGGAGGAAGACGAAAGTGATAAAGGGTTCCAAAGGTGATATTATCGAATACTAATATGTGGTTCAAAGGCGACTAAATAATTTCAAAAGAATTGTCAAGGCAGTCGTGGAGGAGACTCTAGAGGCCAAGTCTAACTATGCCTCCATCCACGTAGAACAATATATAACAAGCGAACCAAGGTGCACTCGATTGATCAGACCATTATTCACCAGTTCTGATTAGACAATATGCTAGTGAGCGCTCAATAGCATATGTCATGAGCAAGCTTGATAAAGAATTGAGCTTGCAAAAACTAGGCTACATTAGCATCATTAGTCTAGATAGTAAAAATATAGGCACGTGAGATTAAGATTGAAGAAAACAGAATTAGTTTGAACTTCTAAAGGGCATAAGTCATGTCATATGTTGGTCTCCATACAGTCGTCCTACAGTCTTCTTGTCCAAGTCCTTGGTTGACTAGATGGGTTAGGGTCCTCTAAATTCTAGAATCTAAGTGAACTTACTAACAGAGGTCACAAGGACAAAGGGATTGCTAGGTCACGAGGCATTCTACCCAACTTAAAAGAATTAAACTAATGGTGTTTTGGGACAAAAGTAACATGTCTAACTAGTAGGGGTCACCTTCTTATCCTCCAGCAAGCATAAAGGGGAGATAAGAATAATGATGGAAGGAATCAAGCAAGATGCAATCGATGAGTCGAACGGTAGTTCAAATATGGAATCGAGAAAAGAGGTCAAGTATATGGATGAGATCATAGACTTCTAATCCTATTCGCAGGCTTGCTTGGTACGGTAAAGTAACCAAACAATTTATCTTGACCTGCATGGGCCACCACAAAAATATGTAACGTCCCAGTCCCAAAATACGTAGGACTAGAAACGTAGACATGCCAGCTGTATACATACGAAGTACACTCCAATATATGGAAACCTCGTATGAATACATAAGCTATAAAATGCAGTAGAACCATAACTAATCTCATCCACAACAAAATAAATGAATAAAAGATAGCATATAATAATAATGAATTGTCTTGATACAATATGTTAGGCGGAGACAAATCCACTACCAACAAGTAAAGGAAAAATATATGAGAAAAGATATGAATTTGGCGATCGAAGCGAAGACGATCTAAGTGCAATCATCCTCGAAAAAATAGTGACGATCATGGCCACGGATAGAACACCTGCGAAAGACAAGAGCACACACCTGGCGAGATAATCAGGTCCTCAGAGGGACATAACAAGACACATAATATCATGCCATAAACTGAGTAATAAAAGCTCAACAGAAAAGTATATATGACTAAACAAATAAAGGTCCTTAACCATTCTATGTGAAAATGCAATTTGAAGACAACGTTCCACACAAGGGCTTCCGAGACTAGAAACACGGCGTGTTAGCGTTTCAATCGAGTTACTAGTGGCATCTAGAGGAAAATAAATAAATGCACGGCACACTAGTCTCTCGGGTGAGTCACTAACGGCAGCTAGAGAAAAGTAAGTACACAGCACATTTGTGTTTCAACCAAGGCACTAGTGGCATCTAGAGAAAAGTAAATAAATGCACGGCTCACTAGCTCTCGGCTGAGTCACAAATGGCAGCTAGAGGAAAGTAAATAGGTGAAAGCCCCTGCGCCTAATAACTGTCTTCTCCCTCCCCATGCACTACACGTGCTGTATCCACATCACGATATTCCTAATAACTGCTAAGTCTTCTAGACATCTATAACTATTAGCAATCATATCCTAACGCACGGCCTGTACGCACCGATGATTAGTCAGCACGCAAGTCCGTATCTATATGTGACTCGCGACTTCGTGGCACACAAGTGTCGGGCCAATGAATGAGGCACAAACAAAGGTGGTCCCTTAACTCTAGGCAAAATGCATAAAGAAAACTAAAGTATAGTAATTTACAACTACATATGGTTTTGAAAAAAAACAACTTATAAAAAATAAAACATGCATGATATTGAGCAAAAAATTAAACAGTAAAGGCAAGGTGTCTTGCCTGGTGTGTCGCCTGGTGGGGTGCAATGATCTGACAAGTCCAGTTTGTCCGATAGCCATGGACGAGGTGTAAAAGTCCGAATCCGCGAGAAATTAGGAATATGATCAGTCATTGACAATAAAAGAAAATTTTGCGGAGAAGTACTTTATACTATTTTAGAAAGCATTTATAATATGGAAAACTAGATTTTGTTAATACTTTGGGAAATATTTGTATATAATAGAAAATCACATTATAAATTTGGTAACTATTTTCTTATTAATAAAAATATAAATATAATTTGTAGGTAGTTACTAAAAAGATAAAAATCTTTTTTTTTTTTTTGCAAACTCCTAGGTTGGTAACATTTATAAAAAAATATTTTATTAGTCAAAATATTTTCAACATATATAATAAAAATCTAGAAAAGCTTCTTAGGATAAAATTTAAAATTTAAAATTTTATAGTTTGTAAATAATAATTTAATCAATCATATTAATAGGTAAAAATAAATTATTAAGCATAATACTAGTACTCACCAACTATTTATTACTAACAGTATAGATAGTAGCCATAGTAATAATAAAAATAATATTTGTACAGAAAGGAGCACACTTGCTAACAACCACAAAAGATAAATAATAAAAATACATAAGTAGTGGTCAATGTTAAGCAATTAGCACAGTTGTTAGCTGTGCACCCCTTTTTTTTACTTTTTTATGAGAGAGAGAGATAGAGAGAGTGTGCTCTTCTTCTCCCAAGGAGGAGTTCAGAAAGAGTGAGAGGGAGAGAGCGATGAGAGGAAAGGGGTTATCGGTGAGAGGGGCTGCAGTGGCAGAGGCAAGAGGTGGGGATCCGTGGTGCTAGTTTTGCGTCGGAGCACGGCGGGATAGACTCCACCGACGGCGAGGAGGAAAGCAGCAATACGGACGACTCCCGCTGGGTGCTTGACCAGGGAGGACGTCGGCTGGGAGGAGGCGGCGACCGGAGTTGATGGGCGGCACTGCGAGGGTCGGAGGAGACTCGGGTCGCGTGTGGTGGGGCGCTGCGTCGGAGGAGGCGGACACGCGTTGAGGGAGGCGGAGGACGGAAGGCGCGAGTGCGGCTCCGGACGGAGCTCGCGGGAAGACGCGGTGGCGACCAGGTGAGTTTAGGGTTAGGGTTTTACTTAATTCTGGTGGTGGTGGTAGTTTGGTTGGCGGTGATGCCGACGGTGGTGGTGGTGGCGTTCGGCTGAGGCGGTGGTAGTGATAGGCGATGGGTTTGGAAAGTCGGGCAAGGAGGAGGAGATGGCCGAAGGACCGAGGGTGGGGCTGCGGTGGTGGTTTGATCGGAAGGTTCTGTGGTGGCGCTTACTGGAGTTGGCGACGAGTAGGGCTGGGTGGAGCGTAGTTGTTTGGTGGGTTTGGCCAGGTAGGTCCGGCGGTGAGAGGACCGCCGGAATCGGCTCCGAGGCGGTGGTGTTGGTTGCCAGTGGTGGTGAAGTGCTGGGATGGGAACAGTGATGAATGATCGGCTATGGTGGTTGTGGGGTGGTCGGTTGGATCGAGCGTGGTGGTGGTATCGATGGCCCTGGGTCGGAGAAGACAGGTCTCGCCGGGTGACTGCGGGCAGGATTAGGGGTAGGAATTTGATGGTGTCGGGGGTGTGTCCGACACGAAGAAAATGTATATGTAAAAATATGGAATAAGAAATTGGATGGGGGAACATCGACACGATGCACGTGGGTGGGGAATTATTTGTGGAATAATATGTGGATTATTTGTGAAGAAAAAAAAAAAGAATATGGAGGCTCTCCTTATATAGGAGGTGGACTCTTAGATGGATATGGACTAGGAAACTTAAAATTCCCTTAGATAATTTGTCTTTTTAATTTAAAACAAAAACAACTGATTTGATAATTCATAATCAAATCTGTATCTAGATAAATATCCATAAGTTTAAACTAAAATAAAAATCATATCAAATTTGATTTAATTTACCATAAATGATCAAACATTAAATCCATGAATTTAGAATTATCTTTATAATCAATAACAATAATAATTAATTTCGAAAATTACTATAATTATAAATATTAACAGGAAATAATTTCAAAATAGTTTTTTTTAAAATTAAAATAATTTCGAAAATCTACTATATATAAATGAACAAAATTTCATTAAATGACATATAAATAAAATTTTACATAAATCTTATTTTTAATTTAAAGCTATTTTAAATAAAGCCAACATAATCTTTTCCAATTTAAATCATCATAATTAATTAAATATTAAATTAAACTCCAAAATAACTTTTTATAAATAATAAAAATATATTAATAAATAATTCCTAGAATAATTATTTAAATATTTGAAAATGCCTTTTTATAAATGAATGCAACAGTTACAAGTAATTTTTGAAAAATCAAAGTGAACATGAAATTAATTTCATGCATCTCGCATACAAATTGTATATTAACATAAAACATAGTTTTCTAAAATTGCTACTTATATTTGTACAATAAAATAAATAGTCTTTTTACAAATAAATAAACGAAATAAAGTTTTGGAAATCTCGACACGACGCCTTTTATAATTTATAAGCAAATAGAAGTACCTTATACTTATTTTGAAAATAACTTATTTTCCATATGAAGAAGTCTTTTAATAAAACTTTTGTGTAAAAAATATATATATGCTACCTCGCATATACGTACTCACACGCGACGTACAATACAAATAAAAAAATAATCAGTACCAATTTTATAAAAAAAATATAGTAGAAATTTAGGGGTTTTACACTAGACGCGAGGCCAAAGGATGTAAAGCCTTGCTCTGATACCATTATGTCACGTCCCGATTCCGTAGAATCGATAGTCGTCCCCCGGGCGTGATGCCGTGCGAACCTAAGTTGCGATCGCACAAGGCGCAGTCATAAGGTCATCCGAAACACAACATCAAGTTAGAGTACGCAGAGAATTTGATTGACACATTTGAAATAGAAGTAGACTTTTTATTGACATTAACATTTCTTTTACATTGACTCCATTACAATCATTGTCGCGCGGGCTACAACATGACTCGACTTACAAAATGAACACTGATGAGATAGTCGTTCCATACATTATATCCCTTTTTACAAGCAAAAACTATTACACATTCCACCTGCAATCGAAGAAAGTCGAGTCACCATTTGTCTTCTTTGTACTGAGTACGGAGTCTTCAAAAGGAATTTCAGAACGCAAGCCTTCACACGCGGACGATGCTTCAAAAAGGGTTCACGTCGCCTTGAGCTTTATGTGGCACGCCCTTCGTGGTTCGGGGTACCTGCGTGGAGAGCGAGGATCAGTATATTATACTTTGTACTGGTGCATGGAAAATTAAGTTCCAAGCTCTCATTTGGTTGAAGAGTTTATATGACTTAGTTCATGAATGTTTCTAACCATCCTAATAAATTTCAAACAAGCATATGACAAGCATAATATAAAATACGTTGGAACTTACCCACGGTGGGCCGTGCCGTGCCTTATGAAACTTACCATGTTCTTCCCTGTCAATTGTTATCATTTATATACCAAGTGCAATATTACGTGTGATTGGCCACTGGTATGACAAGCCATCCTGGACTATAGCTTTGTTAGCCGGGGCCCTTGCAGCGCAAGTAGCGAGCCCCGCTGTAAGTCTCCGCTTAACCCGTGCTATCACCCAGCACAGCTATACCATGTTTCCTCCTAGGCCGAGTCGGTCCCGTGGCCCCGGGTTGTCGCTCGAGGAAACTCTCTCCTTGTCGACAAGTTGTCCAATGACCGAGTTAAGACAATATTTAGTTATTAAGGTCTAGCCTACATTCTATTTGAAACTTGATCATTTTACCGTGTCTGTGCCCTTGCATTCATTCTTTCATCCGCAACAACACTATCGATTCACCTAAGAAGGGGTCGAGAAGAGAAGGGTCAGCCACTCACCTTGAGTTTACTTCGGGCGAGAGAACTTGTTGGCCGCGCTAGACGTCGCCTACGCGATTACCTGAAATCGCATAAGCAACCGATTAGAATACTGCATTATTCAAGAAGTTCGATAGGAAATGCGAGTTCGAAATGCAAGCCATGAAAACCATCGAAAACATTCGCGAAAACGCATTCAGAAAATAAAGCTAAAACCAACGCAAGCGGCATGAAAAGCAGAGCAACGGGAGGTCTCTCCCGACTCAGCCGCAGAGTCAATCCTTGAGGCGCAACCCGCTGAATATGGGACTTGGTTCCGAAGAAGATATTCCATAACGAGGAATGGATCTTAATTCAACCGTTCCCGTTCGATCGACTCGATCAATCCTGACCTATCGGTCCCGACCGAATCGATAGCGACAGTGTTCCTTTCTCGCGCACCCTGTGGACGGAGTACAGGGCACGATGTAGGGACGGAGCACTACAGGATTTAGGTAACCCAGTTACAAAATCCATGGTAATGTCCTCCTATTTCCATTCTGGGATCAGTAAAGGTTGAAGAAGTCTAGCTGGTCTCTGATGTTCAGCCTTAACTTGTTGACAAACTAAATAACAAGAGACAAACCAGGCTATCTCCCTCTTCATGCCATTCCACCAGAAATACTGACGGATATCTTGGTACATCTTCGTGTCACCGGGATGAATTGAATACTGAGAACTGTGAGCCTCTGCCATAATCTCCTGTCTGATATCACCAATGGGTACACAAAGACGTCTCCCATGTCGGAGTGTACCATCTTCGTGAATACATAACTCTGCTCTTCGACCTGCTTCACACTCTGCTTTGAGCTGCTGAAGCTTGGAATCTGATGATTGCGCCATCTTGATCCTCTCAACTATGCTGGACTGAACTTGCATGCTGGCCATCAATGCCACATTGGTAGGAAGAACTACTTCTATTCCCATCTTCTGAAGATCTGCTAACAATTCTGGTTGTGCTGTTAGAAAATAAACTTCGGCTCTTCTGCTCAATGCATCTGCAACAACGTTGGCCTTCCCAGGATGATATTGCAAGTTGATGTCATAATCCACAAGTAGCTCTAGTCATCTCCTCTGACGCATGCTAAGATCCTTCTGGGTAAACACATACTTAAGACTCTTGTGGTCGGTGAAAATCTCCACCCGATCTCCATACAAATAATGCCTCCACAACTTGAGTGCGAAAACCACCGCTGCTAATTCTAAGTCATGGGTTGGGTAATTCCTCTCATGATCACGAAGCTGACGTGACGCATAAGCTACTACCTTACTATGCTGCATCAAGACACATCCCAATCCTCTGTGTCACACCTCGCTTCCGTAAGAGCGATTGTCCTTGCTAAGGCGTGATGCCGTACGAGGCTAGATTACGCCCGTACAAGGCAGTTTCATAACGGCCGATTACAGCGGCGGCGATGGGGTTGTCGCACGGAAGTCCCAAGAAGAAATATTGAAACATGCAGCAGAAATTTAAAGGCAAAACACAAGTTACTCAAAAAAAGATCTTTATTGATATTGAACAATCAAATTACAATAGGTACAAGGTCATGATTACAAGTCTCTCGTGCTCACTTTTCTCTCATCTCTCGATTACAATGCTTGAGCCAGCAGAAGCTTCGGAAGGCGATGTCCATATATTATGTCCCGTATAAGTCTTGACTCCACGCGGCCGTACGCTTCGAATCGCCAAGGAACTCCGTGCCTCGACGCATCCAAGCGAGCTCCACACCACGAGCTTCTACCTGCGCCTGCACATGAAAACTATGTGGGTGTCAGTACTCAACTGTACTGGTGGAGTGAGCTCCTCGCCCACCCATACAAAATCAACACGTTTGATTTACTTTGTGCAACATAGTCCATTCTTATCAATTGTCTTTCTAGTCTTGTCTTAGGATCAGTTTTATGACAGACGCCTTGGCATACTTGTGTCTGAGGACTATCCCGTGCTTGCAACAACAACGTTAACTCATACCTTGCCTCTAGACCCTTCTCGTGCTAACAACATTAACCTATCAAGTCGTGTTTGCCTTACGGCCATAATCAGGGACGCAACTACACGATAGACTCCATTTTCGTGTGACTGTGCTATCGTACCGATAACATCCTTATCCTTGCCTCAAGACCTTTTCGTTTGCTTGCAATGTCAACACACCGACTCATACTTGTCTTTCGTGCCAAACTCTGGGACGTAACGACTCAGTCGTGCTATGAACTCGATTCATGCTTCAATATTTTTGAGGCAGAGCCTCCTCGCTAAGTCTTGTCTATACTTGTGTTGTGACAACGCGGTCGTGCCTCATATTTCGAGGTCGTGTCCAGCAACTCAACGTAACTTCACCTAACTTGTCCTACGGCCCTTCTCGACTTAACACGCAACAGCTCAAGCCTAACTCATGCAACTCTATGCCAACGACTTAACACTCGACGCCACATCTCGTGCCGAAGCACGCCGCCTTCGTTGTAGCCAAATCTTAGGCCCAAACATTGTGTTCTCTAACTGCATACACATTCAACTCAACTCAGTCCAAAGGCACACACGCAGATTGCCGCCCGTGCCGACATATTTATATGAATGGTCACTGGAATTAACTAGCCATCGTGGACATAGCCTGGCATTCGGGACCCTTGTACCGCAGGTAGCGATCCCCTATGCAAGTCCCCAAACTACCGGTTGCCTATTACCTAGCTCGGCTATACCGTGTTTCCTTCTAGGCCGAGTCGGTCCCGTGGCCCCGGGTTGCCGCTCGAAGAAACATCGCCCTTGTCGACAAGTTGTCCATGACCACGCGCCTACGCTAACTTCTAGACTTAACATAATTACATGGTCTCATCATCATCACATAGTTCCTTTATTTTACTTCATCCACTTTTCATACTTCTTTGCAGAGCCCAAACCAGGGTTGCCTCGGCGACTGAACTACAGTCCCGACATATTTTCTCTCGGCGACTAACCATCGCTTAGACTTAACATTTCTTTGAAACTCCGGGAACGACTACTGCATAGCCTTCCCACTTAACTTGAACATAACGTGTTTCTTAAGTATCGACAGACCGTGGCTAACTTTCCACTGAACTAACTGTAGCTCGTGCCTTAAACCAACTCGTGTTCTACGCAATGCTATCGCCCAAGTCATACCTCATATGACGGGCCTTGGGATTGTGGGATTATTTAACTTGACAATCGTAGAAAGAACGGGACAGCACTTGGAATGACTTAGGTCGACCGGTATAACTTTGCCTAACTTACTCAAGCCTACAACTTAACCCGAGGGACGAGCGAAGGCTATGCCAAGCCTTGCGCAGTGGAAGCGTGTATGCTTTATCGAGCATTTATGCGGGCGACACCTATTGTCACGCCCCGATTCCATCGAATCGATAGTCGTCCCCCGGGCGTGATGCCGTGCGAACCTAATTTGCGATCGTACAAGGCATAGTCATAAGGTAATCCGAGACACGAGATCTAAGAGAGTACGTAGACAAATTGATTCACGCAATAAGTAAAGGAAACTTGATCTTTATTGATAATAAACATCTTTTACAGACTCCGATACAAGACTCATTGCCGCACGGGCTACAACATGACTCGATTACAAAAGAGTGTCGATGAGATAGCCATTCCATACATTGCACACATCCCTCAATATACAACAAGTACTCCAGTGACCTGGATGGGAGGGACGCTGAGTCATCTTCCTTTGGACTGTCGAGAGCCTTCAAAAGTGAAGTCGCAGAGAAAGTCTTCGACGCACGGCCGAAGCTTCAAAAGTCACGAACGTCACCGAGCTAGTTGGCTCGTCCTTTCTGGTTCGCGGGACCTGCAAATAGCGAGGATCAGTACCAACACATATACTGGCGAATGGCTAATTAAAATCCAAGCTCTGTATTTGATTCAAGAAGTTTCATAAACATGTTAGCTAGCTATTTTAATGATCTTTCTAACCATCCTACTCGATTTGCATGTTAACATGTTTTGAGGCAAGCATATGAAATTGTATAACATTAAGCAACTATCATATTCATCCCGTGTCCCGTACACTTGTTAAGCAGTAAAAAGGGGTGTGAAGGCCACTGGCAATGTCAAGCTATCGCGGACTATAGCTGGGTTAGACGGCGACCCTTTCGCGTCGGGTAGCGAGCCCTGTACGAAAGTTCCCGCCTAACTCGCACCGATGAAGGGCTGGCGCTTGCTATAAACTCGTTCCTCCCGGGCCGAATCGGTCCCTTGGCCTAGGCAACCGTTCGAGGAAACTACACCTTGTCGACAAGTTGTCCAATGACCGTTTTGCTTACTTAGCTGTATCGTTACAATAAACGTTAATCGATTCATTCTTTGCTTTGTATAGGCTAAGTGGATTTGCATAAGAACATGTTTTCCATTTCCAATACCAGCAGTTGATAACAAGTGTTTCGTGAAGAATCGTGCTACTATTTCTTTGATTCTACACTATTATGACAAGCATTCATTTTACTTCACATATTGAGTTTTTGAAGTAGAGGGACGAGACGAAGGAGGTCAGCCACTCGTCTTAGCATTGCTTCAAGCGAGCGACCGGTTGGCTGCGCTGACGTCGCCTACGCGATCACTTGCAATCGCATAAGCAACAGATTAGAACACTGTATAATTCAAGGATATTTGATATGAATGCGAAGTTCGAAAATGCGTCACGAAAACCCATCGAAAACATTCACAAAAAACGCATTCACAAAAACCAAAGCCAAAGCCAAATCAAGTGCGGCATGAAAACCAGAGCAACGGGAGGTCTCTTTCGACTCAGCCGCAGAGCCAATCCTCGAGGCGCAACCCGCTGAATATGGGACTTGGTTCCGAAGAAGCCTTTCCATAACGTGGAATGGATCTTAATTCAACCGTTCCCGTTCGATCAACTCGGCCGATTCTAACCTAACGGTCCCGACCGAATCGATAGCGACAGTGTTCCTTTCTTGCGCACCCCGTAGACGAAAATGGGGCACGATGTAGGGACGAGGCACTACACCATAACCAACTAATAAAAGTTTTGTCCTCGAAACTTTAAGGATAGAACCTACCTCTATGAGAACAACGAAGAAAATTTCTCCTTCATTTCCGATTCAAGCTCCCACGTCGACTCTTCGACCGAATGGTTCCTCCAGAGGATGCGGACGAGAGGGATCGCTCGATTTCGCAGCAGCTTATCCTTGCGTTCTAAGATTTGAACTGGCTCTTCAACGTAGGATAAGTCAGACTTTAGCTCCAGCTGGCCAAATCTACCACGTGGCTCGGGTCGTGCACGTACTTCCACAGTTGAGAGACGTGGAAGACATTGTGTACACCTTCTAGCGCCGACGGTAGGGCGATTTTATAGGCCACTGGGGCGACCCGCTCGAGTATTTCAAACGGCCCAACAAATCTCGGACTCAACTTCTCCTTTGCGCCGAACCGAGTAACTCCCCGCATGGGCGACACCTTGAGAAATATGTGATCGCCTTCTTGAAACTCGAGGGGTCGACGATGAACGTCTGCATAGCTTTTCTGACGACTCTGCGCAGTCTTTAGTCTTTCCCGAATGGGCCGAATTTTCTGCACGATCTGTTCCTCCAGTTCCGGGCCGAGAATCTGCCGCTCTCCGAATTCGTCCCAGCAAATGGGTGATCGGCACTTGCGTCCGTACAAGGCTTCATATGGCACCATTTGAATGCTGGATTGATAGCTGTTGTTGTATACGAATTCGGCCAGAGGTAGATGATTGTCCCAGCTTGATTTGAAGTCAATTGCGCAGAGTCGTAGTGTCACGATCCGCTACCCAAATTGTTGGGCCGGGCCGAGTCATGTCCAGCCTACGCTTGAGATAAAACGTAGTAAGCTGTTCCAAAGATATGAAAGTAAGACTAAAATGTGCTAACAGTTCTAGAAGTAATAAAGAGTCATAAATGCTCCAAACACAAAAGTCATCTCATATAATAGTAAGTCCAAGTACAAGTCCGAAATGTAAAGCTGGATACAGGTCCAGTCACAAAATACATAGTCTAATACATGACTACTCTCAAAAGTCTAAAATGTAAATAGACAACTAGACGAGTTTCCCCGCAGGTACATCCTCGTAAGACAAAGCCTGGTCCTCGGCAGTAACTCCATAATATGAATCACAGAGCAACTCATCCTCAGTAAGTATACCTACAACGTTATCCTGTTAGGACAGAAGAAAGTACTGTTTCTAGCAAACTAATATACGAAACATGAAATGAACATAAGAGGAATAAACTGGAAACATGGCATCTCATAGTCTATTATGGCAAGGACACATATGTCATATAGACAGATGTATATGTAATATTTAAAACTATAGCAGGTACATGATCGTCAATAGGTGTACAATGTATAGGGGCACATAATAAAATGTACTTCCGTACAAGTGATAAGGCGATAGATGTACATACGCACAAATCCGCTTTGAGATAAAGCCTACGACGCAAGTAATCAGATAAAATAAAACTTTGCTCGGTACATACGTACGGAGGAGGGGGCATGATCACGTACACGACTAACAGTTTTCCCATAACCCAGATTCTAATCATGTGAGAGATATATAAAGACTGTTCTAAGCATGGTAGTGACTGAAAGTACAACATGTGAAGATTTAACTTGCTATCCCAAGGATCAGCATTTAACATGGTTGGATTCGCAGTTCATTATTGTAACAGTATGTAAAGTTTGTAGAAGTACTTGCCTTTAGCAAAGCAAAGCAGCGATAAAAATGCTATAGATGCCTGGTAACTCGTCACTATAGAAATAAATACATAAACTTAATTTTTTACACTAAGTTAAACACTAAAACACTAGTGGTGCAACACGACTTTCTGACTGGACATCTAGCCAAATGGTGACTTTAGCATAGGAGACCAATGTGGGGTGACATAATACCCAAACTAACTTTCTAGGGTCTTTATACTAGTGCAGGGTGAGGTTCAATACGACTATAACTCAAAACAAGACAAAAAGTTGCAAGTCGTAATTATTCAATAAATAAATCAAACTATACACTGTGTTCCAACAATTTTTGAGATAGACAAAAAGCTCAATTTTACACAAAATAAAGTACCAAAATGATCCTTGTTAATTATAGAAATTTATACTAATTTTTATGGAATTTATAAACCTTCATAAATAATTATTAAAAATCAGCAAACATATATACACTGAAAATGAGTTCTGTTTTCCTATTTTTATAAAATAACAAAATTACTTATTAAATGCTGGAAAAATTATAATAAATTGTCTAAATTAACATAGTATTTAAATACAATTTTTTCCAGATTTTTACAGCAATTAAAATATATATAAAAATTCAAAAAACAGCAAGCAACAGTTTCTGGAAAATAATTAATTAATTATTTACTTTTTTGTCCATGTATTCAAAATTGAACCGAAGTCCAGATACAGGACCCAGAGCCATGAATCAAGTCCAATATGACTTGTACAGACTCTGAATGTATTGGACACAATTGGGCCCAAAACCTATGCTAGGCTTGGACATCAATTGGTCATAATCAATAAAAAGCAGTAATTTATATACATAAATATATTTTTAAAGTGCTAAAATATACAAGTCATAATTTAAATAATAAAAATGACTTGTGAATTTATGCACAATAATATTTTGTACAAAGTAGAATTTGAAATACATATATAAATATACAACAACAATATTTATATATATACATACAAATATATATATATATATATATATATATATATATATATATATATATATATATATATATATATATATATATATATATATATATATATATAATATATAATGGATATATATACATATAATAAATAAACATATATATATATAAGAAATACTAAATATAAAATATATATATATATATATATACAAATACTGTATACATATATATATAACAGTATATATATAATAATATATATATATATATATATATATATATATATATATATATATATATATATATATATATATATATATATATATATATATATTATAGTTAGTATTTTATTATGTATATATATATATGTATATGTATTTATGTATATATATATATATATATATATATATATATATATATATATATATATATATATATATATATATATATATATATATATACAAATATTATATATATACATATATAACAGTATATAAATAATAATATATATACATAAATACATATATACAAATATAAGTACATATATACATATATAATAATAAAAAATACATATATAATAAAATAAAATAAAAAAACAAAATAAAAGAAAACAAAACAGGGAAGGGGGGCTCGAACTCGGCCAGGCAAAGGGGTCGGGTTTTAGGCACGGTCGGGCTGGCCAGGGGGTCAGCTCGAATCATGTGTTAGAAAATAGGTTCGGGTTAGTTTTAGTTTAAAGTTAGGTTAATGGGTTTAAACCCGATAGCACGAATCTAAACCCGCTAACCCTTAGCCTAAATAACAGTTCGGCTCGTGTCCAGACTGTTCAGGACACAAGCAAATGGAATCTGACCCAGTGTCATGTGTCTGCATCCAGCACGATACGCACGACACTATAAATACGTGTCCAACCCTACAGTTAGTTTCCCCGTGTCCAGGCGAACGTCATGTGTGAGTTTGGGACACGCACGACACAAATCGGGGGCTGTTACCTACGTGTCCGATCGAGCTAGTGGTTGTGGAGGGTGCTGACGGTGGTTAGAGGCGTCGTCGTCGTGGCGCTCGGGTGGCGCTTGCACTCGCCTAGCCTCGGCGAACTCGGTGGTGGCGGTTGTGGGTGGTGAATGTAGCTATAGAGGTGGCGCTAGGGTGGTCGCCGGAGTTAGGGTTAGGGTTAGGGTTCTCGTCGGGAAAGAAAGAGTGGAGGCGGCTGGTGGTGGTCGGAAATGAACTAGGGTTAGGGTTTAGGCCTGGGGAGGTTATTTATAGGGGTGAGAGGTCGGTGTTAGGGTTTAGGTCGGCCATGCAGTGGCAGTCGCCGGTCGTGGTCGTCGGGGGCAGTTGGCCCGAACGTAGGGGGGATGATGAGGGTTTAGCAGTTAGGTCCCTAGAATTTAAGAAATAACAGTTTGGTCCTCCCCATTAACTAATGCAAAATTGAATTTGCAAAACCCCTCCCGCTCGGTTTATATGCAAAAATAAATTTGCATAGAACATTTAGGAAATTACAAATATTAATTAAACAATCTAAATAATTGCAAAACTCAATTAAAATATTTTATAAAATTGCAAACTTATATTTTTAGTAATTAAAACTCATTTAAAATTATTTAAAAATTCTAGAAAAATTTCCAATAATTATAATAAATCATTTTAAAGCTAAATAGGTCATTAACATCTAATTAACACTAATTAAACCAAATTTTGAAAAACAGGGGCTGATACGTAGCATGTCTTCGAGAATCTGATTGACGCGCTCCGTTTGGCCGTCGGTCTGAGGATGGTAAGCTGAGCTTAACTGCAACTTGGTACCCAGCGCCAACTGAAGGCTACTCCAGAATTGCGACATGAACCGTGAATCCCGATCGGAGACGATGGATATTGGAACTCCGTGCAGCCGTACTATCTCATCAAGATATATCTGTGCCAGGCGATCAACGCTCCAAATAACTTTGATGGCAATAAAGTGCGCTGACTTGGTTAGTCGATCGACGATGACCCAGATGGCATCATTTTCCCGCGGCGTCTTCGGCAGACCAACAATAAAATCCATGCACACGTGCTGCCACTTCCATTCCGGAATTGCCAGATTCTGCATCTCTCTGCCCGGTCTCTGGTGCTCAGCTTTCACCTGCTGACAGGCCATGCATTGCGACACAAAAAGTGCCACATCTCTTTTTATCCCGTACCACCAGAAGTTTGTACGGAGGTCCTTGTACATCTTCGTGCTGCCGGGATGCAAGGTGTACTTCGCATAGTGCGCCTCCTTTCTAAGTTCTGATTCATCCGGAACGCATAGCCTACCCCTCAATCGAAGCATGCCGGTCTCGTCTTCCGCAAAGTCGGTCGTCCTGCCCGTCGAGATTAGATCTCGCATTTTCTTCAGGTACGGATCGTCCTTTTGAGCGGTCTTGATCTTTTCAAGCAAGCTCGGCTCTAACTGCAACTTTGCCAATTGCACATTCCGGAATCGGACTCGAAGTTCAATGCCCATCTCTTCTAGGTCGCGTAGCAGTCTGTGGTCGATGGATAGCGAGGCTATGTACTTTCGACTCAGAGCGTCCGCCACAACATTTCCCTTTTCCGGCGTATAGTCGATAGTCAAGTCGTAATCCTTGATCAGTTCAAGCCAACTCCTTTGCCGCAAGTTCAGTTCCCTCTGCGTGAATAGATACTTGAGGCTCTTGTGATCGGTACAGATCCTGCACGCCATGCCATAGAGATAGTGACGCTATAATTTCAACGCAAACACAATCGCCGCTAACTCCAAGTCGTACGTGGGATAATTTTTCTCGTGCGGCTTTAGCTGTCAGAAAGAAAAAGATATCACCTTGTTCTGCTGCATCAGCACACACCCCAAGCCCTGACCGAATGTGTTGCTGAATATCTGGAAACCCTCAGTCCCTTCTGGAAGTGCGAGTATCCGGGCCGAGACGAGCCGTTGCTTTAATTCTTGGAATGAAGCTTCGTAGTCGTCTGACCAGTCAAATGCGACTCCTTTCTGGGTGAGGCGAGTCAGGGGCGATGCGATCTTTGCGAAGTCTTTCACGAAGCATCGATAGTATCTCGCTAAGCCAAGGAAACTTCGAATCTTGCTGACAGACGTTGGCCGCTTCCAATCGACGACGGCTTCAACTTTCTTTGGGTCGACC
This sequence comes from Iris pallida, assembly GCA_029216955.1. NCBI lineage: Eukaryota > Viridiplantae > Streptophyta > Magnoliopsida > Asparagales > Iridaceae > Iris > Iris pallida. The sequence continues at coordinate 47,420,522 of JANAVB010030220.1, read as the reverse complement.
GCAATGCCTTCAGCTGAAATGATGTGTCCGAGGAATGCGACGCTACTCAGCCAAAATTCACATTTGCTTCGCTTCGTATACAACTGATTCTTTCGAAGGGTCTGAAGCACGGTTCGTAGATGCTCAGTGTGTTGCTGCTTGCTCTTCAAGTAGACGAGTATGTCGTCGATGAAGACTACTACGAACTTGTCGAGGAATGGTCGGAACACCCGATTTATCAGATCCATGAAAGTAGCAGGGGCATTCGTTAGGCCAAACGACATTACCAGGAACTCGTAATGGCCGTATCGAGTGCGGAAGGCAGACTTCGGCACATCGTCCAGCTTGATCTTGAGTTGATGGTAACCCGAACGCAGATCAATTTTAGAGAACACCATGGCTCCTTGAAGCTGATCAAACAGATCATCTATGCGGGGCAGGGGGTATTTGTTCCGGACGGTGGCTTTATTCAGCTCGCGGTAGTCGATACAAAGACGCATAGAGCCATCCTTCTTCTTGACAAACAGCACGGGCGCTCCCCAGGGTGAGACGCTGGGTCGAATGAATCCCTTGTCGAGCAACTCTTGTAACTGCACTTTGAGTTCTTTTAGCTCTGCAGGGGCCATTCTGTATGGGGCTTTCGAGATCGATCGAGTGTCGGGAAATGTATCGATAGTGAACTCAATCTCTCGATCGGACGGCATGCCGGGCAGCTCGTCCGAGATCGAGAAATTCTGCCACAATGTCGGTCTGACCCGCGTTTGCACCATCCTATCGCATGTCTCGAACGAAAGCTAGATAGCCTTCGTACCCGGAATACAGCATCCGTCGAGCAGATATTACGGAGATCACCATGCAGGTCAGCGACGCCTCACCACACGAGTAGCAAAATTCAGGCACTCCAGGTATCCGGAATGTGACCCTCTTTTCAGTGCAGTCTATGGTTGCGTTGCACGAACCGAGCCAATCCATCCCCAGAATGATGTCGTAGTCCTTAATATTTAGAAACTATCGCATCGAGACTGACCTTTTGACCACCTATACAGATGATTCCGTCTCCGCAGACTAAATTTGCAAGTAGTGGCATGTCCGACGGTACGTTAACAGTGAGATCGAGGTCCAGTGGTGTCAAGAAAAATTTGTGCTCGGCGACAAAGTTCGCCGATATAAAACTATACGTGGCACCTGAATCAAACAATACACGAGCAGGTTTATTATTGAATTGCAGTATACCTGTCATGACTGTATCAGATACAAATACTTCGTTCCGAGTCATGGCGTAGACGCGGCCCTGAGCATTGGGGCGACGGTCTTTGCCATTCTGTTGTGCCGTCGGTGGAGCCCGAGGTGCTTGGCCTCGGTTTTGTTGATGTTGCGGGGGGCGTTGGTTCGGCGTAGCTTCCGGGCAGTCCCTTGCGAAGTGATCTGTTTTGCCACACGCGAAACATGTTTTGTGCTTTAAGCGGCACTCAGTGTCCAGTGCCCGTTCTTATGGCAGAAATTGCAGACCATCCGATCCTTCGTTTGGTTGCCGCGATATTGATGCTTGTGCGCGTTGTTGCCTCCCGCATTACTATGACGTTTGTTATTAGGGTGAACAGCGCCGGTAGTAGTTGTTTGCAAAAACAAAAATGTTCTTTTTATTTCACAAACTTTGTAAAAAGATTATAATTGAATTTTGGGAAAGTACAACTATAGGAATCCGATCTGAAGACGATCGCTTTATCCCTTAGACGATGTGAACTTTGAAGACGGTAGCCTCTGAAGAATGCAGCAGCACTTGGGCAAGAACTCCTGATTTCTCTGATGATCTTGAATGATCTGATCTTGATAATGAAGGACTTGAAACTCTATTTATAGAGTTCTGGAAAATAACTAATTAGTAGTTATTTCTGGATTACGTAGGCTAGATTGCGCAGGCACTGGACTGCGCACACTACCAGTTGCGCTGGCAGTTACTCGATCGTGGGCCAACTATATTAGACGCGTGGCATTGTTTGATTGAAATACGCATGGTCGTGTACAGAAAGCTGCCACGTGGTGAGCAATTGATGGCATGTAGGCCACGTATAAAATGTCAGTTATCTTGATGGATTGCGCCACTTGAACTATGCTAGCTTCAAACTGCGCTGGAATCAAACTGCGCTGACGAGAATCTGGCAGACTGTGCTTCGGTTGGGCTGTCATACTGCACTGGCTGTACAGCTGTCCTCGAGCGCTATGCTGCACAAGAAACGAAAGGACTCCTCGTTTATCGGGCTGTCAGTTGTCAGAAGATCGAATTTTTGTCAGGTAATGATGACGTTGCCACGTCAGCTAGCACGCTTGGATGTTAGCGCGGTTTGGCCTTGCGCAGTTGATTTGTTGTGCAGTCTGTTTCCTGTGCAGTTCATTTGAAGGATGCGCAATTTGATTTTCATTACTTTTTTGATGGGTGCAACTTGATTTTTAGGACCTACAAGACCCCCTTCAAAGTTTTCGAAATTTGAAAATATTCAAAGTTTCGAAATACTTTGAATTTTGAATTTAAAATCAAGTTGCGCAAGTGGCGCTTTGACTGCGCGTTTGGAGGAATCAGCTCCGACTTTTGTGGCACAATCTGAGGTGACTGTTATATTTCTGAAAACTATAAATAGTTTCCATTCTCATTCTGTCAAGCTTTACTTGCTTTCGATTTTCTGAAGAGATAAAAGCTTCCCTCCTACTCCGACTTCCTTCTTCTTCTTCCCGCCGTCGATTGCAATGGCACCCAAGCGTACAGCTACTGAGAAGGGCAAGGCCCCCGCCGAGACCTCGACTCGGGTTGTGCCCCGAATCTCTCGTCATGAAATTGGCCACCCAGCGCTGCAAGGTAGATGACAAACTCGATCGAAACCCCTTTTTAGGGTTCTTGACATTTTCGAACCTTCATACCTCTCTCTTTTTAGAGATTGATGGTATTGCGCCTCCCTGTTTAGGGTTTTGGTTGCATACACAATAGTTTTCATTTTTATGAAAACTATACTCTTGCGCAATCGGTTGGAAAGCGCTGGCAGATGTTCGGCGCAATCCATCGATTTGTGCAAGTAGGTTGAGCCAGCGCAAACTGATGCCTTGCGCAAGTGGGTTAGCGCAACATGATATCTTGTGCAAGTGGATATGTTGGCGCAATTGGATACTTTGCGCATGTGGGATACATTGGCGCAATCTGATGCTTTGCACATAGCGTAATTTGATGAACTCTTTTTAAAGAAACTTTGTGATTTTGCATGTACTGATCTTTATCTCTTTATTTGATACAGTTAACCTCAGGGAAGATCCCAATTATGAGGTCTTTGTAGGGATTTTGTCTGAACCTGAATTTAAGGAGGATCTTTTCCATGTGACATATCCTCAATATGCCCTGCCATCATCTCGGCAAGCTTTCCTGATGGCTCAAGACAATGAAACTCTGCTGTGTTTGATGAACGGGCAGCCACTCCAAACTGCAGACACAGTCACTCACAAGAAGCCTTTATTTCTGTTCGGTGAGGCTTTTGACAAGAACTCTCAGCCCAGGCCTCGTATGGAACAGAGACTTTTTCAAAGGGGTGAGAAGATAATACTTCTACCGGAGATTTCCAGATGCCTTCCCCTGTCTCGTTATGCTTTTGCGAGTTATCCCAGAAGGATGGAATGGGATATAACTCCACTTCAGCAAGCCCGAACGGGGAATATTTGTGTAAAGAAGGGGCCAAACAGCAAAGACATATTCTACAGTTCCTCTGAGCGTCACAGCTCCCTACTCAGAAGACTGAAACCCGGTTGCATCCCACCGAAAAACTCTTTCCTGCTGCTACCAGTCAGAACTTCGATATTCGTAAATGAGTTTGCGAAGGTTGAGGGGAGGTATCCAGATCAAGATATTCGATTGACAGGTCTTGTGAATCCAGATAACAAGAGATGGATTTGTATAGCCAATTGGATATTGGCTCAATTTGAAGACAGGCTCAAGGAGATTGAGCTGTACCAAGCGGTGTATGCCACCGTTTATGGTTTTCTGCCTAATCCGCATCTATTTCTTGCATTGGCGGAGAGATACAACTACAGGACGGGGACTTTTATGATGCCATGCGGAGAGATCGGATTGGCTTTGCACGAGATAAAGTACATCTCCAGCCTGCCAATGGAGGGTATCCCCTATGAAGAATTTGTCCCGACCAATGATGAGTTGGACAAATTACGCCAAGAGAATGCTGAAATGGTAGCTGTGTTTGACGAGCTACTTTGCCACTATAAGATCTGCTCCTTGTACTACAAGAGTGGCACAGCTGGCACCTGTTACTCGACGAAATGGTTGCCATATCTCTTCCTCAACCATATCATAGAAAAGAAGACCAAGGAGCATGACAACTGCAAACCCACCTTCTTCAGACCACTTAGCGATAGCGAAGTGATAAAGTTGATGGAGGAGCACAGTGACATGGATATCCTGGTTGAGGATGATCTTGCATATCCTACTTTCAAGGAAGGAGATATTATTGAAAGCTACATGAGGATGGGCTACAGGCCCATGTCGAAGGAAGCCCAGCTGGCGGGTTTCCTCACTTATTGGCTTCGACGATACATCGTCCCTGGAGCCAGCACCGTCGATCGCTTTCATCGCGGCGTGCTGTTTACGGCTATCCGCTTAGTCTTTGGCTACCGGATGGATCTATTGTCAGCGATGACTTGCAGAGTGAAGGCTGGCCTCCGCCTTTTTGTCGATCAAATGCTTCGAGGAAAGGGCGAGAAAGGAAGCTTTCCTTGGCTGGAGCTACCATACACATATCTGTTCGGATGGCTGCTTTTGCACTATCCTTCACTGATGAACCCCGATATGGGGGCGGTGAGCGGCAGCTTCTTGAGGAGATTCTCCAAAAGCAAGTGGATATATACCACTTTAAGAGATTGTAGGCGCGCTCTGAATCTCAGAAAAGGATGGAACTTCTATTGTGTTCCCCCTCCAGCTGGCTACGAGCATATGTCCACCAACCTTGTCGACTCTGGGAGGGCACAGCCTCTGGGCCACACAACTTTCGACTGGTTGAAGATGATCCGGCCATCTCACTTGGTGTACCGGTTTAAAGATGAGTGCTATCTGGAGCCTTATCTCCCCAGCCGCTTTACACGCCAATTCGGCTATGACCAATTTCATATAGGCAACGTCATAACGTGCCTACAGGGAAAAGGTTACTTGATCGATGGAGCCCGGGCTTGGGCTTACTATAATGCTCGAGACACGAGGACGACGTTCTCGATACCGCTAAGGAGCGATCATGGTCCTCGTATGCTATATACATATTCACTCTTTTACACATCAGCGAATACCTTTGCTGAGAACTTCAGTCTAGTAGACAGCTTTGCGACTGCGGCCCGATTAAAGAAGGGAGCATCTGTTGTATTGGCTCCTGGTAATAATGAAGAGGATGAGCCAGTTGATGTACCGTTGGAAGCTTCGAGGGAAGCCAACTTCCCTGAAGAAGTCAACGAGATACTGTGCGTCTCCTCAAAGGTTGTCAGATCTCCAATCAAGGAGAGGAAGAAGAGGAAGGCGGACGAACCTTCTTCTCCAGTTTCTAAGAGGAAGATTGTCTTAGAATCTTTAGAAAGGGTCACTACCCGGTCGCAATCTCGGCAGCAGGCTGAGTCGACTCAAAGAGAAGAGGCGACAACTCCGACCTCTCTTCAAAGATAAGTAGATGTTGTAGATGTAGAGAGTCTGGAGAGACCTCTACACAGAAAGAAAATAGTCTTCAGAAGAAAGAAAGTAGTCACTCCTCCGAGACCTATCCTGTCATCGGTCGTGACCAGTGCTGTCGCCGGAGTCATGATGTCGTCTCCTACACCTGCCCTTAAACCCAGGCAGGAAGCTTTCAGTCCAGAGAAGAGGGACGAGGCTTGTAGAGACCAGGGAGGAAATCGCGGAGACAGCAGATGAGTCTGCGAAGCCAAATAAGCCAGAAACATCTCCCAAAGTACTGCAATCTCCAATACTTGTAACATAAACCGTCCACCTTCCATCTTATCCTCGATCACTACGTGCCGAAAAAGATCAGTTAATAATTGAGGCACTGAATGACTGTGACTTCGGCCTCCACGATGATGTAGATCCAGTTGCCATAACTGATAGTGAAGAAGCACGAGAAGAGAGTGCAAGTGATGAAGATAGATCAGCAGAGGCTGTTGATGACACTCTGAATCCAGAAGAGGATGCTGATGTACATGCATTCCCAGAGAAGAATGCGGTTAAAGAAGTAGCACCAGAGGGAGCTACTATCACCCATCAAGGAGGTATTGGTATTGACTGATATTAATACCCTTCTTTTATGGATTAAATGGCTGACATCTTAATTTTTATCCATGCAGAAATTCAACTTTCTCTGATTCCTCCAATATGCACTGATATAGTACAAACAAAAGCGATAGCCAGCAGTAGCCGTCATTTATCAGGCGGCTCTGAAACGGGTAGTAGCCAGGCAGTAATGTCTGAAGCTACTTCTGCGAGGCTACAACCCATATCAGCATATGACAAACTTGTCACTGGACCCAGCAATGGTAAGATTGCCCTTACTTTTGATCCTTTTCGATAGTTGCTAATAACAGCAAACTGATGGAGTTTATTTGATTTCGCAGAGGAACATCTGGGAGGAGCAACCAGCTCTAACATGGCTCCCTTGTCCAACCTCAACTCACGTTCAAGAAGCTGAACGTCCACCTGTACAGGCATCTGCTACTTCAACTTCCATAGGAGTAGCTGCTACACCTGGTACAATAGCTACTAACAGATTTATAATTGGTTTCTTCACCAACCTTTTCTTCAATTCATTGGAACCCTTAGTAGAAAGGGTAATGGAGAAAGAAGATGTTGGTTTCATCACCGTTAGAGGTCCAACCTCTTATCTGATCAGTGCCATCCAAAATCAAGGTGATGAAGCTCAAGCTATTTATCTTGAACACATACTGAATGAGCTGGAGGAATCAGTTAAGATCTACAAAGATCTTAATCGGAGGAAAGTGGAACCCTTGGTAAATGCTGAGTTTGAGAGGATGTCTCGAGAGGCTGCAGTTACGAAAGCTGATTTTTAGGTTTTCTTGGACATTTTCGCTACCAAGTCTTCAGAGTATAACTCCCAGATAGAAATAATAGCATCTGCTGCTGGGGAGAAGGAAAAGAAAGTTGCTGAGCTGAAAGCAAAGTTCGATCGACTTCAAGAAGAGTTGAGAATTGTTCAACTTGCTCTGGAAGAAGAGACAACTCAACATCAAGCTGCAGTCCAGCAATTGGACATTCTGACCCACGAAAGAAATGAGTATGTCATGACTCATCAATCTGAAATCTCCCGCCGACTAGTAACCTTGCCGACTTTTGATGATAAATCTGGAATGGAGGAAGCTAGAAGGCGGGTGATGGATTCTCGTGAGGAGCGACTTCAAACTTTAAAGCAACAGATGGCTAGTTTGATGACCCCACCAGCTGAATAGGAAGACTTTTTGTATCTTTTATTTTGTGACATGTCTTTTTGTAATGCCTTTTAATTTTGATCAATAAAAAGACATTTTCTTTGTGGCTCTATTATTTATTGCATATCTCATTCGGATATAAATAATAGCGATAGAAAATATATTCAGAGGTCCGGGACATGATATATTTCTTGATTTAGAAAATAATTATATTCATTATATCTGCTCAGATGTAATATGGACATGGCAGAATATAATTTATTGAATATCATTATTTCAGTAGACAACTTAATCAAAAATAAATACGTGACAAGTTGCTGATATGGATGAATGGATGAATCGTCAAAATGTGTGAACGAAATGAATCGTTGGAATGAACGGATGAACCGTCAGAGGAATTAAATGAACGGGTGATCCGTCGGATGAATGGATGAACGGGTGAACCGTCAGATGAATGTAGTGAACGGGTGAACCGTCGGATAGATGGAATGAACGGATGAACCGTCGAATAGATGTAGTGAACGGGCGAACCATCGGATGAATGTAGTGAACAGGCGAACCGTTGGATGAATGTAATGAACGGGCGAACCGTTGCGAAGAACACGTCGCTTCGTTGTTTCACAAATCTTTGTCTATAAATAGAACAGAAAATTAGATAGAATGATCACTTTCACTTTTTAACATAAAGATGTCGTCTGGAGATACATCCAAGAAGGCTGAGATCGCCCTGAAGGTTGAAGCGGGCACTGAGAAACATCCAATCGAGCCGGCCCAGCCAAAACAAACAGAAGCGGGCGAAGGTTCGTCTGCACCCAAGCCGCCGAGGGATATCTTGAACTTCCTACTTGAACCAGGGACGACGGAGGAAGAAGAGGCCATGAGGATGGCTGCTTGCAAGTTCCTGGTGGGTTCGAACAAGAATGTTCTCGGCTCTTTTGCCGATTATGTTTTTGAAAAGGACGGCAGTGGTCCTCGTCCTTTCTATAAGAAGGACGATAGCGATCTTCGTCCATGATATTATGTAACATCGTTTATGATAAAATAAAATCAAACTTTATTTATGAACTGTCTGATCATATTTATATGAAATCCTTGTTATATTTATACATAGTATTTCTTAAGGAATTTGCCATTGATGGGCATCATTGCAACTCGACCGTCCAGCTCTGAAAGTTGATAGGCTCCATTTGAGAAGACTTTGCTTACGATATATGGACCTTCCCACTTTGCATCAAACTTGCCCTTGCTCATATGAGTCATGGTCATAGGATGTCTGACGGTTAGAACCACTTCTCCTTTCTGAAAAGCCCTGACCTTAACTTTGCGATTGAACGCTTTTGAGATTCGGGCTTGATATAACTCAATATGCTGTTGAGCCAATAACCTTTTCTCGTCGAGCGCTTCTAATTCTTGAAGTCGAAGAAGGTCGTTGTTCTCTGTAGTGAGCTCGTTGGCGATGGCAATCCGCAGGGATGGGATCTGAAGTTCCCGGGGTAGAATTGCTTCACAACCGTACCACAAGAGAAAAGGGTGTACAGCCTGTGGGGTTGCGGACCGTAGTGCGATAGGCCCATAGACATTCTCCAAGCTTTTCACTCCAGTTTCGTTTGTTAGTAGACACAAACTTCTTAAGGAGTTTGATAATAGTCTTGTTAATGCTTCAGCTAAACCATTAGCAGCAGGATTGTAAGTTGTCGAAGCAATATTGTCAATCTGATGATCGTCACCAAAACCCGATAAACTTTTTACTGACAAACTGAGGTCCATTGTCATGAATGATTCGTCGGGGTACACCAAATCTATAGATGACATGGTGTTTGACGAAGTTGATGATGCTGCTAGTTTTGACTTCAGCTAGAGGTATAGCTTCAGTCCATTTGGAGAAGTAATCGGTTATTGCTAGTATAAACCGATGTCCTCTAGAAGAAGGAGGGTTGATAGAACCTATAATATCCATGCCCCAAGCTTCAAAAGGCCAAGAAGCAGCAGTTGGATGAAGGAATTCTGACGGTTGATGGATGAAATCCGTATGGATTTGACAGGCTCGATACTTCCTTGCATATTCGATGGCATCAGATACCATAGAGGGCCAATAGTAACCCATACGTCGGATACGATCTTATAGCTTAGGACCGGGTTGATGTGCTCCGCAGACACCATCATGAGCTTCGCGCAATACCTGCTTCGCTTCATCACCAGCAAGACAGCGCAAGAGTAAGCCATCATAAGTCCGTCGATAAAGAGTCTTGGTGGTCTGATTATAATAGAACCGGAGAGATCGTCGGCGAATACTCGTAGCCTCCTTAGGATCTTCAGGAATTATATCATGGACCACGAAATCGATGAAGGGAGCTCTCCAATCTTCACTGATAATATTGGCTTCAGTAAGATTACTGAACTCAATATGATTGTTTTCGATGCAGAACAATTCCCGATTAGAGACAACCACCACTTGCTGTCTTTTGATAGGGATGGCTAAGACTGCTGCAAGATTGGCCAAAGCATCTGCTTCAGTATTGCAAGCTCGGCGAACATATTCGATGAAGAAGGCTTTGAATGATGTAGCCATGTTGATTGCCGCTTCATGATAAGGTACTAGATCTTGATGACGAACTTCATAGGTTGCTCTAACCTGGTTAACAACCAGCTTGGAGTCACCATAACTTCAAGATATTCGACGTCCAGTTGCTTAGCTAATTGAAGTCCAATGAGTAGAGCATTGTATTCTGCTACATTGTTGGAGCAAGGTTCATCAGGGAGTAGGCTCTTTGGATAGTTGACCCGTCTGGAGAAACAAGAACAACTCCAACTCCTTCGACAATGGTACCATTTGGTCCGATTCTGGATGCTCCGTCGAAGAATAGACGCCAAGTAGGAAATTCTTCGGAGATCATATTTGATTCCAATGTCTCGTCTGGAATTTCATCATAAACTTAGATGTCTCCGGAACAGGATGAGCTGCTAAAAGTCAGCCAGTGCTTGACCCTTAACAGACTTTTGTGGAACATAAACCATGTCGTACTGGGCTAGCAGAATGGCCTATGTAGCCAGTCAGAAATTGAGTGTGCTAGGCTTCTTCATCAGTACCCGAAGAGATTAACTCGGGATATGACATGAATAGTTTAGCCAATGACGTAATGCCTCGTCTTTTGAACAGCAAACATAAGAGCTAAGCATTCTTTTTCGACCGGACTATAACGGTGTTCGGCACCAATCATAGTACGACTGAGATAATAGATGGCTTGTTCATGACCTTCTTTATTCTTTTGGGCAAGTAAAGCACCCAATGAATGATCCATAGCACGGATATACATTAAGAATGGTATGCTGAGATTGGTGGCACCAAGACTGGTGGGTTCATGAGATATCGCTTTATGTCATCGAATGCTTGTTGACATTCTTCAGTCCAAAAAAGATATACCCTTCTTTATTAGCTGAGTAAATGGTCTGCAGCGTCTAGACAGATTCGAAATGAACCTCCTGATGTACGCAAGTCGACCTTGGAATCCTCGTAGCTTTTTAGGTTACGTGGAGGATGCATCTCTTGAATGACTTTGATCTTCTCGGGATCTACGTGTATACCCTTAGAGGTAATGACGAAGCCGAGAAATTTACCACTAGAGACACCCAAGAATGACTTGTGGGATTCATTTTGAGTTGATGTTGGCGCATGAGATGAAGATAGTTCTTAATCTGGATGTGATCTTCTTTAGACGACTCTTGACGGCAATATCGTCGACATAACATTCAACAGTCTTACGAAGATGATCTAAAAAATGGTACGTAGCTCGTTGGTAAGTCGCACCCGCATTCTTGAGACCAAATGGCATCACGGTATAGCAGTAGACTCCGCGAGGAGTGCGAAAAGAAGTGTATTTTCATCTTCAGGATTCATCGAATCTGATTGTATCCAGAGAATCCATCCATGAAGGATATTCGCTCGAACCCACAGTGTTGTCAATCATGACGTCTGTGATAGAGAGAGAAAACTCATCTTTTGGACAGGCTTCATTAAGATCCGGAAGTCGATACAACTCAAACTTTACCAGTTTTCTTCAAGACTGGGACAACGTTGGCTACCCAATCAGGATGTTATTCTTCTCGGATAAAGCCACAAGCTATAAGCTTTTTGACTTCATCATCAATAACGTCCATCATTTCTGGCTTGAATCGCCTTTAATGTTGTTTGACTGGCTTTGCATTAGGCAAGATATTCAATTTATGAGTAGCAACTTTGGGATCTAAACCTGGCATGTCTTCATAACTCCAAGCAAAGATCAATATATTCTCGAATAAGAAGAATTAATTCTTTCTTATCTGCCTCTGGAAGGTTCTTGCTGATGAATATTGGACGAGGCGACCCGCTTTCTCCTACGTCAATTTGAACTAATTGATCTTCTAGGAGGTTCTCGTTGTTCGAATCGGAGTTCCCATTAGGTATCCATTCGTTGAGCCCAAGGATCTGTTTCGGGACTTTCTTTGGTATCTCGTCATAGCCTTCTAGAAGTTCAGCGGAGACCATTGGAAGATACAATCAGTCGATGAATTGACCAATACTGGTATCAGAATCCCATGATCTGGAATCAGAAGTTAGAGCGCTCCTCACTATCGGATTCGAAGACTGCTGGGATAAGATGGGAGATGAAGTATATCCGAGACCTTTTTCGTTCTGCTGTAGTACATCTCTGATTTTCCTTTCGGAACAGCCATACGGATAGGAGTTCTTCTACCCTTACCGTAGTTGAGGCCATTTTGAAGTCATAACCCATCTTTCGGATGATATCTTTTGATTGTTGACTGTAACGACGAAGTTGGAGACGTCCTGTATCGTTACTTTTGCTATCATCCGTATAGCTAAATTTTTGTTCTGGTCCTTTACTAAAAAGTATTGGACTTTGCCTCTTTTTGAGAAGGGACAACAAAGTATGAATCCTGGGTGTTCGAGTAAGATCTCTGTTTGAAGAGACTGTAACTCCCATTGTAAATGACTGAAAGCTATCTAACATATCCAAATAGCACTTAGCATGATAAATGACATCAGTATACTGGAAAGGAGATGCTTTTTCATTGATTTGTATCTGTATTTACAACAGGACCTTTAGCCTTACAGACTTGGTCAGATTGATTACAAGAGGGGGAGAAGAAGAACGTAGAGGAGGATTGGACTTGTTACGACGAAGGTCGATAACAAGTGGCTCAGAGGAGGTGAGCTCCTTTTATCTTGTTATGAGATAAATCAATAACAAGTGGCTCAGAAGAGGTGAGCTGTCTTTTATCCTTGTTACGACGTAGGTCGATAACAAGTGGCTCAGAAGAGGTGAGCTCCCTTTGATCTTGACCACCATCAGTTGGTTGCTTCTGGACTGGCAAGTGAATAGCCAGTGGTTTGGAGGACTGAGGATAAGAAATACGTCCTTTAACAGGTATGATAAGGGTGTCATTGGGCCTGCTTCTTGTTCTTCTTCAGTGTCCAGAGCCAGTACTACCTTCATGAACTCATCTTTATACATGCGAGCATCGTTACAATATGCTTCGACACCTTTGAAAGGATAGATCCGCAACCTCTTTTGAACCTCTCCATTGTCATCAACATATTTGAAACATTGATGGAGAGTCGAAGGAACAATGTTGTGTTCGTGAAGAAATGGTCTCCCCAAAAGAGCATTGTAAGAGCAACCATGGTTGTCTATGATGTAGAAGGTCACCTTTGTGCGAGATTGCCTATTTGGAGTTTTAGGCGAATCTTGCCCAGAGGCTCACTTCTTCCTTGGTTGAACCCTAGATGGTGGTGATTGTGCCAGAAAGACTATGTACTGGGATCTTCAGTGCATCTAGCATTGTTTTGGCATGATGCTGAGTGCTGACCCTGGATCTATCAGAATACGATCGACTTTCATCGAGTCGACATATCCTGTATAGTATAGAGGACGGTCATGCCTATTGTCTTCTAACAGCATATATCCTGTGTGAAGGTAATGTTTGGAACTCCAACACACTGTGACAATGGAGGCAAGAGACAGGCTCTGCTTTGGCTTCTTTAGAAGGGTTAGGCAAGTTTTACCTGCATTAGAGCTTCACTCAAGTTTTTCGAGTCTCTTTAGAAGGCGCAAGAGCTCGAAGATTGACAGCCTGGCCGGTGTATTGGCTAGTTGAGCCAAGATATCAAAGTTGTATGGCTTCTCAAGTCCAAAGGAGATGACTTCTTCAAAGGCTTGTCGAAGCGGACTTGTTGTTTGCCTTTGTCGGCTGTCGTAGGAGTAGGTTCTACAACTGGTGAAGACACAGCAGGGATACCCTCAGTAGAAGCAGGTTGTACTGGAGCAGACTCAGAAGAAGAAGCAGGGTTTTCAAGATTCTCGGAAGTTCCCGTAAATAGGCTTTCCCTGACCTGGTGCCCAGCAGGATTTCCTCTTCAACTATGGGGTCAAAAGACACCATATTGCAGATCTTTGTTCTGCCCTTGGAGCGATCTCTTTGCTTAGAAGGAGCCTCGAAGTCAGCAACAAGGTCCGGGTGGATCCACATAATTTTGCCGTTATCAAGAGATAGGGAAACGAGACCTTCACTCCGTGGAGGAGGGAGATTCTCGATCTCAAGGGTGGCCTTGGGAATAGGGATGACACCATGCTGTACCATCTGTGGAGGGAAGTTACAGAACTGTACTGAGACCATGTTCGCGGTAACAGTCTTCTCATCTTGTTGAAGAGTGACAACACCAGCGTTGACTAGCTTGAATCTTGCCTTTAAGCACATAACATGCTCGAGTGGGATGCCCAATGAACCTGTGATAAACACAATATTTGGGATGATCAGTCTTACCGACCTCATCAGGCTTCTTCGGGTCTGGGAGTTGGAGCCTATTGCTTTTGATCAAGCAATCAAAGATGCTCATGGTGTCGTTCTCGTCAAAGGAGTACTCTACTTTTGGACGAGGTTCCCTTGGTGGAGGTGCAGAAGGAGTAGAAGTAGACGTAGGTGGAGCTACGTTGACAGCCAGAGATTATTTGCTCTTCAAATTGATGTTCAAAGTTCTTTTCCCTTGCGGTTGTTCTGACGATTACCGCTACTAGATGTAGGGTGTTCATCGCGGTCGAGGTTAGACATGTGTACCCCTAACTGTTTGAACTTGTCAGCGCTAACTTCAGCTGCTTTAATATTGACAATGAATGATAGCCAGTCTTGAAATTGAGTTGACCCCGTCCACATGCTGATAATAGGCAAAAGATTTACCTTACAGGTATCTATAGTGACAACAGTCGGAGTTCCAGGAGGCATCTTTAATGCTTCTCGACGGAATCTTTCAATAAAACTCTCAGCGGTTTCATTATATCTTTGTTTGATCTTGTTGAGGGCCGACATGGTCATGTCGTTGATTCTCTGTAGAATCGCTCCAAAAAGATTTGTTTAAGACCCGAGAAAGAAGTGATACAGCCATCAGACAAGCTTCTGTACCAATCATATGCCACACCGGCTAAACAGCCGACGAATACCCTAGTAAAAAGAGCGTCATTTGGCTGAAGTTGAACAATCATTACCTCAAAGTGGTTAATGAACTGACTCGGAGAAGTGCTGCCGTCAAACAGCAAAATTGTAGGAATCTTGTACTTTAGAGGAAATGGGACTTCCTTCCATTCAACCGGATAGGGTTGTTTGATCCCCAATCTCTGTAAATTGTCCTTCTCTTTAAAGGCCTCGAATTGAGTGTGCAAGAGTTTGACAGCTTCATTAGCATCCTCCGATAATGAAGAAGGAGCAGGCTGAATTATAGTGTTAGGGGGAGGAACAGCGTGGTAAGCACTACCCCCAGCTCCTGACTGACTGGGTATGGGTTAAATTTGTACAGGAGGTATTTGAGGAGATACTACCCCCAGCCCTGTATTGATAGGCGCCGACAATGCTATAATCTTAGGATTTACAGCAGGTACGGTCGGGGTACTATATGTTGAGCCACGATGATAGAATGCATACTTGCGACCATTTCAGCCATGGTCTTCAGCTTGTCCTCCAGTGCAGCTATTTGTTGTTCTTGATTTGCTGAACTAGAAGCATCTGGGTCTTCAGTGACAACATAAGCTGTCACTTCTCTAGGTACAGTAGAAGATAGTCTGTTTAGAACTTTCGCTGTATGCATCATAATCAGAGAAGGAATCATCTTGAATGAGAAGTAGGAAGATGACCATAAGGATCTTGGAGAAGATTCCTTTGACCGATTGTATCTCGGCTTCGGGACCGGGTGTGTCGAAATACTCCTTCAGAAGATTCTTGGAGTAAATCTAAGTACGCTGGCTGGGTTTACGGGGCTTGCCGTGTTTGGAGCACTTTCTACCCCCAGTGTCTTGAGAAGCCATGTTGACGAAAGCATACAACACTTCGTCTTCATCTTCTGACATTGGTTCCGAAGTTGCAAAATTTAGACGATCGAAGACAGATCGTTTATTGTCTGGCAACAGCACTTGATGACAACCTTATGATTACAATGGTGTTCAAGTGGTGGAACTGGAGGTGCTGAAATATTGTCCCGCTTTTGCTTGAGGGACTCTCGGAGGTCAGGAATAATGACGGGACGAGAAGAAGTCTGAGGGATATGTTCTTTGACCACATTCGGAACATGGTTCCGGTTCTTCAGATATTTTATCCCGTGAGTATACAGGGACGTACTTACTTCGTTAGCATAGGTGTCAGGATTTTTATCTTGGAAGTTTGCCTCTGATGCAGGTTCATTTCGGCGTTGGCTGCTTGCGTTTCGCCGAAGTTAATGCAGACCGAGGTCGATTGAGATAATCCCGTAGATCAACAAACTCACCCCCAGGGGTTTCTGTCTGAGATACCAGTAATTTTCCTTGCTGTGAGCGGGATATCCGGAGAGTTGGGAGATCTTGGAATTCTGCTACC
The DNA here is from genome assembly GCA_029216955.1 of Iris pallida. NCBI lineage: Eukaryota > Viridiplantae > Streptophyta > Magnoliopsida > Asparagales > Iridaceae > Iris > Iris pallida. Next base: position 47,404,190 of record JANAVB010030220.1, on the reverse strand, counting down.
GGAGTAGGCAGAATACCTCTTTGATCAGTACATTTCCCTTTGGCAAGAAGAGAATAACTCTTGTTTGGGAGTCTTTGTACTGATTGGTGCCGAGGCACGTTCAGATTGATCTTTCGAGGTAAAAACTGGGGAAGACTGAGAAAAGACCAAAGGACCTTTTCTCTTGTTTTGTGAGGAAGGGTTGGCTAAAAAGTGTTTTCCTCTGTTGTCTTCTAAGTCATGGAACGAGGAAGTTTGAGAAAAGACCAACGGGCCTTTTCCTTTATTCTGAGGAGGAGGAGGCATAGTCAACAGACTACCCCCAGTGGATTGTACTGGAGCAACAGGGTGCTTGGGAAGAGGAGCAGAGTTTTTCCCCTTGCTGTGAGAAGAAGGGAGATTAGCCAAAGGGCTACCCCTATTAGACTGCGCTGGAACAGCTTGCGCAGAGGTTGAAGTGGCAATAGGCGCATTGGCTGATTGCGTATGGAAAGCTTTGACAGATGGCCTTTTGGCCACAGAAACTGTAGTTTGCGCAGCAAGAGTTCTGGCTTCAGTGGATTGCACAGGAGGAAAGGAGGTCACCAACTGCGCCAGGGGGAGAGGAGTCTTGGACTTTGCCATAGCAGCATAGGAAGTGGCTTGCGGGCAGCAAGAGGAGCAGTACACTGCACAAGAGCTCTGGCTTGCGCTTTGGTAGCGCAGGTGGTGTTTTGTGCAGGAACAGAAGTGGCCAGTAGCTCCTTAGCAGCAGAGACAGCAGGTTGCGCAGATGATTGCGCAGAGGACTGCGCAGAGGACTTTAGAGTCCACACTGAATGAACCTTGCACTTGGCAGAGGTTGCAGTGCGACGAGTAGCCCCGGAGTTGATTATCGCCCCGTAGGCAGTCTGGTTGACCTTCACAACCAGCGTCTTCTGCGTCTTTCCGATAGACGCAACGTCACATTGAGTTGTCACTTCCTCGTCGGAAGAGAAAGTCGTCCCCAGCTGAGTCGCCATTTTGTTTGCAAAAACAAAAGTGTTCTTTTTATTTCACAAACTTTGTAAAAGATTACAATTGAATTCTAGAAAAGTACAACTATAGGAATCCGATCTGAAGACGATCGCTTTATCCCTTGGACGATGTAAACTTTGAAGACGGTAGCCTCTGAAGAATGCAGCAGCACTTAGGCAAGAACTCCTGATTTCTCTGATGATCTTGAATGATCTGATCTTGATAATGAAGGACTTGAAACTCTATTTATAGAGTTCTGGAAAATAACTAATTAATAGTTATTTCTGGATTGCGCAGGCTGGATTACGCAGGCACTGGACTGCGCAGACTACCAGTTGCGCTAGCAGTTACTCGATCATGGGCCAACTGTATTAGACGCGTGGCATTATTTGATTGAAATGCGCATGGTCGTGTACAGGAAGCTGCCACATGGTGAGCAATTGATGGCATGTAGGCCACGTATAAAATGTCAGTTATCTTAATGGATTGTGCCACTTGAACTGTGCTAGCTTCAAACTGCGCTGGGATCAAACTGTGCTGACGAGAATCTGGCAGACTGCGCTTCGATTGGGCTGTCATACTGTGGGCTGTACAGCTGTCCTCGAGCGCTGTGCTGCACAAGAAACGAAAGGACTCCTCGTTTATCGGGCTGTCAGTTGTCAGAAGATCAGATTTTTGTCAGGTAATGATGACGTTGCCACGTCAGCTAGCGCTTGGATGTTAGCGCGGTTTGGCCTTGCGCAGTTAATTTGTTGCACAGTCTGTCTCCTGTGCAGTTTATTTGAAGGGTGCGCAATTTGATTTTCATTGCTTTTTTTGATGGGTGCAACTTGATTTTTAGGACCTACAGTAGTAGGAGGATACTCGGACTCCAGACGGAGGGCATGGTTGAGTGCCTCGCCCATGGTTTTGTATTTCGGTACCGAGACATGAGCACGGATAGTGGAACGCTGGCCCACTACAAATTATTTTGTTCGACTTGTAGTGGTAGGTAGATAATCTCCAGCAAACTTGGCCAGTTTGTTGAATTTGGCCGCATATTGCCGTACAGTCATATTCCCTTGCGTCAACTGCATAAACTCGTTTTCTTTTTCCTGTCGCACGGCTGCAGAAAGATATTCAGTCTCGAACGCATTTCTGAATATCGTCCATGAGATCACCGCCGTCTCGTCTTCACGTCGAATAGCCCGCTTCTGCACAGCCCACCAATCGTGCGCGTTCATTCGAAGTAGAAGTTGAGCACACGCGACTTTCTTCGAGTCCTCGACACCCAGAAGCTCGAACTTGTCTTCCAGCTCCTCCAACCAGTCGATCGCCACGGAGGGATCTTCTGTTCCGTTGAAGGAAGTACGGTAGTTTCGTGAATTTTGACACGTCGAAGTTAGAAATTCTCGGTACTGCAGGTGAGTGCACGGGCGCCTCTGGTTTGACTTCGTTGGATCGAACCGCAGGCTAGGTCACGGCAGGCGTCATCGTTAAATTGTTGTTGTTGCCCACGACCGACTGTACGATTTGCTGGAGGGTATTCAGCTGCTGTTGCTGCAACTTGAATTGAGCCTCGAACCGATTCTTAAATTAGATCTGACGAGCCTCCGCTTGCTGACGATGGAGCTCGTTTTGACGTTGCTGCATTTCAAGTATTTTGCAGCATACGTTGAATCGGGTCGTCGGAAGGTCCGGCTACAGTAGGCGTCATTCCCGTTGGGTTGACGGAATGCTCGGGTTTAGAAGCACTCGAGCCGCTGGAAGCGCTCGTCTCGTCTTCCGCCTGAGCTCCCATAACTGCAGGGAAAAGGAAAGGCAACTCTCATTAGTTTCAGAAAATGTCCTAGGTTCAGCGTATGGAACAACTCTTCTCATCGACATGAGGTCAACGGTTGGAGAGTAGAACTCGCCACTGGAGGCCAAGGACGTAAAGTCGTGCTCTGATACCATTATGTCACGCCCCGATTCCGTCGAATCGATAGTCGTCCCCCGGGCGTGATACCGTGCGAACCTAATTTGCGATCGCACAAGGCATAGTCATAAGGTAATCCAAGACACGAGATCTAAGAGAGTACGCAGACAAATTGATTCACGCAATAAGTAAAGGAAACTTGATCTTTATTGATAATGAACATCTTTTACAGACTCCGATACAAGACTCATTGCCGCACGGGCTACAACATGACTCGATTACAAAAGAGTACCGATGAGATAGCCGTTCCATACATTGTACACATCCCTCAATATACAACAAGTACTCTAGTGACCTGGATGGGTGGGACGCTGAGTCATCTTCCTTTGGACTGTCGAGAGCCTTCAAAAGTGAAGTCGCAGAGAAAGTCTTCGACGTACGGCCGAAGCTTCAAAAGTCACGAACGTCACCGGGCTAGTTGGCGCGTCCTTCCTGGTTTGCGGGACCTGCAAAGAGCGAGGATCAGTACCAACACATGTACTGGCGAATGGCTAATTAAAATCCAAGCTCTGCATTTGATTCAAGAAGTTTTGTAAACATGTTAGCTAGCTATTTCAATGATCTTTCTAACCATCCTGCTCGATTTGCATGTTAACATGTTTTGAGGCAAGCATATGAAATTGTATAACATTAAGCAACTATCATATTCATCCCGTGTCCCGTACACTTGTCAGTGAAAAGGGGTGTGAAGGCTACTGGCAATGTCAAGCCATCGCGGACTATAGCTGGGTTAGACGGCGACCCTTTCGCGTCGGGTAGCAAGCCCTGCGCGAAAGTTCCCGCCTAACTCGGGCTGATGAAGGGCTGCGCTTGCTATAAACTCGTTCCTCCCGGGCCGAATCGGTCCCTTGGCCTAGGCAACCGTTCGAGAAAACTACACCTTATCGACAAGTTGTCCAATGACCGTTTTGCTTACTTAGCCGTATCGTTGCGATAAACGTTAATCGATTCATTCTTTGCTTTGCATAGGCTAAGTGGATTTACATAAGAACATGTTTTCCATTTCCAATACCAGCAGTTGATAACAAGTGTTTCGTGAAGAATCGTGCTACTATTTCTTTGATTCTACACTATTATGACAAGCATTCATTTTACTTCACATATTGAGTTTTTGAAGTAGAGGGACGAGGCGAAGGAGGTCAGCCACTCGCCTTAGCCTTGCTTCAAGCGAGCGACCGGTTGGCTGTGCTGATGTCGCCTACGCGATCACCTGCAATCGCATAAGCAACAGATTAGAACACTGTATAATTCAAGGATATTCGATATGAATGCGAAGCTCGAAAATGCGTCACAAAAACCCATCAAAAACATTCACGGAAAACGTATTCACGAAAACCAAAGCTAAAGCCAAATCAAGTGCGGCATGAAAACCAGAGCAATGGGAGGTCTCTCCCGACTCAGCCGCAGAGCCAATCCTCGAGGCGTAACCCGCTGAATATGGGACTTGGTTCCGAAGAAGCCATTCCATAACGTGGAATGGATCTTAATTCAACCGTTCCCGTTCGATCGACTCGGCCGATTCTGACCTATCGGTCCCGACCGAATCGATAGCGACAGTGTTCCTTTCTCGCGCACCCCGTGGACGAAAATGGGGCACGATGTAGGGACGGGGCACTACACCTATGACTTAGGCAAGTTCATAGTTTTGTGTCGAAGACCAACTTTCCTTCTCCCAAGCCACGGGACGAAGTACCGAGTGTCATTTTCAAAGCACGCCATGCACCAACTCTAAGCCGACCGTTGGACCTTTCCATATTATAACTCATTTCGACCTGTCGGGATTATTCCCTTAGTTATGTGGATTCGTATTTTATTATCAAGCCTACTTGTGCAAGTTGAAAACATACGATTATTTATGTGAAGGCTAAGATGAGGCAAGTTTACCGAAACTGTCACCTCTGTTTTCCGTATACGTATTTCCAGTATACGTGTACAGGATCATGTCTAGTATTTTTACTTGTCTTGTCTTGCTAGCTAATTCTTGGTTTAATCCTGTTTAGATTCATCATGGCATGTCATGGTTTAACTTGGTTTATTTTGGGTTGGCTTGGTTTATTTTATGGTTCAACATATTAACCCCCCCCCCCCACCTACTACCATCTCCATTTATAAACCCCTTTCTCTCTCATCTTTACTCTTCATTTATTACTTCTTCTTCTTCCTCCATTACTTTTCCACCTACCAAGAGAAGCTTAGGCAAGTGCAACTTGCTTCATGGATGAACTCTATTTTTATTGTTTCATCTTCTTCCTCACAAGATTCTAAGACACTTTAGTACTTAGCATTTTCAATTTCTATGGTTAATTTCTTGTAGATCTAGCTTTGATGCATTTTCAAATTTCATGAGTTTTGATCTATCAAACTTGCATATTTTTGAAAACCAATGGTTCCATGTTGTAGAGAACTTCATTTTACCCTAAATTGATTTATGGGAGTCTGGATTTGGGCTCATTTGTAGATTGGATGGAGCATGGAAGCCATGGTGTTTTCTATGAACTTCTCCTTGGTTGGAGTTGATGCAAGTGCTGACTTGTATTTTGAGCCGCATAAGACCATTCTGGCCGCATGAGACTATTCTGGCCGCATGGGACTAATCTGGCCGCATGAGACCATTCTGGCCGCATGGGACTAATCTGGCCGTATAAGACCATTCTGGCCGTATGGGACCAATTGGGCCGCATGGGACCAATCAGCTGGCCGCATGGGACTAATCTGGCCGCATAGGACTATTTTGAGCCGCATAAGACCATTCTGGCCGCATGAGACCAATTGGGCCGTATGGACCAATCAGCTGGCCGCATGGGACTAATCTGGCCGCATGGGACTATTTTGAGCCGCATAAGACCATTCTGGCCGCATGAGACCAATTGGGCCGCATGGGACCAATCAGCTGGCCGCATGGGACTAATCTGGCCGCATGGGACTATTTTGAGCCGCATAAGACCATTCTGGCCGCATGAGGCCAATTGGGCCATATGGGACCAATCAGCTGGCCGCATGGGACCACTCTGGGCCGCATGACAATTCATGTGCCCTGGTCGCATAGCCTTCCATCAGCCCCTTGTATTCTTTGCCATGTTAGTGGTCACATGACAACATATGATATATGGCTTAGCATGATACTATACGATAGTGGCCTGTTAAGGCGCACTCCTGACAAGTAACAAGTAACATGACATGATTGTGGCCCGTCGTGACGCACTCTTGACAAGTAAGTCTAACATGTAATCTTGAATGCTGTTGCGACGGCTACCTCGACTTACTAGTAAATTCTCATCATGACACCGTGGGTGATTGTATTGAATGTGCTTGTATAAGCTACCAGTCTTGTCTTGCATCATGTCTAGGACATGTATCCCTGGTTATCACGGTCAGAGATTCATACCGAATCTGACTAGGTTAATGACTAGATTGATCAAGTAGAGCATATAGAGAGGCATTTCGGCTATAAGCAATCCCGTTATCTGGGCGCCTTCCTTGATGGACTTGTAGCCTGCCGACGAGTAGGGCACATTTCCAGCTCACTGTCATGTGGGGCACTTTCTGAAATGATTACTATGCACACTGTCATGTGTTGCACCCAAGTCACCTAACAAGACATGATAACTCTAAGCTTGAACCTTGCGTCTGGCACTACAAAAAAACCCTTTTAATGACGCTCGATAAGGAATTTTAATGACGGCTGATACATAAGCGTTATTAAGTTGAAAATTACCTTTTTTTCTATAACGGTTTGGGCTAATTCTGGGCTTTTTATAACGTTTAAAATAAAGCTTTATTAATAGTTTAGAGCGGTGGCAAACTTGTAATAAACTTTCTGTAATATATTCTATCCCCTCCGATTTTACTCAGAATAACTCTCATTCTCCTTCTGCCCCCTCTTCCCTCCTCTCTCCAAACCCTAAAATTTCCCATCTCCTCCTTTCAATCTCCCACAAACCCTAACTCTAGGTCTCACTCTAAACCCTAGCTCTAGGTCTCACTCTAAGCCCTAAGCCCCCAACCCCTCCTCCTACGAACCCTAAGCCCTAAGCTCCCAACCCCTCGCTCGTCGATGGAAGCGGCGGCGGCGGGAACGAGGTGGTGGGTCGAGGTCGTCCAGGCGTTGTGGCTTCGGGTTCAGAAGATCGGGGAGGTCAGTGCTCATGATGGACGACGCTCGGTCGAGAACAGGAAGTGGAGTCGGAGGAGGGCTCGGGAAGGCGTGGGCTCGGGATCCGGTCGGGGTTGTCCTCGGCACGGAGACACGTCGGCATCGACGCTGGATCACAAACTCCATCTAGGTATCTACTCCCTCTATTTCTTTCGGTCGGTTCTGATGGGAAATTAGGTTAATTTTTTTCTTGTAGCTATTGGATTCTTGTGAATTTAGAAACTTTGTATGTTAATTTTTTTCTTGTAGCTATTGGATTCTTGAAAATGAGATATGATGAACCTACAATTATTCATCTTCTATGTTGTTATTTCCCAATTCAACAAGCTTGTTAGCTATGCGTGTCATGTGTCCTATGTTCCCAATTCTTGGAGGGGCTCTCCCCTGTGCAATTGTAGTTGGCTGCCAAAAAGGAATCCAGTATGCAAAGTTTTTCCTATTAGTTTCAAAGTAATACAATAGTAATATGTGTGTCGCAGACTGCATTAACTCTAAAAGATCTTGTATGGAACAGTTACCTTACAACAATCAGTTAACGATAAGGGCTGCTTTTCAGCTCCCGCAATTTTACCAATTATGTCACAGTCCTGGATAACATGTTCAACAAGGAGCATAGTCTTACTATCTAAGCATGACCTAGTGATGCTCTCCACATAGTGGTGTAGGAAATTATTGAACGGATACCTGCTATCATCATGAATATCAAAGGTATTCTGCCAGAATTTCATCATGGTAAACCCTGATAAAAGGAGAAACACAACTTACTCGAAAAATAAATCCAGAACATGTTTTATGGCTCCTTGTTGGACCAACTCCTTTTCTGCAGCTTCACTACCAATTGTTAATAAAACAGAGATGAACTCCACAATCTGAAAGGATTGCATGTAAAACTGGAATTAGCAAAAGAAACAGATGACAACACTTTACACCAGGTAATAAAGCTGAAACGAAATAAATAGATTCAAAGGAAAAATAATTACTACTATCTTATACCTAAAGTAATTCAAATATACTGACCAAGATCATCAGTCAAAAATAATCCTTGCTTGCAAGTGATGACAGAAGAACCACAAAGCAAATCATGCACAGTTCCAAAATCACACTCATATTGTTGGATATGGATGCACTACATGTATTGGGAACTCTGGGGACCTGGATGCGTCCGTTGCTGCTGTAATTTCTGAAAATGGTAGTAACAGTTTGTCATTGACTTAGCCCTGTTTTATATCCCATTATCGATAATATGCAAGTCATGAAGCATTCACCTCATTTGATTATGTATGTTTTTTTTCCTTCTTCATAGATATTGTTGCCACTGCTGTGCTTTCTGGAAATAGGAATTTTGAAGGTCGAGTGCATCCCTTGACTCGAGCCAATTATCTTGCTTCACCTCCTCTGGTTGTAGCGTATGCCCTTGCTGGCTCAGTAAGTCATTTGTGCTGTTTTTAATGTAATTTATTTTGAGATGTGGAATTGGGAATTTATAAGAACAGGCTGAATAACAGATAAATATGTATGCCTCGACCAATAATATAATTCCCTTTCAGTGATTCTCATCTTCCTCTTTTTTCAAGTTATTCTGACCAATCAGCCACTGTTAATTTTGCTTAATTGATCAAACTCTTGGCCAATACCTATACCAGTATTGTTAGCTTGTAATCCTCCTGAACATGGTCTTAGGTTGTTTATCAATAGCTGATTTTTTTTATAATTTTGTTACTTCAATAATCGATTCTTGATAGTAAATTTGAATATATTGCTGCAAGTTTTTCCATGATCATGCACATATTTTTCTTACTGACACCAAATTAAATTTGACTAGTTTTATTGTGAAACCATTATCAGGTTGACATTGATTTCGAGAAGGAACCTATTGGAATATCAAAGGATGGGAAGAGTGTATACTTTAGGGACATTTGGCCGTCAATTGAAGAAATTGCAGAGGTAGTTACTGCAAGTGTGGATAAATTTAATTTTTGGTCACATGCATATCATATCCCTCGTAATTGCATAAATTCTTTATTTCTTTCAGTATGTGACTAAGTATCTATTGATAAGAGGATAATGTTGCATGAGCAAGATTACAATATTTGCATAATGAAGTGCCTGGTTGATAACCGATTAATCCTTTTTGTAGAACACTTCACATGTTATATATCAATTCTTATAGGATCATGAAGCCACATCAGAAAGATAGGCTAACGTAGTATCAGTTTTCGAAATCGTTGATAACCTAACACTTCACATGTTACAATTTCTTGCTTTCGGGGTGATGTCGTTGATAGCCTATACAACTAAATCTTACTTTCTTCAATTTCGACTTGATTCTTTGTGCATCTTTAATTCTTTATGACCTATATTGTATCAGTTTGTTGTTTTCTTTTGAGAATTATGATGCAATTTATGTGTTTGACAATAAACTGTAATTTTTTGCTCAACATATTTTAGAAAGATTGAAGAAATGAGGCTCAACTTTGTAAGGTAAAATGTGGCATTCAAAATAAGAATACGAGTACATTTTGTAGTAATCTTTAGTTGCCTGGTCTGGAGTAACTCCTTTATCCAATTGTGAGGTGATATTTTTGTGTTCTTGACGGTCTGGATGGCTCATTGGTTGGGGAGCTTCCTAGGTACTGTTATCCCTAACTATAAGTTACATGTTGGTGCTGCTTGAGAAGTTTGATGCTGGCTGCTCAGCTTCCAATGTAATCTTTTTTAAGCTTATTCATGTTGATTTAAGAGAATGTACTGTCAAGTTTATTCATGCTTCCAATGTAATCTTTTTCTTGTTTTTTTTCAGCTTTCCTTCTTTCATATGTGGACCAATCAATTGCAAGAGACATTAAATTCAAACAAACGAGGATACTACTTTTTCCATAAAGATTTTAGCAATTGGAGGACCTTTAGTCTCTGGTAGTCCAACAGAGCTCTGGGTGCAGGTTTTTGGTAGTTGTAAATGTATATATGTATTTGTAAATGTATATATGTATTTGGATATTCTATTTTGAGAATGTAATGAAGATGTTGATATGTACTATATTCTGAGAAATAATAAAAATGGTGATATATAATGTTAATTTGATTTTTAGGCCTGACAATTATATGGACTGATTTGGATATGCTAATTTGAATTGTATAAAGTGTTATAAATGTGCTGCATTGAGCCTATACATGTTATCTATTCATGACGTTTTAAAATTGTTCTGAATTGTGCACTATATATTAACTATTCATAACGCTTTTATAGAAACTATTCATGACGGTTTTTTATGACGCTTTTAAAAAACATTTATAACACCCATTTTTATGACGGTTGCTATGGAAAAAAAAAGCGTCATGGTTCGTCATTAATGACGCTTTTTAGCCATCATTAAAAGGGTTTTTTGTTGTAGTGCATGGATAACCTGGATAGTCTGCAAGGCTTGTGGCCGTAGGAATATCTCATTGCATCTTGCTAGTAAATAGGCTTGTGATAACCCTAGCTAGTTAACTATCAAGCCGTACTCTTGCTTGGCTGTGAATGATTGAATAGAGTCCCATCATGTCTAGTCTTGTCTAGACCCAGTACATGGCTATCTCTGGACATGCTTGTGTATACTTTACTTTATCGATAATTGGTTAGAGGCTAAGTTCTGTTCAGGTGAAGGGTTACAACCCCGGTCCTTGTTTGGTTTACGGGTTGTAACTTGGTTACTGGAATAGTCCTTTAGTTATCTTATCGTTTATCATCCTGTTCTCTTTAACTCATGTCTGTTATTATTTCATCTGTAACTTATGTGCTGATATATTGGTTTTAGTTCTTAAGTGAAGCCTCCTTTGTGACACTTGCTCTTCCTGGGGTCTGACCCAGCTGGTTTTGTTTGGCCAGATTTCGGAGCAGCTTTCGAGGATCTTCCAGCCTTTCTGCCAGATGGTGACCACTAGAAGGAACCCTGGCAACGAGTGGGTTTTATTTTGCTCTCCCACTCTATTGTAAAATTATTTTTTGAGGCGTTTAGCCGCCGAGCAAGTGTTAGCTCGTATTGAATTTATATTCCTATCTGCCTACGGGCTGTAACATGATTGACAAATCCTAGGGTTGATCATGTATGACTTAAACTCGCTGTCTTCGCATTTTGTAGACTAGCTTCATGATCAACTGAATATGTAATGTTTGGGACGCCTTACCTTGTATGTCTGATGATCTACCATCTTGTTATATTTACTTGCTTGCTTGAGATTGAGACACTAGGCTTGTTCTTGACCTTAAGAGACTAATGGCTTGTAGTAAACCCTCATGCATCTAGACAGTCGTGACCATATTGTGAGGTAGAATTCACTTCAATGTACGTAGCTGGCTGTGTCTGTCCCCACTATCCAGTATTCTGGTTCTGGGGCGTGACAGCAACTACCCCACCTGTGCGAGCGATCGCCTTGACCGAGCGAGCCTTCGAGCAGCCGTTGCAAGGCTAAGGCCGAACACCGTCGGCGTTTCGATTCCTCCGATTGACTTTGCGGGACGGGGCACTACACTCTGCCAGAAGCATCACAATAAACTGAAAATCCTCCAGTCCCATCTGGAAGCGTGAGAATGGGAGCCGTCATCAATCTTTTCTTCAACTTCTCGAATGAACTCTGACACGATGTTGTCCAAGAAAACTGCACCTCCTTACGGGTCAACTGCGTCAATGGCGCTAAAATCCGAGCAAATTCTGACACAAACCGTTGGTAATAGCCGGCCAATCCTAGGAAACTTCGAACTTCTGCGACGGTGCTAAGTACTGGCCATGTCTCTATGGCCACTAGCTTCTGGGGGTCCACTTCCACTCCACCTCTGGTGATGATATGACATAAGTACGAGATACGATCCAGCCAAAACTCGCACTTACTGAACTTCGCGTACAACTGGTGCTCTCTGAGAATCTGAAGAACTACACGAAGATGCTGCTCATGCTCTGCCTCATTCTTGCTATAGACTAAGATGTCGTCTATGAACACTATCACGAACTGATCCAAATAGGGCATGAAGATACGATTCATGAGGTCCATGAATACGGCTGGCGCATTGGTCGCTCCAAATGATATAACAAGAAACTCCTAATGTCCATACCTTGATCTGAATGCTGTCTTCGGGATATCTTGCTCTCTGACTCTAATATGATGGTACCCTGACCGCAAGTCAATCTTCGAAAATATTGTCGCTTCTCTGAGTTGATCAAATAAGTTATCTATTCTTGGTAGAGGATACCTGTTCTTGATTGTTACAGAGTTTAAGGTACGATAATCAACACATAATCTTGACGTACCATCCTTCTTCTTCTTCACAAGAAGTATCGGGGCTCCCCAAGGTGATCCACTAGCACGAATGAATCCCTTGGTTCTGTGTTCTTCAATCATCTTGTACAAGATTTCCAACTCTGAAGATGCCATCCTTTAGACTCTCTCTGATACTGGTACCGTCCCTGGAATCAAGTCGATGGTGAACTCTATCTCCCTTTTTGGGGGCATGCCTGAAAGCTTTTCGAAAAATACATCAGAAAACTCTTCTACTACTCTGGGAAACTGAACTGCCACTGCTACTGCTACTGCCATCCGCAATACTGGGGGAGAAGGTTCTACTTCGCCCCTGGAAAATAAAAACTCCGGTTCACCGAGAATACCAAAAATAATCATGCCATTATGGCAGTCTATTCGTGCGTATTGCTCCTTCAACCAATCCATTCCTAGGACCACATCATAATCGACCATCGAGAATTCTATCAACCTAGCGGGAAACTCTCTACCGCTAACTACGATTCGACACGAGGAATAGACTCTATCTACTCCCACAAGACTGTTACCAGTAAGTATATTGAGCCTTACTGATAATGACTCGGGCTCCAGTCCTAACCGTGTTACGAATCGTACAGACATAAATAAATGCGATGCACCCGAATTAAATAATATTGATGCTGGAAAAGAGTTGACGAGAATGGTACCTGCCACCACCTCACATGATGCCAACTCCTCCTCTACGGTCAAAGCCATCGCTTGACCTTGACCTCTGGGTGCTGGTCCCCTCTGCTGGAAACCTCTCTGGCGGTTCTGAACCTGAGCTTGGACCTGGGCATACTGCTGCAGCCTCTATTACTGGAATGCTTGAGCCTGAGGCGGCAATGGCCTCAGAGGCTGGTACTGCTGCTGCTGCACTGGTGCTGGTCCCCTCACCGAAGGGACTAGTCTGGGCCGATGAGGAGGAACCGGCTCTCTGTGGGCAGGATCCTATCATGTGGTCCGATGCCCCACAAGCCAAACACAATCCTTGTGCTCTGCGACATTCTGATACTACATGTCCTGGCTTCCCACAATGAGTGCAGCCCATTTGTGGAAGACTGCCTCCGCTTCTGCTGTTGAGGTACGTCGGAGTCGAATGCTGAACCGCCGTAACTGATGTCGCCCTCCTCGGAGCTCCAATAGTCAAGGCCCTAGCTGCCGGAACTGGGGCTGAGGACTGGGTCATCTGACCATGGGACCGCTTCCGTCCTCCAGTTCTGTCCATTATTCTCTGGGAGGTATATCATGCCTCCTAGCTGCTCGCAAAACAATATCAAAAGTCTGATGCTCAAACTGCTCCACTGCTAGAATGATCTCTAGGTGGAGTCCCTGTTGGAACCGCTGCGCTCGATCAAACTCGGTCGCCACCAAGATGGGAGAAACCGACTCAGTCTTGAAAACTCGGCCGCATATCCATCGACTGTCATGCTCATCTGCCTGAGATTGGTAAACCTCGTCTATAGGTCGTGCGAGCTACAACATCGAAGTACTTGATCTGAAACTTGTTACTGAATATTGCCCATAGGACAGGCGTCGCCAACCCAACTGCTAACATCGCCCACCAGGTGCAGGCTAGGTCCAATAACTGTAGGCGCACTACAGCTACCTTCTCTCCTTTTGGAGTCTTGGCTGCATCCAAGATAATCTCGATGTCCTGGAGCCACGTATCAGCTGCAATAGCGTCTTCACTACCGTCGAAGAAGTGAGGGTTAAGGCGCTTGAAACTGTTAGCCGTATTGTTCCGTTGATAACCAACACGGCCCATGGCATCTTGTACTATCTGGTACAAGGCATCGCCCCGACGATCTTGAGATACAAGCAATTCCCTGATGAGACCCACCAGGGTTCCATTGTCAGGCTCTGCAGGCTGGACTGGTTGAACTGGATGCTCTGGATCCCCGAAATGCATGACTTGGGAGGCCGCTCCAGAGTGTTAGGCTTGGTCTCCAGGTTGCTGCTGGTTCACTGGAGGTGCTCCACCTTGCTGATTGGCAGGATCAGGAGCAATGCCACTGAACAAATGACATAGGGAACAATAAGGAAGGACCAAGATAGATCGAGGATATAAACATGTGATCAGGTCAAGACTTCGAAAAGATTAGAAGACACGAGTAGAGATCAAGGGCGAGTGCTGATTAAGACATCTATTTAGTGAAACCCTCACACATCTTGATTCACAAGACCTGCATGGGCTACCACTTAAACCATGTCATGCCCCAGAACCAGAATACTAGAGAGCGGGGGACAGACACAGCCAGCTATGTACATTGAAGTGAATCCTACCTCGCAATACGGTCACGGCTGTCTAGATGCATGAGGGTTTACTACAAGCCATTAGTCTCTTAGGGTCAAGAACAGGCCTAGTGTCTCAATCTCAAGCAAGCAAGTAAATGTAACAAGATGGTAGATCATCAGACATACAAAGTAAGGCGTCCCAAATATTACATATTCAGATGATCATGAAGCTAGTCATACAAAATACGAAGACTAGCAAGAGTTTAAGTCATACATGATCAACCCTAGGATATGTCAATCATGTTACAGCCATTAGGCAGACAGGAATGTAAATTCAACACGAACTAACACTTGCTTGGCGGCTAAACGCCTCAAAAGAATAATTTTATAATAGAGTAAAAAAGCAAAATAAAACCCACTCGTTGTCAGGGTTTCTTCTAGTGGTCACCATATGGCAGGAAGGCTGGGAGATCCTCGGGAGCTGCTCCGAAATCTGGCCATACAAAACCAGCTGGGTCAGACCCCAGAAGAGCAAGTGCCACAAAGGAGGCTTCACTTAAGAACTAAAACCAGCATATTAGCACATAAGGACATAAATAAAATAACAAAAGACACGAGTTAGAGAAAACAGGGTGATAAACGATAAGATAACTAAAGGACTATTCCGGTAACCAAGTTACAACCCGTAAACCAAACAAGGACCGGGATTGTAACCCTTCACCTAAACAGAACTTAGTCTCTAACCAATTATCGATAAAGTAAAGCATACACAAGCATGTCATGAGATAGCCATGTACTGGATCTAGGCAAGACTAGACAAGATGGGACTCCATCCAACATTCACGGCCAAGCAAAGAGTACGACTTGATACTTAAACTAACTAGGGTTATCACAAGTCTAGTTACTAGCAAGATGCAATGAGATATCCCTACGGCCACAAGCCCTGCAGACTATTCAGGTTATCCAGACGCAAGGTTCATGCTAAGAGTTATCATGACTTGTTAGGTGACATGAGTGCAACACATGACAGTGTGCATAGTAATCGTTTCATGAAGTGTCCCATATGACAGTGAGCTGGAAATGTGCCCTACTCGTCGGCAGGCTACAAGTCCATCAGAGAAGGCGCCCAGATAACGGGATTGCTTGTAGCCGGAATACCTCTCTATATGAACTACTTGATCAATCTAGTCGTTAACCTAGTCCGATTCAGTATGAATCCCTGCCCGTGGTAACCAGGGATACAAGTCTTAGACATGATGCGAGACAAGACTGGTAGCTTATACAAGCACATTCAATACAATCACCCACGGTGTCATGATGAAAATTTACTTAACATGTCGAGATAGCCGTCGCAACAGCGTTCAAGATTACATGTTAGACTTACTTATCAAGATTACTTGTCAAGAGTGCGCCACGACGGACTACTATCAAGATTACTTATCATGTCAAGAGTGCGTCACGACGGACCACCATCAAGAATTATCATGTCAAGGTTGCTTGTCAAGAGTGCACCACGACGGGCCACTACTTAGGATTTCATGTCAAGCTACTTATTAAGAGTACGCCTTAACAAGCCATTATCGTGTCATGTTACTTGTTACTTGGTAAGAGTGCATCTTAACAGGCCACTATCGTGTTCTATCCTTATATTGTCATGAGTGAGAGAAACTTGCATAAAATAGCTAGTAACATATTCTTGAAGCCAAGAAAAAGATCTACAACTTTCAGTTGGAAGTTGGAAGAGATTCTGGCCACAATTCAGCCAAATAGGACATAAAACAGCCAAAATAGGCACTATGCGGCATTCTGCGGCACTATGCAGCCTTCTGCGGTACTATACAGTACTATGCAGCCTTCTGTGACACTGTACATCCATGCGGCACTATGCAAGCCATGCGGCACCATGCATCCATGCGGTACTATGCATCCATGTGGCACTATTCATTCCTGCGGCACTATGCATCCATACGGCACTATGCAAGCCATATGGTACTATTCATTCCTGCGGTACTATGCATCCATACGGCACTATTCATTCTTGCGGCACTATGCAAGCAATACGGCACTATTCATTCCTGCGGTACTATGTAAGCCATGCGCCACTATTCATTCCTGCGGCACTATACATCCATGCAGCACTATTCATTCCTGCGGTACTATGCAAGCCATGTGGCACTATTCATTCCTGCGGCACTATGCATCCATGCGGCACTATTCATTCATGCGGCACTATTCATCGTCCCTGCCAAATTCAGGACAGATGAACTAAAAATGTCCAAATCTTATTTTGGCCATAATTTCCTCAAAATAAGTCAAAATCTAACTTTTCAAAGGTCCATTTTGGGTAAAATTGAATTCTCTACAACATAGAACAATCAAAACTTGAAAATAATAAAGTTTGGTATATCAAAACCCAAAAAACCGAAAAGTCTATAAACTTAGATCTACAAAAATCTATCCATCAAACCCAAAAATGTCAAGTTCTAAAGAGGCTTAAAATCAAGTAGGAAAGAGAATAGAACAATAAAACTTAAGATCCATCATGAAGCAAGTTGCACTTGCCTAGGACTTGGTAGGTGGAAGGAGTAAATGAAGAAGATGAAGAAGTAAATTAAGAAGTGAATGAGGAAAGAGAGAGGAGTTGGGTTATATATCAACCCTCTCCATCTCAAGCCAAGCCAAACCAAGTCAAATTGAGCCAAACCAATCAAATAAACCAAGTCAAGATTAAACCAAGACTAGGCTAAGCAAAATAAGTCTAACTACGGTCCACCTGATAAATGCCAGAAATCTCATATACGCATACGAAAATACGTATAACGGGAAACGGGAGTGACACCAAGCTCCAATGGCCCCGTGAGGCATGGCTCAGCCCTTCTAGGCAAGGGCTCCATGACCTACCAAGTTTACGCATGTGGATATATGATCGAGTCATACGTCATGACGGGTTGCAGCACAGTCAGTTATATGCTTTTTTTACAAGTATATGTTATGGTTGTTCATGATATAAATTTAAGACATGTTTCATCTGCCAACAGTCTTGTTGGGTAATATATGTACAAGTTACTCATACCCCTAGACATTCGGGTATCTGCAGTCTTGTAGTTACGAAGATCCTCAACTTGTATTCTAGTAATTAGGTTATGACAACCCTAGTTAGTTAATGATAGCAAACCGTAGGCATTGATTGGTCGTACAAATTTGGTTGTGCATTACTCTATATGCTCTCTGTGTCGGTGAGTGGCCAAAGGCTAAGTTCTGCTCAAAAAAAGATCTGCAACCCTGGTCCTTATTTAGTTTAAGGGTTGTGGCTTCGACTTCGAGTAGTCCCCAAGCTCCCTCGTTGCTCATCGACTTATTCTTCTCTATAGCTATATTGTTCAATATTTTCATTTAGTCATTTTATTCTCGAGATACGTACATTAGTACCATACTAGTATCGGCCTTTATTTATTTATTTATATATGTTGTTGTGTTGTTGTTGGGCTTTGTCGTTCATCTCAAGATTTTTTTGTGGTACTTGCTGTTTGGAGTTCTGACCCCACTGGTTTTGTATGGCCAGATTCCATAGTTGATCTCGAGGATCTACCGTCCTCTTCTTGGGATGGTTCGCACTCAGTGGACCGACACAGATTAGCGAGTGGGTTACCTTTGTCTCCCACTCCTTTGTTGTACTTTTATTTGGTGGTGTTTAGCAAAAGGCATGTGTTAGTCCTTGTATCTGGGTTTTGTTCTCTCCGTCTTCGTACGACGTGGATGTATATTCTGGACCGCGGCTAGTTTTACATTTATGTACCCTTTCTATATTCAGTTAATGTATCTTTTCATTTTATCAGCTCTCACGATTATGTATGTTTTTGTGTTTGGGACGCCTTACCCGTCTCATATGTGATTTACTCTTTATTGCTTTCTGGTGTTGTTTGGATTGAGATATGACTTGTCTGACCTTAGGAGTCGTCAGTGGCATGCTAGAATCTACCCACTCGTCTTCTAGATAGCCATGACCGCATCTCAGGGTACTGGCATACTCTGATATACGTAGTTGGCTTTGTTTCATCAATGCTCTCCATTATTTTGGTTTCGGGATGTGACACGTAACACTTAAAAAACTAAGATACACCTCACTATTTAAACCGAAATTTTGACTATTTTGTAAAAAAATGAGGCATCTACTAGTTTTTAAAAATAGTCAGGATATATGATAGTTTCCATATTTTTAATGTGGGTATTAGCTAAAACATCCCATATATAATCACATTTTTAGTTGGCGTAATGATACACACTTCACAAAGCATACAAATACCAAGCCATTTTCTTAACTCCTATACTAGAGCCATAATGATTACAACATTGTCAATATTGTGACAAGTGACTATTCATGAGGTAACTCTATTATCAAAGACACGACTATTTCGCTCATTCCATACATACCAAACCACTATAGCCTTAGGAGGGATGCCAATTTGAGTTTTATATCGCCGTAACATATCACAGCTAAACAAACAATCAAAATAGACATGATAGCCGAACTTCTCAAACTAAACTTTGGTAAGTAATATGTTCTTGGTTGTCTTGTACATGCACAATTTCACTTTACCGTCTAGCCATAATGGTTACAACATTGTCCATATTGTAAAAAATGCCTATTTGTGAGGTACCTCAGGACATGACTTTTATACATGCATATTTCCACTCTACCATTGGAGGATGAGAAAGAGAGACAAATATAGTTCAAATAGTCCCTTTAAGTTAGTCCGAATGTTTACATCATTGTCATTATTGTGACAAATTCCTATTCGCAAGGTAGCTCTATTCTCGAAGACACGATATTTTTGCTCCTTCCAAACAGACTAAACCATTACAATCAAAGTAATAAACATCCGACTACAATTAGCCATTTTTTTGTTGCTTATTGCTTGCAAGTACTCCACTTTCCTCATGTATCCGCTGTTAGTGTTTTTGCCTTTGGACTAGAAAAGATAGTCCCAATCGGCT